>JAOPSE010000384.1:0-672500 GCA_029449295.1 Zea luxurians
TAATATAATTTTTGAAAGACTTTGAACTAGAATATCTTTTAATAAGAATTCCTATAATTTGGAGTTATCTCCTCCTAAAATACGTAGATGGCAATACTAAAATGTGCTAGAGATATAATCCTATAACTTTTAAATCTAGAATTCAATTCAGAAAAGAAAGCATAATTTATTTGAGGAATATCTCTCACATGAACTATACAATTGGAAACACTTTTCAAAATATTCAAGTAACTCTTAATATAATATATATCTTTCCCTCAAATAGGTAAGAAACAAATATTCATGTATGAACTAACTTTTAATTGAGCACCCATTTAAAAGAATGATATTATCCAAAAATAAATAACATGTGAATCATTCTTTATATGTTTTGGAGCATTTACTTAAAGGAATGTAATAGAAAGTAAATAAATAATCAAGATATAATTGCATTCATGCTGGTTTTTGCATTGTGCATTTAGTTTAGATTTGAATTTAAAACTAGGTTTGAATTTGGAAATTGAAATAGAAATTGGGAAAAAGAAAGCAGGAAAAAAAGAGAAAGAAGAAAGGAAAAACACTAAACTGGGCTCAATCCTTACTTTCGGCCACCTCAACCACGCCTCGCCAGCTCACTCAGCCTCCACACACTGACAGGTGGGTCCTTCGGCTCTACCACACGCATCACCCCCGTGGCACCGATGTGTGGGCCCAGCATGTCAGGCTTCCACCTCAGCACCGTGCGCGCGATCTGGATTTGCCAAGACGTGGCGGCGGGCGCTGACTTGTGGGCCCATGTGGCTAGCCTCTCTTCCCACTTAGGTGTGCTCATGACGGCCACTGTCAGGTGGGGACACGATGCCAGACCCTTCTTCATGCTCCGAATCCAAGCACCACAGTAGCAAACTAAACACCAAAACGGTCACCGAGTTTTCTCTTGATTTACTGCAACAAAATTCGGCTAGGGCTCGTGGTCGTGGGGATATAAATCCCATGCACCGCTAACCCTTCCCTCACATCCACCTTGCATCGGTAAACCTGGGACCCAGGCTACCATCGTCGTGAGGAAGAAGAGGGCTAATGGAGCCACCACCGCCATAACTTGTGCCCGCCACCGATCGACATCCAGGATATGGCTGATGGTCTTCGCGAGAGGTCGTGGGGTTGGCGCGTGTGTGTTATTGGGCACGGGGGGCTTCAATGACAACTGAATTCCTTGTCAGAGTGCCTTTCACGTTGCCATGCCACAAGAACTCGTGGGGGGGTCCCTAGGCCAAAATCACCAGTAAAGGCCCTACCTAAAAGTTTGCTTTTGTATCCGCATCATGTACACCTTTTGATTTGGAGATTGGTGCACTGGCGGGCTGTGAACGCCCTCTTCGGCGTGCTTCCACCGCGGACAAGGGACTCGTCATCGCTGGGGTTAGCACCCACCCTGCTCTTATCTTAGGGATGGGGGATGACTCCCTAGACGTTGGAGTGGGATCATGTGGTTGTGATTCATTCGCAAGATAGCGCTTGGGGATCTAATCATGACCAGATATCAGTAATCCGAGGGCTAGGAGTTTGGCGCTGGCGTGGTTAGATCACAGGCGTCGATCTCGGATCAAAGGCCCTAGGTCACGTACTGATTCATGAGTGGTTAGATCTAATCATGACCGTATGTTTCTAATCCGATGGCTGAGAACCATTCATACCCCTTCAGCCGTATCATTTTGCAGATGAGTCCCTACGTTTTCTCGAAAGCAACCCGCGGTCCGAGGCTGTGTAAAAGTAATTCAACTTAGGCCCTGGAGTTTGTAGCTTAGACCCTGTGCTCCCTGGTAATTATGTCCGCAGTCCAAAATCATTAGGAAAATTTAGAACTAAATCAGAAAATGATTTCTAGCATAAAATAATTCCATAAACTTGTTTAATTCATAAGTAATTCATTTTAACTCCTTTTTGATCTAGTCCAATTGCATTAATCTTATATTAATATTGTTTATCATCTAGTAACCTAGTATTACAATGAAACCTACGGTTAAAATCTTGTACCTCATTTTTCTTATCATAGACACTTAAATCATCAGAAAATCATAACTTTATAATCATAACTCCGAATTTAGTGGTTCTCGAACCTAGGATCTAGTTGCGAAGCGTAGACCATATTATGCAGTATGTTCTCATGTTTGGTGTGATGTTAATATTTCCTATACTATGTCTGTTTGTATTGCTATGAATAGCAGCGAGGTTACGAGTCACTTGAAGACCAAGTTGGTGAAGTACCTAGGAACCTCGAGTCTAAGGCAAGTTGTGCCCTTGATCACTCTTCTTTACCTAATAATGTTCCTATTAATCACGGTGACATGCAGGTTAATTTGATAGAACCTAATAGGTTTCTCTGGTATTTTTTATCCCACACCTTGAAACAAAAGAAGATTTGCTATTTCTCTACCTGGTTTTGGGAAATTAATGATATATTATGATCATGTTCCAATCTTGTTGTTGTTTTAATTATTATTCATGACAAGATCATTGTGTTAATTGGAACATGGAGAACCACCTGGGAAAATAGTGCTACCACAAGGGTGGTATGGGACACCCTTGGCTGACTAATTAGGAAAGCTAGTGGAGGACTACCTTACCCGAAAGGGGCAAGGGCGGTAGAGGAGCTGTGTATAGGTAGGTTCTCAAGTCGATCAAGCTGCGATGGCTTTTTGGACAAGGGATTCCTATATTGCCCTTCTCAAAAACCGTAGCGGGTTTTCTGAAGCTAGTGGAACTTTGTAAAGGTCTCGTAGTGCTACCATGCCTCGTCTCCTCGGCATAGATGAATGGGAAGTCATGATCCCTTGGAAAATGGGTAACACAACTTGTGGGTAAAGATGCGCAACCTCTACAGAGTGTAAAAGTGGTATATCAGCCGTGCTCACGGTCATGAGCAGCTCGGACCCTCATGAATAATCTATGGAACTAAAACTGAATTTGTCATATGCATTGCATTATGGGTGTTATTATTAATCTTGATCTCTTATTTATTTGGTTTGGTATCTACTTATACTTAGTAACTGCTAATAAAATTTGACCAACTCTAAAAGCAATGCTCAGCTTAACCATCTTCTTTGGTAAGCCTTACACTTCACATGAGCTCCACTGTAAGGGAGCTCATGCACATTATTCCCACAACTTGTTGAGCGATAAATGTATGTGAGCTCACCCTTGCTGTACTCACATCCCCTAAGGTCAAGAATAGGTACCACAGGATGAGGCGCATGAAGGATGTTGTGATGAGTTTGTGAGTGGTCTAGGCCATCATCTCCCAGTCAACTTTGGTTGCTGGATCGTTGTCTTCATAAGATGTAATCATTTATCTATTTTGTACAGAACTTTGTTATATATTAATATGTGACATTTGTTCTATATCATGAGTCATCATATGTGTGAGACTTGATCCCAGCACATGTGAATCGCGCCTGGGTTTTGTCACACCCGGATTTAAGGGATAAAGCTGGGTGCGTCTCATATGTGCACCAAAGAAGAACAACACATATAATGACAAAGTGTATATAGATAAGTCACAAATATCATTATTACATAGCGGAAGTCTTACAAAAAATAAATGAGAACAATAAAGTGAACTAAGTATTATTCCTTGGCACCATAAAGCTGACTGGGAGACACTTAGATAAGCTTGTACTCTTCGTTGTAGACCTCCTGGCACCTGTTCTTCTCCTGTGGGGGGGTTATATATCTCAAGGGTGAGCTCACAAAAGATCATAGCTCAACAAGTTGTGGGGAATAATGTGCACGAACCCACCAAAAGTGGGAGTTCATGTGAAGTGTAAGTTGATCAACAAATAAGGGTTAAAGATGAGCATTGCTTTTACTAAGTTGGTCAAATTTTATTAACAGTTACTAAATGTAAGTAGATACCAAACCAAAGTAATAATAGATCAAAATCAATAATAAAACCACAATGTGATGCTAATGACAAATTGAGTTCAATTCCATAAATTAATCATGCGAGAGTCCTGAGCTGCTCATGACCGTGAGCACGGCTAGTATACCAGTTTTACACTCTGCATAGGTTGTACCCTTTACCCAAGTCATGTTACCCATCTGCTAAGGGGTCATGAATCCCATACACCTCTACCAAGGAAGCGAGGCAGGGTAACACTACGAGGCCTTTACAAAGTTCCACTAGCTTCAGAAAACCCGCTACAGTTTCTAGGGAGCGCAATGCAGGAATCCCCCGTCTGAAAAGCCATCATAGCAAAATCAACCCGAGAACCTCCCTACACCGACAACTCCCCTACTGCCCTTGCCCCTTTCGGGTAAGGTAGACCTCCACTAGCTTTCCTAATTAGTCAGCCAAGGGCGTCCCATTCCACCCTTGTGGTGGCACGTGTTTCTCAAGTTAAGCTCCTTGTTCCAATTAACATAATAGTCTTATCATGAAAAGAATAGAACAATCACTACAAGAAACTAATAAAAGTTCGTGGGTTAATTTAAGAACGTGGGTACCGACGTTCTTAATTGAGTTATGTTCGTGGGTTAATTTAAGAACGTGGGTACCGACGTTCTTATGTTAAATTCGTGGGGCCGTCGGAAAACCGTTGAACTTATAGTATTAGGAACGTGGGTACCCACGTTCTTAACTTAAATTCGTAGGCCACGTGGACCCGTCGAACTTAACCTAAGACCTAAATTTCTCTCACCCCGCGTGGCTATATTCTTTTCCCTGTGGAGACCGCGCGCGTGCGCCCGAAGCTACCCGCCTCCACAACCTCGCTGCGTGCGCCCGCCGCCACAACCTCGCCGGCATCGCATGCCTCCACAACCTGCCGCTCGCTCCCCGCCTCCACCCTGCGCCCGCCCCGCCGCCCCTCGCCACGCACGCCCGCCGCCACGCGCGCCCCGCCTCCACCCCATGCCCGCCTGCCGCCCCACCGCGCGCAGGCTCGCCCGCCTCCACCAGCGCGGCAGCGCCCGCCACCACAACCTCGCCTGCCCACCACGCCCCCCGCCTCCATTTGTGCTGCAGTAAGAGTGTGCAGGATCAAGCCGGTGGTGAACCAACGGTGGGGTGGTGGCCGAGGTGAAACCGGAAACGGATCGAGGGGATCGCGAGGACGGCAAGAGTGTCACGTCCGAGAGCGGGAGCGATGAGGACTCCGATGGGTCAGGGAGCGAAGATTCTGAGGATTCCGAGGAGGAGAGGCGGAGGGAGGAGGAGTGGACGCGGCGGCGGGCTGAGCAGCTTGCGGCCATGGCCGCACGAGCTATTGCTGAGCGCGAAGATGCTGTTGCGAGGCTCGAGGGGGAGAAGGCGGGGCTTGAGAAGCTGCTCGCCGAGCGTGAGAAGGAGCAGGCTCAGGAGGTGAGACTGCTTCATGGCTATTTTCTTTTGCTCGAGACTTGAGAGGTTGCTTAATGTGATGACATCAATATATATCGCTCTGAACAGAACGACAGAAAATGCTCTTATAGCATGCATGATGTTAACTCTTTTTTGTGTTTTATACCATCATTTAGTTAGTACCACAATGTGCCCCCTACATTCCAAACTATAGATCATACAAACTTTTTAGCTTATATATGTCTATCTAGGTGCATAGCAGCATAGGTACCTAGAAAAGCCAAACCAACCAATAATTTGTGATGGAGGGAGTATGTTTTTTGTTGTTATTATTCAAAATGTATTCTGTTTAGTTTTTTTCGCAATACTGCATTTGAGCTCAAAATCCCGCACATATTTCATTGGTTATGGAACTGTAAGTTCATCTGAAGTACTTATAAGGCAGATTCAAGTATTCCTTTGCAAAACCATTTCTACACACAAGTTATCCTGGTGAGATGGTTTCTAGAAAGTAGTGATTCCTTATCAGCTTCTTGTTCAACATGTTTCAGGCTTCAGAGTTGCAGACTAGTATGATTGAAACATTGGAAGCAGTGGAGATAGAGAAACAGAGACATCACAGCACTAGAATGGAAGCCCTTGCACGTTTGGCTAGACTTGAGGTATATGCCTGTCTACAAACGACCCCTACCCAATCTTCATAGGTCTTAGCAATGCTCTTAAAGAAGGTTTTCACAGGTTACAAATGGTGAGCTTGCAAAGTCACTTGCTAGGGAACAATGGAATCTAGAAGTTCAAGTATGTTTTCTCTCCCCCCATCGTATATTATGTTTTTTGGGCTTAAGATAAGAAGCAATGGATAATCTACAGACTGCCCTGCTCTGAGTCGACAGCAGATGTAGAGGCAAACTATAGATGTGACTATGCATAGATAGTTGAAAGCATGGGTTTTTATTCTTCCCTTCAAGTTTAGAGAATGCTGACATTTTCAAGAGCCTGCACCTTAACATGTGGTCCACAATGCTATGACTAGACAAACTTGATACATTCTGGCAATGAATAATGGGTTAGACTAGAGTGACCTTGCACTGCAGTTCTATGCACAAATGTAATTAACTATTTTTTGTTGCTTTCGTATTGTTGGAGTCCGATATTTTACCATAACAACTGCTAGCTATGCGTTGAATGTGATTCATAATCCATAGGTGTTCACAAATTATACAATGCTCTATTGTTAAACTGAAAACTGTTTATTCTTGATATTTGAATAGGTAGATCAAGTGGCACAGCTTCGAGAGGAAGTTGAATTGAAGGAAACTTGCTCAAGATAGTAAGTTGACCATGACCTTCTTTTTGGGGCTCTCTGGCTTAGAGTTTACTATGTTTTTAAGCACTTTTAGTTAATTCTTAGGCCAACGCTATATTATGCTGACTTATTTTGTTTTCTTCTTGAACATATTTAAGTATGACATGCCATTCTTTTTGGTTTCAACTAATAGCACTTTTTTGGTATGTGACCTTTGTTACCATTCCATGAACAAGAATACAGAAGAAAGCTAACAAAGATACAAAAGACAAGTGCCCCTCCGGTTGATGAAGTAAGCAATCAACTTACATTTGCCAGTGGCTTTTCATTCCACTCAACTGATATAATATTTAATTGAGCCTTTTTAGTAGAACTATTGACTCTTCGAAAACATGTCTCTTTACCTTATCTATTTGTAATATGTGTTAACTTTTGTCTAGATAGAATCTTTGAGAAGGTTCAAGCTGGAGGAAGAAATTATTGATGCAGAATACACTCGAACATGTGACAGAATTGTGAGCTTGAAGGACAAGGTAGGTTTTTCCCGTGTATGACTGACCTCATGTAGTGATTAATTCTTATTTACAAATGTAGTATTGATTCAGGATTTTTTTATAACTATAAGCTCAATTGGATATTATTAGTCCTGCCTTATTGATCTCCCATATATCATAGTGTCTTGGTCATTGTACTGTGGTATAACATTAAAGTGAGGCTCAATTGTCTCACTGCTTTAAACTTTTTGTCCCATTTGACTTGGTTTGGAATACCATGTGCCCTTGTTTTATTTGGCTTAATACAATACAACTTGGAAGCAAAGAACTAAAGGCATCCAACTAAAGTTCAGTTTCTTAAATATATCATCCCTAGGTTCTGGTGTTGAATATTTGTCAGAACCTCTGTTCCCTGTGCCAATACAATCAACTGGACTGCTATAAGAGTTGTTCCTGTAGCAGTAGTGCCCTTGTCTCATGTTTCAGTATCTCACTAGGATTAGTCAGATATAATGGTGGATTTAGTTACCAAATCTTTTCTGTGTTAATTTGTTTAGAGCTAGCTGTATTCATGTGCAGTTTTTGTGGTCTTTGTTCTTTAAATCTGAATTTTGCAAAGTATTGTTTTCACTATATTGTGTTATCTGAACATCAAATATACATGATTGCTTGTGGTTCAAGTTACTCAAATACTTTAGTAGCGTGTGTTTTGTCTGAATCCTATGGAGTCCAATCATTTTTTGTACAATTGTGCTCTGTATTTTATCCGGCTTATTTGTGCTGCAGTAAGATTATTCGGAACTGTCATGTGTCATTAGTTTGCTCTGTTTATCTGTGTTATATTCAAATATATGATATTATTCAACTAGATTCCTAAGTCTAAAAAAACAGCTATGCTTATTTGGTGGTCTGAGTTATGGAACCACAGTTTTCTTATTATTATGGTATTACATTTGTTCGCTCTGTTTCTTGAATGAACATGTGCCTAGGGTTCTGAATAACTTTGATTAATACCTAAGAGTGTATTTTTGGTGTGTATTCCCTCCGTTTCAAATAGTAGTCGTTTTAGCTCTTACTTTTTATGTCTATATTCAACTGTGCACTCCACTTGTCATTTCTGGATTTTTCTGCTTGTTTGATATACCGTTGCTGTCAATGTGCATATATTTATTATTTAGTAGTTAATGCCTAAGTTTGGCTTACTTATTGGTACTTCTATATAGCAAGCTGTTACCATGTACTTCAAGAAAGTGAAGGGTCAAAGAATGACCAACAAGCAGGCATGTGAAATCCACTTGACAGCTGAGGAGTACAAACAAAGTGAAGTGGACTGGCTCACTGCTCATCCTGAAGCTTGGGTCAAGCTCTGCGAGTACTGGGCCTCAGATGAGTACAAAGTGATTTCAGATAGAAATCGTTTGAACCGGAAGAGCAAACCGGGCCTCCATCGATTTGGAGCAGATGGATTATTGGGAAATCACAACGAATGGTATGACGAACTAAGTAACATTTAGTATTTTTCCCACAGACAAATTTGTATATTTTATTATATCTCTTACTGCAGGAGGCTCGTGATGGTGTTGAACCCCGATTCATTGACGTTTACATGGAGGGACACCGAGGTCCAGATCCAGAGCATCCAGAAGTTTTATGTGACGACAGCGCGACAGAAAAGCTGGTAGGTGTAAATAATAACTATTTATTCTTAATTAACTTGTGACTCATTTATAATTAACATAAATTGTTTTGTAGACTCGTTATGCCGAGGAGGTTAGGAGGAAAGCAGGAGACGATGATCTAGATTGGAGGGAGGCACCTTTCGATCCGGATGCAGCATATGTTGCTAGTGGTGGGCTACCCACATGGGAGGTATGATAAGATCAAAGTTGTGATATATAAAAACTATTGGTTCATAACTTGTGATGTTTCTAGGTTGGGGATCGGTGATGGGGTTGTGAGTCGCGATAGCTTTGGTCGTCGGTCAGTTTCCTCGGTGGGGAGTAGATCTCGAACTTCAACTTCGAGGGAATCAGAGCTCTTTTCTAATCAGCCGGGAGCTGAGAGTGAGTAAGTAAGCAATCTTCTAGAAGTGTAAGTTTTCATCTACCTGGGCAAGATATATATATAATATAATTGCTAGTGCTGGCTACAATTTATATATCGACCAATGCAAGAATGAATATATATAGGTTGTAGATGATCTTCTTGGTTCAGCTGTTCTTGCACGCATAATTAATATCTTTGTGTACTTGTGATTTAATGCCAGTTGTATATTTATGAGAATTTTGGTTTATTTTGTAGGATTCCGGCTCTCATCAAGTGACTCCTCCCCCTCACAATAACTTTGCGGACAGATGTCTCAATTCTAGTGGTGGAGCTACGAACAACAATCTGATGTCCTGATCGAGAGCGATGGAGCTAATGTTTGAACTTGTGTATTTGAACTTGTGAACTACAAATGTGAACTATGGATGTGAACTTATGTGAATTTGTGAACTTATGTATTTGGACTTAATTATGTGAATTTGTGAACTTATGTATTTGGACTTGTGTGAATTTGTGATATGAACATATATCCATGTGTTTGAAATCTGTATTGTATGTGATATTCTATGTTGCATGTGATATTATGTGTGTCTAATTTTTCATTTCTGTATTTTTTATTTTTTCCTGGAAAAGAGTTAAGAACGTGGGTACCGTCGAACTTAATGGACAGCCCTCGCCGACCCACGCAGGGCCCATAAGTTCGACGGCCACGTGGCCCCGTCGAACTTAAATGTAAGAACGTGGGTGCCGTCGAACTTATGGGAAAAAATTCGACGGCCCCCGTCGAACTTAAAAACCCACGTTCTTAACCTTAAGTTCGACGGTACCCACGTTCTTAATGTTAAGTTCGACGGTACCCACGTTCTTAACCTTAAGAACGTGGGGACCGTCGAACTTACTTCTTTAAGTTCGTCCAAAAATCGTCGTCGGCTATATTCGTCGGTAAACCCACGTTCTTATGGTAAGTTCGATGGCCTATTGCATTAAGTTCGACGGTTTTTCACCCACGTTCTTTAACCAGTTCTTGTAGTGAATAATAATAAAGAATAACCATGTGTAATAGTTATCTCAACACCCAAAACCACATATAGCAATAGCAAAGACTACCCAAAACTTCAGGGGTAAGCAAGGTGTAAAGATGACCAAACTAGGGTGACCTATTGGGTCCCATCAAAATTAAGCCTATGCATGCCAAAATGATTATAGAGAACATTATTGGGTAAATAAAAGTGGTAAAGGGCACAACTTGTCTTCAACGAGCTCCTGCTTAGTATTTTCCACTTGCTGAGCACATGGGTCCTTGATCACTTGCTTGTCTACTCGAAGCAATACAAACAACATGGTATAGGAGAAATTGACATCATACCAAACAGAGGGAGATAATGCATGATAATATTCTATACATCGTAACGAGATCATGGGTTTAAGAATCATTAAATTCGGAGTTACGAATAACAAGTTATGATTTTCTGAAGTCTTTATGTGTTTGGTACAGAATAACTAAGTGATTAAATTTAATCTAGGTTTCATGATAAAACAGAGTTACCAAGTGATAAACAATATTAATACAAAATTAATGCAACTAGAATGGATTAAAAAGGAGTTAAAATGAATTTTCTATGAATTAATCAATTTCTAGAATTATTTTTACACTAGAGAAGTATTTTCTATATTAGTTTTCCTAATTTCTTAGGCCTCTGGATTGCGCGCACAATTATCAGGGAGTTTAGGGTTTATAATGTAAAAACTAGGGCCTCTGTGTAATGGTTTCATAAAGGGCCAAGACTGTGGGTTGGTTTCAATAAAACTTAGGGACTCTTAAGTAAAATTGTCTGCCGAAGCGATATGAGTCAACCTCGGTCGTCCGATCTACACCGAAGGGCAGAGATTAAATCCATCTACACACCTAACTAGTATGCAACCAGGTTCCTTGGATCCACGATCATGGGCTACGATTTAATGCGCACATGACCTGATCTAAACCGCCCATCACTGAATCAACGTCATAGATCTCATCATGTGAAATGGTACGCAGTCGTCTAATCCTGGCCGTCCGTTATGAGATCAACGACCTAGGTCTCGTCTTCTTCCTCCTGGCCAACTGTGGCAGCGCCGCCCAAAGCCGCGGCGGCCCATGGCCGGAGTTTCGCCCCATTCTACGCAACAGGGCGCTAAACCCTAATTCGAACCGCGCTACATGACGCCTAGAAAAGGGCGAACAGAATGGATGCGGAACTCACCGAGGATGACGTCGCATGCGGGCTGTTCTCGGCTGGGCGCAAGTTCTACGGAATTCACGACTCTGGCAAAGAATTCCCATGGCTACAGCAAGCCCCTCCTCGATTACTCCCTCACACGACGTCAATGCGACAATAACAAGCCTCGGATGGCCAAGCTGGAGCCCGAATCGCACTAATGATGGGTATCTGTCGCGGCGGTGATATACCACCGCGCGGAACGTGGTGGCACAGTGGATGGTGCGAAGAAATGGCGGTGATAATAAGGGAGCACGAGTGGGTGAGGTCATGGGTCCGATATTTATAGGCAAGGTGGATTGCAATGACACCAAAGGAATCACGCGGGTTGTTGAGCTCGGTGCGCCACTCGCGCGGAGATAGGGGAAGGTTGCCCTGACATCCCGGTCCCACGCGTTAGTGAACGTCGCGATTAGCCCAACGAGGCCCACATGTCAGGGTGTGGTCGTGCGCGGGGTGACCGACTCGCGGGTCCCGCCTATTGGCGCGGACGCGTGGCGCAGCCAGTTGGGTCGGCGGGGAGAATAGGGCTGGGCCAAAATTGCTCCCTACGACCCACGATGGTAATTTTCCTTTTTTTCTTTTCCTTTCTTTTCTTTTCTATTTTTAGATTTCAAATTTAAATTTAAATTTTGTTGTGAAGTTCATACTTGGATTAAATGGACAAATTCAACTACCAGTATGAACATGTGTATTTATTTATATATAATGTCTTTATACTTGTATAGTATTTTCCCTTATTCTCTATGTTATTTTCAATTTCTAAATGGTAAATTAGGTCTTAAACCCCAATTTGGACACGAATATATTTTTTATTAATATTATTATTATTATTTATAAATGCATAAACACATAAACTCCAACATGATGCATATATTAGTTTTGGTGTCATTAGTTAATTATTCACTTTAAATATGGTTATTCACATGTTCTATTAAGTGGAGGACAATACAGGTAAGAAGATCAACCTTCTCTTATTCTTTACTAGTTGGGTATTACTGGTTTAGACCCCTAAATCCGGGTGTGACAACCGGACAGTCCGGCGTGTGGCACCGGGCAGTCCGATGCTCTCAGCCGGACAGTTCGCCCGTGGCAACACTATTCTTCATTTCTTGGACTTTGCTTGTTACTTGTTGATCTTCACTTGTGATCTTCATAATGTCTTCTTTTGAGGTGTTGCTTTCCTCAATGCCTTAGTCCAAGTCACTTTAGCATCCTGTGAACTATAATCATAAACACTAGCAAACACATTAGTCCACAGGTTGTGTTAATCATCAAACATGAAAATCTATTGAGCCAAATGGCTCGGGGTCCATTTTTTTACACAACCAAAAGGCTCTCAGTTGATGCCTCCAAGCTTGACAATAAAGAGATGGCTCTTATCATTAAGAGTTTCCAGCAAATCCTCAAGCAAAGGAAGGGGAAGGAGTACAAACCCCGCTCCCAGAGGGTTTGCTACTGATGTGGTATGTCCGGCCACTATATTGCTAAATGTCCATATGCAAGTGATAGTGACAGGGATGACAACAAGAAAGGGAAGAAGAAGATGGAGAATAAGAAGTACTACAACAAGAAAAAGGGTGGCGAGGCGCACATGGGAAGGGAGTGGGACTCCGACGAGAGCTCCACTGACTCCTCCGACGATGAGGACGCCTTCAACATCGCCATCAAGAAAGATCTTCTCTTCCCCAACGTTGGCCACAAGTGTCTCATGGCTAAAGAGGGGAAAAAGAAGAAGGTATACTATATAGACACGCCCAAATATACTACTTCCGATGATGAGGGTATCTCTAGTGAAAAGAATGATGATTTTCTTCTCTTTTTGCAAACCTTACCATAGAACAAAAGAAGAATATCAATGGATTGATAAAATCCATTAACGAGAAGGATGAAATCTTGGAATGCCAAGAAGATCTACTCATTAAGGAGAACAAAAAATTTGTTAAGCTAAAAGATGCTTTCGCTCTTGAACTTGAAAAATGCAAAAACTTGACTAAAAAGCTAAAAACGAGCAATGATTCAATTTCTTGTCTCAAAACTGAAAATGCTAGTTTAATTGCCAAGATTGAGGAATTGAATGCTTGCCTTGTCCCTACATCTACCATTGAGCATGTTACTATTTGCACTAGATGTAGAGATATTGATGTTAATGCTATGAATGATCACCTTGCTATGATTAAAGAACAAAGTGATCACATAGCTAAGTTCAATGCCAAAATTGCCGAGCATGAGCTTGAAAAAGAAAATTTTAAATTTGCTCATAGTATGCTTTAAAATTGGAGATGCCCTGGCATTAAGGATGGGATTGGTTTCCAACCTGGGAGCCAAAACAACATCAAACTTAATGCCCATAGAAATAAGATTTCCAACTTTGTTAATGGCAAGGCTCCCATGGTGCAAGATAGAGACGGTTACATTTTATATACTGAGAACTATCCTAAGCATAAGATTAGAAAAATTCATACTAAGAAATCTCATCATGTTGCTCATTTGCTTATATTTATGGAAATGAGGCTTCTAGTTCTAGACATACAACTCATGTTAATTTGCCTAAGAAAAAGATTGTTGATGCTTCGAATGAACCTAGTATTCCATTTAAGGCCTTTGATGCATCATTCGTTCTTACAAACAAATCAGGCAAAGTAGTTGCCAAATATGTTGGGGGCAAACACAAGAGTCAAAGACTTGTGTTTGGGTACCCAAGGTGCTTGTTTCTAATGTGAAAGGACCCAAGACTGTTTTGGTACCTAAGGACATGGTCTAAATTTGTGTTGTAGGTTTACGCATCCGGTGGAACAAGTACTGATGATCCCCAAAGAGCAATCACATTTGGGAATGGGAATCAAGGTTTGGTCAAAGGATTGGGTAAAATTGCTATATCACCTGATCATTCCATCTCTAATGTATTTCTTGTAGAATCTATAGGTTACAACTTGCTTTCTATGTCTCAATTATGCAAAATGGACTATAATTGTTTATGTACTGACGTTGATGTTACCTTCTTTAGAAGAAATTATAATTCACTAGCCTTTAGGGGAGTGTTAGATGGTTAGCTATATTTAGTTGATTTCTCTGATGATAATGCTGAACTAGACACTTGCCTGATTGCTAAGACTAATATGGGCTGGCTCTGGCATCGCCGACTTGCTCATGTTGGGATGAAGAATCTTCACAAGCTTCTAAGGGGGAACACATTTTAGGACTAACCAATGTTCATTTTGGAAAGACAGGATTTGTAGTGCATGTCAAGTAGGGAAGCAGGTTGGAGTTCATCATCCACACAAGAACATCATGACGACCGAGAGGCCACTTGAGCTACTCCACATGGACCTATTCAGCCCGATTTCTTACGTAAGCATCGACGGGTGTAAGTATTGTCCTGTAATTGTGGATGACTATTCTCACTTCACCTAGGTGTTCTTTTGCAGGAAAAATCGCAAACCCAAGAAACATTAAAGAAATTCTTGAGACGGGCTCAAAATGAGTTTGGATTGAGAATCAAAAAGATTAGAAGCAACAACGGAGCGGAGTTCAAGAACTCTCAAATCGAAGGAATTCTTGAGGAGGGCATCAAGCATGAGTTCTCTTCTCCCTACACACCTCAACAAAACGGTGTTATAGAGAATAAGAATAGAACTCTTATGGAAATGGCAAGAATCATGGTTGAGGAATACAAGACATTGGAGCGTTTTTGGGCGAGGCGATTAACACCGCTTGCTACTCCATCAACCGACTCTACCTTCACCGAATCCTCAAGAGAACATCATATGAACTCCTCACCGGTAAAAAGCCTAATGTTTCTTATTTTAGAGTTTTTGGGAGCAAGTGCTTTATTCTTGTTAAAAGAGGTAGCAATTCAAAATTTGCTACTAAAGGAGTAGAAGTTTTTTACTTGGTTATGACTCAAACACAAGGGCATATAGAGTCTTCAACAAGTCCACTGGATTAGTTGAAGTTTCTTATGACATTGTGTTTGATGAGACTAATGGCTCTCAAGTAGAGCAAGTTGATCTTGATGAGTTAGATGACGAAGAGGCTCCGTGCATTGCGCTAAGAAACATGTCCATTAGAGATGTGTGTCCACAAGAACCCAAAGAGCCTTCACAAGCACAATATCAACCATCATCTTCCATACAAGCATCTCTACCAACTCAAGATGAGGAACTGGCTCAAGAAGAAGAAAATCAAGTTCAAGACAATGAGACACCTCAAGAAGAAGGCATAGAACAAGGGAGAGATGAAGTTGATCAAGAAAAGGAGGATGCACATGAGACTCAAGATCAAAGACTACCTCACCTAAGAGTCCACCAAGCAATTCAACGAGATCACCCTATCAACTCCATCCTTGGTGACCTTCAAAAGGGGATAACCACTTATTCTCGAGTTGCTCATTCTGGTGAACATTACTCTTTTGTGTCTTCTATTGAGCCATAAAGGTTAGAGGATGCACTAAGAGATCCAGGCTGGGTGGTGGTAATGCAAGAGGAGCTCAACAACTTCACAAGGAATGAGGCCTGGCATTTAGTTCCATGTCCTAACTAAAATGTTGTAGGTACCAAGTGGGTATTCCGCAACAAACAAGATGAGCATGGTGTGGTGACTAGGAACAAAGCCCGACTTATTGCAAAGAGGTATTCACAAGTCGAAGTTTTGGATTTCGATGAAACCTATGCACCCGTAGCTAGGCTTGAGTCAATTCGAATATTACTTGCCTATGCTACTCACCATGGCTTTAAGTTGTATCAAATGGATGTGAAAAATGCTTTCCTCAATGGTCCTATCAAGAAGAAAGAGGTGTATGTTAAGCAACCTCCAGGCTTTGAAGATAATTAGTATCCTTCACATGTCTATAAGCTCTCAAAAGCGCTTTATGGGATCAAACAAGCCCCAAGAGCATGGTATGAATGCCTGAGAGACTTTCTTCTTACTAATGGTTTTAAAGTTAGAAAAGCTGATCCTACTCTCTTCACTAAAACAATTGTCAAATACTTGTTTATATGCCAAATTTATGTTGATGATATTATCTTTGGGTCCACTAACAAGTCATCTTATGAAGAGTTTAGTAGAATTATGATACAAAAATTTAAGATGTCCATGATGGGGGAGTTGAAGTATTTCCTTGGATTCCAAATCAATCAACTCCAAGAGGGCACCTTCATCATCCAAACAAAGTACACTCAAGACATTCTCAAGAAGTTTGGAATGAAAAATGCCAAGCCAATCAAGACTCCTATGGGAACAAATGGGCATCTCGACCTCGACACTAGAGGTAAATCTGTATGTCAAAAGGTATACCAGTCAATGATAGGATCTTTACTCTATTTATGTCCTTCACGACCGGATATTATGCTTTCAGTATGCATGTGTGCATGACTCCAAGCCAACCCTAAGGAAATCCACCTAAGGTCCGTGAAACGAATCATGAGATATTTAGATTATACTCCTAGGTTTGGGCTATGGTACCCCAAGGGATCTATCTTTGATCTAATTGGGTATTATGATGTTGATTATGCCGGATGTAAGATTGATAGAAAGAGTACATCAGGGACTAGTCAGTTTCTAGGTAGATCCTTGGTGTCTTGGGCTTCAAAGAAACAAAATTCAGTAGCTCTATCCACCGCCGAAGCTGAGTATATTGTTGCAGAACACTTTTGTCTCTGTCGTGCCCAACGCCATTCCATCTTCTGCCCTCGGTGAGATCCCCTTCCTTACCCTCGCCTTATCCTTCTCCTTGGCTAGGGTCATGTCTGTGCTAAAAGGGTGCGCCAGTTGATCGCGAATTGTCACCGAGGTCTGGATTCTGTCCCGGCGCCGCTAGTGTCGTGGGCAGATGTGTTGGATCACGTTATATCCAAAGCGACCATCCTCCTCGAGTTCGCCCTAACTCTCGTTGTGTGTAGCACCGGCTCATTGTAAGAATAGTGTAGTCGAGCACCTATAGGGGTTTTTTCGGCCATGGTGCCACCATGGTTATTCCGACGCCGCCAGGCTGGGTTAGTCGATGGGTGAACAAGAGGGGTGGGAGAATTAGCGCCGTCGAATCCTTAGGTAATGGCCGTGATTAGAAAACCTATACCCTTTCGTTCAATAGAATGTGTATCGTCGATCTTGGATCGGTCGAGTGGGAGGCCATCGCCGTCATATAAGTCTCTGTCTTTGATCTCGGATCTGGCGACCTTAGTTTCATACCGATTTGATGAAGACTACGCTCTGATCGTAGCCGGCGTTGTCTGATCGGGCGACCACGATTTGAAGATACCCATTCACCCGAATTCTGTTGCACATAAGTCCCTAAGTTTGAAGAAATCAACTCATCATCCCAGTATTGATAGAGAACATTTAAAAGAGGTCCTATTTGAAGCAGTTGGGTCCCCGAGCTTTGAAATAATAATGTCCATAGTCCAAACCATTAAGGTAATTGATAAAATGAATCTGTAGGGTGATTATTAGTATAAAAGTAATTCATTAACCTTTTGCAAAATCCATAACTATCATGTTTTAACTCTGTTTTTATCCATTCCAGTTGCATTAAACTCATAACAATATTGTTTATCATTCAGTAACCTTATTTTAATGTGAAACATATGGTTATAATATGGGACTTAATTTGTTTATGTCTAACACCTAAACCTCAAAAAGTCATAACTCCTTAACTGTAACTTCGAATTTAGTGGTTCTCAGACCTATGATCTCGTTACAACACATAGATCATTATTATGCATTATGTTCTCATGTTTGGTGTGATGTTAATTTTGCCTATACCATGTTTGTTTGTATTGTTGCGAGTAGACGAGCAAGTGACTGAGGAACCCGGTACTCAGCAGGTGGAAAATACTGAGCTGGAGCTCGTTGAAGGCAAGTTGTGCCCTTGATAAATTTTATTTACCCAATAATGTTCATGTTAATCATTATGATTTGCATAGGTTAATTTTGGTGGGACCTAATAGGTCACTCTAGTTTGGTCATCTTTATACCTTGTTTACCACTGAACTTTTGGGTAGTATATGCTATTGCTTTATGTGGTTTTGGGTCTTAAGACGCACATTGTTCATGATCATGTTATTTATTACCAATGAGATATTTACTTTTCATGACAAGATCATTATGTTAATTGGAACATGGAGCGACCACCCGGGAAAATAGTGCTACCACAATGGTGGTATGGGATGCCTTTGGCTAACTAATTAGAAAAGCTAGTGGAGGACTACCTTACTCGAAAGGGGCAAGGGCGGTAGGGAGTTGTCGGATAGGGAGGTTCTCGGGTTGATCATGCTGCGATGGCTTTTCAGACGGGGGATTCCTACACTACAGGAATCCAATCAATTCCCGTCAGCTAAGAACCGACGGGAATAAGAACCAAACCGATGGGGATTACTTATTCCTGTCGGTATATGGTTAATTCCCATCGGCCCTAAGTCGACAAGAATTAGATGTCGGTGATAAGCTAATTCCTGTCGGGCACTGACGGGAATTAGTCATTTCCGTCGGCTGCATACAAGCCGACGGGAATTAGCTTACCCCATCAGCCCAGTAACTCTCGTCGGTTCTATCTAGCCGACGGGAGTTACTGGGCCGACGGGAATTAACTATTAATTCCCGTTGGCTATGGTCAAGCCGACGGGGATTAACCTATACTACTATAAAACCAGCACCAAATGGTCATTATTTCTCCACATTTGCACACAACAACACACATAACATATATATCATCATATAGAACCGACATTACAAACACATACATTGATAATCAATTCACATATCACCAACATAGTTTACACAAACATTTCAAATAGGAACAACGAGATAAGTTAAAGTGTTTAGTTCACAAAAAACATAGAGTGCACGAGTTAAGAAACAAATACGACAAAACACCATATTTAGGGATAACCACCACTTGGATGGTTAGAGCTTTGACCGTTGCCGCCACTAGGAGGAGGGAACACGAAGAGGGACTCAATAAATCCAGTACCTACTGTGGGATCAGACCCACTACCACTCGCTTCGGGCGTAACCTATGCAAGTTAGCAAATATCAACATGTTTAATGCAAATATCAACACATTAAATGCAAATATCAACAAGTATACAAGTGTATAAATTCATCGAGAGTTATCAAACGTACCTTATCTCCAGGTGCAGGTATATGTGTCGGAGGGGTGTTGAATTGTTGAGTCCCTAATCCCTATTTAATGAATATTCAATAAGTTAAGTATATAGTTCATGTTTTGCTACTACACTAACTAGATGAACTACTAGTTTAGACAATGTTATTAACCGAATTTGCTAAGATTAACGTACCGGAGCTTGTGTGGATGCAAACTGGCTCCATTGTGGTGGCGGTGGAATATTTGGTGTCATGCCCTGTTGCTGCATTAAATGTTAAACATATGTGTTACTATTGAAGATGCTGTATTGAAATATAATAATTTAGAGTTCAGATTATGTATACTCACTTGATACATCGCTTGGTTATGTGCATTGCAAGCCTCCATAAATTCTCGTTACTGTCTCATCTCCTCATGCATCCACATAATCTCCAACTCCTGCTCGTTCGGTCGACGAGAGCATGAGCTACTGGAAGACGAACCCGTCCTCTGAGATCTCACCGACGACGAGTCAATGAATCCATCGAAGAGTGCGTATCGATAAGTGATTCAAAAATTGTGATTACTGCATGATAAATTTAGTGTCAACCATGTAATTTCATAAGTTAGAGCTTATCGTCCATGTGCTTTTCCACCACCACTTGCGTACACCACCGAGGGATCCACCGGTTCATGTCGCCAGTCGAAGTCAGGGCCATGGCGCCGAACCATCTCCTACCCATATGTCGTCTATACATCATTCACAACCTTACAAATGCAAGAATTTCTATACTTTGAACGTTTGTAATTTTGGGCCAAAACTCACCAGCCCATCCGTGGTTGTCTGGTTGCAGAGTTGGTCAGGGTTGTTAGGGTCTAGTCCTTTATGGCCCTCCTCATAGACCTTAATGTCACTAGGCTTTTGGCCACGCATAGCTTCCTGTATAAACAAAAACATCCATAAGCAATCGTACTATTTGGTGATCGACATAGCAAGATCAAACTTACCATTCTTTTTGCTTTTCGGAGCATGTCGTCACCGCCAAACTTGTGGTTACGATTGGTTCCTCGATATTGCCTGTGATGCGCTGATGCTTTTTGGAAGCATTCGAAAGCCTAATATCGACACCAAGCATAGTACGCATCAGGCACGGGCGCCATCCATGGAACCATCACCTGCACACATGATGTTACATATTATATCAATCACAGCAATCAATAAAAAGGGTAAAACAAATTGAATACTAACCTCACGATATTGATCCTCAGTCAAATATATCTTTGAGGACCCTTCCTTTTTGTTCAAGGGGCCTGCTTCTTCCGAATGATTTTGAAAATACAGGTTCGTAGCCTGAATTCTCGCATAGTATATGGCATCCTTCACCAGCTTCTTTGCATTGTTTTGGAACACACGTTCACCGTGCCCCATGTAATCCTCTCTATCAGGCAACCGATATCGAAGCTACAACATAAAGAATACAAATACAATGGTATTAGTCATAGAATTACAATATTAAGAAATAGAACAAAAACAATAAAGAATTCATACCCAAAAGTCATGACATACAAGTCCCTGTCTGTCGGTGTGGTTTTGTTCCTTTTTTAACTTGTACTCGTCCCAGGTACTGACGAGCACCTCATTGATGCTATCTCCATCTGACACCTTCACTATACCAGGGTAGTGAAGGCGGCAAAGAGAACCCAACGTAAGGTTAACCTGAGTGTGGTGTCCCTTGCTGTCAAAGGACAGATCCTCCCAATTCCTGCATTACACAAAAACATTAACAATACACATAATAGTTATATGAGACAAGTTAATATATTACAATCACCGATCTCCATGACGCATGATTAAGATCCTATCAGCCTCTCGCTCTATCGCGTGACGAGGCTTTACTGAGTGGCTTTTTCTTGAGCGACGTGTGCGTGTCGCTGAAGAGCCTCCTAAGCCATCATCCATCGGGTTGTCAGCCGGTTGGGCCTCTTGGCCCCACTGGTCCCACACCTGTTGATGCTTCCTCTAGTGGTCCCACTGGTCCCATGGCTAGTGCTGCTACGTGGCCTAGTCCCATGTCGCGTGCTGCACCTCCTCATTGTGCTGCCCATCCTCATTGTGCTGCTCCTCAGTGTGCTGCTCATCCTGGTACATACAACTCAAGATGTAGATACAAGTAAATATGTAAACAAATTTATTTGTACAAAATATGTTACATCATCTCCATGTACAGCGCTCAATAGCTCTCGACGTCTGCTGCTGCTCGAAGAAATGCCCTGAAATAGGCCCAGGCCCTTGAACAACCCCTTCACTGACTTCTTCAACTTTGGCGGCATCCTGCATCAAAATAAGAAATTATTCATTAGTGGAATGTTAAAATGACATAATCCTTAAAAATTAGAAACAATTGAAAGAACAAAATAATTTACTTGTTAAATATCATCAAAATCAGGATCTATTTGTTCTCTTCTATGCAGAGGTCGCCATGTAACTTTTCTCCTAACAGGTTGTCTTCTCCGTCTCTCGAGAAAAGTTAAGTCGTTAATGTCTGCAACTAGTGGATCTAATGCTGGTGTAGGATCAATATGAAAACTAGTTGGCAACTCTTCTTTTTGAAACACCTCATCAACCTGCTCAAGGTGACCAAATTGATATTCATCCTCACCAAGAGTGTATAGGCGTTCGCGGGGATTTACATTGTACACAACCCTCCATGTAGACAACTTTTTGCATGGATATGTCGAGAAATAAACTTGGTCTACTTGATGGGCAAGGATATACGTGTCGTGTCCTTGAAGCAATTTTTCAGGTTGGATCTGTGTCATCCCAAATTCGGTCCTATAATACTTCGGGTCATACCATTTACACTCAAAGAAAACTAGCGCTAAAGGCTTATTTCCAGGAAATGTAATCTCGATTATATTTTTTATTTTTCCGTAAGAGCAGGCTTCGTGTCCTTCCATGTCAGTTGCCCTAGTAATGACTCCATTATTTTGAGTGGCAGCCATAGGATGACTAGATTCGAAAATTCTTGAACGAAAGTGATATCCATTTACATCGTAACATCCATATATAGCTTTTGGCAGTTACGCTTCCAATAGATAACTGACATAAGTCATCATTCAAATTCATTTCCTCCCCAAACTGTCAATTATGCCACAAAGCATTAGCAAATTCTGTAATATTAGTTAACTAAAATTAGGTCTCCGAGCCACATAATTGAGACACTGTCCCGAAGCCATGTAATGAAATTAGGTCGCCAATGCATTCCATCACGTCGCAATTTGTCTATGTCTCTCGTTGTTGGCCTACCAAGACACCTCATGTTTTGTTCATCAAACTCGCTGTCAAATATTATTGTATGATATGAGATATTTGATAACATAAACTAATTCACATATGAACAATTTAAGGAAATAAATCTTACACAAAGTATTTCTCCAACTCAGGCATATTCGTGAACATGTACAGTAAAGAAGACTTTTGTTCTTCCATAGTGAAGTGATATGCCCTGCATTGGGTGAACCAACGGCTTTATCGTTTGTTTGAAAAATTGAAAGATCACTACACGGAGGCATCTCTCGTTCATCATCATGGTACCTCTTCTTTCGAGCAAATAAATTATGTTCTTCTGCAAAGCAACAACTTGTGAAGTGTGCTACCTCCTTCAGTTTAAATTGTTCCGCAATACATCCTTCAACTCTTGCCTTATTGCCCACCATTTCTCTAAGCTTCTTTAATGCTCTTTCTATATGAAACATCCACATGTACTGAACAGGACCACCGACCTTAGCCTCATATGGAAGATGTATAAAGAGATGCTACATAGGATTGAAGAAACCTCGTGGAAATATTTTTTCCAATTTGCACAAAAGCATCGGTGCCTCTTTCTCCAGCTGTTCCATCACATCTCTTCTGATTTCTTTAGCACACAGCTGTCTGTAGAAATAGCTAACTTCAGGTAATATTTTCCACACAGCATCGAAAATGTACCCACGAAACATTATAGGCATGAGCCTTTCCATAATTATGTGGAAGTCATGGCTCTTCAGTCCATTCATCTTCATTGTCTTCAAATTCATAGATCTTCCAAAACCAGCAGCATAACCATCAAGGAATTTTAGATCCTTCATCCACTTCATCACTTCTTTGTGTTGATTAGGTTTCAGACAATAGTCAGTGTTGGGGCGAAGGCGAAGATGCCACCCTTCGCTCGAAGGCCTTCGCCACACCCACTGCAAAAACGGAGACATGACTGGCGAGCTCTACCCTTCGCTTGACACCCCTCGCTCGACGCACCGGAAGACGAAGGTCTACGGCGGAGTCGCCTTTTCCCGCGACCTCGTCCAGCACGGAGGCCCACGTGTGATCCGGCCCATTGTAACAGGCCCTGTGTGGCCGCTGCGCATCACGGGCCTAATTTGTAAAGGTCCCCTGTAATTACAGTCTGTAACCCTGCTTTATGGGAATATTCCGGGGATAACCTAGGCGCCTGAGGGCACATGCGTCCTTAACACCAGACGCTGGGCACTCAGACACCTATAAATACCCCCGCACAGTGCCCCTGAGAGGCCAGGTTAACAGAGCTATTGCCATCTCGAGTCGTAGCCCCGTTCACACCACCTTTACACCCCAGTTGGATCAACTCGGCTCAGGAGAGCAAGTTCAAACATTTGGCACCCACCGTTCATGCTATGAAACACCACCCGCGATGGCCCCCAAGAGAACCTCGTCGAAGGCTGACGAAGCCGCGAAGGCGGCACTGCTGGCCGAGAAAAAGGGCAAGGCCCTCGTCGACAACACTCTCCAAGAGCCCTGCGAAGATGACGCAAACAGCAAGAAGCAGCGCAATGAACAACCCACCACTGAAGGCAGCCTCCGCACCTGCAGCTCCGGGGGACCACAGCAGCCTCCCCCAGGCTTTGCTCCACTAGAGGGCGCGGACGCCACCAAGGACGGTGAAATCATTGGCGTTTCGGCCGAAGAGCAGCTACAGTTGTGCGCCCTGCGCATCAAGAACCGCAACCTCCAAAAGCAAAAAGAGATCCTCGAGGCCAAGCGCCAACGTCTGTCTGCACAAGCCAAGGTGCGACAGATGATACGTGATGAAGAGCAGAAGACACAAGAGCTTGAACAACAGATCGCGCTCATGCAGAGCGAAGGCCAACTCGGCCTGCAACACGGCCCACCCCTCCAGCAGCGCGCACAAATCGAAGACCTGTTTGCCCCTTAGCGCGGACAAGCCACCCCTCACGCCACGGCTTTCCAAGGCGTCAACTACCTTGACGAGCGAAGTCCCCTGGCACCTCACCTGCAAGTGACACCATGGCCCGCCAACTTCAGGGCAGGGACCTATCCCAAATACAACGGCAGCACTGATCCAGCACAGTACATCATGAGCTATCAAGTCGCTGTTCATCATCCAGAGGGGACGACGCCACGATGGCCAAGTCACTCACCATTGCCCTCGAAGGCCCAGCCCTCACCTGGTACACCAGGTTGCCCCCATTGTCCATCGACTCCTGGAGAAGTCTTCGGGACAAATTCTTGCTCAACTTCCAAGGGTACCGCCCAGACATTGATGCCTTGGCTGAACTCTCACTCTGCAAGCAGCTGGAACGAGAGACTCTGTGGGAGTATTACCGCAAGTTCCTGACCCTCAAGTCACAACTGCCTTCGGTCGATGACCAGATCGCCATCCATTATGCCATCAGCGGCCTTCGGGCCGGCATCCTCTACAGCCACTGCATCAGGGACCCGCCCAGGAACCTCTAGGAGCTGTATCAGCTGTTTGAGAAATATGCTAGATCCGAAGAGCTCCACCAGCGCAAAGTCGAATCTCAGAGGAAGCCCAAAGACCCTCCATAGTCCAGCCGCACTTGGACGAGGCCCTCGCAGACAGATTCCGGCTAGGACAGCCACAATCAGCAGCAGGTGCACAACATCGCCAACCAGCCCCCTGCTGGTGAGGCCCCTCGCCGCTAGGAGTATCCCCCCAGGGCCGAGGAAATGGAACTCGTGGTCGAGGACGGGGGCGTGTGCAGCAGCCACGCAGATTCTACTGCCTGTTCCACGGCGAAGACTGCGCGCATCCCACAAGGGACTGCACAGAGACGAAGGCCACCAGAGACAGAATGGCACGGGCACAATTAGCCGACAACCCTAGAATTGTCGTGCACGCATACCAGCAACCCCCTCAACCATACAACCATGGCCCCGCTCCGCCTCCACCGCACCACGCATACCAACACCACCAGGAGGTACAAATCGTACCTCCCCCACCCCCATCCCCACACCATCAACAGCAAAACATCCACCACCCCCAAGCCCCAAAGCAAGAGGACTTCGCCGATCAACCGTATCGCGGAGTCATCCATATGATTACCGGGGGGTCCAGTGCCGACTTCGACACAAAGCGGCAAAAGAGGGATCATTACCGCAGCATCAACCACGTCGCAGTCACCAGCCCGGTCGTACAGACAAAGTGGTCCCACGTGCCATTGACCTTCGACGCCCGAGACGTCGATCTACGCAGCGCCCCACACATCGATGCCATGGTCATCAACTGCAGCGTGGCAGGCTGGGACCTGCACAAAGTCTTGGTCGACAATGGCAGCCAGGCAGACATCATTTTCCTACATGCCTTCGATCGCATGGGCATAAGCCACAGCCTGCTCAAGCCCTCGGACAACCCCCTGTACGGCTTCGGCGGCAAGGGCACCTTTCCCGTCGGCAAAATAGAATTGCCCCTCTCCTTCGGTGTAGCACCCAATGCCCGAAGTGAGCAAGTCACGTTCGACATCGTCGACATGGTGTACCCGTACAATGCCATAATGGGTCGGGGCTCCATCAATAAGTTTGAGGCAGCTATCCACGGACTTTACCTGTGCATGAAGATCCTAGGTCCGCAAGGCACCATCACAGTTTACGGCAACCAGCAGGTTGCGTGTAACATAGAAAGAGACTTCGTCCCCGGGAAAAGAAACGTACACTGCCTCACGGCCCAGCGTGAAGTCCCCGGGTGTGCCAATTCAACCACCAAAGAGCATGAAAAAGCACAGCTGCAGAGCAACGACGGGACCAAGACCGTCCCCCTCGACCAGGCTACGCCCCAGCAGATGGTTACCATCAGCGAAGACCTCACTTCGCGCGACGAAGAGCGGCTCCTTTGCTGTCTATCCAAGAATAAAGACGTCTTGCCTAGTCCGCCCTCGACCTGGTCGGAGTCAGTCGCTCCATTATCGAGCATGGCTTAGGAATTGACCCTTCGGTGAGGCCGAAGAAACAACAGCTGCGCAAGATGTCTGACGAGAAGACAGAAGCCGCCAAGGCCGAGGTGCATCGCCTGCTCGAAGCCAAGTTCATCGAGCCAATCGCCTACCCCACATGGCTCGCCAACGTGGTGATGGTGCAGAAGAAGAGCGGCAAATGGCGGATGTGCATAGACTTCACCAGTCTTAACAAGGCCTGCCCCAAGGACAATTTCCCGCTGCCTCGAATCGACAAAATCGTCGATAGCGCGGCCGGGTGCGAAGTCATGTCACTCCTTGACTACTTCTCCGGCTACCACCAAATATATATGAAGGAGGAGGACAAGGCGAGCACCAGCTTCATAACACCCTTCGGCACGTATTGTTTCATTAGAATGCCGGAGGGACTCAAGAATGTCGGGTCCACTTTCTCTCGACTCACCAAAACGGTGCTCGAGAGCCAGGTCGGCAGGAACATATTCACATATGTGGACGACATCGTTGTTGCCAGCAGAAGCAAGGAAGACCACCTAGCCGACCTAGCCGAAACGTTCACAAATATGCGGACCGCACGACTTCGCCTCAACCCTGAAAAGTGCGTCTTCCGGGTCCGCCAGGGGAAAATCTTGGGCTACCTGGTATCACACCGCGGAATTGAGGCCAATCCAACCAAAATCCAGGCCATCATCAATATGACGCCCCCGCAGTCAGCCAGAGAAGTGCAACGATTGACAGGCAGGTTGGCCACCCTCAACAGATTCATCTCCAAGTCCACGGAGCGGAGTCTTCCCTTCCTCAAAACACTCTGTGGCGCAAAAGACTTCGCATGGGGGCCAGAGCAGGCGGCGGCCTTCGCTTCACTAAAACAGTACTTGTCGGAATTGGCGATTCTTACAAGCCCCGACCCTTCGCTACCGCTATTGCTCTATATCGCGGCTTCGCCACATGCGGTCAGCGCAGCACTGGTTCAAGAGCAGACCAGAGAAGGCACGACCAAGAAATTTCCAGTTTACTACGTCTCTAAAGTGCTCACAACATCAAAATGTAACATGACAGAGCTAGAAAAGATCGCTTATGCAGTCATGATGGCCTCGCGCAAATTGCGCCATTATTTCGAGGCATTCAAAGTCCGGGTCACCTCGGATAGAGGACTCGGCGAGCTGTTTAGAAACTCGGAGGCATCAGTGCGGATTTCCAAGTGGGCAGCCGAACTCTCCAGCTACCACATCACATTTGAACCCAGGACAGCCATCAAGTCGCAAGTCCTGGCAGACTTCGTCGTGGACTGGACTGGACCAATAACGTAGCCGGAGCCATCCGTAGAGAAAGTGTGGACAATCCATTGTGACGGTGCATGGTGCCATGCGGGGGTAGGCGCCGCCGCGGTTATTACTTCACCCACCGGGGTCAAGCACAGATACGCGGCCCGCCTCAGCTTCGCTTTGGAGTCTGATAGGTGCACAACCAACAACATAGAAGAATACGAGGTCGTCGTCCTCGGCCTTCGCAAGCTAAGGGCGCTCGGTGTCACCACCTGCATCGTCAGAACAGACTCCAAGGTAGTCACCGGCCAGGTCGAGAAAGACTATGCAGCGAAAGACCCTGCCATCATGAAGTACCTCGCGGCCATCCGCAGCCTCGAAAGACAATTCAAGGGTTTTACGTTGCAACACGTAGACCGAGCCAAGAATGAGGAGGCTGATGCATTGGCCAAGGCAGCCGCCAGGGGCGAGGCCCTGCCCTCAGACGTGTTCTACCACGTCATCAGCACGCTAGCCGTCCGCAGCCCAGACGAGCTCCAAATAACCAATGACAGTGAGGGTCATCGCATAGTCAACCTCATCATGACCGAAGACTGGCGGGCACCAATAACCCTGTTCCTGCAGGGGTACTATCATCCAACCGACAACAACGAGGCCAAGTGCCTCAAACACCGAAGTCGGGACTTCGCACTGCTCGAAGGCCAACTTTACAAGAAGGGGGTCAGTCAGTTGATGCTTAAATGCGTCACCAAGGATGAAGGCGTCCAAATTCTGCGCGAAGTCCACAGCGGGACTTGCGGCTCCCACGCAGGGCCTAGGGCCCTAGCGGCAAAGGTGATTCGCCAAGGTTTCTACTGGCCCGCCATGATTTGCGCCACAAATCGGGTCGTGAGGTCCTGCGAAGCCTGTCAGAAATTTTCTCCACGCTTGGGACGCCCTTCGCAATTTACGAAGCTAATCGCCCACACGTGGCCTCTTCAGCGCAGGGGCCTGGACATCGTCGGGCCCCTGCCCACGGCTCAGGGGAACCTCAAGTTCACCTTCGTTGTCGTCGAATACTTCACCAAATGGATTGAGGCGAGGGCAGTATCCACCATAACATCGAAGACAGCCCAGAAATTCTTCTGGCAAAACATCGTTTGCCGCTTCGGAGTCCCGTCCGAACTCACAGTCGACAACGGCAAGCAATTCGACAGCCAGGACTTCAAGGATTTCTGCTTCTCCATTGGCACCAAACTTGCCTTCGCCTCAGTGTACCACCCCCAAACCAACGGAGTCGTGGAACGCGCCAACGGAAAAATTTTCACAGCCGTCAAGAAAATGCTCCTCGATGACAGAAAAGGCAAGGGGCCCGACCTGTTACCCGAAGTGGTCTGGGCGCTGAACACGACTGAGTGCAGGGTGACTGGGTTCACCCCTTTCCGCCTTCTATATGGATCGGAGGCTATGACTCCGCAAGAAATAAAACACGGGTCACCACGAACGATCGTGTCGGTCGTCCCCGACGTAGACGAGTCTACTTCGAAGGACCTCATCGACGGAGACCGTGTCTTCGCCCTACAGGCTCTAAACAAATACCAAGCTCAGACAAAAGCATGGCGCGACCACACAGTCATCCCGAGGGAATTCAATGAAGGAGACCTCGTACTTGTCCGGACAGCTCGGACAGAGTCCCGGGGCAAGTTGGAGCCGAAATGGGAGGGCCCTTTCATCATCAAGACGAAGGCGTCCCCCAGCGCGTACAGGCTTACAACGCCATCTGGCGAAGACTTAGAACATTCTTGGAACATTGATAATCTTCGCAGATTTTTTGTTTAAACTCCTCAGGGTCACTTCGCCCTTGTAATCCGCAAAACAGTTTTAAGCCGGCTCGCACTCTTTTCCTCTCGGGGGGTGAGGTTTTTAACGAGGCGGAGCCATGTAATATACACATGAAAAATCCCCCACAAAAACGTCAAAAAAGACCGCATCAACGGTCTTCGACATTCGACCGACACAAAAGTCACCGTGAGGGGCAGCGATGGCTATCCTCGCGTGCGACAGTCCGCGCAAAAGTCGCCTAAGGGTGCGGCCGGACTAGCACAACAAGTGCATAAATTCGAAGTCTTCGCAAAAAGACTATCCATGCAAAAGTCGCCTAAGGGTGCAGCCGGACTAGCACAACAAGTGCATAAATTCAAAGTCTTTGCAAAAAGACTATTCGTGCAAAAGTCGCCTAAGGGTGCAGTCGGACTAGCACAAGTGCATAAATTCGAAGTCTTCGCAAAAAGACTATCCGTGCAAAAGTCGCCTAAGGGTGCAGCCGGACTAGCACAACAAGTGCATAAATTCGAAGTCTTCTCAAAAAGACCATCCGTGCAAAAATCGCCTAAAGGTGCAGCCGGATTAGCATAACGAGTGTAAAAATCGAAGGCGCATTACAAGTGCAGCCGGACCGACACAACAATGTACCAGACCGGGTGCGCAAAGCCTTACGAACACATCCAGCTGCGCGAAGGCAGTCAACCTTATCATACAAACCACAGTTACACGCGTACCGTGAGGGCATCACACCTTACATAGGCTCAACCTTCGGAATGATCCCCATTTCTCTATAGTTAAATAGCATTATCCTCAGCTCCTCACCCCCAAAAAGCCTTCGCAACTCCCCCTCACATATACTCGCCCCAGCCGGCGAGGACAACAACTCCTGCCTACCAGCCCCGACCACACGGAGCCGACCACCTTCAAACCCGCTCACTCTACGCTTCGCCACCGCCCTTCGCCGCCTGCGCCCAACACTCGGACCAGGCAAAACTTCAGCATCCGCAACACGCATAGAAGACTCCGCCTCAGCCACATCCAAGGCCGCAAAATAATCTAAGCCCTCGTCCGAAGACTCTTCCGTCCACAAAACCGAACTCCCAGAGTCGTCAAACTCAGAAAACTTAGACGTAGATTCATCCAATTCATTACCAGCAACCACGGTCGAAGCCGCCATAAAATTAGCAGTAGCGGTTGCGTGCGCAGGCCCAAAATCCTGAACCTGTGCAGCAACCAAGGTTCAGTAACACAGACAAAATTCCCTAACTACCCCATACACACTAAGCCACCTGCGAAGACCCAGCAGCCGCCGCGGGATCTTCCACTGCTGGCTCCGTCGCCGCCTTCGGGGGATCCTCCGCCATTGGCACAGTGGCCGCCGACGAGTCTCCACCAGACACAGCAGACGCAGGGGCAGCATGGGAACCTTCACCGGTCTCCGGGGGCGGCGCTGGGTCGACCTCAGCTTCGGCCACCACCGGGTCGGCCTCCGCTTCGGCCAGCGCGCTGTTCAGACGTCTGAAGTCCTCCACCTCCTCGGCACACGCCATCTGCAACACAGCGTACCGATTCAGCACACCCGCATACACCCGCAGTTAATAGCACAAAACATAATACAAACTTTACCTGATCCCTTGCCCGGTCAGCCCGTTCCCTAACCGCCTCCCGACCGTGAGGGCCCCACATCCGGTCGAAGAGGGCCCCCCGGCGTCCTTCACCACAGGGTCTTCGACCTTAAAAATTTCACGACCAAAATCTTCATCGGATCGGTCGAAGACCTCATAGTGATGGCACCCCTCGTGGGCCAGCGCATTCATAGCCCCCTCGCAGGTGACGAGGGAGGCATACGACATGAAGCCCGCCACGATGGTCGGGAGCGCTTGTAACTCCTCTTGCAGCCACTCAAGGCACCGAAGGCCCGCCTCTCGGGTGGGCACCTCGAAGTCAGCGGTCCGCGCACCCAGCTCGCGGTACGAATCCACGAGCTGTTTGCGCGTTCGCTCAACTTCCACGTGAGTAGAGGCCTCGGCCCTCTCCACGCGGGCCTGTAGAGCGTTGAACTGCACCTCCCATTCCTCGGCGCGCTGGCTGGCGAGGTTTTCTTCCGCCCTCGCCAATTTGGCCTCCGCCTGTGCCGTCTGCGCCTTGATGATGGCCTCATTGGCCTCCTTCCTTTCCTCCACCAGCTGGCGCCGGAGGTCAGTCCTCTCGCTCTCCAGGGTGGCCACCTTCTCCGCCAGCCTGCGGTTTTTGCTCTCCGCAGCCGATTTTTCCCGAACGGCGTCCGCGTGTTGAGCCCGAAGTCTCTCGACTTCGGCATCCACACCCGCCGTAAGGGCACCCGATGCCACGCGATCGGCGAAGTCGGCCGCCTAACAGACACGCATGAGTCCACAATCAAAATGAAAGCGGCACACAACGAGGCCTACTTCAACTTACTTGATTCAGCTGCAGCGACGCCTCCTGCAACCGGCGGGACACAGTGCCCGCCTCGTCTTTGACGGCAGTGGCCGCCGACACCTCGCCGCTAGCGCTGGAAGCGCCACCCTTCACCCCAAAAACCATGGCAAGCGCCGTGGCCGCCACCACGGGCGAAACGGCAACAAGTTGCCCTTCGCCCGACCCTGCAACGTATCACCAGTCAAAAAAACTCACCGACGAGATAATCGTCCACGCAAATATCCGTGCCAAAGTCGTCAATACGCTTCCCCGGCGAAGGATGCTTTCGGACCTTCGTAGCTCCCTCCGGGATGGACTTGGTCCCGCCAGCGCCAGCCGCCTTCGCGCCTTCCGGCAACTTGCCAGATCCAGGCGCGGCCGCCTTCGCCGCCAGCGAGGGCTGGCTACCGCCGGGGACGGCAGCTTTCGCACTCCCGCGCGCCCTCTTCGGCCTAGCCTCAGGGAGCCTGACGACCGCTCGTCGCTTCTGAGCAGCATCCTGTCGATCCTTGTTCATCACTGCCGACACAACAGTAGCAATATTCCGCCCATAAGGAAACACTCTCAAATCACGGGCCATGCGAGAGGTAAAAAAGTCTTCACCAGCCGCGCGGGGGATAGGAACGTTCTTGGGCCATCAACCCCCGGTAACCTCCAGCATCCGCGCCGAAGACTCCCGGAGCTCGGGCGAAGACATCCTTCCCCCGGGGGCCGCGCATGTCCCCATCAGCTCCATAGCAAAACTATCGGAGACCCCCAATTTTCCCATCGCAGTACCTAGCTTCCTCTTCTTAGTAGATGGGGCGGCCTCCAGCGCGGGGTCGTCTTCAAGCACTGCCGCTGGTTTTTTCCCCCGATGGTCGGCGACGTCTGCTCCGGGATAACCGCCATACGGCAAATCATTCAACTCAAAGACTCGATTCAGGCGGTCCTTGGATCCACGTATGTCCCAGCTCCGCTGGGCCTCAGTCCTCGGCACGTAGCGACCAACAATTCTCACCGCCCCATCCTCCGCCTCACACACAACCGCGGCAGGATCCCGCCCTCGCACATCCAAGGCAAAGAGTGGACTTCGCACTTTACGCCCTCCAAGGGAGGGCATCACGCGAGGGCATACTTCGCCCAGCGTCCATCCATGTGCCAAAGGCCACACCCCATACCCTATGAACTCCTCAACCAGATCGCGCCCGCTACTCCTACGGGCGGCGATCCGAAGGGCCCGTTCATTCTCGTCGTCCTCCGCCACTTCAAATGGCGGGTACGCCACATAATAATGCGAACACATGATGGCAGCGGGGAGCCCAGGGAGATTTTCGACTTCAGCCTCCGAAACATAGAACCAGTAGTCCCACCAGTTGCCCCATTTATTTCGGGCACAAGGGACCAGCTCCACAACCTCCATCGAAGTCTTCCCGGACTTCGGCGTGAAAGTGCACGATCCGAATTGCGCAATTACGTCTCCAATCCGTCTTTTCTGCCAGTGCAAACAGTAGTGCTTGGCGAAGACCTCCACCGAAGGCTGACCGTCATACGACGTTGTTGCCCAGACATACTTCGCCAACGCCACCACGGCGTTCGACGTCAGCTGATGAACTTGGACCCCAAACTTTCGCAACACCTCCGACACGAAACGATGCGTAGGCAGACGAAGTCTGGCAACAAAAAATGCCTCAAACACAACCAGTTCACCCTCGGGCTCGGGAATCTCCTCTGCCCCCGGCACACGCCCGACCTCGCCGCCAAAATACCCCAACTGTTGCATATCCTGCACGTGGCCTGACGACATCCGCGAAACACCAAATTCAATCGTATCACCTGGGTGCAATTCCGCCGCCGCACCGCCCGAGAGATCCTCGGAAGGCGTCCCGGCCGTCGGCGTGGTCGCAGCAGACGAAGAAGAGGACGGCATGGCTACATACCGTCGACGGCGGTGCGTGGTCTGCTTCACGCGGGCCAGTTCTCCAGCGAACAGGAACAAGAAGAGCAGACGAGCGAGCGAGCAGCTTGAACAGGGAAGTTAGGGTTTTCGCGGCGCGCAGAAAGGTAAATTTCAATCGGCGCGGCCCCCACCCCTTTTTATACACAGGACGCAACGCTTCGGGGAACCCGCAATCCAACAGTGCGGCGTCAATCAACGGTCATGTCAAAAACCCCCGTGGAACCACTTCGAGCGAGGGCAGCGTCTCCACCATCTAGCAACACCTTCGGCACCAGATGACTTAGTCGAACTGGTCCCTCGGAGGGCAAATGTTGGGGCGAAGGCGAAGACGCCACCCTTCGCTCGAAGGCCTTCGCCACACCCGCTGCAACAACGGAGACATGACTGGCGAGCTCTACCCTTCTCTTGACACCCCTCGCTCGACGCACCAGAAGACGAAGGTCTACGGCGGAGTCGCCTTTTCCCGTGACCTCGTCCAGCACGGAGGCCCACGTGTGATCCGGCCCATTGTAACAGGCCCTGCGTGGCCGCTGCGCATCATGGGCCTAATTTGTAAAGGTCTCCCTGTAATTACAGTCTGTAACCCTGCTTTATGGGAATATTCCGGGGATAACCTAGGTGCCTGAGGGCACATGCGTCCTTAACACCGGACGCTGGGCACTCAGACACCTATAAATACCCCCGCACAGTGCCCCTGAGAGACCAGGTTAACAGAGCTATTTCCATCTCGAGTCGTAGCCCCGTTCACACCACCTTTATACCCCAGTTGGATCAACTCGGCAGGAGAGCAAGTTCCAACAGTCAGCTTTTGGTTTGCCTCCGTTTTCTCTAAGCACTTGGGTTGGACGATCACATATCACGACTAAGTCCATGCGTGTATTGTCATTGCCTTTCGTTTTATCAGGGAAATCCATGCATGTATTTATGAGGACTTGGCAAAAGTTACTCTCTTGATGCATGACGTCAATGTTGTGCATCAAAATCAATGGCTTAGCATAAGGAAGCTCCCATAAGCCACATATGTGAGTCTAGTTATGCTCCTCACCAAAACCTTGATACCTTTTCCCACTCTTGTTTAGGACAAGTTTCCTATGCTTTTCTGTAATTTCTATCCCACTACGTCGCTTGGGCGGTCCCTTCATGACGATGGTGCCCTTCCTAAACTCCTTTCTCTGCCTTCTGAAGGGCTGATTGAAGGGTAGAAAAACATTTATGGCAATCAAAGTAACATATCTTGCCACCAGCACTAAGACGAAAACAATCTGTATCTTTAGCACAATAAGGACACATCAATCAACCATGCACGCTCTATCCAGAGAAAATACCATACGCCATAAAATCATGAACCGAGAACAGATACGCAACACGAAGATTGAATTTCTGCTTCTTGAAGCAGTCATAGGCTTCCACTCCTTGCCATAGCTTATTTAACTCTTCAATCAGTGGTTGAAGCATCACATTGAGGCGTATGCCAAGATGATTAGGCCCAAGTATAACAAGACATAGGAACATAAACTCATATTTCATGCAAAGAGCAGGTGGAAGGTTGTACGGTATGACAATGACAGGTCAACATGAATATGACGCATCAGTCATATTGAAAGGTGTGAAACCATTAGTTGCCAAGCCGATATGAACGTTTCTTGCATCGCTGGCAAACTCTAGATCAAAGTTGTCAAGAGCCTTCCATGCATCACCATCTGACGGGTGCACCATTAACCCATCTTGTCTGTCCGTACAATCTTTATGCCACCTCATGTGCATAGCGATCTTTCTCGAGAGAAACAAACGTTTCACTCTAGGAGTGAGAGGCATGTACCGAAGCTGTTTATGTGCAACCTTTGTCATCACCTTCTCCCCATCTTCATTTACAAGCTCCACGTACCTCGACTTCCCACATTTTAAGCATTTCTGCTCTCTGCCATGTTCCTTCCAAAAAAGCATGCAGTTGTCTTAGCAAACATCAATCTTCTCATACTCCACACCAAGACCTTCAAGCAATTTCTTGGACTAGTACATGTCTTTGGGCATCTTGTGACCAGTAGGAAGAACCTCGCTAATCAAATCCATGAGCTCTTTATAGCAATTAATAGAAAATGCAAACTTGGACTTGATTGACATTAGTCGTGTCACGAATTTGAGAATGGTCACATTGGTGTGCTCATGAAGAGGATCTTCTGATGCTTTGAGGAGGTCGAAGAACTTTTGAACCTTCGGTGTTGGTGAATCATGATGATCTAGGGCCAATTCAGGCTGCAGATCCTCAAGCATATGGTCCATCCTATCCACATCTTCACTGTCATCAACTTCTACTTCTGTTGTTCATTCAAGATGTGACTCCCCGTGGAGATACCAGACCTTATAGCCTGGCACAAAACCATGCGAGCGCAGGCGTAGTGTGGCCTGCCTCTTGGTGTGGCTCGTCATATTTCTACATTTATTGCATGGACACCTAATATTATCTATTTGTGACAAAGCAGCTGCATGGTCCAGAAACATCTAAATCTTGGCAAACCATTCACTTGTGTGACACCCACTCTTCTTGAAACCTTCATAAATCCAATCACGTCTATCACCCATTATTGTAGCTGTGTACGTACGAGTAAGAGTGCGTGTGAGACATTCATGTTTCTACATGTCACATACCATGTATGGTATATATATAGTTGCAACAATGGGGTAGTATAATCAATACGTACATACATGACATTCATCAATTAACAATATTCACAACAATTAATATTTGTAATACTTATTATTTGTATAACACATCACATTCACCATCAAATTTATTAACTAATAACATCAAACCACACAGTTTATATTTGCAACATAAAATTAAAAATAGCAACTACAGTGTATAAAGTCATATGAAGACTAATAATACTATCAATTAACAAATTTAAACTAACTCTAATCACATAAAAGTTAACTCCTGTCGGCCACAAAAACCCGATGAAAATAAAAATGTCTTAATACACTTATTTAGCACCTCTAATTAATCACATATTCATTTACATTTAGGTATAGGATTATACCTTGACGACTCGAACGCGGACCGGATGGCGAGCCCCTCGGTGGTGGTGGCTGACCGGCGTGTCGGGGCACCAGCGGAAGGTGGAGTAGTGGGGACGGCGAACGACAGCGAGCTGGGGACAGCGGTGAGCTGGTGTCACACCCGGTTTTGAAGGTACACCGAATGCGAACCATGTATGTGCCAGGATCAGAAATTCATGTACACAGTGATTACATAAATGACTCATCATAGCACAATGCTTCGAATTACAATAAAGAGTAAGTAATAATATTACAGACTAAAGCCATTTACATAATATAAATCAAAGTGCACATAATAGAAACATAGCCAACGTAAACAACCCACCACAGGCAGCTGACTGGGGGAGGTCGCTAGCCTAATCATCGAACTCGTCGAAGTCCTAGAACTCCTGGAGATCCGCCTCGACACCTTCTTCTTTACCTGAGCATAGATTGCACCAAAGACAACCTAGTGTTTTGTGAAAGCAAGGGTGAGTACACATCAACGTACTCAGCAAATGTCCCGTTTGGCTGAAGTGGACTAGCTTTATGTGGGGTTAAGGTCAAGCAGTTGCTTTTAGTTGGTCAGGTAATTATTACTAGTAGAGAGCCAGGTTTTAGCATTAACCCAAGTTGTTAACCCAAAAGTACCCTTTCCAAACGGAAAGAATACCAGAAACCATAACCATAATCATAATAGAAACCGGCATTATCCTCCTCATCATCTATAAATAGACCATCTCTGATCAAGTATCTCTAATCAATGGTGCTCCCTTGGCCGCTCATAACCGCGAGCACGGCTGATATATCAGTTTCATAACACTCTGCAGAGGTTGCGCACTTTACCCACAAGTCGTGATTCCCTCTCTAGCCCGGGCTTGCAAGACCCTTATTCACTCCCAAGGTGAATGGTCAGGGATTCACTACGAAGCCTTTACAAAGATTCCCTAAGGCTGTAGCCGCCCGTTAGGTTTCCTAAATGCACCGCACTCCTCCCCAAGGGGCGAACCAAACTTGGTAGAGCGAGCTGCATACACCGAGCCCCATTAACGGCACGATGGCGAAGCGAACTACACCCCAGTTCCTCTAATTATTCAGCTAAGGGCGTCCCATTCCACCCTCATGGTTGCACTGTTTTCCCGGGCGGTCATCCAACGAACAGGTCCTTACGGAGAGGCACTCGAGAAACCGCTCGAGTCCCCTAAAATGCCACAAGTATATCATCATATCCAGAATAAAATTATAGTATCATCATTGTATCTTATCATGTTTATTGATTAAAGTAAAGCAATAGCATGAAGCTAGCCATAGTAACCCAAAAGGTAATCAAGGACAAGGTAAATAGAAAGCTAGTCAATCCTTAGGTTGTTCATGGTATGCGGGTTGATGAATTATAAAGTAAATGGGACATAATAGGTCAGAGGACACTTGCCTTCACCAGACAGATGCTCAGGATCTTCAGCTTCGTAGAACTCGAAGAGTTCGATCTCTTGGTCGCTGAAGCTTGACTGTCGATTCCTCGAAGCTCGAAAATGGATCGCGATCTAATCACAACGCGAAGCGAAGATGAACAGGCACAAGCAAACAAATATATACATATACATAAGAACATTACACCATACAAAATAAAATGTTATAAAAACAAGCAATATAAAATAGAGAGCGCCTCTACGGTTACACGAGGAAAAGAACTACAATAGTCGAAGCTATGGTCGGGGGGCTAGCGCGTTTATGCTGAACCAATATTAACTATAATATTTAAGTCGACGTTATCAAATGTAAATTATAACTGCATTTAGTTTTGATTAATATGCTACACTAACAGCTCAAATAAATAAGTAATTCAATTAACACGAGAGATTCCATGCGAGTCGAATTTACGATATACGAAACAACACGACAACATGCACCCGACGTGCACACACACGTGACATAGCATGCTACGACACACGAAACAGTGTGCGTGACCAACACGAATGACGCGCGAATCAGCACGTCACCACGTATGGAACAGCGTGTGCGACACATACGAAATAACACGCACGACAGCGCGCGACACGGCTACGGTGCGAACAGCACGACACCGTGCAAACGACGCGCGGACACGCGCGACACGCGTGAACGACACGTGAAACGGCACGCGCGACACGTGCGAACGACACGCGACAACGAGATAATCGCTAACGACGCACGGTAAAGCAAGCGACCCGTGAAAATGGCACACGCAATACGCTCGAATGACGCATGACGCACATGGACTGCACGCGAAACAACTCGCGTGACACCACGTGAACAGCGCGCGAACAGTGCGTCGTAGCGCGCGATTGGCGAGCGGACATCGTTAAAACACGAGAAGCATCCACACATAAAGCATTTTTACTAAACAAGTATTAATTCAAAACATGTGAGTTGGCGCTAATCACCTTAACAGGTATTCATAAAGCGCAAATTAACACAACAAATTAGTTTTAACTAAATTGTGGTTTTTAATAACCAACAGACAAATTAACAATTAATTAAATAATACATGTGTTATGGAAAAATAATATTTTTATAGAGTGCGTGACATTATTATGAAGCTAACGCAACTCACACGAAATCAATCGGACTTCTAGCGCAAAAGTTGTTACATATTTAATAAGACATGGATTAATAGTGACGTGGTGTGATTCTATTGGTGAGAACCGAGCCTCGTGGAGGACCACACAAGGGCTCAATCACCATAGATCACGGAGGGGTGAGATCAATTGTGACCACATAACCATGTTCTTCCTCCTCTAACCGTTACGAACGCAGGGGACGACGGAGACATGGTCGCGCGTGCCATGGGGCTTGACGGAGCCATGCCGCGGTTGGGGAGGGCAGCACCGGCCGCGGCGCATAGCTTGAGCAGGGAAGCACGTTGAGCGCGCAGAGTAGCGTGGGCAGCCGGACGCACGGCGCACGAGGCGAGGCTGGCAGTGCGGAGCACGCGATGCACGCAGGGCCCACACCCAATTGACGAGGTGGCACAGCCGAGCGATGGCCTATAGGCGTGCGTGGCCGGCAGGGGTGCTGATGGGGCCATGACTGGGAGGGAGGAAGGGAATTAAGGAAGTGATGGCATGCTGCTCCAATACGCAAAAGGCTAACAGTTACATGAGCGAACAGTGATGAACAATTCACAAACATACAGGCAGCCCAAGGATCATCGACGGAGGAAACACATCTTTGAAACAGAGATTAAACGAAATCCATGGATCAGATCAGAGATCTGGAAGCAGTGTTGTGTACGTGATGGAGAGAGGGACACGATGTTACCTTCCGATGAAGCGATGCATGGTCAGATCTTGAACAGAGGATCGCCAGAATTGGAGAAGGCAAGGTGTTATTTTGGTTGGCAGCGGCAGCGTGAAGTTTTGGGTGAAACCGACATCAAGTCTGAGTGGAGCGCATCATGATGATCTTGGTGACTATAAATATGTTGGGTTTAACCGTATTGGAGTAAACATCTAGATTTAAAGAAAAACAAATTCCTAGAAAATCTGAAATCTATATTTAATGTCTGAAAAAAATGTTCCAAAGGCTAAAAAATTCCAGAAAATTTCCTAGACATGTTTTCACACCCAATGAACTTAAAAAACATAATTAAAGCTTCTAAAAATGTTTTAAGTACCTCAAATAAGTAGTTTTTAGTTTTCGGAAAATAGGAAAACACTCGGAAGAATATGAAAAGATTACTGGAGAATTCTACGAGGTATATTAACATGTTTCAAACACCTTTTGCACTTAGAAACACTATACAATGACATGAACGCAACAATCAAAGCACCTCTAGACTCACTTCACTAGGCTTACGCCAATATATAACAAAAATAATTATCCGTTATTTAGAAAAAAGAAAAGTAAAGTAAGGAAAAGAGAGGGTAACACCTGAATTTGGAGGATATTAGAAAAAAAAAATTATACCCCCAAATTTAGGGTGTTACAGCTGGGGACGGCGGCAGTTGGTTGGGGGCGGTGGCTTGTTGGGGGCGGCGGCGGTTGGGGGCTGAGGCCGACGGGCTGGGGGCGGCAGTTGGGGGTGGTGGCGGCGTCCTGCAATCCCGGCCGGCAGCGTGTGGAGCAGAGCGCAAAGAAAAGAAATGAGCCCGTGCGGGCGGGGCGCGACTCATAAATTGTTAATCCCCGTCGATCAAGTTACGAGGCCGACGGGAATAACCTAATCCCCGTTGACCCTAACATAGGTCGACGGGAATAAGGTAATCCCCATCGGCAAAGACACAGGCCCATGGGAGTTAATATAAGATAGCCGACGAGAATTAACTTATTCCCGTCAGCCTTTGCCCTCGCCGACGGGAGTTATTTTAGCCGACAGGAATCTTTAGAATTCCTGTTGTGCTATATCGCTCTCCTCAAAAACTGTAGCGGTTTTATAAAGCTAGTAGAACTTTGTAAAGGCCTCATAGTGCTACCCTGCCTTGCCTCCTCGGTAGAGGTGTATGGGGTCTATACAACCCCATGGCAGATGAGTAACACGACTTGTGGGTAATGATGCGCAACTTTTGTAGAGTGTAAAACCGGTATATCAGCCATGCTCATGATCATGAGCGGTTTGAACCCTCACATGAGTAACCTATAGAATTAAACTTAATTGGTCATTTGCATCACATTGTGGTTCATTTATTAATTATGATCTCTCATTTATTTGGGTTGGTATTTACTTATACTTAGTAACTGCTAATAAAATTTGATCAACTTAATAAAAGCAATGCTATGCCTTAAGCATTATTTGTTGATTAGCCTAACACTATACATGAGCCCCTACGGTAAGTGAGCTCATGCACATTATTCCCCACACTTGTTGAGCGATGAACTTTTGTGAGCTCACTCTTGCGATAAAACTCACCCCCCACAGGTGAAGAGCAGGTGGCCCCGGTGGAGGATTACTACGAGGAGTTCGATGAGGTCTTGGAGTCGTCTCCTAGTCGACTTAATGGCGTCAAGGAAATGATATAGTTCGCTTTATCTATTATCAGTTATTTTGCAAGACATTCTCGATATGTAATAATGTTTGTGACATTTAACTCTATACACTTGGTCAATGTACGTGTTGTTCTTGTTTGGCGCACATATGACGCACCCGGGTTTACCCCTTAAATCCGGGTGTGACATTCACTCAAACCTCCAAAACATCGAAAGTAATAAAATAGATGCTCACAAGCTAATAGGTTGTAACACCCCGTCTACTCTCAAATCAGTGGTACTTACTCCTAGCAGTCCTCTAGGACCATAGATCATCCGCATAGACCAACACAAGCCTTTTGTGCACACTTTGTCCTCACTCATGCGTACCCAAACAAACATCCCAGTCGGTCACCCATCCTTAGATTGCTCTAGGACAAGCACGCTTCCCATCCTTAGATTGCTCTAGGACAAGCACGCTTAACCTAAAGATTCTTTCGAGGTAAGCTTCCAAAAAAGAAGATGCATCTTGTTGGTATTAATCTTATTAAGTCTTAGGCTTGGATATCACGTAGGTGGCTAGATGTTCTAAGTGATGACCGACGAACACAACTAAGCACTTAAAAAGGCTAAAACGAGTTTGCGGAGAACTCTTCGAATTCAATAAATTGAGCACCTTACTTGAATGTAAATGAAGAAGATGCCCAAACCAAGAATACCTCAACCAAATAATTATTGAGTGCTTTCGAAAAGCTTTTAGAGCATACATGAGTCCAACATAAACAAATAAATATCAAAACGGGCACCCAAAATTCTGAAAGTGCAAAATAAAGAGACATACTGAGATTAGCACAATGGTGTTTCTCTTCGTGTGGCACTGCGGAGCATAGCCTGCCACTGTTGCTTGCACAGTAGTTGTAACACCCCTGGTGTTACTCCAACTAAAACTTGAGCATGACATCATGAGCATGGGCATTGCATATGTTTGATACACCTAGAGTGCATTCACTAGGCAAAAATTTCAAACAAGTTGTATTGTTTTACTGTTTTGCAAATAGGACCTTGGTTTAAGGACTTAACCCTAACCAATGGTTAATGGGGTAAAACTTAACTAAAGTTGAGATAACCTAAAGGCTTTAGGGTAAAAGTCATAAAGTGACCCCAACAATAAGGTTGAATCACATTTATACCTTGAGATATTAAAAACCCTAATCAAAACCCTGGAAAACCCTAAAACCAAACCCTAGGGACCTAAGTGCAAAATTAGTCCACTTTTGGGCTAAAGTGCAAAAACCAAGTCAAACAAGTGTTTCAAGTCTATTGGATCACAAAAATGTGGACTTGAAAGCAAAACCCTTGGGTTTGGACTTATTTACAAAATAGACCTCCCTTGAGTTTGCACTAAGTCTGAAAAAAATCAGTGCATGGGCTCAACTTTGGAGCTTTATAATTTGCAACCTATTGGGTTTTTGCCCTAGGTCACCACATCAAAGTTGAAGCCTAATCATAGGAAAACAACTTTGCTAAAGGGTGCAAGCATAGTTGTTATGAAAAATTTGCAGAAAAACCCAGTCCAAAACTGGCTGTCAGGCTGTTTTGAACTGAATATCTGCCTAGCAGTGAACTGACCCCAACTTTGAGCTCAGATTCAAGCATGATCCTGTGCTCAAATGTGTTTATGTCCTATAATGGAGTTGTAGCTGGTTCATGACTCTACAACTTTGGTACAGATCGATAACAAAGTTGCTATGCAAAATAAAAACTTATGGGCTCTGCAAACTCGACTGTCAGGCTGTCTGATGAGCTCTGGCGATGGTACAGTAGCTGTTGAAACTGAAGAAGAATCTCTTCTTCCTCACCGCCGGTAGCTTCTGCCGTCGATCGCCGCTCGCTAAGATTCGTGCTCGACGGTCGCCGGATAAGCTTGCCACGGTAACGGCCTCATCACCGGTGAACTGGCCACCACTCCGACGGCTTCACCCCCCCTGTCTCCCTTCAACTTTGCGGCTGGCGGATTACCTCGCCGTCGACCGCCGCTTCCCGGCCTTATGCCGCGTGTCCAAGTCTTTCACCGTGTCGCCGTAACCTCCTCTAACCCCTCCGTGGCTCACCGGACTTACCGCCACGTCGCGGCCACGTAACCGCGCGCCAGTGCGTCTTCCCTATCTCCGGCCGCCGCTCATCTTCATCCAAATTGAGCACCGCCGCCCGTGAACACTATAAATTGACCCCGCCGTGAGCTTCGCCATATCTTTACGCATCCAGCCACCGCTAATCAGCCCCGATCATCCACCCGAGCGCTCGAATTTCTAACTGCCCCCAAATCGGTTCTCCGCCGCTGTAAAACGAGCTCACCGTGGTCAGCCCTCCACAGGTCCGTTCCTGCCCTCTGCGCCCTCGTTTAAGCTTTCCCATGTCTCCGTGATGCTTACCGAAGCATTGGATTGAATTAGACCGGCGCCTATCGCCGGGAACACGCTCTGGCCGCCGTGGTGCTTACGGCCATCGTGGCCGGAGCTCTATGAGCCACCAACGGTGCAATTACCTTAGGGGAAATGCTCCTTAGGGGTTGAATTTCGTGTATGCCGCTCGGAGAACTCAGCCACTGCCTCAAACGCCCGGCGTTGCTGCTCGCCGGAGCGCGGCCGCGCGGAGCACCGTCGTGGACTTGAAATCGTGAATTGACCAGAACCCAGGGGCCTTTTCGAGAACGGTCAGCGACTCAGAACAATAGTGATTGGCTCTGATTCGGTTTAGTTGTTAAGCCGGGGGCCTCTGCGTAAAACGACCTTCGCGGGCGCGCGCGCGCACGCGCGAAACCGCTTGGGCCTGGGCTTATTGGGCCAGAAGCGGCCCAGTACTGTTTATCGTTTCCCTTTTTCTTTTCCAGCTGAACTTTGAAAAACTGTAGAAAATTATAGAAAAATGCTAAAATTATGAGACCAATTTTCCTAGGTTTGTTATTTTCCATAGAATTTATTAAAAATAGTTTCATAATTTTTAGATCAAGTAGGGAATTTTAGGATATTTAAAATAGCCTAAATCAATGGTTCTGGATTTTTAGAAATTAAATAATAAGTCCAAAATTCCCCAAACTTTTTATGTAAGCTTTTCCCATTATTTAGAAGCCTTGGGTAGAGTTTGGTTTGATTTGGACCTTGTTTGATCACTAAACCCAAAACCACCCCCCCTGCTCCATGAACTCCTTTACCGACTCCGGAAACCCTAGGTTCCCGGAACTCCGTGAAGGAAAGTTGTACTCAAGACATAAATAACAAGTTTATGTTACCTTTGCATCCTCATGAGCATTCCATGACATCCATCCTTATGTATGTATATGGTTATATTAGAGCAAGAAGAAGAAGAAGAAGTTCTTGAAGAAGGGATACCACCCACCTCTGATCCTCAGGCAGACAACTGCTTCTATTTTGATATCTGTGGATCCGAGCCAGAACCATCTGATAACAAAGGCAAGCCCCGGTGCATGCAACCCTTTCCCTTGTGTATTTTAAATCCTTTTCGCACCCTTAAGTCTAGTGAAATGTGCATTAAGTTCATAGGAGTTACTTGAAACCCTTTGATGCATTGCTTTCCTTGATATCCATACCTGTTTAGATACTTCTGTGAAGTATCAAAATTATGATTTACAAAAATGCTTAGCCTTGCTTAGATCTTGTGGATAGAGGTTGTCCTCAATTTAACCATGGAGAGGATGGCTTCTACCCACAAGAATATTTTCATTTGGAGCGATAGTGGGATCTTACTGCAAAGTTCCCTGAGATGCTCTCTCCTCCTAAGGAACAGACACAATCCTAAGGATGGAAATACTCAAATTGAGACTTGGGGGTAGGAACAGGTGATGTTCTACCCAGGTTGGTTAAGGATTAACGCGTATGTAGGCGTGCTGACCGAGGACCCTTTAACTGGTCACATGCCTCGTCATGGGTAAGCCTTGCCTCGGGCAGACTAAGGCCGGAATAAGATAACACGAAATGGGAGTGGAGCGGTGGCGAGAGTAGCGTGTACCCTCCGTGGCAAGAGGCTGGACGGTGGTGTATCTGTGCTCTCGGTTTGCGTGAACCTGATCCGGTCTTAAGAACCCCGGTGGCGGGTTGACATATGCAAGGGTTAAGTGCTACATATGTCGTGTGATTGGAGATCCTCAGCTGAGTATAATCGATTCGGATCGCCGTACCTTCGCGGTTATGAAGACTTGGTCACTTCCCTGCAACCTAGAGTCAGGATGTGAAAACTATGGACAAAAATGATGTTGTCTTGATGTGATAAGAAATTAGACTAGATGCAAATGGAGTCTATTAATACTTAATATGGCGTTAAAAGATTGAAAGTAAGGACTCACTTTAGTAAGCAACTTCTGCAAAAGTATAAGTTGATTTTTGCTAAAGCCTCTCCTTGACTCCTATTTACCCAGCATATCCTTGAGAGTCTTTTCCTTAGTCGGGTAAGACTTGCTGAGTAATTCCATACTCAGGGTTTATCCCTTTGTTGTTTTTAGGTGGGGAAGTAGCAGACTTCTGCTGCTTCTGTGCTAAGGTGGTTCCCAAGGATGAAACCCAAGACTGAAGTGCGGGAGGACTCGGTCCTCCATCTTAAGATCTTTTGTTTATAGTCCTTCGGGAGAAGTTTGTATCTCCCTGGTTTGTATAATTAATACTGTTATGCACTCGTTTTTAGAACTGGTCTGTAATAACTTAACTTGAGCTTACTTTGGAAATAAATGTAAGATTATGTAATCGCTTCCGCATATCTTTATCTCCGATGATCTGTAATGTCTGCAAGACGGGTGAAACGTTCCTGGTAAGGTAAGGAAAGATACCGAGCTTGTCAAGTAACTTAGGAACATCTACGGGGTGTCTGATGTCTGTTAGACAAGGACAACTGTAGGTGGGCCTGATTACTTGGGAGGTTCCGTCACAGCTGGTATCGGAGCGTAGCCCTTCTTTGCAGATATTCCGGGACATCTTCAAAAGATTTTCAAAAGTCTTACCTAAAGATTCTTTTCTCTTCTTACCTAAGTATTCTGAAGAGTTTATCTTAAAGACCAGTTAGGAAGAGTGCAATGTATAGAAGGTTGAATCAACCAAGGTTGATTCTGTACTTACTCATGCATCATGCTAAGAATTATACTAATAAATTTCCCCTTTAGAAAATGCCGCCGCGCACAAGAAGGACCGCGCGTAAGTCGACTGGACCAATCGGAGCACCTCGACATCAACTTGCTCCGCGAGATGTAGATAGTAGTAGCAAGGGTAGCAACGATCCTAACAGGATCTGGAAGCACAAGTCGAACTGCTTCAGCCAGAACTCCATCACAGGAATGATCTATGGGTCGCAGATGCAGCCATCTGCTACTTGCAAGACCAACTCGCGAACTGAGATTTAGCACTCGATTGGGCGGTTAACTCCCGTCTATTCGCCTGGGCTAAGGGAGCCAAAGCTCGAACCCGAGTGGAGGAGCTTAGCTTAGCCATGGATATCTTGCAAGTCTATTATAACACACTACATGAAGAAGTTCATGTGTTGTATTCACAACTACACCCGAACGTCCCTGCGAATCCTGTCGGGATGGAAGTCGGACCTTCTCACATAGCGGGATAAGCACTTGATGGTGCACTGGACCTTTTCAGGCCCCTCCCTCTATGAAGTTGGTTGACGAATAGTCTTCTATACCCGAAAGTAAGCTACAAAAAGTGAAAAGAAGTGGCTTACCAAGTGCCCTTAACATTGGCCGGACGGGACTTTCCTGCTGATATGATTGTTCTGAAAGGCCAAGACATGGATGTTATCTTGGGCATGAACTGGTTAGCCCCGCAAAAAGCCATTCTCAATCCTGATCTAAGAACCATCAGATTGAGTTATGACCAATAGAGAGTTGGTGACTTGATTACCTAAATTCAAAAAAAATTAGGCTATATTCGTATTTAGTGAACCATGACCCGACCCAAAGTCGAATTTTCCGTTATCACTTCATGGCCACACCCGTACGAATAAGTGTCTAGATAATTCCTTGTCAAACTTAAGGTGTACCTAGACTTCGAACAAGGACCTCAAGTCATGCCTTTTTTTTTAGAGCCATTCTCTTGATCAGCTGACACAGGTTGAAGTCTCAAGTGTATTTGGCCTCTTCTTGCGGATCGTCGTGTTGCTCTACTAACCCAACCTAGGAAAGACATGACCGACCATTTTCCTTGAATTTGATGCCTTCGGTTTCTTCATATCTATCGAAGGCATACCAACGTAATCCTTGACTTTATAATCTTTAGGATGGGCATAGCAATATGCTTGGGTTAAAATTAACAGTCTCTCATCATACTTCTTTCATAAAGTTTAGGTTATGGCCATGCCTTGTTCATTTCCTTGGGCCATAATCTATTTGGCTCTCTACTCGTAACCATTCATACAAGTGGAGTATCTCTTTGTATATTATCACCCTTGACCAGTCTATTTGGGTTGTGTGAGATCCTTTATTGGTTATGCCTGGTATTGGCGAAGCTCTCAAATTGGAGATTGACTTTCCCTGCTGTTGAGATGCAGGAGTTTGTTCATTCGCTCCTACTTTCCAGGTATTTCCGAACCTTGTCCGTTCATCTCGCATGAAGAAATAGATGAACAACCTGACCAAATGGATTTTTACCCAAGTGCATGACCCTTTTTGCTCGCAAAGATGAACTCTCAACCCCTTGGCTTACCAATGGTATTGAGAGAATTTGCTCAATGTCAAAAGTAGTTCAACAAGTTGGTTTTGACTAACTTGTAACTACCCATTGAACAAAGGTTGAGTTTAGAGGTCGCTTTGTCGAGTTATCTAAACTCACTTTGATTCAACCCACCCCAAAGAAAGTACTTACAAGAATCAAGATTAAGTCGGCCAGTAACCACCTATTCGTCATGCCTCGATCGCCTCGCGTGTGCTTTTCCAGCATGTGTGATCAAGTCGAGCCGTGACTAGTGCTGGATAAAATGGACTGGTTGTAAAGTCTGTGTCTATCCCTCCATGTGTGATGTTCTCGAATCTATACTATCTTTTGTGGACTTGAATTCCCGGGTTAACCACATGTTAACCGCGACAATATTCAACATCCACATCCGTCTCAGGTGCTACGAACTTACCGTGACCACTTGTTGGTAAACCTCTTCTTGTGTGATTTACCCAAGATGGTGCATCTGATTCTATTTGGGTAAAGTTGCATAATTGCCACCCAATAGACTCAGATAGTGCAGTGTCATCGGAAGAAGCAAGTTGCACACATGGAACCTTATGTGTTCTTCTTGTGGGCAAAGATGCAAATTGAAATTGCATACTTTGTGGCTAGATGTAACACTTGTAAACGCATCAAGGCCATATACATGAAGACCGTTGGTCCATTACAATCCTTACATATCCCAACATGGAAAGGGGAAGATATTATATAAACTTTATCGTGGGATTATCCAGGACTACAAAAGGGTATGACTCTATCTGGGTTATTGTTGATCAGCTTATGAAAATTTCTCATTTGCTGCCAGTCAAGACCGATCACCCAGTTACTGTCTATGCCCAATTGTACATTGCTCGTATTCTTAGTCTGTATGGTGTTCCAAGGACCATAGTGTCGGATCATGGATCGCAATTCGTATCCAAATTTTGGGAAGAACTTCATAAATCCCTGGGTACTAAGTTGCTCCACAGTTCGGCCTATCATCCTCAAACCAGTGGACAAACTGAGAGAGTGAACCAAATACTTGAAGATATGTTGCGGGCATGTGTCCTAGATTTCTCACAGAAATGGGATGAATGTTTACCTTTGGCGGAGTTTTCATATAATAGCAGTTATCAAGAAAGTATCAAGATGGCACCTTTTGAAGCTTTATATGGACGTCGGTGTCGAACTCCGCTAAATTGGTCTGAACCTGGTGAAAGATACTTCTTTAGGCCTGATATGGTGAAAGAGGTCGAAGAAAAGGTTCAGAAAATTATTCATAATATGAAGGAAGCTCAGACTCGACAAAAGAGTTATGCAGACCGACGACGACAACCCTTATGTTTTCGGGTAGACGACCATGTCTACTTGAAAGTTTCACCGATGAAGGGTGTATCGCGTTTCGGGGTTAAAGGAAAACTTGCACCCAGATACATTGGTCCATTCCTGGTACTTGAGCAATGTGGACCAGTGGCATACCGACTTCAGCTCCCTGAAACATTGTCTGCCGTGCATAATGTGTTCCACGTGTCACAATTGAAGAAGTGTCTTCGGGTTCCCGATCGAACCGTTGAAGTGATTGATGTTGTCCTGGAACCAGATTTGACATACTCGGAACATCCCATTCGAATTCTGGATCAAAAGGACAGGGTTACCCGGAGAAAGACTCTCAAGTTTTACAAGATACAGTGGAACCAGCATTCGGAAGATGAGGCTACATGGGAAACCCAAGATTTCTTAGATAAGAATTTCCCAGGCTTTTTAGCCTCTTGTAAATTGTAAAGTTTGTATAGCTGTGTAATAAAGGAATGAACCCCCACACCACCCCTGCCTTGTACCAGAAACCAGGAAATAAAAACATGACACATTTCCTTTTCCATTACTCACCCTAGGACTTTAAATCTCGGGACGAGATTCTTTTATGGGGGGAAGGATGTAACACCCCTGGTGTTACTCCAACTAAAACTTGAGCATGACATCATGAGCATGGGCATTGCATATGTTTGATACACCTAGAGTGCATTCACTAGGCAAAAATTTCAAACAAGTTGTATTGTTTTACTGTTTTGCAAATAGGACCTTGGTTTAAGGACTTAACCCTAACCAATGGTTAATGGGGTAAAACTTAACTAAAGTTGAGATAACCTAAAGGCTTTAGGGTAAAAGTCATAAAGTGACCCCAACAATAAGGTTGAATCACATTTATACCTTGAGATATTAAAAACCCTAATCAAAACCCTGGAAAACCCTAAAACCAAACCCTAGGGACCTAAGTGCAAAATTAGTCCACTTTTGGGCTAAAGTGCAAAAACCAAGTCAAACAAGTGTTTCAAGTCTATTGGATCACAAAAATGTGGACTTGAAAGCAAAACCCTTGGGTTTGGACTTATTTACAAAATAGACCTCCCTTGAGTTTGCACTAAGTCTGAAAAAAATCAGTGCATGGGCTCAACTTTGGAGCTTTATAATTTGCAACCTATTGGGTTTTTGCCCTAGGTCACCACATCAAAGTTGAAGCCTAATCATAGGAAAACAACTTTGCTAAAGGGTGCAAGCATAGTTGTTATGAAAAATTTGCAGAAAAACCCAGTCCAAAACTGGCTGTCAGGCTGTTTTGAACTGAATATCTGCCTAGCAGTGAACTGACCCCAACTTTGAGCTCAGATTCAAGCATGATCCTGTGCTCAAATGTGTTTATGTCCTATAATGGAGTTGTAGCTGGTTCATGACTCTACAACTTTGGTACAGATCGATAACAAAGTTGCTATGCAAAATAAAAACTTATGGGCTCTGCAAACTCGACTGTCAGGCTGTCTGATGAGCTCTGGCGATGGTACAGTAGCTGTTGAAACTGAAGAAGAATCTCTTCTTCCTCACCGCCGGTAGCTTCTGCCGTCGATCGCCGCTCGCTAAGATTCGTGCTCGACGGTCGCCGGATAAGCTTGCCACGGTAACGGCCTCATCACCGGTGAACTGGCCACCACTCCGACGGCTTCACCCCCCCTGTCTCCCTTCAACTTTGCGGCTGGCGGATTACCTCGCCGTCGACCGCCGCTTCCCGGCCTTATGCCGCGTGTCCAAGTCTTTCACCGTGTCGCCGTAACCTCCTCTAACCCCTCCGTGGCTCACCGGACTTACCGCCACGTCGCGGCCACGTAACCGCGCGCCAGTGCGTCTTCCCTATCTCCGGCCGCCGCTCATCTTCATCCAAATTGAGCACCGCCGCCCGTGAACACTATAAATTGACCCCGCCGTGAGCTTCGCCATATCTTTACGCATCCAGCCACCGCTAATCAGCCCCGATCATCCACCCGAGCGCTCGAATTTCTAACTGCCCCCAAATCGGTTCTCCGCCGCTGTAAAACGAGCTCACCGTGGTCAGCCCTCCACAGGTCCGTTCCTGCCCTCTGCGCCCTCGTTTAAGCTTTCCCATGTCTCCGTGATGCTTACCGAAGCATTGGATTGAATTAGACCGGCGCCTATCGCCGGGAACACGCTCTGGCCGCCGTGGTGCTTACGGCCATCGTGGCCGGAGCTCTATGAGCCACCAACGGTGCAATTACCTTAGGGGAAATGCTCCTTAGGGGTTGAATTTCGTGTATGCCGCTCGGAGAACTCAGCCACTGCCTCAAACGCCCGGCGTTGCTGCTCGCCGGAGCGCGGCCGCGCGGAGCACCGTCGTGGACTTGAAATCGTGAATTGACCAGAACCCAGGGGCCTTTTCGAGAACGGTCAGCGACTCAGAACAATAGTGATTGGCTCTGATTCGGTTTAGTTGTTAAGCCGGGGGCCTCTGCGTAAAACGACCTTCGCGGGCGCGCGCGCACGCGCGAAACCGCTTGGGCCTGGGCTTATTGGGCCAGAAGCGGCCCAGTACTGTTTATCGTTTCCCTTTTTCTTTTCCAGCTGAACTTTGAAAAACTGTAGAAAATTATAGAAAAATGCTAAAATTATGAGACCAATTTTCCTAGGTTTGTTATTTTCCATAGAATTTATTAAAAATAGTTTCATAATTTTTAGATCAAGTAGGGAATTTTAGGATATTTAAAATAGCCTAAATCAATGGTTCTGGATTTTTAGAAATTAAATAATAAGTCCAAAATTCCCCAAACTTTTTATGTAAGCTTTTCCCATTATTTAGAAGCCTTGGGTAGAGTTTGGTTTGATTTGGACCTTGTTTGATCACTAAACCCAAAACCACCCCCCCTGCTCCATGAACTCCTTTACCGACTCCGGAAACCCTAGGTTCCCGGAACTCCGTGAAGGAAAGTTGTACTCAAGACATAAATAACAAGTTTATGTTACCTTTGCATCCTCATGAGCATTCCATGACATCCATCCTTATGTATGTATATGGTTATATTAGAGCAAGAAGAAGAAGAAGAAGTTCTTGAAGAAGGGATACCACCCACCTCTGATCCTCAGGCAGACAACTGCTTCTATTTTGATATCTGTGGATCCGAGCCAGAACCATCTGATAACAAAGGCAAGCCCCGGTGCATGCAACCCTTTCCCTTGTGTATTTTAAATCCTTTTCGCACCCTTAAGTCTAGTGAAATGTGCATTAAGTTCATAGGAGTTACTTGAAACCCTTTGATGCATTGCTTTCCTTGATATCCATACCTGTTTAGATACTTCTGTGAAGTATCAAAATTATGATTTACAAAAATGCTTAGCCTTGCTTAGATCTTGTGGATAGAGGTTGTCCTCAATTTAACCATGGAGAGGATGGCTTCTACCCACAAGAATATTTTCATTTGGAGCGATAGTGGGATCTTACTGCAAAGTTCCCTGAGATGCTCTCTCCTCCTAAGGAACAGACACAATCCTAAGGATGGAAATACTCAAATTGAGACTTGGGGGTAGGAACAGGTGATGTTCTACCCAGGTTGGTTAAGGATTAACGCGTATGTAGGCGTGCTGACCGAGGACCCTTTAACTGGTCACATGCCTCGTCATGGGTAAGCCTTGCCTCGGGCAGACTAAGGCCGGAATAAGATAACACGAAATGGGAGTGGAGCGGTGGCGAGAGTAGCGTGTACCCTCCGTGGCAAGAGGCTGGACGGTGGTGTATCTGTGCTCTCGGTTTGCGTGAACCTGATCCGGTCTTAAGAACCCCGGTGGCGGGTTGACATATGCAAGGGTTAAGTGCTACATATGTCGTGTGATTGGAGATCCTCAGCTGAGTATAATCGATTCGGATCGCCGTACCTTCGCGGTTATGAAGACTTGGTCACTTCCCTGCAACCTAGAGTCAGGATGTGAAAACTATGGACAAAAATGATGTTGTCTTGATGTGATAAGAAATTAGACTAGATGCAAATGGAGTCTATTAATACTTAATATGGCGTTAAAAGATTGAAAGTAAGGACTCACTTTAGTAAGCAACTTCTGCAAAAGTATAAGTTGATTTTTGCTAAAGCCTCTCCTTGACTCCTATTTACCCAGCATATCCTTGAGAGTCTTTTCCTTAGTCGGGTAAGACTTGCTGAGTAATTCCATACTCAGGGTTTATCCCTTTGTTGTTTTTAGGTGGGGAAGTAGCAGACTTCTGCTGCTTCTGTGCTAAGGTGGTTCCCAAGGATGAAACCCAAGACTGAAGTGCGGGAGGACTCGGTCCTCCATCTTAAGATCTTTTGTTTATAGTCCTTCGGGAGAAGTTTGTATCTCCCTGGTTTGTATAATTAATACTGTTATGCACTCGTTTTTAGAACTGGTCTGTAATAACTTAACTTGAGCTTACTTTGGAAATAAATGTAAGATTATGTAATCGCTTCCGCATATCTTTATCTCCGATGATCTGTAATGTCTGCAAGACGGGTGAAACGTTCCTGGTAAGGTAAGGAAAGATACCGAGCTTGTCAAGTAACTTAGGAACATCTACGGGGTGTCTGATGTCTGTTAGACAAGGACAACTGTAGGTGGGCCTGATTACTTGGGAGGTTCCGTCACAGTAGTGCCGCTCCTAGAGTACCAGTGCCACTTGACCTATTTTCAATAACTTGAATCAAAGTCCCAAAAGAAAAAAATCTATCAAAATGAACTTTGATTAAGCTAAACTTTTGTACACACCTTCACAAAGAAGTTTCAAAAGTTTCCTAAAAATTTGAGCTTCAAAAATTTTGAACCCTAAAGTCATGTCAAAAAATACATATTAATGTGGGGTTTTCTCGAATTTGTTCAAGGGGTTATAATTTTGTGCTCTAAGTGAATCAGCTCGTACCACTTGGCGAAATGATTCTAGGAGGCCCTTTCACATTTCTATCTAGACCAAATGTCCCTAGAAACTCATATTCAAAAGTTCACTCAAAAGATCAAAATCAAATAGTGAAGGGAGAAAATTCAAGGCAAGAGCTTCATGCAATCAAATAAGCACACGAGAAATCTTCATATTATCATGAACCACTATGGTTAGGGCCATGCTTACTGATTCACAAAATACACATATGAAAATGTCTTAGCTAAATCATTTGTGGATCTCAATAGCCCAAAATACCAAATAGAAACTAGATAATGCTAATGAAATATGATAAAGAGATAGATGGTTGGGGTAGCCCTTCTCTTGTTTATAGTGTTTTTTTCATATTTCCAACAAACCCCTAGATATTTAGAGCTAAATCACTTAGAGAGGGCACTGTCGGTGTTTCAAACCTCACTCCAACAAGTAAATTTGTTGTGCTCATTCTAGGTTCTGGACGGTGCGTGGGTGCAAGATTTATACTGGTTTGGGTAGAAAGTCCCTATTTTCAGTCATCGACGGCTTGCGCTACTGGCACCATTGATGATCAAAGCTTGTAGTAGGGGCTACAAGCAAGCGAGAGAGGGAGGTGTTGCTCCCAAGTCTCTTATCATGGCAGAGGTGGTTATAGAGTGAAATCTGAGCTAAGTCTTAGCTTGGCAATGGGTATCAACCTCTGGGTCCTTGTCGGTACGTCCTCCTCCTGCTCGTCGGTCTTCCTAGGCATCTTATCGTCTAGGGTCCATCCTTACATGTGTTCGTGTGTTTGGAGATCCAAGTGCCTACTCCTTCAGCCTTGGGCCGACCTCCTCCTTTTATAGACCAATGAGGGGGTCGGCCAACAGTGGCTTCCTTAAGAAGAAGCCACTAGGTGATGGTAAAGCCAAGCCTTGTACCATGGGGTAAAGCCATGTTGCTTTTGGGCCCTAGGGTCGTCTGTCTATCTCATATTCTTTATGGCGTACGTCGTGGGCAGCATGGGGACCGGATGCCATCATTCGGGAAATGCTAACCCCTAGCCTTTGTAGCCTAGGGCTCAGCATGGCTTGTCGTGTTGTGCCCTGCTAGTGGTCTGCGCACTCAGACCTAGTCCTGGTAGGTCATGAGTGCGTCGTAGATTAGGGGTGTGTGGGCTATAAATGCGTCGAAGTCCGAGGGGTTCGTAGGTCATGAGTGCTCTGCGGTCTGAGGGGCTCATAGGCTATGAGTGGGAGGCAGACCAGTGCCTCTGCTGTGGCTTGGTGCCAGGCACAGTTAATGCGGTCAGTCACTTATGACAGGTTGGTCTCAGGCCAAGCGAGGGATCCACTCGAGTGGTTCCCCATCGGTACGCCCCCCCTCAGGCTTCACCATGCCCAACCCTAGGCTCGGTGCCACATGGTTCATCTAGGGCATGTGCTTTTAGGGTTGACATTACCTATCTCCTCCAGCTGACCGACATGCCCCAGTTGTCAGCGGCTTTCCCTCGGCACGCTCGCTGATCGATGGGCCCTAGGATCTTATCCCCGACAGGCACAATGACCGAACTCCCAATCCGATGATCTAATGACCATGACCCATTCACAGATTTACTTAATCTTGATACAACCACCATGATGGCTCCATGTGTTGCCTCTAATTCCCTTTGGAACTATGTTGTTGGGTTTGCAAATATGCAAAACCATCACTAGGTGGTTTTGATTCTCAACCACCAAACCACCATAGGTGGCATACTTCATATGCATCCCACATGTCCTAGACATGTGCCCTGCCAATCCTCAAGTGTGTGGGCAAGACGATCCGCTTTGCCATGCCCTTGTACCTATTGGTGTCCCCAAGTGTTTCAACCACAACAACTAGCCACTAGGATTCTCCATGCACTCAATCAAGTCATAGCACTCGTCCTCCACTACTACTGGTCCATTGGCATGAACATGTATGCCTTCATATTTGCTGCCGACCACTACCTTCGGACTCCACACCTGTGCACCATAAGCCAAGAAACATGTTGCACACAATCACACACTGGTTAGTCTACACAACTTAACCCAAGACACTACTCTATCAATAATGACTAGTCCTAAACTCAAACCACAAGGGCACATATCACACTTATGTTTGCAGTGTAGCTTGACACCACTTAAAATTAGCTTAAGGATAGAGCGATGAAAAATTTATGCTAAATCTTTTTTCCTTCTTCATTGTCTTTTGATTTGTTTGAGAAATTCATGCATGTCATTAAGATGATTTCACCATCATTATGTTCTTGGTGCATGGGATCAATGTTGTGCATCAGAATCAACACCTTTGCATAAGAAGCTTCCATGGTCCACATATGTGAGTCCAATTGTGCTTGGATCCAAATCCTACCCATCCTTTCATTTTGGGAGTTAGAACCAGTTCATTCAACATATCGGCAAAGTCTACTCCACTTAGAGGCTTTAGCAGCCCCTTTGTGATGATAGTATCCTTCTGTTGAGCACCAAATTGAGCGCGCGGACGGTCCGGCCCTGAGGCCGGACGGTCCGCGCCTGTGGGCCGGACGGTCCGCGCGTGCGCAGAACAGATTAGGGTTCCGAGTTTTGTGCTACGGTTGTTAGCTAAAATCATGGGATAAGCTCGGAAATTAGTTTGTAAAGGGTCCAGCCCCCCTCCTCTATAAATAGAGAGGTATACGGCCGATTTGTAATCATCAATCGAATCAGTACAACTTCTATTTCGCATTTTATCCTAGGAGTAGTTCTAGTCTAGTTTAGGTTTAGTCTTCCAATCCCCAAATTCTCCGCCTCTCCTCGACTCTACGTCGATTAGAGGAGTCTAGGTCGGCCTGCCCGAGCCTAGACACCACCTAGGATCTCTACTCCCCGACGGGGTCCCTCCCGGGAGCGAGATCCAGGCGCCGTCGGCGATCTTCCGCCGTCCCTGCGTACGCGCGGACCGTCCGGCCCCAGGGCGCGGACCGTCCGGCCGTCAGGCAGGAGCCCTAGCCGCGCACTAGGCCGCGGACCGTCCGGCACCAGGCTGCGGACAGTCCGCCCTTGCGCAGAGAGCACCACCGTGCCTCGCATCAGGCCGCGGACCGTCCGGCCCCTGCGCGCGGACCGTCCGCCCCTGTGCAGAGGGCACCGCCACGGTTCTTGTTGAGTGTTTGGCGCTCCGAAAAGGCGTCAACATACTTTTTGGCGACTCCGCTGGGGACAACGCATATAGACCTATCAAATCGGCCCTCAATGGCCGGTTCAAAAGATAGCTCTGAGGTTTCCACCAGCAATATCATCACACCGACATGGGAAGCCTTGCCGGCTGAAGAACAGCTCCTGTTCGAGGAGCGCCAGGAGCAGCTGATCCAAGAAGCAAAGGCGAAGTTTCTGGCTGACTTCAAAGTGGATAGGAACAACAAAGTCGTTCGACAACGGGCGACAGATCTGGCTTCGCTCCGACCTACTACGATTACCCCAAATGTAAGTAGCACCAACGAACTCCAATCTCTTAAAGCTTACATAGACGAACAGCGAGAACAGATGCAAAATATCATAGGGGTTATGCAAAACGATTGTAGGAGACTAGTACGTGCATTTGATAAATCTAGTATAGCAAATTTTCCTTCACACGAGGTTGAATTAGGAGATAATACACGTAATACATCGGTTAAAGGTTGTCACGACCAGTCACAACCCCCTTATGGGATGTCGATGGACACGTACCCTGAGCAAACGCAAATCGGCAGTAAACCAGCCGATCTACACATGTCCGGACCGTCCGCTCGCGAGCGCGGACCGTCCGGGTCAGCCACAGCCGGGCCCATTTTTAATGAGTTACCTAGACACGCACCCGAGCCACCACATAGGGCACCGAATTTAAACGATCCAGTCGGACGGTCCGCATACAACGACGGACGGTCCGCATATAATCACGGACGGTCCGGGTACGTATCCGGGCAGTCCGCGCATGAGTCTTTTGAGGGGGATTATTACCTGAATCCTCGCCCGTCCCAACAACACTTCCCATCACATTATGCAATGCACCAGCCCATTAATTCAGGATCCAGAGCCCAGGAAAGATTTCCGGCCCCACCTAGAAGGCCGGAAAGAAATGATCAAACATATGAGCCATATAGGGCAAATGGAAATGCACCACGTAGCTCAAACCAATGGGGGGAACGACAACATACTAACATGCAACCAACCCCACCTATGTTTGACCAGAGAGCCGGTGGTCTTGCACCGGCTGCCACTGGTATAGTGAGGGAAGAAATAGTCGGGGCGTTCCGAGATAAGCTCGGAGTAAGCATGATCCCTGGGGGCAATCATATCGGAAGCCTTATGACAGCCGATTTGATCGCCACCCATACCCACAGGGAACCAGGATACCCGAGTTTGCAAAGTTTTCGGGTGACCAAGGAAAGAGCACGCGTGAGCACATAGGCCAGTTCCTAGCACAATTAGGAGAATTGACCGACACCGAAGCATTCCGTGTGCGTTTATTTTCATTATCCTTAACAGGGACTGCATTCACATGGTATGCCACGCTCCCTCCTAATTCCATTTTGTCATGGGGAGACTTAGAGCAAAAATTTCATGAACATTTCTTCTCTGGTGATTATGAGCTAGATTTAGTAGACTTAGTGACCCTACGACAAGAAAAGGATGAATCGGTTAGTGATTATATCCGGAGATTCCAGGATACGAGAAACCGATGCTTTCAAATTCATTTAACAGATAAACAACTGGCGGGAATAGCCTTTGATGGATTGCGCTATTATTTAAAAGAGAGATTAGAAGGCATCCAGTTCTTTACTCTAGCACAATTACATCAGAGAGCTTCGGCTTGTGAAAGCCGAAGCAAAGAACTAGTCGGAACGGTTCATCATAATGTCCCTATAGTAGAACACAATCAAAGTAGTTCGGACGATGAACCAAAGAAAGTTTACACTGCCAAAATAGTTTGGCCCGAGCAGGCCAAATCTTCGGCTTGCTACTCCTTGCAGTCAGTTCAAAAGGAACGACAGGAGGAGGTTAAGTTTACATTTAATGTCGGCAAATGTGATAAGATATTCGATGAATTACTAAAAAATGGTAACATTAAAATTAATTATATCGTTCCACCTGCCGACGAACTAAAGCGTCGCGCATACTGCAAGTGGCACAACTCATTTTCCCATGCCACTAATGATTGTAATGTGTTCCGACGACAAATTCAATCGGCCATTAATGAGGGACGATTGAAATTTCAGGAGGACACGGAGCCCTTCCCAATGAATGTGATCGACTTTAATGGCAAAAAGGTCCTAATTCGGCCCAACACAGCCGATAAGGGCAAAGACAAAGAAGTCATCATCGGCAACGCACGGGAGGCCGATGGAAACAACAAAATTTCTTGCAGGAAAGTGATGGCCGAGAAGACTCCTGATGGAGGGGAGACACTGAAGGTAACCATCACAAACTCCAGCGCTGGGGGGCAAGCACAGACAAAGGGATATGTGCGAGAACCCATACTACGCATCGCGGACGGTCCGGTGTCTAGGCGCGGACGGTCCGTAACATCACCGGACGGTCCGAAGCATTCCGACGGACGGTCCGGCAACGTCGAAGAGCCGCGGCGACCACGTACCTTCAAACCACGACGACCAGAAATGGGTACGTGGAAAACTAACACGTTCAAGGCAACTGGTCGGTTGGTAAAATCTAGCCCGACCTTTGATCAATTATTGTCTAAATATGTGAAAAAGAAGGCTGGCCCCAGCGACCGGCCACCAAAGGGACCTCGCTTACCCACCCAGGTGCGACGGCAGGTTAGGCCGATTGGACCACCACACCAATCGGAAAGGACGGGAGGTCATAATGTTCAATTAAGACCTAACGTACCAGCATGGACACCTCCACCACCATATCCACCTATGCCATATCCATACACATACATACCTCCACCATATGTCCCAAATCAAATGTGGGGCATGCCACCATACTCATTTGGGATGCCACAGTACCCCGCTTGGGGGGCACCCCAAACATCTGTATTCAATAGGTTGACACCTCCAGTACAAGACCGATTGAGAGCCCCTCAATCCGGTCCACAAGCACATGCCCAGCAAGATTGCCGAACAACTCGGCCCCAAAGGCTGACTAATCCGGCAGGGGGGCATACAGCTACAACCTCCAACAGTACGAAAAAGGAAGATGTCATTAAAATAGGAACGACAGATGTCGTCGTACAACAAAATAACGAAGGGCCGATGATTTTTGGTGAATCGGCCAACACAAACAAAAAAGAAAGTACGACTGTCAATAAAATAGCCGATCCAAAATACTCCATGCCCTGATGGTGCCCATCGGGATTGACACGATCGCAAAAGCGAAAATTACAGCGCCTTAGGGCAAAGGAGAATCAGGAGAAGGAGGCGGAAAAAATATTCAATGACACACATCCGCAATATCCGCCACCACAAAAGAGATGGAGACCAAAGGCCGTTGAGGAAAATCAAACGGCCATAAAGACAGAAAATAAAACAGCAACTGTGCAGCTCTTTGCAGGTATAGCAGACAGTCCGACTATAAAGACCGGACCAACCGTACAGGGCGCGGACCGTCCGACCCCTGAGGCCGACTCATCTGCAATAAACCATGACACCTCCGACGACGTACCGACGCCCATGGAGGAAGACGACCTGCAAGGAGAAGACCTGGTCGACCACGGAGCTACGCCAGAACACTTAGAGAATTAGGAAGGCAATGTGACGAATTGGTCAGGACCAGTATGACGCTCGGCGATGTTGGGACTGACAGTTTGATCAAATCTAAAGGGATCACGTCCGTTGAGTCAACCATCGAGACCAAGGCCACTGCGTACCATCCTAGTAAGTGGCAAGATGCCTAAGAAAACCGATGTGATAACATCGAGTTAGTTGCTTTTGGTTCGCTCAGCTCCACCAAAAGGCAGGGGGGCATATGTTGAGCACCAAATTGAGCGCGCGGACGGTCCGGCCCTGAGGCCGGACGGTCCACGCCTGTGGGCCGGACGGTCCGCGCGTGCGCAGAACAGATTAGGGTTCCGAGTTTTGTGCTACGGTTGTTAGCTAAAATCATGGGATAAGCTCGGAAATTAGTTTGTAAAGGGTCCAGCCCCCCTCCTCTATAAATAGAGAGGTATACGGCCGATTTGTAATCATTAATCGAATCAATACAACTTCTATTTCGCATTTTATCCTAGGAGTAGTTCTAGTCTAGTTTAGGTTTAGTCTTCCAATCCCCAAATTCTCCGCCTCTCCTCGACTCTACGTCGATTAGAGGAGTCTAGGTCGGCCTGCCCGAGCCTAGACACCACCTAGGATCTCTACTCCCCGACGGGGTCCCTCCCGGGAGCGAGATCCAGGCGCCGTCGGCGATCTTCCGCCGTCCCTGCGTACGCGCGGACCGTCCGGCCCCAGGGCGCGGACCGTCCGGCCATCAGGCAGGAGCCCTAGCCGCGCACCAGGCCGCGGACCGTCCGGCCCCAGGCCGCGGACAGTCCGCCCTTGCGCAGAGAGCACCACCGCGCCTCGCATCAGGCCGCGGACCGTCCGGCCCCTGCGCGCGGACCGTCCGCCCCTGTGCAGAGGGCACCGCCACGGTTCTTGTTGAGTGTTTGGCGCTCCGAAAAGGCGTCAACATACTTCACGGTTCTTGTTGAGTGTTTGGCGCTCCGAAAAGGCGTCAACATACTTAAAAGTATGTTGACGCCTTTTCGGAGCGCCAAACACTCAACAAGAACCGTGGCGGTGCCCTCTGCACAGGGGCGGACGGTCCGCGCGCAGGGGCCGGACGGTCCGCGGCCTGATGCGAGGCGCGGTGGTGCTCTCTACGCAGGGGCGGACGGTCCGCGGCACAGGGCCGGACGGTCCGCGACCTGGTACAGGAGCTCGGGTTCCCTGCCTGACGGCCGGACGGTCCGCACCCTGGGGCCGGACGGTCCGCGCGTACGCAGGGACGGCGGAAGATCGCCGATGGCGCCTGGATCTCGCTCCTGGGAGGGACCCCGTCGGGGAGTAGAGATCCTAGGTGGTGTCTAGGCTCGGGTAGACCGACCTAGACTCCTCTAATCGACGTAGAGTCGAGGAGAGGCGGAGAATTTGGGGATTGGATATCTAAACCTAAACTAGACTAGAACTACTCCTAGGATAAAATGCGAAATAGAAGTTGTATTGATTCGATTGATGATTACAAATCGGCCGTATACCTCTCTATTTATAGAGGAGGGGGGCTGGACCCTTTACAAACTAATTCCCGAGCTTATCCCGCGATTTTAGCTAACAACCGTAGCACAAAACTCGGAACCCTAATCTGCTCTGCGCACGCGCGGACCGTCCGGCCCACAGGCGCGGACCGTCCGGACCGCGGACCGTCCGGCCTCAGGGCCGGACAGTCCGCCGGCTCATTTCTGGTTCAAACATATGCCCCCCTGCCTTTTGGTGGAGCTGGGCGAACCAAAAGCAACTAACTCGATGTGAACACATCAGTTTTCTTAGGCATCTTGCCACATACTAGGATGGTACTGTTTGAGGAAATGCCCATTCAAAGCCTTAGGTAAATCATTGCCTTGTAATGTTTGTAGTAAATAAGCGTTACCAGACATCACCTGTTTCACTTTATAAGGACCCTCCCAGCTTGGCGACCATTTCCCGAACTTTCGGTCTTTATTCCTTAGAGGCAGAATGGTCTTCCACACCAGGTCTCCTACTTGAAATGATTTTGCTTTGACCTTCTTGTTGTAGGCCCTGGCTACCATGATCTTGTCCTTTTCTATTTGTCGGGGACCATAATTAGGGGTACCCTCAAGACGCCTAATTCTCAGCTGGTAACCCCCATCAGCATAAAGCTGCAAAGGCCTGATGGGTTTGATTAAGTCAGGGATCAGTCCACACGAGTGACTTGACCACGCCACGCCCGAGCCTAGCCTCGGGCGAGGGCAGCCGACCCTAAGATGACTCCGTCTCGCCTGAGGTCTCCTCTTTCACGGCAGGCGCATCCCCGGCTCGCCCTAGGCCCCGCCTCCGATAAGGAGAAACCCTGACTAAATCACCGCACCAACCGACCGAGTCACCAGGGCGTTTAACGCAAAAGGTAAGACCGACGGGCGGCCAGACTTCGCCAGTGGTGCCATAGGAGACTCCGCCCGACCCAGGGCTCGGACTCAGGCTAAGGCCTCGGAAGACGGCGAACTCCGCTCCGCCCGACCCAGGGCTCGGACTCAGGCTAAGGCCTCGGAAGACGGCGAACTCCGCTCCGCCCGACCCAGGGCTCGGACTCAGGCTAAGGCCTCGGAAGACGGCGAACTCCGCTCCGCCCGACCCAGGGCTCGGACTCAGGCTAAGGCCTCGGAAGACGGCGAACTCCGCTCCGCCCGACCCAGGGCTCGGACTCAGGCTAAGGCCTCGGAAGACGGCGAATTCCGCTCCGCCCGACCCAGGGCTCGGACTCAGGCTAAGGCCTCGGAAGACGGCGAACTCCGCTCCGCCCGACCCAGGGCTCGGACTCAGGCTAAGGCCTCGGAAGACGGCGAACTCCGCTCCGCCCGACCCAGGGCTCGGACTCAGGCTAAGGCCTCGGAAGACGGCGACCTCCGCCTCGCCCGACCCAGGGCTCGGACTCCGCCTCGGCCTCTGCCGAATAATCTCCGCCTCGCCCGACCTGGGCTCGGACTCTGTCTCTGTCTTGCAGGACGGACTCGGCCACAGCCTCGGAGGAGCCTCCACGACGCCCGACCTAGGATACGAGACCGCCACGTCAACAGGAAGCGTCATCATCACCCTGCCCTGAGCCGACTTGGGTCGCAGAGAACAAGACCGGCGTCCCATCTGGCCAGCTATGCCAGATAGGCCATGATGGCGCCCCGCTAGATCATGACGACGGCGGCTCCCAGCTCCCTTACGAAAGCAGGAGAACGTCAGCAAGGACCCAGCCACCTCGACAGCTGTCCCCCCGTCCGGCTCCGTTACTCCTCCAACAGCCACGACGCCACTCCAACAGGGTGCCACGATCTCTCTGGCTGCCACCTGGGCATGTACATAGGGCGCTAGCTCTCCCTCGCTAGACACGTAGCACCTTGCTACACCCCCGTCTTGTACACCTGGACCCTCTCCTTACGACTATAAAAGGAAGGGCCAGGGCCTTCTTGAAGAAGGTTGGCCTCGCGGGGACGAAAGGCAGGGGCAGGCGCTCTCTCGGGGCCGCCCTCTCCCTTCACCTCGTGCGGACGCTTGTAACCCCCTACTGCAAGCGCACCCGACCTGGGCGCGGGACGAACACGAAGGCCGTGGGAATTTCTCCGACTCCCTCGCGATCCGGCTCCGGCCACCGACCTCTCTCTCACTCCGTTCCCCCCTTTGCGCTCGCTCCACGCGCTCGACCCATCTGGGCTGGGGCACGCGGCACTCTCACTCGTCGGCTCGAGGACCCCCCCGGTCTCGGAACGCCGACAGTTGGCGCGCCAGGTAGGGGCACGCTGCGTGTTGACGTCCGATTTCCCGTCAAGCTCCAGATGGGCAGTCTCCAACAACCTCTTCAACCCGGGACGGTGCTCCGTTTCGGGAACCTCGAGTTCATCTCGCTCGACGGCGACTACGACATGATACTCCTTCCACCGCCGCGCGACGGCGACATTGATGGCGGACAGCCCGCCCGCTGGCGGCGGAATCGACGACGTCTTTCCCGCGTAGGGGAAGGACAACTTTCGAGCTCGCCCCATCCTCTCCCTCGCCATCGGAGGAGGAGGAGGCAGGGCAACCAGGGCCGAGCGGGAGGTCGCGCTCCGACGGCTGTCGGGCAAATCGACGTCCCCGGCGCCTCGACGGAGGACACGCCAGGCGTCGCCCTCGCGTTCAAGGCAGACGCGAGCGCCATCCCCCCGCAACACGTCGACTCCGAGCAAGTGGACGACGCCAGCACGCTCACGGAAGGCCTGCAGGACGTCACCCTCGGACCCAAGACGACGACACGGTCAGCCCCCGACGCGACTTCATCGCTCCTCGTCGACAAAAAGGTATCGACTGCTACCCATCTTTCGTTATTTCGACTCGGCCTCAGCCCGCCTGGCGATCTCGCTTTGGCGGGCGCTCACATTGAGGCGAGTGCAACCTCTCTGGGGTTTCCTGTGCGGTCGCCTTGGGACCGATTGACGGGTGTCTCGACCTACGGACCCTCTGGGTCCGAGGAAGACGACGACCCCAGCATCTGCTGGGATTTCTCCGGATCTGGCAACCCTAGTGCCATGCGGGACTTCATGACCGCATGTGACTACTGCCTCTCCGACTGTTCCGACGGCAGCCGCAGCCTTGGCGACAAGGACTGCGGCCTGAGTCGCGAATGTTTCCACATCGAGCTAGGGGATCCTTCCGGAGGCGGCTGTCTCGGCATGCCGGAGGATGGTGATCCCCCTAGGCCAGCGCCTCGCGCTGACATCCCGCGGGAGCTAGCTGTGGTCCCCGCTTCGGCGGGAGGTCACGACCCACAGCTCGAGCAAGTCCGCGGGGCGCAGGCCGGGTTCGATGAAGGAGCAGGAGCGCTCGAGGCAATCCGTCAGAACATCGGGCAGGTATGGGCGAGCCAACCCCCGGCCGGAGGAATACGTCACTTGCCCCAAGGTCTCCAGCACCGCATCGCCAACGATGCCAGGGACAAACCGCCACCCGCATCCGGCGGGACTGGCCAGGACCTGGTCGCTGCAGCAATGCTCCTCCGCGCGATGCCGGAGTCATCAACCACCGAGGGACGGCGGATCCAGGGAGAACTCAGGCATCTCCTGGAAGGCGCTGCGGCCCGGCGGGCAGAGAGCTCTGCCTCTCGAAGGCGGGGATACACCCCGGACCCTCGTGCCGCGACTTCCCGACTCACGCGGGAAGCCTCGGTCTTCACCGGGCGCACGCGCAACACCGCGCCTGCGGCCCCGGGCCACCTCGGCGAGGAGCACCCTCATCGTGACCGTCGGGCACGCCTCGACGAAAGGGTGCGCCGAGGCTACCACCCCAGGCGTGGGGGACGTTATGACAGCGGGGAGGATCGAAGTCCCTCGCCCGAACCACCCGGTCCGCAGGTCTTTAGCCGAGCCATTCGGCGGGCGCCGTTTCCGCCCCGATTCCGACCCCCGACTACTATCACGAAGTACTCGGGGGAGACGAGACCGGAATTGTGGCTTGCAGACTACCGCCTGGCCTGCCAGCTGGGTGGGACGGACGATGACAACCTCATCATCCGAAACCTCCCCCTATTTCTCTCCGACACCGCTCGCGCCTGGTTGGAGCACCTGCCCCCGGGGCAGATTTCCAACTGGGAGGACCTGGTCCAGGCCTTCGCCGGGAACTTCCAGGGCACGTACGTGCGCCCTGGGAATTCCTGGGACCTCCGAAGCTGTCGGCAATTGCCGGGAGAGTCCCTTCGGGACTACATCCGGCGGTTCTCGAAGCAGCGCACCGAGCTGCCCAACATCACCGACTCCGATGTCATCGGCGCGTTCCTCGCTGGCACCACCTGCCGCGACCTGGTGAGCAAGTTGGGTCGCAAGACCCCCACCAGGGCGAGCGAGCTGATGGACATCGCTACCAAGTTCGCCTCCGGCCAGGAGGCGGTAGAGGCCATCTTCCGAAAGGACAAGCAGCCCCAGGGCCGCCCGTCGGAAGATGTTCCCGAGGCGTCTGCTCCGCGCGGCGCCAAGAAGAAAGGCAGGAGGAAGTCGCAAGCGAAACGCGACGTTCCCAATGCTGACCTTGTCGCCGCCGCCGAGCGCAAGAACCCTCGGAAACCCCCCGGAGGTGCAAACCTCTTCGACAACGCACTCAAGGAGACGTGCCCCTACCATCAGGGGCCCGTCAAACACACCCTCGAAGAGTGCGTCATGCTTCGGCGTCACTTCCATCGGGCCGGGCCACCCGCCGAGGGTGGCAAGGCTCACGACGACGAAAAAAGGGAGGATCACCAAGCAGGAGAGTTCCCCGAGGTCCGCGACTGCTTCATGATCTACGGGGGGCATGTGGCAAACGCCTCGGCTCGGCATCGTAAGCAAGAGCGTCGGGAGGTCTGCTCGGTGAAGGTGGCGGCGCCAGTCTACCTAGACTGGTCCGACAAGCCCATCACCTTCGACCAGGACGACCACCCCGACCACGTGCCGAGCCCGGGGAAGTACCCGCTCGTCGTCGATCCTGTCATTGGCGACGTCAGGCTCACCAAGGTCCTGATGGATGGGGGCAGCTGCCTCAACATCATCTATGCCGAGACTCTCAAGCTCCTGCGCGTCGACTTGTCGTCCGTCCGAGCAGGCGCTGCGCCCTTCCACGGGATCATTCCCGGGAAGCGCGTCCAGCCCCTCGGACAGCTCGACCTCCCTGTCTGCTTCGGAACACCCTCCAACTTCCGAAGGGAGACTTTGACGTTCGAGGTGGTCGGGTTCCGAGGGACCTACCACGCGGTGTTGGGAAGGCCATGCTACGCGAAGTTCATGGCCATCCCCAACTACACCTACCTGAAGCTCAAGATGCCGGGCCCCAACGGGGTCATCACCGTCGGCCCCACGTACAAACACGCATTCGAATGCGATGTGGAGTGCGTGGAGTACGCCGAGGCCCTCGCCGAGTCCGAGGCCCTCATTGCCGACCTGGAAAGCCTCTCCCGAGAGGTGCCGGATGTGAAGCGGCATGCCGGCAACTTCGAGCCAGCAGAGACGGTTAAGGCCGTCCCTCTCGACCCCAGTGGCGACGCCTCCAAGCAGATCCGGATCGGTTCGGGGCTCGACCCCAAATAGGAGGCAGTGCTCGTCGACTTTCTCCGCGCAAACGCCGACGTTTTCGCGTGGAGTCCCTCGGACATGCCCGGCATACCGAGGGAAGTCGCCGAGCACTCGCTGGATATTAGGGCCGGGGCCCGACCGGTCAGACAGCCTCTGCGCCGATTCGACGAGGAGAGGCGCAGAGTGATAGGCGAGGAGGTCCACAAGCTGATGGCAGCAGGGTTCATTAAAGAGGTATTCCATCCCGAATGGCTTGCCAACCCTGTACTTGTGAGGAAAAAAGGGGGGAAGTGGCGGATGTGTGTAGACTACACTGGCCTCAACAAAGCATGTCCAAAGGTCCCCTACCCTCTACCTCGCATCGACCAAATTGTGGACTCCACAGCAGGGTGCGAAACCCTGTCTTTTCTCGATGCCTACTCAGGGTATCATCAAATCAAGATGAAAGAGTCCGACCAGCTCGCGACTTCTTTCATCACGCCCTTCGGCATGTACTGTTATGTCACAATGCCGTTCGGGTTGAGGAACGCGGGTGCAACGTACCAGCGGTGCATGAACCATGTGTTCGGCGAACACATTGGTCGCACGGTCGAGGCCTACGTCGACGACATCGTGGTCAAGACGAGGAAAGCCTCCGACCTTCTCTCCGACCTCGGACTGACATTCCGGTGTCTCAAGGCGAAGGGCGTCAAGCTCAATCCCGAGAAGTGCGTCTTCGGGGTGCCCCGGGGCATGCTCTTGGGGTTCATCGTCTCCGAGCGGGGCATCGAAGCCAATCCGGAGGAGATCGCAGCAATCACAAACATGGGACCTATCAAGGACTTAAAAGGCGTACAAAGGGTCATGGGATGCCTCGCGGCCTTGAGCCGCTTCATCTCGCGCCTCGGCGAAAGAGGCCTGCCCCTGTACCGCCTCTTAAGGAAGGCTGAATGCTTCACTTGGACTCCCGAGGCCGAGGAAGCCCTCGGAAGCCTGAAGGCACTCCTCACACAGGCGCCCATCTTGGTACCCCCAACTGATGGAGAGACCCTCCTGGTCTACGTCGCCGCAACCACTCAGGTGGTCAGCGCCGCGATCGTGGTCGAAAGGCAGGAAGAAGGGCATGCTTTGCCCATTCAGAGGCCAGTTTACTTCGTCAGCGAAGTGCTGTCCGAGACCAAGACCCGCTACCCACAAGTCCAGAAGCTGCTATACGCTGTGGTCCTGACGAGGCGAAAGTTGCGACATTACTTCGAGTCCCATCCGGTGACTGTGGTGTCATCCTTCCCCCTGGGGGAGATCATCCAGTGCCGAGAAGCCTCGGGACGGATCGCAAAGTGGGCGGTGGAAATCATGGGCGAGGCGATCTCGTTCGCCCCTCGGAAGGCCATCAAGTCCCAGGCACTGGCGGATTTCGTAGCCGAATGGGTCGATACCCAGTTACCAACGGCTCCGATCCAACCAGAACTCTGGACCATGTTTTTCGACGGGTCGCTGATGAAGACGGGAGCTGGCGCGGGCCTGCTTTTCGTCTCGCCCCTCGGAAAACACCTACGCTACGTGCTTCGCCTCCATTTCCCGGCGTCTAACAATGTGGCTGAGTACGAGGCTCTGATCAACGGGTTGCGAATCGCCATCGAGCTAGGGGTTCGACGCCTCGATGCACGCGGCGACTCGCAGCTCGTCATCGACCAAGTCATGAAGAATTCCCTCTGCCGCGACCCGAAGATGGAGGCCTACTGCGAAGAGGTTCGACGCCTGGAGGACAAGTTCTACGGGCTCGAACTTAACCACATCGCCCGACGCTATAACGAGACTGCGGACGAGCTGGCGAAGATAGCCTCGGGGCGGACAACGGTCCCCCCGGACGTCTTCGCCCGCGATCTGCACCAACCCTCCGTCAAGATAGGCGACGCGCCCGAACCCGAGGCACCCTCGGCCTCGTCCGAGGTGACCTCGGCTCAGCCCGAGCCGTCCTCGGCTCAATCCGAGGAACCCTCGGGGCCCGAGCGCGAAGCGCTGCACGTCGAGGGGGGGCAGGACGGGGTCGTGCCAGATCAAGATTGGAGGACCCCGTACCTGCAATATCTCCGCCGAGGAGAGCTGCCCCTCGACCAAACCGAGGCTCGGCGGGTAACGCGACGAGCAAAATCGTTCGTCCTGCTAGGCGACGAGAAGGAGCTCTACCACCACAGCCCCTCGGGCATCCTCCAGCGATGCATCACCATCGCCGAGGGTCAGGACCTCCTGCAGGAAATACACTCGGGGGCTTGCGGTCATCATGCAGCACCTCGAACCCTCGTCGGGAATGCTTTCCGCCAAGGCTTCTACTGGCCAACGGCGGTGGCTGACGCCACTAGAATTGTCCGCGCCTGCGAAGGGTGCCAATTCTATGCGAAGCAGACCCACCTGCCCGCTCAGGCTCTGCAGACGATACCCATCACCTGGCCCTTCGCTGTGTGGGGTCTGGACCTCGTCGGCCCACTACAGAAGGCACCCGGGGGCTACACGCACCTGCTGGTCGCCATCGACAAATTCTCCAAGTGGATCGAGGTCCGACCCCTAAGCAGCATCAGGTCCGAGCAGGCGGTGGCATTCTTCACCAACATCATCCATCGCTTCGGGATCCCGAACTCCATCATCACCGACAATGGCACCCAGTTCACCGGCAAAAAATTCTTGGATTTTTGCGACGATCACAACATCCGGGTGGACTGGGCCGCCGTAGCTCACCCCATGTCGAATGGGCAAGTGGAACGTGCCAATGGCATGATTCTACGGGGGCTTAAGCCTCGGATTTATAACAGTCTCAACAAGTTCGGCAAGCGATGGATGAAGGAACTCCCCTCGGTGGTCTGGAGCCTGAGGACGACTCCAAGCCGAGCCACGGGTTTCACGCCGTTCTTCCTGGTCTACGGGGCCGAGGCAATCCTGCCCACGGACCTGGAATACGGTTCCCCGAGGACGAGGGCTTACGACGAAGAAAGCAACCAAGCCAGCCGAGAAGACTCGCTGGACCAGCTGGACGAGGCTCGGGACAGGGCCCTACTACACTCAGCGCGGTATCAGCAGTCCCTGCGACGCTACCACGCCCGAGGGGTCCGACCCCGAGATCTCCAGGTGGGCGATCTGGTGCTTCGGCTGCGGCAGGACGCCCGAGGGAGGCATAAGCTAACGCCCCCCTGGGAGGGGCCATTCATCATCGCCAAAGTTCTGAAGCCCGGAACTTACAAGCTGGCCAACAGTCAAGGCGAGGTCTACGGCAACGCTTGGAACATCCAACAGCTACGTCGCTTCTATCCTTAAGAATGTTTCCAAGTTGTTCTTATACCCCGTACCCACGCGAAGTTTAGTCAACAAGGAAGGGTCGGCCTCGCCTCAGCGGAGCCCGACCCTCCCTCGGGGGCTAAAAGGGGGTTAACCCCCTCTGCGTCAAAATTTTCCTCGAACAAAAAACCTCTTTTACCAGAACATCTTTCGTGCTTTTTGACTACTTCGAAAAGTGGGTCCTAGAAACGACGGGGTACACGTAAGCAGCCAAGGCCGACCGAGCCGAGGGACTCCTACGCCTCCGGGATACGGATACCTCACTCGTCACCTTCTGTGATAAGTAACTCGCGTTCGGATAAGGTGACTCCGCGGATCGAATGAGTCTTTACGTACGGAGGCTCTTCTGTTGAAGCAGGTTCTTCGAAGCCTTCTCGACCGAGTCGGTGACAGGGCCTCATGGATGGGTAAAAGTACGCGTAAGCGGCGAGGCCGACCGAGCCGAGGGACTCCCACGCCTCCGGGATACGGATACCTCACTCATCACCTCCCGCGAGAAGCAACTCTTGCTCGCACTAACATCCCTGCTACCGACAAAAAGTCCAGATACTCGAAGCAAGAGGAAAAGAGACACAGCTTTATAACGCGACAAGGGTGTGTGTTCTGGCCTCAACGGCCGCACAAGGCCCACGCTACAGAACGACTTGACCCTGCAGGCGCGGACCTCGGCGCTGGAAGAGGGTGACGACACCCTCGGCATCAGCAGCACCTTCGGCAAGACCCGACCTGGCCTCGGGTGGCCACGCGGTCCGAAGGCCTCCGCTCCAAAGGACGACGTCGACACCGCGCTCGAGCAACCTCCGCCAAAAACGGCCACGCCGAGAAAGGTACGCCACGAAGTTCAATTTCGAATCCCTTTTTCCCTTTTCCTTCTTTCTCTATCTCTTGCAACAGGGACCGAGAAGGGGGACAACCCCAAAGGGATCCTTCCCCGTGAAGGAACTAGGCCCCGAGCCTCCCTACTGATCAGGGGTTCGAAGGCTGGCCCCCCGAAGGGTTCAACAGCCGCCTCAGATCGCGTGGGCCCGACACCCACTACTGGTCAGGGGTTCGAAGGTCGGCCCCCGAAAGGTTCCATGACCGCCTCAGGCTACTAGGGCTCCGTGCCCCCTACTGATCAGGGGTTCGAAGGCTGGCCTGTCGAAGGGTTCACAGCCGCCTCAGACGCCGAGCGAGGGATGACCAGGGGTACGTTCGATACATAACCGAGGCTCGGGCTGCGCTCCCGAGGTACCCTAGGACATTTCCGAGACCGGCGGGAACGACTCTGTAACGGAATCCCATCGGAGGGAGGCAACGAGCCCTCGGACCCCGTCGCTAGGGGACCGGGTCCGGCAGATCACCCGCAGGTACTTTTGGGCGTGCCTCCGGGCCCCTAGCCGACCCCTAACGAACGGGGCACGGACGTCCACTCGGATTACCCGATCGCAGCTCACCGGAGACACCATGTTCGGTGCCCATCGAGGGTAACATGGCGCACTCCCCCCTCCTCCTTGCGGAAAGGCGACGTAGGGGCGTATATAAAAAGTCGAGTCTGTCCCTGATCGTCCTCTCGCTCCGTGCGAAGGCTCGGGGGCTGCTCTCGCAAACCCGGCTCCGGCCGAACCGTTGACAGCGTCAACATACCAGCCCGAGAACTTGGGCCCCGACAGTGCACCTGGGTTACGCCCTGCTCGCATGAGGGAACCGCTAGTCACGCCGAAGCATTACGCAAGGCATTAAGACCTCGAAGGAGTGAAACCACTCCTCCGAGGCCTCGGGGGCTACACCCGGCGGGTGCGCTCGCGCGCACCCACCGGAACAAGGTACCTCCGAGAAAGGCTGGTCCCCTTGCAAAAAAGTGCGATGCAAGCCTCCAAGCGAGTGTTAACACTCTCTTCGAGGCTCGGGGGCTACTGTCGGGGACCATAATTAGGGGTACCCTCAAGACGCCTAATTCTCAGCTGGTAACCCCCATCAGCATAAAGCTGCAAAGGCCTGATGGGTTTGATTAAGTCAGGGATCAGTCCACACGAGTGACTTGACCACGCCACGCCCGAGCCTAGCCTCGGGCGAGGGCAGCCGACCCTAAGATGACTCCGTCTCGCCTGAGGTCTCCTCTTTCACGGCAGGCGCATCCCCGGCTCGCCCTAGGCCCCGCCTCCGATAAGGAGAAACCCTGACTAAATCACCGCACCAACCGACCGAGTCACCAGGGCGTTTAACGCAAAAGGTAAGACCGACGGGCGGCCAGACTTCGCCAGTGGTGCCATAGGAGACTCCGCCCGACCCAGGGCTCGGACTCAGGCTAAGGCCTCGGAAGACGGCGAACTCCGCTCCGCCCGACCCAGGGCTCGGACTCAGGCTAAGGCCTCGGAAGACGGCGAACTCCGCTCCGCCCGACCCAGGGCTCGGACTCAGGCTAAGGCCTCGGAAGACGGCGAACTCCGCTCCGCCCGACCCAGGGCTCGGACTCAGGCTAAGGCCTCGGAAGACGGCGAACTCCGCTCCGCCCGACCCAGGGCTCGGACTCAGGCTAAGGCCTCGGAAGACGGCGAATTCCGCTCCGCCCGACCCAGGGCTCGGACTCAGGCTAAGGCCTCGGAAGACGGCGAACTCCGCTCCGCCCGACCCAGGGCTCGGACTCAGGCTAAGGCCTCGGAAGACGGCGAACTCCGCTCCGCCCGACCCAGGGCTCGGACTCAGGCTAAGGCCTCGGAAGACGGCGACCTCCGCCTCGCCCGACCCAGGGCTCGGACTCCGCCTCGGCCTCTGCCGAATAATCTCCGCCTCGCCCGACCTGGGCTCGGACTCTGTCTCTGTCTTGCAGGACGGACTCGGCCACAGCCTCGGAGGAGCCTCCACGACGCCCGACCTAGGATACGAGACCGCCACGTCAACAGGAAGCGTCATCATCACCCTGCCCTGAGCCGACTTGGGTCGCAGAGAACAAGACCGGCGTCCCATCTGGCCAGCTATGCCAGATAGGCCATGATGGCGCCCCGCTAGATCATGACGACGGCGGCTCCCAGCTCCCTTACGAAAGCAGGAGAACGTCAGCAAGGACCCAGCCACCTCGACAGCTGTCCCCCCGTCCGGCTCCGTTACTCCTCCAACAGCCACGACGCCACTCCAACAGGGTGCCACGATCTCTCTGGCTGCCACCTGGGCATGTACATAGGGCGCTAGCTCTCCCTCGCTAGACACGTAGCACCTTGCTACACCCCCGTCTTGTACACCTGGACCCTCTCCTTACGACTATAAAAGGAAGGGCCAGGGCCTTCTTGAAGAAGGTTGGCCTCGCGGGGACGAAAGGCAGGGGCAGGCGCTCTCTCGGGGCCGCCCTCTCCCTTCACCTCGTGCGGACGCTTGTAACCCCCTACTGCAAGCGCACCCGACCTGGGCGCGGGACGAACACGAAGGCCGTGGGAATTTCTCCGACTCCCTCGCGATCCGGCTCCGGCCACCGACCTCTCTCTCACTCCGTTCCCCCCTTTGCGCTCGCTCCACGCGCTCGACCCATCTGGGCTGGGGCACGCGGCACTCTCACTCGTCGGCTCGAGGACCCCCCCCGGTCTCGGAACGCCGACACTATTGCTCCCAAAGCTATCATCCTCTTGTCAGTCACCTCATCAATATTATCCATCATTGAATTATAATATTCAGTAGCAGTTAGATCATTTTGTCTGGCAAACCTGACAGCATTCAAACTTATTTCCACAGGTAACACTGCTTCCTGCCCATAGACAAGCTCAAAAGGAGATACTTTAGTAGCACTATGTTTAGATATTCTATGAGCCCATAAAGCTTCAGACAAAATCTTATGCCAATGTTTAGGATTATCAGATACCTTCTTCTTTATCAAATTAATCAACGTCCTATTACTAGACTCGGCCTGTCCATTGGCCTGAGCATAATATGGAGACGAATTAAGCAGCTTAATTCTGTATAATTCAGCAAATTCACGTACCACCTTTGACATAAAAGAAGTACCTTGATCTGTAGTCAAGGTCTGGGGAATGCCGAATCTATGAATAATATGCTCAGTTATGAAATCAATTACCTCCTTGTGCGTCATGTTCTTTAGAGCAATGGCTTCAGCCCATTTGGTGAAATAGTCAGTGGCAACTAACACAAACCGATGCCCCTTTGATGATGAAGGATGAATTTCTCCAATAAAGTCTAATCCCCATCCTCTGAACGGCCAAGGCTTGATGATAGGATGTAATTCGGCTGCAGGGACCAACTGTAGGTCGCCGAATTTTTGACACACTTGGCAACCCTTGTAGTACTTGAAACAATCAGCTATCATACTAGGCCAATAAAAACCAGACCTTCGCAACAACCACTTCATCTTTGGAGCTGATTGATGGGTACCACAAATTCCTTCATGTACTTCGGCCATGGCTAATATAGCATCATCTGGGCCCAAGCACTTAAGCAGGACATCATTAACCGTTCGGCGGTAAAGTTCATCACTCATCAAAACATACTTGAAAGCTGTTCGCCGAATGTTCTTATCTGTCCTGATATTGGGATTTTGCAAATAATTAAGTATAGGTGTCCTCCAATCACTTGCATCGGCTTCATTGTCAGCCGAATCGATTAAGAGAACATTTCTGGTAACCTCGGACGGTCCGGCGTCATCACGCGGACGGTCCGCGACCTGGGAATTTGGCTCTGCACTGGTTATCAGATTTTCAGTTTTGTGAAATTTCCCTCTCTTTATCTGATAACCTGATGCATCTTGTGCCAAATTGTTAGCTCTATGATTCTCAACTCTAGAGACATGCCGAATACTGAATTCGTCAAAAGAATGGATTATGCTCCAACATTTCTCAAGATAACTATTTAGAGTACCATCAAGACATTGATATTCTTCTAACACTTGTTGGACAACCAGCTGAGAATCACCAAATACCTTCACATGTTTTACTCCCATACTATTTAAAAGTTCTAAACCGAATAGGAGGGCCTCATATTCAGCTTGATTATTAGTGCAATAAGTTTTCAATCGGCTAGAGAAGTCAAAGGAGACATTACTTGGTGAAACAAGCACAATGCCAATTCCTTGCCCTTCATTGCAAACCGATCCATCAAAATATAAAGTCCAAGGAGTAATAGTGAGGTATGACATGTCTAGTTCATGAATATCATTAACCCGATGTTCTACAATAAAATCCGCTACGACTTGGCCTTTCATAGATTTCAATGGTTCATAAGCCAAGTCATATTCTATGAGTGCATAAGCCCACTTACCAATTCTACCACTCATAATTGGGTTATGCAACATGTATTTGATTACATCGGCTTGACCAGAAACAGTGCAATGACTAGACAGTAAATAACATCTACATTTGGTGCATGCATAAAACAAGCATAAGCATAACTTTTCAATAAAAGTGTACCTTGTTTCAGCATCCACCAACCTTCGGCTTAGATATGTCACCACATGCTCCTTCCCCTTAGTTTCTTGTGTCAGAACAGCCCCAATAACCTTGTCTTCAGCTGCAATGTATAATCTGAATGGTGCTCCTACTTGTGGTGCTTTTAACACGGGAGCCAAAGACAAGTATTTTTTAATGAGATCAAATGCTTCCTGCTGCTCTGCCCCCCAAGTGAATTCAGCATCATTCTTAAGCCGAAGGATAGGGGTGAAGGCATCAATCTTCCCGGCTAGGTTAGAAATAAACCTTCGTAAATAATTCACCTTGCCGAGAAACCTCTGCACTTCGACCTTACAAGTCGGAGGCCCCACATTCCGAATAGACTTGATTCGGTCAGGGTCTATTTCTATACCATGTTCATGGATGACAAATCCTAAAAACTTACCAGCCGACACTCTAAAAGCACATTTACGTGGGTTCATTTTTAAACCATACCGACGCATTTTATCAAAGGCTTTGCGTAAATCAGCTATATGAGAACTAAACTTAGCCGATTTGACTACAATATCATCAATGTAGACTTCCACAGTGTTTCCTAACAACTCATGGAAGATCAGATTCATAGCCCTCTGATAAGTAGCACTAGCATTTTTAAGACCGAATGTCATGACAACCCATTCAAATAAACCAATGAAGCCTGGACATATAAAGGCCGTTTTATACGCATCTTCTTCGGCCATGAAAATCTGATTATATCCGGCATTACCATCAAGGAAGCTAATAATTCTATTTCCTGATGCATTATTGATTAATGTGTCGGCTATGGGCATGGGATATTCATCTTTAGGAGTTGCTTTATTTAAATTACGAAAATCAATGCATACTCTAAGCTTACCTGACTCCTTCTTCTCCACCGGCACAATATTGGAGACCCACTCTGCGTATCTGCAAGGTCTAATAAAATTAGCTTCTAGCAGCCGGTGGATTTCGTCCTTGATTCGTGGGAGAAGATCTGGACGACATGTTCTAGCTTTCTGCTTGAAAGGTCTGAAACCATACTTAATAGGCAGCCGATGTTCGACAATCTCTCGGCTTAGTCCAGGCATTTCAGTGTAATTCCAAGCAAAACAATCTGAATATTCCTTCAATAGACCGATCATCTCATTTCTAGAATCGGTCTCCAGGGTCTTGTTTACAAAAGTCGGCCTTGGAGTTTTACCATTTCCTATGTCAATCTCCTCCAAAGGATCAACCGATGTAAACCCCTGTCCTAGTTTATCAAGATCTTTGAATTCCTCTATCATGTTCCCCACAGAGGAATCAGATGATCTTTGTGTGATGACGGACTTTCCGGTCTCGGGGGCCGGATCATCCGTAATACTATCTTTTCGTTGTGGTAGATGTTCGGTCTTAAAGTCCGATCTGTTTTGTGAAAGACCGGACCATCCGGCTTTGAGAGCCGAATTGTCCGTGATCAACGACTCATGAACTTTGTGTGTATTCATCATTTAAACTTTATTTAGGATTTAGCCGATTCTCCATCGGCTCTAGCATTACAGGAATGAAACCTTTCTTATCTATACTTATGAACTAATAATCAGAAAAATCTACTCCTGTGAGACATGTAGCAGTCTCATAAGTCCAGAGTACAGGAGCATCGGCCACAGCGATGCAGGCCGATACATCAGCATGTACTTGTTCTATATCATCGCCTACCCATTGTATTAACATTTGATGTAATGTAGAAGGTATACATTGATTGGCATGAATCCAATCTCTGCCTAGAATTAAACTGTAATTTCCTTCTACATCAGCGACGAAGAATGCAGCAGCAAGGGTCTTAGTCCCGATGGTTAATTCAACGGACGTGACTCCCCTAGCTTTAATCGAACTATCCCCAACACCGCTGAGGGTCATGTTGGTTTTGACAAGTTCGTCATCTTGTTTTCCTAATTTTCTGTATAGTGAATAAGGCATTAGATTTACAGCCGCCCCTCCATCTACCAACATCTTAGCAATCGGTATTCCATCAATGTGACCGCGCACGAAGAGCGGCTTTAAATGATTTACCGATTCCTTTGGTTTAGTAAAGGCGGCTTCTTTAGGACCAAAATCAAACTGTGCAACAACAGGTTCATCGTCGCCGATGATAGTACAATCGGCAGAAAATGTAATAATATTTACATCCATACCTGGGCGTTCTGGAGAAGCCTCGTAGTCGACCAGGTCTTCTCCCAGCAGGTCGTCCTCTTCCATTGATGTTGTCGTGTCGTTGGAGGCTTCCTGGTGAACGGCGGACTGTCCGCACGCGGGGGCCGGACGGTCCGCGCCTGGTGCAGGTTGTCCAGAGGCTTCCTGGTGAACGGCGGACGGTCCGTGCGTGGGGGCCGGACGGTCCGCACCTGGTGCAGGTTGACTTTCTATTTCTGTGGCCGTTTGTTTTTTCTCAACGGCCTTCGGTCTCCATTTCTTTTGCGGTGTCGGGTATAGTGGATGTGTGTCATTAAATGTCTTTTCCGCCTCCTTCTCCTGGCTCTCCTTTGCTCTTAGGCGCTGTAATTTTCTCTTTTGGGATCGTGTCAATCCCGCTGGGCACCATCGAGGCATGGAGTATTTTGGATCGGCTGTTTTGATGGTAGTCGTATCCTTTTCGGTTGTGTTGGCCGATTCACCGAAAATCATCGGCCCTTTATTGTCTCCCTGTATGACAACATCTGCAGTACCTATTTTGATGATGTCCTTTTTTGTTGTTCTTTGAGTTGCTACAGGCATATGCCCCCCTGCCGGATTGGTCGGCCTTGAAGGCCGAGTAGTCCGGCAATCCTGTTGGGTTTGTGCCTGGTGACCGGATTGAGCAGTGCTCAATCGGTCTTGTACCGGTGGCGTTAACCTGTCAAAAACAGATGTTTGGGGTGCCCCCCAGGCGGGGTACTGTGGCATCCCAAATGGATATGGTGGCATGCCCCAGCGGAGTCGCCAAAAAGTATGTTGACGCCTTTTCGGAGCGCCAAACACTCAACAAGAACCGTGGCGGTGCCCTCTGCACAGGGGCGGACGGTCCGCACGCAGGGGCCGGACGGTCCGCGGCCTGGTGCGAGGCGCGGTGGTACTCTCTGCGCAGGGGCGGACGGTCCGCGGCACAGGGCCGGACGGTCCGCGACCTGGTACAGGAGCTCGGGTTCCCTGCCTGACGGCCGGACGGTCCGCACCCTGGGGCCGGACGGTCCGCGCGTACGCAGGGACGGCGGAAGATCGCCGACGGCGCCTGGATCTCGCTCCCGGGAGGGACCCCGTCGGGGAGTAGAGATCCTAGGTGGTGTCTAGGCTCGGGTAGACCGACCTAGACTCCTCTAATCGACGTAGAGTCGAGGAGAGGCGGAGAATTTGGGGATTGGATATCTAAACCTAAACTAGACTAGAACTACTCCTAGGATAAAATGCGAAATAGAAGTTGTATTGATTCGATTGATGATTACAAATCGGCCGTATACCTCTCTATTTATAGAGGAGGGGGGCTGGACCCTTTACAAACTAATTTCCGAGCTTATCCCGCGATTTTAGCTAACAACCGTAGCACAAAACTCGGAACCCTAATCTGCTCTGCGCACGCGCGGACCGTCCGGCCCACAGGCGCGGACCGTCCGGACCGCGGACCGTCCGGCCTCAGGGCCGGACAGTCCGCCGGCTCATTTCTGGTTCGAACACCTTCATAAAAGTGTTCCTCTCAAATCTATAGTGGTGATTCTAGGGTAATAAATGTCTATGGTAATCAAAGTAAGATATCTTCCCATCAAATTAGAGGCAAAAAATAATCAGCGCCTTTACCATACACGGGACATGTTAAATTTCCCTGAACACTCCATCCTAAAAAAAATACCATATGCCATCATGGAGCAACCACAAATATGCAAAATAAAAGCTAAATTTCTGCTCTTATAACAATCATATGCTTTGACTCAGCTGTTTCAACTCATTGATCAATGGTTTCAACATCACGTTAAGCTACTTCTAGGATGATCTTAACCAGGGGCGGATCTGCGTCCGGGGCTGCCTGGGCTGCAGCCCCGGTCGCGGCCCAGTACAAGTGAATAGGCCCAGTACAAGCAGACCGCGTCGGCGCGTCTCCACCTTCAGTCGCCAGCCGCTTGCCCGCGCCGCGTCCAGCCGCCGCTCGCTCGCTCGCCGTCTCGTCCTCTCGGGGTCTCGCCGTATCCGCCTCCTCTCGCCCTCTCCAGTCATGGACTCGTGGCGGCGCTGGCCCCGCAGGCTCCAGCAGGCCCGCCTCGGCGCCTCCGGTCGTGGCCAGGTGCCCAGGTCCTGTCCTGCTCAGCCACCGAGCAGCGTACAGGAAGCCGCAGGCGGCTACCTGCCTGCCTGCCTCACCCTCAAAGGTACCCAGCCGACGAGCCCAGCAGGCAGCAGCCCCATTGTCCAAGCCACCGTAGACATGGAGCATCGCGGAGACGAGCAGGAAGAGCGTTGCGTCGCTGCCTGACCAAGCACGGAAGCACCAGGTAAAGCCTCATTCAGTTAGACCATAGTTTAATCTGGATTGGAATCCAATCCAACCCACAATTCATGCCCAAAAAATCCAGAATTATTTTATTTTTCCCCTCTTCGGTTAAACGTGCTATGGTTCGCAACCCATGGTTTTGGATCTGGCCTACCGACAGTCGACAGACTCAAACTGTTCCTATTCATTTTATAAAAGTAGGAATATGATATATTTCACTCGAGATCGGTCATTGTAATAATACAATTCACTGGCTTAGTAGCCCCCCTCTTGGATCAATCCTGGATCCGCCACTGATCTTAACCATGCATGTATAATGAGGCAAAAAAACATAAACTCATATTTAACACAAAGAGAAGGTTTACAGTGTAGTGTTTTCATTGAAAGGCATAAAGCCATCTATGGCCAACCCGATGCGAACAATTTCTCGCGTATCTGACAATATTTTGGCCCACAAAATTTCCGCATTTTCCTGTCAGTATGTCTCGTACACAAGTAAACCTGACAAACCCCAGATTGATTACTGAAGCATCACCAATCAATATAAACTAATTACATATCCTAAAGAGAAAAGCTAGGCACAACATCATCATATGACACCTTCACGGTGCATGCACAAGAGATACACTGGAATTGGAGCTCTAATATAAAAATCGTTGCTAGACGACATCCTCAAACAAGACCTTGGAGATGTGATGCTCAACTGTTTCAGACGAGCAGAGTGCAACGTAGTAGTAACTCTTGGTCACATGGAGAAACGTCTGCCTCGTCTCTCTGTCCACGGAGCTGCCACCGCTGCGGAAAACACATTGAGCCAGTTCTCTCATCTCGATTCCAACCATCCTGTCCAGGGCATCAATCTTGTCCTTGGTTTCTCCATTCTGGTTGACGACGTTTGATTCGGTCTGCAATTAACAAACATCTATCATACGTTGAATACATATAAATATACGATACTTCCACCGTATTGCTCCCCAAGGGAAATCCAGACCATAGCCAACCTGCTGGGAAGAACGTCAAGTGTGTATATGCAGTGGACGCGTTATTGGATACATAGTGCCAAGTTACTACCTCGCCGGATAGGCCCTTGGAGATGATCCACTTGTCGTTAAGCTGGCCTGAGGCTCGTCTCTGTCGGAGGAACGCACGGCTGTAGCTCCTGGCGCGCCGGAGGACATGGTCGTCGTCGTCGACGGGGAATGAGGCCTGGTCAGCAGCTCGGTACAGGTTGTACATGGCGCTTACTGACTGGCTCGATTGCCTTGCGTAGCACACGAACTGCCCGTCGCCATTATTCTCAAACCGCTTGAAAACACCTTCATACACATTGTTCATATCCAAACACACGCTTTCAGCATATTAAGACATATATGGGCTTTGTTTTTCAGTTCCATGAGATGACGGATATGATGCTCTATCTGCACACAAGTTCGAGTAGTAGCACTTACAAGGAGAGACATGGTCGTAGCCGTGCAGTCGTAGGAGGCGGAAACCCATGGCCGTGTCATCGATGTCCTTCACCAGGCAGCCCTTCGTATAGGCCAACCCTTCCTCACTCCAGTGCCTGTTAATAATAAGGTAAGAGAAGAAGAATATAATGCTCTACTACTCCTGATGAATATATAACATAAAGGATATGGCCATGGGTTAATGCTTACCTGTAAACGTAATCTAAGTAGTCCTCAATTTCGCTCTTGAAATAACCTGATATGCCCAGCCTCTCCAACCGGTCCACAGCCCATAAGCTAGCGCCCAAACATCTCCATTGGGTAAACAAAAGGTACTGAAAAGGGTTAACAATTATTGAGGCACATTCAATTTTGGGTTATATATCTTGGAATTCAATGCTTTCTCAAGGCACCATTTTAATTAGCTAGGATTGTTTGGAGTTAAAAAATTTTGTCTTTAATTTGAACAACATGTACTATCTTTTATTTGTAATAATCAATGAAATTCTATAATGTGAATATATTTCCTATCTTTTCATGAAACGTGACGAAAAGGGTACAATGAACCATAAATGATATATGTAGGGGGTATGTAGTTATCTTTCTTATTAGATTCTTCATTTTTTTCATTCATACAACTACTTAATGCAAGCTTAAAAATGTCATGTAAAAAGAACACGGGAAGTAGTTTCTTGTCAGCATTTTTATGTGCTCTCCGATCCATACCGCCTCCGTTAAACTTGTCAATCAGTTTATCAAGGAACTCAAAACACTTGGCATCCCCAGTCTGCATTAGAGCATAAGCTGTGGGAGCAGGCGAAGACATGTAGGAGCCATCTGGACACTGGAGCTTACATAGCCTTTTCCAGTCCAAACCTGGCATCCCTTCTATGCTTAGAAGGAAAGTTGTTGGTTCAGCATGAAGTGCTTCTCTTGGGATCCTACACACATAAATTGTTATATATGTAACCAACACAGTGATGAATCGATTTCATGTAAATGATACAAGTCACGCTGACGCCCAAATTGATGTATGTACATGTGTTCCAAGTTTTAAATTGATGATATACATACTTGTTTAACTTGAGTTCTCTTTTGAATGAAGCAATAGTATATACATACTTTTTTAACTTGAGTTCTCTTTTGGCTCGTATAGCTTCCAACGTGGGATCATCCAAAGGTATGTCGATGCCTAGGTCTTTGGCCTTCTCTAGCAACATAGGGAATATAATCTCGAAGCCTGATAGTGCCCAATTCTCATCATCCCCGGTCAACCTCCACATATTTTCAGTGATGAATGATAGACCTGCAACAAGTCAAATTATTGTTCATGCCGTCGATCGAGATTCACAAGGGATATGATGTTCACTAATCGCTACAAAGAATCCTATATAATAACTTAGCGATGAATGTTGGTAAAGTTGGATCATTATTGAAAAGAAAACAATAAATATTTTCCCTCCATTAATTTAACCAATAATGCATTGTTGATCTATATATTTGGTGTTCAGAATTATATCTTAGAATAATACATGAGCCCTCTATAATAATCATACCTTTTGTGCACGCATCATCATGGATTTTCCAATATTTCAATGCGATGATGCAGGCTAGGGTGTTGATGATCCGATCTTGGGCTAGGAAGAAGCTGTCATGACCCCATGATCCATCGGGAAGCTGGTTTTGAGCAATCCAATCAATGCAAGATGGGAACTCTGGTCCATCATCTCCATTATTATTCAAACTCCTTACAAGTGCAACCCATGCCGTGTCATATGCTGAAATGCTAATCTCACCGTCTCCCATTGAACGAAGGGCTACTCGGATGGCCTCAATCATTTCGGGCATGCCGCTTTGTTTATCCTTAATTTAGTAAGATTCCGTACAGGCTGAGTTCACTTACACACTTTTTAATGAACAGATGTCTTATATTGCCATGAAGACCAAGTAATTAATATATATGTTCACCTTGTGTTGAGGAGTGGCAGGAACAAGTAAATCATGGCCGAGTGCTTTTAGTTTTTCACCCTTTGTGGCACCCATGGCGCAACCTAATAACAAGACATGGTTAGAAGGGTGAGTTTTTTTTAAAAAAAAAGGTATTGAAAAATATTGCCTTTAGTGATCGAGATATCACGACGTATGTGGTTTCATAATGGTGATACTATGTATTGGAAATATTTGTGGTTCTGAACCAAGCGATTGTGTTATTCATTTGCAGGGACATGAAATGATTGATCACGGATGTAGAAGAATTATACCCACCATTTTTAAAAAAATATTGCCTTTAGTGGTTGCTACATAGTTTTCATCCTCATGCTAATTAACTCGAAACTTTGGTCTTCATTAAATCTTTCATTAATAATCCTTATATATTTTTTAAGTATAACTACTTTAGGTTGTATACTATGCTAATAAGTATTATGATGGTATAAACAATCCTTTAAAGGCTGTACAACAAAGTTTAAGGTTAGTGTGGCAGATTTAAATGGAAGATATAGGATCCGATAGCTTAAGAAGATATTAAAATCGAACCTTTAATGACATTTTTCTATAAATAAATCATAAAAGATTGAAATATATATATATATAAGAGGAACTAGAGAGCCATTTTTATATATGGAGGGGCGGGGTGCAACAATTTGTGGATCCTCTCTCTATCTTTGGCTCCTCACTGCTGTAGAAATGGTCATTTTGCACCCTTATCACTACTAGTTTCTCGAGGATCGACAGTAAAAATGTTTCACCATTGGTTTCAAAGCCTAGGGCATATATATAGGGGCCAAGTACAATCAGCATTGAATACTGTTTTTAGTGTCAGCTCGAATAAGTATGACCCATGATCAGTCATAATTGGGGTCATGGACTAGTTGCAGAAGAAATTACAAGGGCCACAGCAGGTTTGGGGTTCCGAGGATGATGATTATTTGGTTCGTTGCGGACAGGACAGGCTAATTCTACAGAGATGTGGATAGTGCAAACATTTTACCAACAGTTGGAGTAGTATATATATCATCAGCAATGAAGCTAAGGTAAAAATGATGTTGGTGGAAACCTTTTTTCTGGTAGCAAGAGAAACCGACGGTAAAAAAAGTTCAAGGAAAACTATTGTGTAGACGAATAAAAATATATGACACTAAATGGTTATGTTGGTGTAATTCGTTGTCCGGGGCCGGCTAAAAAGATGCATCTTTGTTTGAATAAATAGTTGATGGATCACACACCTGGACGTGGTCTTGGAGCATTTAGGTGACTGAACCTAAACCTGAAGGGCGGCAGACGCCTTGTTGCATCTGTTACCTGATGGGTGTGTAGTAGTGTTGCAGTCGACGGCATGCACTGCCAAGGACTCATCGTGGTCGTGGCTGTTCCTGTTCCTCCCTACAAGTCTCCTTCCGCGCCCTCACCTCCACAAGTTGGTAATGTGTGCTCACCATCCATGTATCGTCTATCCATCGTATTAATAGATGAACGCTAGCTATAGCTGGTGGCCGTTAATCAGGTGATGTTTGAATGCATTAGAGCTAATTTTCTAGCTATATTATATTTGATCCTGCAACAATATAATCAACTATATATATAGGATAGATTCTGTTTGATCTTGCTAACCAATCTGAAACCTTCTTTTTGTACCGCAACAATATATATATATAATCAGCTAGCTAGAGGAATGCATCAGCAGGTCATCTCAGCCATTTCTTTCTCGCCTCCCACGAGACAAGCAGCAGGTCATCTCAGCTTTTTTTCTTTCTCACCTCCCACGAGACAGGGAGTGGTTGTTTGAAAGAATGACTCGCTATCTCGCGCGACAAAATAAATAAACAAACAAACCACATTACCCTTCCAGAAAACGTAAAAGCCAAAGAACACGAAAGAACCTTTTGATCATATAGATTATTATATTATATAATAAAAGAGTGATGCTTTACCGAATCTAGAATGTTGAAAAAAATTAATTAGACATCATTAACCGTAAGCTCTCCATGATAAAAGAATAAAAAGAAATGTGATGCTCAACTGTTTCAGGCGAGCAGAGTGCAACGTAGTAGTAACTCTTGGTCTCGTGGAGAAACGTCTGCCACGGAGCTGCCACCGCTGCGGAAAACACATTGAGTCAGTTCTCTCATCTCGAGTCCAACCATCCTGTCCAGCAGGTCATCAATCTTGTCCATGGTTTCTCCATTCTGGTTGATGAGCAGAACATGCATACAATGATGTTTCATTTGGTAATTAAGCCAACTAATTAACAAACAACGTTGATGAATACAATACGTACCAGAGCAGGAGCTTGGCTAGCCAGTCTGGAGCGGATGTATCTGGTGAGCTGCTGGAGCTTGGAGTAATCCGGCGGAAGCAGCTCGAGATCCTGTTCGGTGTCACGGCGCCTCCCTGAGCAGATCTCGACTGTGCGAGCCAGCAGCATCGCTGTATCTCCCTGCTGGAAGAAGGGACGATCGTGCACGTCAAGCGTCGATGAATATTTATGTATACATGGACATGAACTTTGCAAAGTTGTGTCCAGCGGCTCGCGCAAAACCGCACAATATCTCACATTCTCTCTCCCCTGCAAGAAAGGATGTGCAACATATACTTAGTAGGTTTGTTATTGTTACAAAACATAGTTGTGTTCTTAAGTCAAACATAGCTAGCATTGTTAAAGAACGTTGGTGAGGACGACCTTAATTTGGTTTAACAACGTGGACCCTCCCGAACTAAACCTATTAAGTTCGTCACCCCCTACGAACTTAACCTATTAAATTAGTCGAAAAACGCACCACACAGTTAACAGAGATAAGATATATATTTTTTTATTTTAATTTCATTCCAAAGCCACATTTCATCCTTCTCTACCGGAATTCGAATCTTTGTCGAGTTCTATTTATCGGGCACTGTGCAAAACTTGCTTTGTCGAGTGCCACTCTCGACAAACAACAACACTTGCCACAGTCCTCCTTGCCGAGCATGAAACTCTCGGTATAGGATGACGCTCGGGAAAGGATTCTTTGCCGAGTGTCAAGCTCTCGGCGAAACGTGATCATCGGTTAAAAACTTTGTATAAATTCTTATACAAAGTCGCATAAATACATACACCGTGTTTGATAAAAAAAACTAATATCATTTCAACTAATAGCCCTTGCAGGAAATAGGGATAATTTTATGGTAGATGTAAAAATCGTAATCATCATCACTGAAAATCCATAAATAGTGTAAGTAGTAGGCATAAAACATAATCATCGATGGCATAAACATGGATAAGATAATTCATCGCCGGAGGACGATCCCGAGGGTGCCAGATCAAAGGACACTTCAAAGGCCATCGGGTCGAAGGTGGTCATCGGAGGAGAATGCCCTCCGATGCATCGCATGGGAGGAGATCATTGTCTTTGGATGCCACCACAGACAGTCACCGCAACCATCACCGCTCGCGCCTCGAAAGGTCGTCGCCACCACGACAGATCACGCCTCGGGAGGTCGCGATCGCCGCAACTGCTCGTGCCTCGGGCATACGCGGCCACCGCAGCTCATGCCTAGGGCAGTCACGGCTGCCGCGACGCTCACGTCTCGGGCCGCCACTTGACGACATCGCCTGGGGCCGTCGCTCACCAACGTCGCTTGGGACCGTAGCTCGCGCCTCACGACGCCGCTCATTGCTCGCATCACGCGACGCAGGAAGTTGTCGTCGACGTTTGATTGTCACTCGCCACCACTCACCTCACGCGTTTGCAGCCGTCGCCATACCCCAAAACCCTAATCCCTAGTGGTATGTGTATTTATATAGACGACCAGACTTGATCCGGCGCAACCAGATGTCATATCTGGCCTAGGCTTGTTGTAGCTATTAGAAGCCTAGGGCTTTATATATATATATATATATATTGTATATTAGGAGCCTTGGGCTTCCAATAACTAAAGGAAGCCCGGGCCAGACAGTGCAATCCGGTCGAGCCGGACCACATCCGGACGTCTATAAAACAGGACCCGGAGTGCTAGGGTTCAGTTTTTCACGCCCCATCTCGATTCATTAGCGACGGCGGTTGCCCGATAGCGCGCGCGGTGGTGGACCCCGGCCAGTGGCTGCGGTGGTCGTGGCTCCCCGACCTCGACATGCGGTGGCGGCGGTTCCCAGGCCGGCAGTGGTGGCCCCCGATCCAGAGGGCGAGCGGCGGCAGTGCCCTTGTGCGGCGGCGGCAGATCCCAGGTCGGTGGCCGCAACTCCATTACCTCGACGCGCGGGGGCGGAGGTTCCTCGATCCACAGCGAGGCCCTTGTGCGGGCAAGCGGCGGCGTCCCCGAAGCCCCGAGGAGGCGACACTTCCAAGGCCGGCGAGCAAGCGACGCCCGTCGACGTGCGAGTAGCGACGGCGACGCATGAGGCGCGATGTTCGAGCGAGCGACGTCACGGAAGGGGCGAGATGCGCGCAGCGATGATCGCGCGTGACATCCTCCGATCCGGCGCATTTTTATTTTCGTTTATTGTGTTTTATGCCTACCATATGTATTATTTACGCTAAAAACTGTATGATTTTATGCTTTAACACAGAGTTCGTATATCAGTTGACTGCATGCACATTGGAAAGGCAATTCCTTGATTTATGTTGTTCGTAATTTGCGCGCATGCAATGGAAACTCCCACGATTTTGCCATAATTTTTGGATCTGTATAAAAATAGAAACCGCATGCATGCGGCTGCCATGTTTTTCGGATCTATCATAAAAATAGGATCGTAATAACAACCTACTAAAGCTATCAACCTCTAATTGACTTAGTATTTACGATTATAATTGAGGGATTTTATGCTCAAAACTTAAGGTTTTTACGCTCCTCCCGGAGATGCGTCCACCAGTGAACAACATGCTAGATTTTTTACGCAGTGTAAGGAATTGCATAAATACCTACACCGTGTAGTATAATTTGTTTCAGTATACATCATAAACTAGTTCTAATGCGTTTAGCTGCATGGATGTTAGAGGGATCCTATATTTATGAAGGAAATAAAACATTAAATGCGATTTTTTGTTTCTATGCATGCAATTCATTTCCTTTCATTGCATATTCTTTCCATCATAAATTCTTGTGCATGCAGCTGGTAGCAGATTTTTACGCAGTATACCGATTTGCATAATTATCTACACAGTGTAGCATATTTAGTATCAGTATATAGCATAAAATGGTCATTACGAGTTTTAGTTGCATGTCTGTTGCAGCGATCCTAAATTTATGGAGGAAATAAAGCATTTAAAATAGAAACCGCCACACATATCTTTCCTAAATTTACGCGCATGCAAGGGAACGTGTTTGACTCATGCATGCATTTTGCCATAATTTTAGGATCTGTATAAAAATATAAACTGCATTCATGCGGCTGCCATATTTTTCGAATCTGCCATAAAAATAGGATCGTAATAACAACCTACCAGAGCTATCAACCTCTCACATTGGTCAGGTATTTACGCTTATAATTGAGAAATTTTATGCTTAAAACTTATGGTTTTTACGCTACAACCTGGAGATGCGTCCACCAGTGAACAACATGCTAGATTTTTTTTACGCAGTGTACCGAATTGCATAAATACCTACACCGTGTAGTATAATTAGTATAAGTATAAATCATAAACTAGTTCTAATGTGTTTAGCTACATGGTTGTTAGAGGGATACTATATTTATGAAGCAAATTAACCATTAAATACGATTTTTTTTCTATGCATGCAATTCATTTCCTTTCATTGCACATTATTTTCATCATAAATTCGTGCGCATGCAGCTGGTAACAGATTTTTACGCAGTATACCGAATTGCATAATTATCTACACAGTGTAGCATATTTAGTCTCAGTATATATCATAAAATGGTCCTTACGTGTATAGCTGCATGGCTGTTGCAGCGATCCTAAATTTATGGAGGAAATAAAGCATTTAAAAATAGAAACCGCCACACATTTTTTCCTAAATTTACGCGCATGCATTGGATCATGTTTGACTCGTGCATGCATTCCTTTTTTTGCGCTAACAGACGTGGGGCAGGTGGCGCACCCGACAGGCTGGTTGGGCGCTTGGGTTGAACCAGTTTATAGGAGTAGTCGGTCTGGGCTTCCTTTAACTATTGGAAGCCCAGGGCTCCAGTTATACCTACCCTATATATATATATATATATATATATATATATATATATATATATATATATATATATATATATATATATATATATATATATATATATATATGGTAGATCTATTCATGACCTTGGGTAATTGACCTAATGGTGTAACAACACCCCGTCCACTCCTGTAACGGCGATACTTATTCTTGGCAGCCCTCTAGGACCATATACCATCCCCACAGATCAACACAAGTTTTTTGTGCACACTTTGTCCTCACTCGTGCGCATCCGAGAAGACTTCCTGGTCGATCATCCATCCCAAGATTGCTTTAGGCTAAGCACTCTTAACCCAGAGGTTGTTTCGAGACAGGCTTCCGAAAAAGATGATGTATCTTGTTGATATGAGTACTCTATTAGTATTATTAAGCCCCTGGGCCAGGATATCATCATCCATTGGGCCAGGATATCACAAATGGTCTATTACCTGGACTTGACTGTTACGTCTGCTCGCCCGTCTATTAGTAGCTGGTGTTTTTTACAGTTCATTATATTTGTTCAAATAATGCTTCCCGCATATGATATATATATGTGTAAGCTTTGTGGGTACAGGTGACCTGATGAGTGAATCCATACCCACCAGTGAATATATGAATGATCTGACGATGTTATATTTTTTTGTTGTGGGTTGCATGGGATAGTAAAACAAGTGAATCTATACCCACCAGTGAATATATGAGTGATCTGACGATATTTTTTTTTTGTCGTGGGTTGTATGGGATAGTAAAAACCGATGGGTATTTGCATATTGTCATCTCTAGTAGAGATAATAACGTGCACGTTGCATGGCCCAAGCAGATGCTTTTTCTCATTTTTCTTACTTCAGCCGCACACTTCTAGAATAAAAAATGGCAGCTGCATGCACACAGCTTCTCAAATGAAAAATAACAGTGCTTCGTTTGTACCGGCGACTCCATGATCCAATCCAACACGAGCCGGAATCAAGGTATGGCGAGTCCGCGAGTGTCATACGTACATCGCCAGTCCTCCGCCGCTGCAGGTAGCAGTCCACGAGAGCAATATTACCAAGTACGTACGTACAGTACAGAGAGGAACTGAATGGAGTCTGAAGACAAAGAGGAACTGATCAGTTGACCCTCTTGTCTTGGGGAAAGCAAAATTTGCTGTCAAGCGCATGTGCTCTTCCGATGATCGATAATGCTAAAAGTCCACATCGTCTCATATTCATATCCTGGTGATCATTATTATCTATCATCTATCCACCGTTGATCGATAATGCTAAGCGCAACGGCCCTCCTCCTCTTCTTGCTCCTCCTCGTCTCTGTGATTGCTCTTCTTGTATCATCATATCATGGCAACCACAATACTGGAACGAAGTCAAAGAAGAAGCGCCCTCCTGGCCCATGGCGACTCCCGTTCATCGGAAGCATCCACCACCTGCTCACCTCGCAGCCGCAGGCCACTCTCCGCGACCTGGCCCAGAAGCATGGCCCTGTGATGTACCTCCGGCTGGGCCAAGTGGACACCGTGGTGGTCTCGTCGCCGGCGGTCGCGCAGGTGGTGCTCCGTGACAAGGACATCAACTTCGCGTCGCGGCCGTACCCGTACCTGCTCGCCACGGAGATCATCGGCTACGGCGGCCACGGCTTCGCCTTGTTTCCCTACGGGGCCTACTGGAGGGCGCTGCGCAAGCTGTGCACGCTGGACCTCCTCAGCGCGCGCAAGGTGAGGCAGCTCGCGCCCATCAGGGACACCGAGACCATGTCCCTCGTCAGGGAGATCCGCCGCCGTTCCTGTGGCGCCCACGGCGAGCCGCCAGCAGCAGTCAACCTCGGCAGCCTGCTGGTCTCCTGTGCTAACTATATCACTGGGCTGAGGGACACCGAGACCATGTCCCTCGTCAGGGAGATCCGCCGCCGTTCCTGTGGCGCCCACGGCGAGCCGCCAGCAGCAGTCAACCTCGGCAGCCTGCTGGTCTCCTGTGCTAACTATATCACTGGGCTGGCGACCTTCGGAGACCGCTTCAGCAGCGCAACCTGATGTTTTTAGCGATCGAAAGCTAGGAGATAAAGAGAGAACAGTTCTCTTGCGTGTATCATAAATCCATAAGGTCCAACCTGATGTTGGGTGTCTAGCTATTTAGTCGTGGAGCCAAGCAAAATGTGGAGCCTGGGCACCGCGGGAGCGCAGGCAGAGGACAATGACCTGCAGGCTAGGCATCGTGGCCAGCGCCTGTGAAGAGGCGAACCAAACCGCCTGTACAGAGGTTTGCTGTAGTAGTGAAAAGAGTGTAATATGATGGTCCAAAACAGGTTAAACATCACAGAGAATTAATCCCACTGATCCTTGCAAGCTAAGTCTTCTCATACTGATCCCCTCAACACATTTCTAAAATATGGAGTATGGTAGAGATTTTGTGAATAAATCAGTAAGATTATCACAAGACTTTATCTGCAAGATATATATATATATATCTTTATTTTCCTGAAGTTATGGAGATAAAACAGTTTAGAAGCAATATGTTTATTAATGTTACTCTTGATATAACATGTTTTCTTGGTGAACAATTGGGAGTAAGGAAACCTTCTTGCATTGCGATTTCAAACATCCTTTGAATTGGATCGATTGCAAGGATGAATAGAAAAGGTGAAAGTGGGTCCCCCTGACGTAAGCTCTTGCCGCGAAAGAAGAAATTCCCTCTGCGCCCATTTATCATAACAGTCGAGCTTGCCGATTTGAGGAGGATAGACACCCATGCACGCCATCTGCTACCAAATCACTACATGACGGTTCACTTGCAGGCGATCTACAGTTGGTTGCTAAAAGCGTCTTCATCGATCTACGGTTGGTCGCTAAAAAATCTTTAGCGACCCATAAAAATAGCCGTCGTAAGGGTCATCACTAAAGACTGAGATCTTTTTAGCGATCGAAAGCTAGGAGATAAAGAGAGAACAGTTCTCTTGCGTGTATCATAAATCTATAAGGTCCAACCTGATGTTGGGTGTCTAGCTATTTAGTCGTGGAGCCAAGCAAAATGTGGAGCCTGGGCACCGCGGGAGCGTAGGCAGAGGACAATGACCTGCAGGCTAGGCATCGTGGCCAGCGCCTGGCCACAAGCACCACATTCAGCAGGAACATGTGCCCTCGTTCAAGTGGGTGCACGCGGCCACACGGGTCATGGCCTTAGCTGCTACTGTAGTGTAAGTTTTAGACTATCTCTAGCAACATTCTCTAAATTTCATCTTCTTAAGAAATAGTTTCTGTCCTTTACAGCACACTTTAAAAAATTTTGTTTTCTATATTTTTTTCATCTCCAACAATATCTTCTAAATTTCGTTCTCTATATCTCATTTTCCATAGAACTGTGAAACAGTCAACGCTTAACGGCAGCGCAACTGTGGGCCCGATCCATGGGGACTCTCGTCCGAATTTTTTGTATTTTGTCTTTTTGTTGGAAAAAAAATTCACGTTTAGACCTTAAAAAATTTTAATGTCATTTTTGGACCCTTTGCTCGGCGCCATAGCCTATGGCGCCGAGGTACGTGCTGCGCTGCCCCAACCCCGACGACGTGGCGCCGACGTGGTACTGAGCTCGGCGCCAAGATCTATGGCGCCGAGCTCGGATATATAACTGCAAAGCTCTCTAGCTTAGTTGGTAGAGTGTAAGGCTCTTAACCTTGAGGTTGTGGGTTCGAGCCCCACCGTCGCTGATTTTTTTTGTTGTCGAGATTTTTTCGTTTATGCCGCTGATTTTTCCATCAAAATTTATTTTTCATCTAGATTTTTTTTGCTTCATACGGTAATACTTAGATTTTTTTTGCTTCATACGATTTTTTGACTGACGAGCAGGTAGTAGTCTAGGACTAGCTAGGTCTTGGAAGGAAGGGACGGAGCTTCAAACGACGAAAGCAAATATACAGATGCTACTACTTCAATCTTTTAGCACCTCTTTAGCTCTTTACTTTACGGTAATACTTGCACCTAAAACCATCCCTAATTTCCTCTCCATACTCCCACGTTAGATCCGGCATCTCACCTATAACACTGCAAATAATACTACCACATATTTTTTATAACAACTATAATGTCAGTAATTATAATAACTACCATCTAATACAGTTAAAAAAATTCATAAATTAATCAATGCACTTACATTGCCTAATTATTTACTTGACGGTAATGTTAGACGTAAGTGCATTGATTAATTTATGAATTTTTTTAACTGTATTAGATGGTAGTTGTTATAATTACTGACATGATAGTTGTTATAAAAAATATGTGGTAGTATTATTTGCAGTGTTATAGGTGAGATGCCGGATCTAACGTGGGAGTATGGAGAGGAAATTAGGGATGGTTTTAGGTGCAAGTATTACCGTAAAGTGAAGAGCTAAAGAGGTGCTAAAAGATTGAAGTAGTAGCATCTGTATATTTGCTTTCGTCGTATGAAGCTCCGTCCCTTCCTTCCAAGACCTAGCTAGTCCTAGACTACTACCTGCTCGTCAGTCAAAAAATCGTATGAAGCAAAAAAAAATCTAAGTATTACCGTATGAAGCAAAAAAAATCTAGATGATAAATAAATTTTGACGGACAAATCAGCGGCATAAACGAAAAAATCTCGACAACAAAAAAAATCAGCGACAAAGACAAAAAGTATTAACGCCGATGGGGTTTGAACCCACAACCTTAAGGTTAAGAGCCTTGCACTCTACCAACTGAGCTAGACGAGCTTTGTGATTATATATCCGAGCTCGGCGCCATAGATCTTGGCGCCGAGCTCGGCGCCACGTCGTCGGGGTTGAGGCAGCGCAGCACGTACCTCGGCGCCATAGGCTATGGCGCCGAGCAAAGGGTCTAAAAATGACATTAAAATTTTTTAAGGTCTAAACGTGAATTTTTTTCCAACAAAAGGACAAAATACAAAAAGTTAGCGACTCTCGTCGCCTCCTATTGGCTCCTGGTCTCACAGGTGCATGTGGACGCTCCTCCATGTAGTGTTAATAGTGCACCACAATACCCATGCTGGCCAACAACAGTACATAGCAGACGCATAGTAGAACGCTAGACATAGCGTGTGCGACCAATGTTCGCTACTTTAGCGGTTCCTTTACCGTTTGTTGTTTGAGCACATATCGGACACTGGAATCACTAAATTTAGTCAGGAGCGTTTAGAGATCCTTGTTGGAGACAACCTTAGCACCAATAGGAGATCACCCCGCCGTGTGTGTGGAAATTAGGCCTGGACGAAATGATTATGGATCGTTGGCTCGCTCGGTTAATGGTCAGCTCGGCTCAAGTCGAATTGGCTCATTTGAATTTTTTCACGAGCTAAGCTGACATCCTAGTTCGGTTCGTTAATGAGCCAGCTCGCGGGCTAAACGAGCTACCATATTCCAGCAAAACAAAACTATATGCATATTATTTACAGAATAATTGATGAACATGTTATATGTATGTGAGGTGTTTATGGCCTATGAGTAATGAACTATGTCTATGTGTTAAATTGGTCTATGCAAATATAACTGTGAGTTAAACTGATGAACATGTATGTGAATTGTGAATTGATGAGTGATGAATTGTACTAATTTGGTGTTACATTGACGTGGTTTGTAAAACTGAGTATAATTACTTTTTTTCTATTGTTAAATTAGTTTGAAATTAAATAAAAACTAATTATTATGTACATATTATTTGTTTCTGCTCTGGCTCGAGAGCTAAACGAGCCGAGTCGAGCCGACTCTATGGTTCGTTAACTTAACGAGCCGAGCTGAGCTGTCTCGTTAACTTAACGAGCCAGCTCGAACTTGGACGAGCCGAGCCGAGCTGGCTCGTTATCCAGTCTTAGTGGAAATGGAGGTCGCGTGCAGATGGGAGAGGGGCGCGCGGGGTCAGGAAAATGTTGGGCCAATCGTATCCAACCCTAAACATATAGGTCCAAACTTTTTTAGTGACCAACCGTATGTCGCTACAGTTATATAGTTGTAGCGACCAAAAAATCGTTGCTACAAACGTCTTTAGGGACCAACTATCCGTCTCGAGTATTTAGCAACTAGTAGTTGGTGCATAACAAGGGTCGCTGTGGTGTAGTGAAAGCCCATCTTTTGCAGCAAGTAGTCCCATCTCCATCTGACAGTGTCAAAAGCTTTTTGTTGAGGAAAAGAGTCGGAGTTTTCGCTTTGTAGTCCAAGTAGTTAACTGCACGAAATTAGTTTTGGGTGGCTGGCGCGTGGTTTGGTGGGCTGGTGCGTATGCGTGGGGGTTTTTGGTGTCTCTGGCAACTTGCTCGTCGACTTGTCGAGCCAGAGCAAAGCAACTATAGCTGCGCCTGCGACTGCACATGTGTGTATGGAAACGTACGTACAACGTCGGTCTGCCAGCTAGCTAGACGCGGTCCATTTGCTTCTCGTCGTCGTAGCCTCGTAGGGGACTGGGGACAGGCCGGGGCCGGGGGCCCTCCATACCTTTGACCCCCGCACCGATCGAGAGCGCTGTTTCTGCCGCCTCCGCCTCCGCCTCGATTTAAGGACCTGCAGGTTCCGTGTATGCGGCCGCCTGCCTCCGACGTCGTCGTCGTGGTCTTCTTCTTCTTCCACTCCGGCGGCCGGTTTTTTTCCTAGCTGCGTGCATGCCCGTGGTGTGCTGCTAGCTATCTGCTCCTCCGTCACCGTCCCCTCCCGTGCGATCGATCCGTCGGACGTGCAAATCCTCGATCTGGTGGCGAGGTGAGTCCGTCGTCCTTCACATCTTGTTTTAATTTCTATAAGCGTAGCTAGTAGAAGATGGATGGATCGATAGATGGCGCCGCACATGAACACGTACGACGCCATTACGGCGGGGCGCGCGGAGGAGCTAGCTCGGTCGATGATGCCCAGTCCTCCAGCCTCCATGCATCCCGCTCCGATGCCGCACGCATGCAGCTTCTTCTTCTTCTTGGAATCTCAGAGCAGCCAAGCTAGGCAGCTCGCCGGCCGATGGCAGGCAGACAGCTAGCTCTATCTCTTCTTCCTCTGCGGACCTGCTGGATCCACTCGCTCGCTTCAAGTGGGCCTCCCCGAACGCGTGGCCGACCGGTGTCGGTGTCCTCCCTGCCAACCTGTTTGCACTTACACACGCGGACCCCCCACAGTGACGTTAATTAGGTTTGGAAAGGAATATATACCGAAACTCAAACAAATATATAAATCCAATTAAAGGATGAGCACAACCAACATTTTCTTCTCCCATCCACATCCACGGACGGAGGGATTTTCGCCCGTTCACATCTCTACTGCCCACAAGGAAATAGACTACTATTTTATTTTCTTGGGCTAGTTTAAGAACCTCATTTTTCTAAGTGAAATTGGGTTCCCAAACTAGCCCTTAATGACTAGTTTAAAAACTCAAATCCTATTCAAGAATTTATGGGAATTTTCCAAACTACTGATCGCAGAGTGAAGTTTTGTATATGGGTATGTGAATGGATAAGCTGCTGGAGATAGCTTTATAGTTTGCAATCTAGATTGTAATAATTCCATAATAATCCAGTTGTGCTCTCAAAAAGGCCCTTAGGCTTTGTTCCAAACCTCAAAAACTAATAGTTAGCCGTTAGAACTAGCCGAGAGGTTTAGAACGGGTCAACTAATAGACCAACTAATTATTAGTTATACATCTCAAATAGCTATTAGTTGTTAGTTGCTCCATCCCAATTAAAAACATCCAACAACTTATTAGTTAACTAATAATTAACTCTAGAGGTTTGGAACATGACCTTAATCGTCACTGAGACATGCAAGGAAAGTGTTTTGTCATATACTTCCTCCATTCAAAAAGAATTCAGTTGTTACTTCGTGAGAACTCAACCAAGTTCAAGTTTAAACTTATTTAGACAAAAAACACAAATATTTATGTTATGTAATAAATACATTTAGATTAATTATAAAATATATTTTTACAGTAAATCTAGTTATAAACATAAATGATAACACTATCCATTATAAACTTAGTCAAACTTGAGCTAGTTTGACTTGCACAAATCTCATATATAGTTTCATTCATTTCCAGACTCAGGAAGTATACCACACATGTGCGTACGTGACCAGTTATAAATAAGATCATATATATCCTAATATACCTCGGAAAGGTTAAACATTGCTATATTTGGGGACAAAGGAAGTACTTATTTATTTTATTGTGCACTTAATTCTTATTAAATAGTTAGCAATATATTGGGAAAACATCTATGTATGCCATCAGATTAATTTTATACTCATTCCTTGTGTGACACTGAGTGACATATAGGTCATTTTTTGTGAGTATATCATGTGGGACTAGTGGCAAGGAATGAGTATATTTTCTGATGTCATACATGGAATTGCCATTTATTATCTTGGAGAATAGATAATTTTGTAACATGTTGTCTAGAATATTTATGGCCCTATTTTACTATAAGGTTTAACTTTCATCTTATTTATTTTGTGTAGCAGAGAAAAACATCTGATATTCTGGAAAGGTGCAACAGATAAGAAATGTCCACTCAAGATGATACATATCGCACTCTGGAATGCATGCTATGTGACAAAAAAGGAAAGCCATTGAGTCTTAAGCAACACTTCTTGGAAACAATAACAAATAACTTCTCCGAGGACAACCTTGTTGGTCGTGGAGGATATGGAGAAGTTTACAAGGTATGCAAGATTTTTTCTATCCAGTAACCAAAGCATTTCAAAACCTAATAAAAAATGTTTCACTATGCATAGTTGATTTTAACGGTGTAAAACTATAGATAATGTTTTTCGTATATTTGTTCAGTAATGGATTGTGAAACCCTTAGAAGGTTGGATTAGGGTCTCTTAAAATTAGGCCAACGTTGCACACATAAAAGCCTACATAAGTCAATAAGTCAATCAGAGGTTGTTAGCGCCGATCTAGGCAGCGTAAATCACTAGGGTGTACCATATCGCCTGGCGGTGTCCTCTATGGCGGGCGCGGACGGTCTGTGGCTCTAGGCCGGACGATACACGACCTGGGCGCAGGAGCGGCGCCTTCCGTGCATCGCATCGGACGGTCCGCGCTCTGGGCCAGAAGGTCCATGATGGCGCAGGGTCATCTTCCTCCTTGCAGGAACCTAGATCGTGCCCCATGGGGAGAGATTTTAGGGTGCTCCGGGTTGGCAAGTCACCCGTGGCGTCCCCAGACGATGTAGAGTTGCCTAGGAATTAAGAGATCAACTCGAGGAAGAGTTCTCTTGGATTGATAACCAGATCTTGTCCTAGAGAGGGGTAAGATCCTATGGTCATCTTGGAGTCGGTAGGCCACCAAAGACGGATCTAGATGACATAGAGTTAAATAAGGGTGGAGGTGGATATGCGGAAAACTATAACTAGAACTACGCTACATCTACTCCTAGAGCAGGAATGATAAAGAAAGTAATTAATTCGATTGGAATGTGTTCGAGGGTTCTCAATTGACCATATCCCTACATATGTATAGGGAGAGGTTTGGACCTGTTCCTAGGCGATAGCTAACAAATCCCATGTGATTAGACGGATAACCACACACGAGATAAGGATAATCGCTCGAGTTAATCTGACTGCGGGGGTGCGGACCGTCCAGGCCTAGGGTCGAACCGTTCGTCACTTTTGGTGTTTAACACATGCCCCCTGCCTTTCGGTGGAGCTTGGCGAACCAAAAGCACTAGCGAACTTCAGAAACAATTGATCTCATGAATTATTTTGTTCCCGAAGTAAGGACTCAGCTCAATGCAAGTCATCGGCTCTTGTGATCAGATAAGATAAATATTTGATAGAACTTCGATTCATAGGCATGTGAGTTTTTCCTAATGCATGCGCCATCTTTTCTATATCTTCCATGATACTTTTAATCTGATTATCAAAAGAAAAATTAATAAATTGAATACCATCGGTTGACCTGGCATCACATAGCTTGGGGAGCTGCTGCAGCACAGCTGACATGTAATCGACGTTTATTTCTCTCTCCCGGATGACCTTCTAATGGCGATCTACCCTAAAGTGCGAAAGGTACCACTTATTTGCCACCTTGAGCACCTGATCTTGTTGTCGCTGGATCTCCTCGCCCATCTTCTTCATGTAATCTTCTATTTTTTTATGCTCAGCGGTCGATAAATTAGTCAGCCTTGTGTGGCTGTTTGGAGAAGCACTGTTGAGATTTTTAGAATCGACCATATAAGCCTGATTTTGTAGATCTGCAACCTTGTGTCGCAAAAAAGTGTGTTGGCGTCGATCTGGGTGCCAAACACTGGAACGAACCACCTGGTGGTGCTCTCTGTGGAGGTGCGGATGGTCCACGACCTAAGTGTAGGAGCGACTCCTCCTCTGCGTACATCCAGACGATCCACGCCTGGGCTCGGATGGTCCGCGTTGGTGCAGAGCATCATCTTCTTTGTAGCAGACCTAGATCTCGCCTCCCGAGAGGGACCCCATCAGGGAGGAGAGATCGTAGGGTGTGTCTTGGCGTCGGCAGGCCTCTCAAGACGCCTTTAGTCGGCATAGAGCCAAAGAGAGATGAAGATTTGAGGTAGAAGGAGGCTAAACTAGAGCTACTCCCAATGCATAAGGTAAAAACGATAAGTAGAGTTGATTGTATCGATTGTGGAGGGTTTAATCAGTCGTAGCCCTTCATATATATAAAGGGGAGCTCTGGACCCATTACAAGTTGGTTCCTGAGTTAATCTCGCAGGTTTAGATAACAATTCCCACGATAAAACTGAAATGCTAACTGATTCCGCGCACGCGCGGACGGTACGCACGACTACGGCGGACAGTTCGGACCGCGGACCGTCCGGCCTCAGGGCTGGACCGTCCGCGAGGTCAAAAAAGTATGTTCAATAGAGGTGCACTAGGTTTTTTCTTATGATGATCTCTATTACACATTTTTGTACCATACTACCATAGGATCCAACCCTAGTAACTAGTCTAGCGAAAAAAGGGATACCTCACCCTCAAAAATGTTTGCTATGTGATCAAGAGGAGGAGACCTTGAATCATTTGTTAGTCTCCTATGTTTTCTCTCGGGAAGTTCAGTATAAGATTATGAGATCTGTTGGGCTGTAGCACCTTGCTCCTAGCCATGAGAATTCTTCTTTTGAGGATTGGTGTGAAGGAGTTACCTCTTTTACTGTCGAGCATATAAGGGGTTGCACAAGGGTTTGGATTCCATGATCATTCATGGAGTTTGGGCCATTTGGAATCATCGCAACCGCTATGTTTCCAACGGTGTTCAGCCTAGTACTAACATGGTAATCATTTAGGTTAAGGAACAATCTCATCTTTGGTGTAGGGCTGGAGCCCGTGGATTATCTAACATCCTAGCGCTCCAGCACACCAACCGGTGACCTCTGTTTTAGGGTCTTCAAGGTCACAGGTCTAGCTGCCTACTTTTGCAAATCTACATCTATTCTAGAGTGTGTGGTTTTTGTGTGGAGTTGTATGATGTTCTCTTTTTACCTCACGTTTTCTTCTTCTTAATATAATTGATATGCAACTCTCCTGCGTTTTAAAAAAAAGCAATCAACACGTGCAAGATCAAAGAATTAATGTGGTATGTAAATACCCAAGTAGATGTAAACTCCCGCATGGTAGATTTTTACAAATGTACTAAAAAGCTTTCCCTTTTCACTAATCCTTGTTAGAATTGAGAGCACCTAGAGAGGGGGGGTGAATAGGTGATCCTGTAGAACTTGAAACTTAAGCCACAAAAAACTTGGTTAAATGTTAGCACAATAATCGCCAAGTGGCTAGAGAGGAGTCTCAACAAAACACAATAACCACAAGAAATCAATCACAGAGATGGCACGGTGGTTATCCCGTGGTTCGGCCAAGACCAACGCTTGCCTACTCCACGTTGTGGCGTCCCAACGGACGAGGGTTGCAATCAACCCCTCTCAAGCGGTCCAAAGACCCACTTGAATACCACGGTGTTTTGCTTGCTTTTCTTAATCCCGTTTGCGAGGAATCTCCACAGCTTGGAGCCTCTCGCCCTTACACTTGAAGTTCACAAAGAAGCACGGAGTAAGGGAGGGATTAGCAACTCACACAAGACACAAAGATTACAGCAAATACGCACACACAAGACCCAGACTTAAGCTCAAAAGACTAGCACACTAGAACGGAGCTCAAATCACTAGAATGTTGAACACGTGCGCAAGAATGGAGTGTGAGTGATCAAGAGTGCTCAAGGAATGCTTGGTTGCCTCCTCCATGCGCCTAGGGGTCCCTTTTATAGCCCTAAGGCAGCTAGGAGCCGTTGAGAACAATCCTAGAAGGCAGATCTTGCCTTCTGTCGACTGGCGCACCGGACAGTCCGGTGCACCACCGGACACTGTCCGGTGCAGATATCCTTCCTTATTTGGTGAAGCCGACCGTTGGAGTCTGAGAGCCGTTGGCGCACCGGACAGTCCGGTGCACCAATGTGACCGTTGGCTCGGCCACGCGTCACGCGCGAAATCCTCGGCCGACCGTTGCCCCCGCTGACTGTTGACTCACCGGACAGTCCGGTGCACCACCGGACAGACCGGTAAATTTTAGCCGTACGCCGTTAATCATCTCCCGAGAGCGACGAGTTCGCCTGTGAACGGCTCACCGGACAGTCCGGTGCGCCACCGGACCGACCGGTGAATTATAGCCGTACACCGCCGTCGAAGTCCCGAGAGCAGCCTGTTTGCCAGAGTCAGCCTGGCGCACCGGACACTGTCCGGTGCGCCCAGACTGAGCAGACTTTGGCTGAACAAAGTCATCTCATTTCTAATTCAATCTTTCCTGTTTCCAGCACTTGGACACAATACATTAGTCCATAAAACAATGTACTAAGTCTAGAAACATACCTTTTGATATGATTTGCACTTTGTCCACCATTTTGCATAGATTGGCACAAAAGCACTTGTGTTGGCACTCAATCACCAAAATACTTAGAAATGGCCCAAAGGCACATTTCCCTTTCAAGAGTCCCTAATTGTGAAGAATTACTAGGCCAAGCTCATGATTGGGTAACTCCACATAGATAGCCCATGGGCTTTACTATGTGTAGGATGGTGTTCACATTACATAAACCAAAGAATGGTGCCATTGAGTGGTCGAGTTTGATATCAATCTTGGAGCTTATTGCAGAAATTAGCGCTAATGACCTCTACAATAGGTTATAGGGCCACACATGCGACCTACTTTACAATGCAAAATGCCTTAGACGTAGAGCTGGAACTTGTGAAGCGAAACTTTATATTGAAAATGTATGTTTTATTTTTATTTCATCTCATTCTTGATGACAGGACAATACGAGAAATAATGCTATGAAACCCTTATTAAGAAAAGCTAACAAGCGCCCACGTTTTCTCTCCTTGCGGTGTTTGTTTCATCTTAAAATCAGATTCTGGTCGTTTGAATCCGATTTTGTCAACCAAACGCTTCACCTCTTAGCCTGCTTTTTTATGAGAATCGTTTTTGTAAAATCACTCAAACCAACGTGAGTGTAGAATCCGTCGAGTCGTCGTGATGGAAGGAATCCATCACTTTCTAAGAATGTTCAACATCCCATGTAAACTCAACGCAAAATGACTATTGTACAATCCAATCCTTTTAAGACCAAGACAAGAAATGATAATCTAATAACAACTAAGGTCATATTTGGAACCGCTTATAAGCCGATTATAGCTAGAAATAAGCGATAATTCCACCCAAACACTTTGATTATTTATCGATTTTATGAGAAGCGCCTTTTTCTGCCATGACGATTACACGTTACTTTGCTTATTCCGTATTGCCAACCTATGCGGTTGCGCCTGCATTTGCTAAGACTATGCTCAATAGTGGTTTCATGAGAAGATTCATATATTGATTATTATGACACATCATTTTTTGTATGACATGGCACCATGCTTATTATGAAATGAATAGAAGCAGTTTCATCACTATGAAACCATATTAACTCATTTTCAAGACATTAGAAAAATGCATGAAACCATCGTTGAGAGCAATTTGTTTCATCTCCGTCCATTTTATACATTTCTATTAGGCATTTGTATGCAGCATCTAATTGACATGGTAGCCTATAAAACTGTAAAGTGAAACTTTATATTGAGAGTGTATGTTTCATTTTTTATTTCATCTTATTCTTGATGATGGGACAATATGAGAAATATGCTACGAAACTCTTACTAAGAAAAGCTAACAAGCGCTCACGTTTCCTCTCTTCATTGGGGTGTTTTATTTCATCTTATTCTTGCCTTCTGTCGACTGGCGCACCGGACAGTCCGGTGCACCACCGGACACTGTCCGGTGCAGATATCCTTCCTTATTTGACGAAGCCGACCGTTGGAGTCTGAGAGCCGTTGGCGCACCGGACAGTCCGGTGCACCAATGTGACCGTTGGCTCGGCCACGCGTCACGCGCGAAATCCTCGGCCGACCGTTGCCCCGGCTGACTGTTGACTCACCGGACAGTTCGGTGCACCACCGGACAGACCGGTGAATTTTAGCCGTACGCCGTTAATCATCTCCCGAGAGCGACGAGTTCGCCTGTGAACGGCTCACCGGACAGTCCGGTGCACCACCGGACCGACCGGTGAATTATAGTCGTACACCGCCGTCGAAGTCCCGAGAGCAGCCTGTTTGCCAGAGTCAGCCTGGCGCACCGGACACTATCCGGTGCACCACCGGACAGTCCGGTGCACCCAGACTGAGCAGACTTTGGCTGAACAAAGCCATCTCATTTCCAATTCAATCTTTCCTGTTTCCAGCACTTAGACATAATACATTAGTCCATAAAACAATGTACTAAGTCTAGGAACATACCTTTTGATATGATTTGCACTTTGTCCACCATTTTGCATAGATTGGCACAAAAGCACTTGTGTTGGCACTCAATCACCAAAATACTTAGAAATGGCCCAAAGGCACATTTACCTTTCAATCTCCCCCTTTTTGGTGATTTATGCCAACACAACATAAAGCAACTAGAACAAGTGCAATATCAATGCAAATGAACACTCAAAATTGTTTTGATTCAATTTTGACATATATGGATCATACTTTGCCACCACTTGGTTTGTTTTTGCAAATCAAACTCAAATTCCTATCTCTAAGTGAAATCCACATGTAGAGACATAAAGAGAGGTATTCCAGAAGAAATTGATCAAGGATTTCCAAAACTCCCCCTTTTTCCCATAATCAACACTTCTCCCCACAAGAGGCCAACTTTGACACAAGAGACAATAAAAGAGTTTTGACAAACCAAAAGCTCTATTCTACTGTTTTCAAAATTTCTCAAGTGGTAGCTGATCCATTTATTGCTTTGGCCTTTATTTTCTCCCCCTTTGGTATCAAGCACCAAAATGGGATCAACCTTGGCCCTTTAACCCCATTGCCTTACCAAAATCTTCAAATAAGAGTACAAAGGCAATAAGAGTACATGAGATGAACTTGGAATAAGTTACCCTCTCATCGGAGTGCAGTGGAAGTCTTTCATGGTCCAAGTCCACCTTTTCCCTTTCAGACCTCCTTTGAGACTAAATCAAGCAAACTCAAGCAAACAGTTAGTCTCAAAGGGTCAAGTTGTAGCACAGCTCCCCCTAAATATGTGCATCACTTGCAAAGAGGACTTGTGAGGTCCAGGGAGTGTTTGTACAACTTGAGCACCACAGTAAGCAACAATATGCATAAGGAACATGATCAAAGGCATAAACACATGTATGCTACAAATCAATCCAAGTTCCGCGAATCTAGGACATTTAGCTCACTACGCAGCCTGCAAAAGGTCTTTTCATCTAAAGGCTTAGTGAAGATATCGGCTAGCTGGTTCTCGGTGCTAACATGAAACACTTCGATATCTCCCTTTTGCTGGTGGTCTCTCAAAAAGTGATGTCGGATGTCAATGTGCTTTGTGCGGCTGTGCTCAAGAGGATTTTCCGCTATTCGGATAGCACTCTCATTATCACATAGGAGTGGGACTTTGCTCAGATTGTAGCCAAAGTCCCAGAGGGTTTGCCTCATCCAAAGTAGTTGCGCGCAACACTGTCCTGCGGCAACATACTCGGCCTCAGCGGTGGATAGGGCAACGGAAGTTTGTTTCTTAGAGTTCCACGACACCAGGGACCTTCCTAAGAATTGGCACGTCCCCGATGTACTCTTCCTATCGACCTTACATCCAGCATAGTCGGAATCTGAGTATCCAATCAAGTCAAAGTTAGACCCCTTTGGATACCAGATCCCGAAGCAAAGGCGTAGCGACTAAATATCTAAGAATTCGCTTCACAGCCACTAAGTGACACTCCCTTGGATCGGATTGAAATCTAGCACACATGCATACGCTAAGCATAATATCCGGTCTACTAGCACACAAATAAAGTAAAGACCCTATCATAGACCGGTATGCCTTTTGATCAACGGACTTACCTCCTTTGTTGAGGTCGGTGTGTCCGTCGGTTCCCATCGGCGTCTTTGCGGGCTTGGCGTCCTTCATCCCAAACCTCTTTAGCAAGTCTTGCGTGTACTTCGTTTGGGAGATGAAGATGCCGTCCTTGAGTTGCTTCACTTGGAACCCAAGGAAGTAGTTCAACTCGCCCATCATCGACATCTCGAATTTTTGTGTCATCACCCTGCTAAACTCTTCACAAGACTTTTGGTTAGTAGAACCAAATATTATGTCATCGACATAAATTTGGCACACAAAAAGATCACCATCGCAAGTCTTAGTGAAAAGAGTTGGATCGGCTTTCCCAACCTTGAAAGCATTAGCAATTAAAAAGTCTCTAAGGCATTCATACCATGCTCTTGGGGCTTGCTTAAGTCCATAGAGCGCCTTAGAGAGCTTACACACGTGGTCGGGGTACCGTTCATCCTCGAAGCCAGGGGGTTGCTCCACGTACACCTCCTCCTTGATCGGCCCGTTGAGGAAAGCGCTCTTCACATCCATTTGGTACAACCTGAAAGAATGGTGAGCGGCATATGCTAGCAAAATACGAATTGATTCTAGCCTAGCCACAGGAGCAAACGTCTCCTCAAAGTCCAAACCTACGACTTGGGCATAACCTTTTGCCACAAGTCGAGCCTTGTTCCTCGTCACCACCCCGTGCTCGTCCTGTTTGTTGCGGAACACCCACTTGGTTCCCACAACATTTTGTTTGGGACGAGGCACCAGTGTCCAAACTTCATTGTGATTGAAGTTGTTGAGCTCCTCCTGCATGGCCAACACCCAGTCCGGATCTAGCAAGGCCTCTTCTACCCTGAAAGGCTCAATAGAAGAGACAAAGGAGTAATGCTCACAAAAATTAACTAATCTTGAACGAGTAGTTACTCCCTTGCTAATATCACCCAAAATTTGGTCGACGGGATGATTCCTTTGAATCATTGCTCGAACTTGGGTTGGAGGTGCCTGAGGTGCTTCTTCCTCTTCACTTTGAACATCCTGTGCTCCCCCTTGATCATGCACCTCCACTTGAGGTACCTGTTCGTCATCTTGGGTTGGGGGATGCACCATAGTTAAGGAAGAAGGTTGATCTTGCTTCTTTTGTTCCAGTGGCCTCACTTCTCCAATCGCCATGGTGCGCATTGCGGCCGTTGGAACGTCTTCTTCATCTACGTCATCAAGATCAACAACTTGCTCTCTTGGAGAGTGTCGGGGACCATAATTAGGGGTACCCTCAAGACGCCTAATTCTCAGCTGGTAACCCCCATCAGCATAAAGCTGCAGAGGCCTGATGGGTTTGATTAAGTCAGGGATCAGTCCATACGAGCGACTCGATCACGCCACGCCCGAGCCTAGCCTCGGGCGAGGGCAGCCGACCCTGAGGTGTTCCCGTCTCGCCCGAGGCCCCCTTTTTTACGGCAGACGCATCTCCGGCTCGCCCGAGGCCTTGCCTTCGTTGAGAAGCAACCCTGACTAAATCACCGCACCGACCGACCAAGTCACTGGGGCATTTAACGCAAAGAGTGAGACTGACGGGCGGCTAGGCTTAGCCAAAAGCGCCATAGGAAGCTCCGCCCGACCCAGGGCTCGGACTCGGGCTAAGGCCCCGGAAGACGGCGAACTCCGCTCCGCCCGACCCAGGGCTCGGACTCGGGCTAAGGCCCCGGAAGACGGCGAACTCCGCTCCGCCCGACCCAGGGCTCGGACTCGGGCTAAGGCCCCGGAAGACGGCGAACTCCGCTCCGCCCGACCCAGGGCTCGGACTCGGGCTAAGGCCCCGGAAGACGACGAACTCCGCTTCGCCCGACCCAGGGCTCGGACTCCGCCCCGGCCTCTGCCGAACGACCTCCGCCTCGCCCGACCCAGGAGCTCGGGCTCGGCCTCGGCCATGCAGGACATACTCGACCTCGGCTTCGGAGGAGCATCCACGTCGCCCGACCTAGGGCACGAGTCCGCCACGTCGACAGGAAGCGCCATCATCACCCTACCCCGAGCCGACTCGGGCCGCAGAGAACAGGACCGACGTCCCATCTGGCTGGCTCCGCCAGATAGGCAATGATGGCGCCCCGCTGGATCCATGACGACGGCGGCTCTCAGCTCCCTTACGGAAGCAGGGGGACGTCAGCAAGGGCCCAACCACTCCGACAGCTGTCCCTCCGCCAGGCTCCATTGCTTCTCCGACAGCCACGACGCCACACTAGCTGGGTGCCAAGATCTCTCCGGCTGCCACCTTGGCATGTACTTAGGGTACTAGCTCTCCCCCGCTAGACACGTAGCACCTTGCTACACCCCCATTTGTACACCTGGATCCTCTCCTTACGCCTATAAAAGGAAGGACCAGGGCCTTCTTAGAGAAGGTTGGCCTCGCGGGAACGAGGGCAGGGGCAGGCGCCCTCTTGGGGCCGCTCGCTCCCCTCACCCGCGCGGACGCTTGTAACCCCCTACTGCAAGCGCACCCGACCTGGGCGCGGGACGAACACGAAGGCCGCGGGAATCTCCAACTTCCTCACGACCCGGCTCCGGCCACCTCGCTCTCTCCCCCCTTCGCGCTCGCCCATGCGCTCGACCCATCTGGGCTGGGGCACGCGGCACACTCACTCGTCGGCTTAGGGACCCCCCGGTCTCGAAACGCCGACAGTTGGCGCGCCAGGTAGGGGCCTGCTGCGTGTTGACGAGCAGTTTCCCGTCAAGCTCCAGATGGGCAGTCTCCAACGACCTCTTCGATCCGGGACGGTGCTCCGTTTCGGGAGCCTCGAGTTCATGTCCTTCGACGGCAGCTACGACATGATACTCCTTCCACCGCCGCGCGACAGCGACAATGGTGGCGGACAGCCCGCCCGCCGGCGGCAGAATCGACGACGTCTTTCCCGCGTGGGGGAAGGACAACTTTCGAGCTCGCCCCATCCTCTCCCTCGCCGTCGGAGGAGGAGGCGGGGCAACCAGGGCCGAGCGGGAGGCTGCGCTCAGTCGGCTGTCGAGCAAATCGACATCCCCAGCGCCCCAACGGAGGACGCGTCAGGCATCACCCTCGCGTTTGAGGCGAAGGCGAGCGCCGTCCCCCCGCGATACGCCGACCCCGAGCAAGTGGACGACGCCAGCGCGCTCACGGAGGGCCTGCAGGACGTCGCCCTCGCACCCAGGACGACGGCGCGATCAGCCCCCGATGTGACTTCGTCGCTCCTCGTCGACCAAAAGGTACCGGCTGATTCCCATCCTTTGTCATTTCGACTCGGCCTCAATCCGCCTAGCGACCTCGCTTTGGCAGGCGCTCACGTTGAGGCGAGTGCAACCCCTCTGGGGTTTCGTGTGCGGTCGCCTTGGGACCGACTGACGGGCGTCTCGACCTACGGACCCTCTGGGTCCGAGGAAGATGACGACCCCAGCATCTGCTGGGGTTTCTCTGGATCTGGCAACCCCAGTGCCATGCGGGACTTCATGACCGCATGCGACTACTGCCTCTCCGACTGTTCCGACGGCAGCCGCAGCCTTGACAACAAGGACTGCGGCCCGAGCCGCGAATGTTTCCACGTTGAGCTAGGGGATCCCTCCGGAGGCAGCTGTCTCGGCATGCCGGAGGATGGTGATCCCCCTAGGCCAGCGCCTCGCGCCGACATCCCGCGGGAGCTAGCTGTGGTCCCCGTTCCGGCGGGGGGTCACGACCCACAGCTCGAGCAAGTCCGCGGGGCGCGGGCCGGGCTCGATGAGGGAGCAGGAGCGCTCGAGGCAATCCGCCGGGACGTCGGGCAGGTATGGGCGGGCCAGCCCCCGGCCGGAGAAATACGTCACCTGCCCCAAGGTCTCCAGCACCGCATCGCCAACGATGCCAAGGACAGACCGCCACCCGCGTCCGGCGGAACCGGTCAGGACCTGGCAGCCGCAGCGATGCTCCTCCGCGCGATGCCAGAGTCATCAACCACCGAGGGTCGGCGAATTCAGGGAGAGCTCAAGCATCTCCTGGAAGGCGCTGCGGCCCGGCGGGCCGAGAGCTCTGCCTCCCGAAGGCAGGGGTACCCCTCGGAACCTCGTGCCGCGACTTCCCGACTTATGCGAGAAGCCTCGGTCTACACCGGGCGCACGCGCAACACCGCGTCTGCGGCCCCGGGCCACCTCGGCGACGAGCACCCTCATCGCGACCGTCGGGCCCGCCTCGACGAAAGGGTGCGCCGAGGTTATCACCCCAGGCGTGGGGGACGCTACGACAGCGGGGAGGATCGGAGTCCCTCGCCCGAACCACCCGGTCCGCAGGTCTTCAGCCGGGCCATTCGGCGGGCGCCGTTTCCGCCCCGATTCCGACCCCCGACTACTATCACAAAGTACTCGGGGGAAACGAGACCGGAATTGTGGCTCGCGGACTACCGCCTGGCCTGTCAGCTGGGTGGAACGGACGATGACAACCTCATCATCCGCAACCTCCCCCTGTTCCTCTCCGACACTGCTCGCGCTTGGTTGGAGCACCTGCCTTCGGGGCAGATTTCCAACTGGGAGGATCTGGTCCAAGCTTTCGCCGGCAACTTCCAGGGCACGTACGTGCGCCCCGGGAATTCCTGAGACCTCCGAAGCTGCCGGCAACAGCCGGGAGAGTCTCTTCGGGACTACATCCAGCGATTCTCGAAGCAGCGCACCGAGCTGCCCAACATCACCGACTCCGATGTCATCGGCGCGTTCCTTGCCGGCACCACCTGCCGTGACCTGGTGAGCAAGTTGGGTCGCAAGACCCCCACCAGGGCGAGCGAGCTGATGGACATCGCCACCAAGTTCGCCTCTGGTCAGGAGGCAGTCGAGGCCATCTTCCGAAAGGGCAAGCAGTCCCAGGGCCGCCCGTCGGAAGATGCCCCCGAGGCGTCTACTCCGCTCGGCGCCAAGAAGAAAGGCAGGAGGAAGTCGCAAGCGAAACGCGACGCCGCCAGCACGGACCTTGTCGCCGCCGCCGAATACAAGAACCCTCGGAAGCCCCCCGGAGGCGCCAACCTCTTCGACAAGGCACTCAAGGAGACGTGCCCCTACCATCAGGGGCCCGTCAAGCACACCCTCGAGGAGTGCGCCATGCTTCGGCGCCACTTCCACCGGGCCGGGCCACCCGCAGAGGGTGGCAGGGCCCGCGACGACGACAAAAAGGAAGATCACCAAGCAGGAGAGTTCCCCGAGGTCCGCGACTGCTTCATGATCTACGGAGGGCATGTGGCGAATGCCTCGGCTCGGCATCGTAAGCAAGAGCGTCGAGAGGTCTGCTCGGTGAAGGTGGCGGCGCCAGTCTACCTAGACTGGTCTGACAAGCCCATCACCTTCGACCAGGATGACCACCCCGACCACGTGCCGAGCCCGGGGAAGTACCCGCTCGTCGTCGATCCCGTCATCGGCGACGTCAGGCTCACCAAGGTCCTGATGGATGGGGGCAGCTGCCTCAATATCATCTACGCCGAGACCCTCAGGCTCCTGTGCGTCGATCTGTCATCCGTCCGAGCAGGCGCTGCGCCCTTCCACGGGATCATTCCTGGGAAGCGCGTCCAGCCCCTCGGACAGCTCGACCTTCCTGTCTGCTTCGGAACACCCTCCAACTTCCGAAGGGAGACTTTGACGTTCGAGGTGGTCGGGTTCCGAGGAACCTACCACGCAGTGTTGGGAAGGCCATGCTACGCGAAGTTCATGGCCATCCCCAACTACACCTACCTGAAGCTCAAGATGCCGGGCCCCAACGGGGTCATCACCGTCGGCCCCACGTACAAACACGCATTCGAATGCGATGTGGAGTGCGTGGAGTACGCCGAGGCCCTCGCCGAGTCCGAGGCCCTCATCGCCGACCTGGAAAACCTCTCCCGGGAGGTGCCGGACGTGAAGCGACATGCCGGCAACTTCGAGCCAGCGGAGACGGTTAAGGCCATCCCTCTCGATCCCAGTGGAGACACCTCCAAGCAGATCCGGATCGGTTCCGGGCTCGACCCCAAATAGGAAGCAGTGCTCGTCGACTTTCTCCGCGCAAACGCCGACGTCTTTGCGTGGAGTCCCTCGGACATGCCCGGCATACCGAGGGATGTCGCCGAGCACTCGCTGGATATTCGGGCCGGAGCCCGACCGGTCAGACAGCCTCTGCGCCGATTCGACGAGGAAAGGCGCAGGGTGATAGGCGAGGAGATCCACAAGCTGATGGCAGCAGGGTTCATCAAAGAGGTATTCCATCCCGAATGGCTTGCCAACCCTGTACTTGTGAGGAAGAAAGGGGGGAAATGGCGGATGTGTGTAGACTACACTGGTCTCAACAAAGCATGTCCGAAGGTCCCCTACCCTCTACCTCGCATCGATCAAATTGTGGACTCCACTGCAGGGTGCGAAACCCTGTCTTTCCTCGATGCCTACTCAGGGTATCATCAAATCAAGATGAAAGAATCCGACCAGCTCGCGACTTCTTTCATCACGCCCTTCGGCATGTACTGTTATGTCACCATGCCGTTCGGTTTGAGGAACGCGGATGCAACGTACCAGCGGTGCATGAACCATGTGTTCGGCGAACACATCGGTCGCACGGTCGAGGCCTACGTCGATGACATCGTAGTCAAGACGAGGAAAGCCTCCGACCTTCTCTCCGACCTTGAAGTGACATTCCGGTGCCTCAAGGCGAAGGGCGTCAAGCTCAATCCCGAGAAGTGCGTCTTCGGGGTGCCCCGAGGCATGCTCTTGGGATTCATCGTCTCCGAGCGGGGCATCGAAGCCAACCCGGAGAAGATCGCAGCCATCACAAGCATGGGGCCCATCAAGGACTTAAAAGGCGTACAAAGGGTCATGGGATGTCTCGCGGCCTTGAGCCGTTTCATCTCGCGCCTCGACGAAAGAGGCCTGCCCCTGTACCGCCTCTTAAGGAAGGCCGAGTGCTTCACTTGGACTCCCGAGGCCGAGGAAGCTCTCGGGAACCTGAAGGCGCTCCTCACCCAGGCGCCCGTCTTGGTACCCCCAGCTGATGGAGAAGCCCTCTTGGTCTACGTCGCCGCTACCACACAGGTGGTCAGCGCCGCGATCGTGGTCGAAAGGCAGGAAGAGGGGCATGCTTTGCCCATTCAGAGGCCAGTTTACTTCGTCAGCGAGGTGCTGTCCGAGACCAAGATCCGCTACCCACAAGTCCAGAAGCTGCTGTATGCAGTGATCCTGACGAGGCGAAAGCTGCGACATTACTTCGAGTCTCATCCGGTGACTGTGGTGTCATCCTTCCCCCTGGGGGAGATCATCCAGTGCCGAGAAGCCTCGGGACGGATCGCAAAGTGGGCGGTGGAAATCATGGGCGAGACAATCTCGTTCGCCCCTCGGAAGGCCATCAAGTCCCAGGTACTGGCGGACTTCGTAGCCGAATGGGTCGACACCCAGTTGCCGACGGCTCCGATCCAACCGGAGCTCTGGACCATGTTTTTCGACGGGTCGCTGATGAAGACGGGAGCCGGCGCGGGCCTGCTCTTCGTCTCGCCCCTCGGGAAACACCTGCGCTACGTGCTCCGCCTCCATTTTCCGGCGTCCAACAATGTGGCTGAGTACGAGGCTCTGATCAACGGATTGCGAATCGCCATCGAGCTAGGGGTCCGACGCCTCGATGCACGCGGCGACTCGCAGCTCGTCATCGACCAAGTCATGAAGAACTCCCACTGCCACGACCCGAAGATGGAGGCATATTGTGATGAGGTTCGATGCCTAGAAGACAAGTTCTACGGGCTCGAGCTTAACCACATCGCCCGGCGCTACAACGAGACTGTGGATGAGCTGGCGAAGATAGCCTCGGGGCGAACGACGGTTCCCCCGGACGTCTTCTCCCGGGATCTGCACCAACCCTCCGTCAAGATAGGCGACACGCCCGAGCCCGAGGTGCCCTCGGCCCCGTCCGAGGTGACCTCGGCCCAGCCCGAGCCATCCTCGGTTCAGCCCGAGGAACCCTCGGCCCCCGAGGGCGAAGCACTGCGCGTCGAGGAGGAGCAGAGCGGGGTCATGCCAGATCAAGATTGGCAGACCCCGTACCTGCAATATCTTCGCCAAGGAGAACTGCCCCTCGACCGAGCCGAGGCTCGGCGGGTAGCGCGACGCGCCAAGTCGTTCGTCTTGCTGGGCGACGAGAAGGAGCTCTACCACCGCAGCCCCTCGGGCATCCTCCAGCGATGCATCTCCATCGCCGAAGGTCAGGAACTCCTGCAGGAAATACACTCGGGGGCTTGCGGCCATCATGCAGCACCTCGAACCCTCGTCGGGAACGCTTTCCGCCAAGGCTTCTACTGGCCGACGGCGGTGGCTGACGCCACTAGAATTGTCCGCGCCTGCGAAGGGTGCCAATTCTATGCGAAGCAGACCCACCTGCCCGCTCAGGCTCTGCAGACGATACCCATCACCTGGCCCTTCGCTGTGTGGGGTCTGGACCTCGTCGGCCCTCTACAGAAGGCGCCCGGGGGCTACACGCACCTGCTGGTCGCCATCGACAAATTCTCCAAGTGGATCGAGGTCCGACCCCTGAACAGCATCAGATCCGAGCAGGCGGTGGCGTTCTTCACCAACATCATCCATCGCTTCGGGGTCCCGAACTCCATCATCACCGACAACGGCACCCAGTTCACCGGCAAAAAATTCTTAAATTTTTGCGAGGATCACAACATCCGGGTAGACTGGGCCGCCGTAGCTCATCCCATGTCGAATGGGCAAGTAGAACGTGCCAACGGCATGATTCTACAAGGGCTTAAGCCTCGGATTTATAATGATCTCAACAAGTTCGGCAAGCGATGGATGAAGGAACTCCCCTCGGTGGTCTGGAGCCTGAGGACGACGCCGAGCCGAGCCACAGGTTTCACGCCGTTCTTCCTGGTCTACGGGGCCGAGGCCGTCTTGCCCACTGACCTGGAATACGGCTCCCCGAGGACGAGGGCCTACGACGATGAAAGCAACCAAGCTAGCCGAGAAGACTCGCTGGACCAGCTGGACGAGGCTCGGGACAGGGCCTTACTACACTCGGCGCGGTATCAGCAGTCCCTGCGACGCTACCACGCCCGAGGGGTCCGACCCCGAGACCTCCAGGTGGGCGACCTGGTGCTTCGGCTGCGGCAAGACGCCCGAGGGAGGCACAAGCTCACGCCCCCCTGGGAGGGGCCGTTCGTCATCGCCAAAGTTCTGAAGCCCGGAACGTACAAGCTGGCCAACAGTCAAGGCGAGGTCTACGACAACGCTTGGAACATCCAACAGCTACATCGCTTCTACCCTTAAGATGTTTCCAAGTTGTTCATATACCTCGCACCCACGCAAAGTTTAGTCAACAAGGAAGGGTCGGCCTCGCCTCGGCAAAGCCCGACCCTCCCTCGGGGGCTAAAAGGGGGGAAACCCCCTCTGCGTCAAAATTTTCCTCGAACAGAAAATCTCTTTTACCAGAATACCTTTCGTGCTTTTTGACTACTTCGAAAAGTGGGTCCTGGAAACGACGGGGTACATGTAAGCAGTCAAGGTTGACCGAGCCGAGGGACTCCTACGCCTCCGGGATACGGATACCTCACTCATCACCTTCTGCGATAAGTAACTCGCGTTCGGATAAGGTGACTCCACGGATCGAACAAGTCTCTACGTTCGGAAGCCCTTCTGTCGAAGCGATTCTTCGAGTTTTCTCGACCAAGTCGGTGATAGGGCCTCGTGGACGAGTAAAAGTGCGCGTAAGCGGCAAGGCCGACCGAGCCGAGGGACTCCCACGCCTCCGGGATACGGATACCTCACTCATCACCTTCCGTGAGAAGCAACTCTCGCTCGCACTAACATCCTTGTTACCGACAAAAAGTCCAGATGCTCGAAACAAGAGGAAAAGAGACGCAGCTTTACAACACAGCAAGGGTGTGTGTTCTGGCCTCGACGGCCGCACAAAGCACACACTACAAGACAAGCTGATCCTGCAGGCTCGGGTCTTGACACTGGAAGGGGGCAGCGGCACCCTCGGCATCGGCGGCACCTTCGGCGAGGCCCGACCTAGCCGCGGACGGCGACGCGGTCCGAGGGCCTCCGCTCCGAAGGACGACGTCATCACCACGCCTGAGCGATTGTCGTCAGGGACTTCTCCGGGATCCGGCCCGAGCGGGCGGCTCGGCCGGCCACCTCCGGAGCCTCGGCCAACCACCTTCCGAAGGCACCAGCCCGGTCCGAAGCCTCGGCTGACCAACTCCGGCGTCGATCCTGCCAACGGACAACTCGGCTAGGCTCCGGCCAACCAGGTTTCATTTTCGAGCCAACTCCGCCTCTGCTCATGCTGATATCGCTACCCCTGGCCTCGGCTCGTCGAAGAGCGGCCGAGGGGTCTCTTTAACTAAGCTAGAGGAGCCTCGGACAATAGGGCCGACCGAGCCGAGGGACTCCTACGCCTCCGGGATACGGATACCTCACTCGTCACCTTGACACGGGGCGACTCATGATTGGTGAAGCGGTTCAGACAATCAGCAGACGAGTCTTAGTGCTCGGAAATGAGGAAAAAACACCGGCAGGGAAGCCCGCGGAGCGACAAGCTCTGCGTGAATCACCAGCAAACGCGGGACGCCCCTAAGCACCCCGGCAGATCCTCGCAGCCGTCCTCACCGCGAATGCGAGGAGGAAGACGGAATGTTGCATCCTAGCTGGGCAGCAACAGTTCACCTTCCCCGGCATGGCTGGAGGATGTCTCCGCCGTGGGGTTAAAGGGCGATTGCCACCACCAGAAGCTGGAAAATGAGGTGGTCTGCCGACCCGCACAGGAGGTGGAGCCCCGGCTCGCCTCGCTCCCCGCCCCGGCGAGGATGACGAACACCCTCAACACTGAGGGCGGGGCCGGGACCACAGCCCGGTTTACCTCTCCCCATCCGGGAGCTGGAGGTCACCGTCTTGGGTGATCACCAGCGGAGGGGAGCCGCCGGGCTGTGTGATGAAAATCCTTGAAGCCGAACGATGGCTGAAAGGTACCAACTCCCACGGAGTTGCGTTTCTCCAACGATGGGGCGAAAAGACGGCGGTTTCCCCCATCCGGGGGCTTGAAAGGTGGAAAGACACGACGCATAAGGGAGGAAGGAGACATGGTCGCCTTACGAAAGGGGTCGCCCTCCTTTTAAAGGCGACTCTCCCTGCTTGCGCCCCCAACCGTCACGGGCTGAGTCTTCTCCAACACGCCTCCAAAGCCCTCCCCTGCGGCGCGGGGGCTGGGTCCCGCATGTCATGCAGACCGGCTCCAAGCAGAAGAAGCCAAACCGCCGCGCACGGCGCACGCAACCACCCAGCGGTTACAAGTGACCCTCCACTTTTGCCCAGACCAACGGGCGAAAGGGGCGGGCAGCCATGCGGGCGGCATGCAGCCGCGCCAAGAGAACGCGCCTCTTCCGACTCCTGACATGCCAGCACGGAGGCTCAAGCCCACGCGTCGCGCAACCGGCGCGCCGGATGCTGCATGCAAGCCACTGTACCACTTGCGCCACCGCTGCACCTCCTCGATTGTGGAACCAATACCGCGACCCAAGGCGACCCAGCGCGCGACCCAGCTGCGCCAGCCTGACGCAGCGACCAAACGCGGTCAAAAGTGGGCCGGCAGTAATGACGGTGGCAGGTGCGCGGGAGCAGCGGTCGCACCGTCAGCCAAGCTCACGTCCCATCCGGAGGCAGCGAGAGAACCCCCTCTCACGGTGTGAAGACGACACGCCCGTGACCCGTTCCTCGAACGGCTCGCGCACGCGCAACGGCAGCCTCGCCAACTACTCGCCCCGGCGCATTAACTCCGTGGCTGGACAGGCGACGCTTCTGGCAGGAGCAGCTGGCAACGCTTCGCCTTCGCCAAAACGGCCACACCAAAAAAGGTACGCCACGTCGTTCAATTTCGTATCCTTTTTCCCTTTTTCCTCTTTCTCTATCTCTTGCAACAGGGACCGGGAAGGGGGATACCCCCAAAGGGATCCTTCCCCGTGAAGGAACTAGGCTCCGAGCCTCCTTACTGATCAGGGGTTCGAAGGCTGGCCCCCCGAAGGGTTCAACAGCCGCCTCAGATCACGTGGGCCCGACACCCACTACTGGTCAGGGGTTTGAAGGTCGGCCCCCCGAAAGGTTCCACGACCGCCTCAGGCTACTCGGGCTCCGCGCCCATTACTGATCAGGGGTTCGAAGGCTGGCCCCCCGAAGGGTTCACAGTCGCCTCAGACACCGAGCGAGGGATGACCAGGGGTACGTTCGATACATAACCAAGGCTCGGGCTGCGCTCCCGAGGTACCCTAGGACATTTCCGAGACCAGCGGGAACAATCCTGTAACGGAATCCCATCGGAGGGAGGCATCGAGCCCTCGGACCCCGTCGCCAGGGGACCGGGTCCGGCAGGTCACCCGCAGGTACTTTTGGGCGTGCCTCCGGGCCCCTAGCCGACCCCCAACGAACGGGGCACGGACGTCCACTCGGATTACCCGATTGCAGCTCACCGGAGACACCATGTTCGGTGCCCATCGAGGGTAACATGGCGCTCTCCCCCCTCCTCCTTGCGGAAAGGCGACGTAGGGGCGTATGTAAAAAGCCGAGTCTGTCCCTGATCGTCCTCTCGCCCTGTGCGGAGGCTCGGGGGCTGCTCTCGCAAACCCGGCTCCGGCCAAACCGTTGACAGCGTCAACATACCAGCCCGAGAACTTGGGCCCCGACAGTGCACCCGGGCTACGGCCTGTTCGCATGAGGGAACCGCCAGACCAGCCAAAGCATTACGCAAGGCATTAAGACCTCGAAGGAGTGAAACCACTCCTCCGAGGCCTCGGGGGCTACACCCGGCGGGTGCGCTCGCGCGCACCCACCGGAACAAAGTGCAACCGAGAAAGGCTGGTCCCCTTGCAAAAAAGTGCGACGAAAGCCTCCAAGCGAGTGTTAACACTCCCTTCGAGGCTCGGGGGCTACTGTCGGGGACCATAATTAGGGGTACCCTCAAGACGCCTAATTCTCAGCTGGTAACCCCCATCAGCATAAAGCTGCAGAGGCCTGATGGGTTTGATTAAGTCAGGGATCAGTCCATACGAGCGACTCGATCACGCCACGCCCGAGCCTAGCCTCGGGCGAGGGCAGCCGACCCTGAGGTGTTCCCGTCTCGCCCGAGGCCCCCTTTTTTACGGCAGACGCATCTCCGGCTCGCCCGAGGCCTTGCCTTTGTTGAGAAGCAACCCTGACTAAATCACCGCACCGACCGACCAAGTCACTGGGGCATTTAACGCAAAGAGTGAGACTGACGGGCGGCCAGGCTTAGCCAAAAGCGCCATAGGAAGCTCCGCCCGACCCAGGGCTCGGACTCGGGCTAAGGCCCCGGAAGACGGCGAACTCCGCTCCGCCCGACCCAGGGCTCGGACTCGGGCTAAGGCCCCGGAAGACGGCGAACTCCGCTCCGCCCGACCCAGGGCTCGGACTCGGGCTAAGGCCCCGGAAGACGGCGAACTCCGCTCCGCCCGACCCAGGGCTCGGACTCGGGCTAAGGCCCCGGAAGACGACGAACTCCGCTTCGCCCGACCCAGGGCTCGGACTCCGCCCTGGCCTCTGCCGAACGACCTCCGCCTCGCCCAACCCAGGAGCTCGGGCTCGGCCTCGGCCATGCAGGACATACTCGACCTCGGCTTCGGAGGAGCCTCCACGTCGCCCGACCTAGGGCACGAGTCCGCCACGTCGACAGGAAGCGCCATCATCACCCTACCCCGAGCCGACTCGGGCCGCAGAGAACAGGACCGACGTCCCATCTGGCTGGCTCCGCCAGATAGGCAATGATGGCGCCCAGCTGGATCCATGACGACGGCGGCTCTCAGCTCCCTTACGGAAGCAGGGGGACGTCAGCAAGGGCCCAACCACTCCGACAGCTGTCCCTCCGCCAGGCTCCATTGCTTCTCCGACAGCCACGACGCCACACTAGCTGGGTGCCAAGATCTCTCCGGCTGCCACCTTGGCATGTACTTAGGGCACTAGCTCTCCCCCGCTAGACACGTAGCACCTTGCTACACCCCCATTTGTACACCTGGATCCTCTCCTTACGCCTATAAAAGGAAGGACCAGGGCCTTCTTAGAGAAGGTTGGCCTCGCGGGAACGAGGGCAGGGGCAGGCGCCCTCTTGGGGCCGCTCGCTCCCCTCACCCACGCGGACGCTTGTAACTCCCTACTGCAAGCGCACCCGACCTGGGCGCGGGACGAACACGAAGGCCGCGGGAATCTCCAACTTCCTCACGACCCGGCTCCGGCCACCTCGCTCTCTCCCCCCTTCGCGCTCGCCCACGCGCTCGACCCATCTGGGCTGGGGCACGCGGCACACTCACTCGTCGGCTTAGGGACCCCCCGGTCTCGAAACGCCGACAGAGAGCCATTAGTCTCATCAAATACAACGTCGCTAGAGACTTCAACTAAACCCGATGATTTGTTGAAGACCCTATACGCCTTTGTATTTGAGTCATAACCTAATAAAAACCCTTCTACAACTTTGGGAGCAAATTTAGAAGTTCTACCTTTCTTCACAATAATATAACACTTGCTCCCAAATACACGAAAGTAAGACACATTGGGTTTGTTACCGGTTAGAAGCTCATACGAAGTCTTCTTGAGGAGGCGGTGAAGGTAGACCCTGTTGATGGCGTGGCAAGCCGTGTTCACGGCTTCCGACCGAAAGAGCTCGGGGGTCTTGAACTCTCCAAGCATAGTCCTCGCCATATCGATGAGCGTCCTGTTCTTCCTCTCTACTACACCATTTTGCTGTGGTGTGTAGGGAGCAGAGAACTCGTGCTTGATCCCCTCCTCCTCAAGGAACTCCTCCACTTGAAGGTTCTTGAACTCGGACCCGTTGTCGCTCCTTATCTTCTTCACTTTGAGCTCAAACTCATTTTGAGCTCTCCTGAGGAAACGCTTGAGGGTCCCTTGGGTTTCAGACTTATCCTGCAAAAAGAATACCCAAGTGAAGCGGGAAAAATCATCAACTATAACAAGACCATACTTACTTCCTCCTATACTTAGATAGGCGACGGGTCCGAAGAGGTCCATGCGAAGCATCTCCAAGGGTCTTGATGTGGTCATCATATTTTTGGTGTGATGAGAGCCTTCCACCTGTTTCCCTGCTTGACAAGCTGCACAAGGTCTATCTTTTTCGAAATGTACGTTAGTTAGACCTATCACGTGTTCTCCCTTTAGAAGCTTGTGGAGGTTCTTCATCCCCATATGTGCTAAGAGGCGATGCCACAGCCAGCCCATGCAAGTCTTAGCAATTAAGCATGCATCTAGACCGGCCTCTTCTTTTGCAAAATCAACCAAATAAAGTTTGCCGTCTAGTACACCCTTAAAAGCTAGTGAACCATCACATCTTCTAAAGACAGACACATCTACATTTGTGAATAGACAATTATATCCCATTTTGCATAATTGACTAACAAATTATATCCAAGAGACTCAACTAAGAACACGTTAGAAATAGAGTGCTCGGATGAAATAGCAATTTTACCTAACCCTTTTACCTTGCCTTGGTTCCCATCACCGAATATTATTGAATCTTGGGAATCCTTATTTTTGACGTAGGAGGTGAACATCTTCTTCTCCCCCGTCACATGGTTTGTGCATCCGCTGTCGATAATCCAGCTTGAACCCCCGGATGCATAAACCTGCAAGGCAAATTTAGGCTTGGGTCTTAGGTACCCAACTCTTGTTGGGTCCTACAAGGTTAGTCACAATTGTCTTAGGGACCCAAATGCAAGTTTTATCTCCCTTGCATCTTCCCCCTAACTTCCTAGCAATCACCTTCTTATTCTTTCTATAAATGGCAAAAGAAGCATTGCAAGTATGATATATTGTAGAAGGTTCATTAACTTTCCTAGGAACATTAACAACATTTCTCCTGGGCATATTATGAACAACATTTCTCCTACCAACATTTCTATCATGCACATAGGAAGAGCTAGAAGCAAACATGGCATGAGAATCAAAAGCATCATATGCATTACAACTCCTATAAGTATTTCTAGATTGCTCCTATCATGGTACATAAAAGCATGGTTCTTTTGCACACTACTAGCCATAGGGGCCTTCCCTTTCTCCTTGGCGGAGATGGGATCCTTATGGCTCGTCAAGTTCTTGGCTTCTCTCTTGAAGCCAAGACCATCCTTAATTGAGGGGTGTCTACCAATCGTGTAGGCATCCCTTGCAAATTTTAATTTGTCAAATTCACTTTTGCTAGTCTTAAGTTGGGCATTAAGACTAGCTACTTCATCATTTAGTTTAGAAATGCACTCTAGGTGTTCACTACAAGCATCAATGTCAAAATCTTTACACCTAGTGCAAATCATAACATGTTCTACACAAGATTTATTTGCTACTTCTAATTTAGCATTTAAATCATTGTTTAGCCTCTTTAAGCTAGATATTGTCTCATGGCAAGTAGATATTTCACAAGAAAGCATTTCATTTCGTTTAACTTCTAAAGCAAGTGAAGTTTGTGCACTAACAAATTTATCATGCTCTTCATACAACAAATCCTCTTGCTTTTCTAGTAACCTATTCTTGTCATTCAAGGCATCAATTAACTCATTAATTTTGCAAATTTTAATTCTATCTAAACCTTTAAATAAACTAGAATAGTCTATCTCATCGTCATCACTAGAATCATCATCACTTGAAGAAGCATAAGTGGTATCCTGAGTACATACCTTCTTCTCCTTCGCCATGAGGCATGTGTGATGCTCGTTGGGGAAGAGGGATGCCTTGTTGAAGGCAGTGGCAGCGAGTCCTTCATTGTCGGAGTCGGAGGGGGAGCAATCTGAATTCCACTCCTTTCCGATATGTGCCTCGCCCTTGGCCTTCTTGTAATTCTTCTTCTTCTCCCTCTTGTTTCCTTTTTCCTGGTCACTATCATTATCGGGACAGTTAGCAATAAAATAACCAAGCTTACCACATTTGAAGCATGAGCGCTTCCCCTTTGTCTTGGTCTTGCTTGGCTGTCCCTTGCGACCCTTAAGCGTCGTCTTGAAGCGCTTGATGATGAGGGCCATCTCTTCATCATTGAGCCCTGCCGCCTCAACTTGCACCACCTTGCTAGGTAACGCCTCCTTGCTTCTCGTTGCCTTGAGGGCAACAGATTGAGGCTCATTGATTGGACCATTCAGTGCGTCGTCCACGTACCTCGCCTCCTTGATCATCATTCGCCCGCTTACGAATTTTCCAAGGACTTCTTCGGGCGACATTTTGGTGTACCTGGGATTCTCACAAATGTTATTCACCAAATGTGGATCAAGAACGGTAAAGGACCTTAGCATTAGACGGACGACGTCATGGTCCGTCCATCGCGTGCTCCCGTAGCTCCTTATTTTGTTGATAAGGGTCTTGAGCCGGTTGTATGTTTGGGTTGGCTCCTCGCCCCTTATCATTGCGAATCTTCCAAGCTCTCCCTCTACCAACTCCATCTTGGTGAGCAAGGTGACATCGTTCCCCTCATGAGAGATCTTGAGGGTGTCCCAGATTTGCTTGGCATTATCCAAGCCGTTCACCTTATGGTACTTGTCCCTGCACAAGGAGGCTAACAACACAGTAGTAGCTTGTGCGTTTCTATGAATCTGTTCATTAATAAATATGGGACTATCCGAGCTATCAAATTTCATTCCATTCTCAACAATCTCCCATATGCTTGGATGGAGAGAGAACAGGTGACTACGCATTTTGTGGCTCCAAAATCCGTAGTCCTCCCCATCAAAGTGTGGAGGCTTGCCGAGAGGAATGGAGAGCAAATGTGAATTTGAACTTTGAGGAATACAAGAGTAATCGAAAGAAAAATTCGAATTAACCGTCTTTTGTTTCTCGTAGTCGTAGTCATCCTTTTGGGAAGAAGTGGACTCATCGCTGTCGTCGTAGTAGACGATCTCCTTGATGCGTCTCGTCTTCTTCTTCTTCCCATCTTTGCGTTTGTGGCCCGAGCCCGAGTCGGTAGGCTTGTCATTCTTCGGCTCGTTGACGAAGGACTCCTTCTCCTTGTTGTTGATCACGATTCCCTTCCCCTTAGGATCCATCTCTTCGGGCGATTAGTCCCTTTGTGAAGAGAACGACTCCGATACCAATTGAGAGCACCTAGAGGGGGGGTGAATAGGTGATCCTGTAGAACTTGAAACTTAAGCCACAAAAAACTTGGTTAAGTGTTAGCACAATAATCGCCAAGTGGCTAGAGAGGAGTCTCAACAAAACACAATAACCACAAGAAATCAATCATAGAGATGGCACGGTGGTTATCCCGTGGTTCGGCCAAGACCAACGCTTGCCTACTCCACGTTGTGGCGTCCCAACAGACGAGGGTTGCAATCAACCCCTCTCAAGCGGTCCAAAGACCCACTTGAATACCACGGTGTTTTGCTTGCTTTTCTTAATCCCGTTTGCGAGGAATCTCCACAGCTTGGAGCCTCTCGCCCTTACACTTGAAGTTCACAAAGAAGCACGGAGTAAGGGAGGGATTAGCAACTCACACAAGACACAAAGATTACAACAAATACGCACACACAAGACCCAGACTTAAGCTCAAAAGACTAGCACACTAGAACGGAGCTCAAATCACTAGAATGTCGAACACGTGCGCAAGAATAGAGTGTGAGTGATCAAGAGTGCTCAAGGAATGCTTGGTTGCCTAGGGGTCCCTTTTATAGCCCCAAGGCAGCTAGGAGCCGTTGAGAACAATCCTGGAAGGCAGATCTTGCCTTCTGTCGACTGGCGCACCGGACAGTCCGGTGCACCACCGGACACTGTCTGGTGCAGATATCCTTCCTTATTTGGCGAAGCCGACCGTTGGAGTCTGAGAGCCGTTGGCGCACCGGACAGTCCGGTGCACCAATGTGACCGTTGGCTCGGCCACGCGTCACGCACGAAATCCTCGGCCGACCGTTGCCCCGGCTGACTGTTGACTCACCGGACAGTCCGGTGCACCACCGGACAGACCGGTGAATTTTAGCCGTACGCCGTTAATCATCTCCCGAGAGCGACGGGTTCGCCTGTGAACGGCTCACCGGACAGTCCGGTGCGCCACCGGACCGACCGGTGAATTATAGCCGTACACCGCCGTCGAAGTCCCGAGAGCAGCCTGTTTGCCAGAGTCAGCCTGGCGCACCGGACACTGTCCGGTGGCGCACCGAACAGGCTGAACAAAGTCATCTCATTTCCAATTCAATCTTTCCTGTTTCCAGCACTTAGACACAATACATTAGTCCATAAAATAATGTACTAAGTCTAGAAACATACCTTTTGATATGATTTGCACTTTGTCCACCATTTTGCATAGATTGACACAAAAGCACTTGTGTTGGCACTCAATCACCAAAATACTTAGAAATGGCCCAAAGGCACATTTCCCTTTCAAGAGTCCCTAACTGTGAAGAATTACTAGGCCAAGCTCATGATTGGGTAACTCCACATAGATAGCCCATGGGCTTTACTATGTGTAGGATGGTGTTCACATTACATAAACCAAAGAATGGTGCCATTGAGTGGTCGAGTTTGATATCAATCTTGGAGCTTATTGTAGAAATTAGCGCTAATGACCTCTACAATAGGTTATAGGGCCACACATGCGACCTACTTTACAATGCAAAATGCCTTAGACGTAGAGCTGGAACTTGTGAAGCGAAACTTTATATTGAAAATGTATGTTTTATTTTTATTTCATCTCATTCTTGATGACAGGACAATACGAGAAATAATGCTATGAAACCCTTATTAAGAAAAGCTAACAAGCGCCCACGTTTTCTCTCCTTGCGGTGTTTGTTTCATCTTAAAATCAGATTCTGGTCGTTTGAATCCGATTTTGTCAACCAAACGCTTCACCTCTTAGCCTGCTTTTTTATGAGAATCGTTTTTGTAAAATCACTCAAACCAACGTGAGTGTAGAATCCGTCGAGTCGTCGTGATGGAAGGAATCCATCACTTTCTAAGAATGTTCAACATCCCATGTAAACTCAACGCAAAATGACTATTGTACAATCCAATCCTTTTAAGACCAAGACAAGAAATGATAATCTAATAACAACTAAGGTCATATTTGGAACCGCTTATAAGCCGATTATAGCTAGAAATAAGCGATAATTCCACCCAAACACTTTGATTATTTATCGATTTTATGAGAAGCGCCTTTTTCTGCCATGACGATTACACGTTACTTTGCTTATTCCGTATTGCCAACCTATGCGGTTGCGCCTGCATTTGCTAAGACTATGCTCAATAGTGGTTTCATGAGAAGATTCATATATTGATTATTGTGACACATCATTTTTTGTATGACATGGCACCATGCTTATTATGAAATGAATAGAAGCAGTTTCATCACTATGAAACCATATTAACTCATTTTCAAGACATTAGAAAAATGCATGAAACCATCGTTGAGAGCAATTTGTTTCATCTCCGTCCATTTTATACATTTCTATTAGGCATTTGTATGCAGCATCTAATTGACATGGTAGCCTATAAAACTGTAAAGTGAAACTTTATATTGAGAGTGTATGTTTCATTTTTTATTTCATCTTATTCTTGATGATGGGACAATATGAGAAATATGCTATGAAACTCTTATTAAGAAAAGCTAACAAGCGCTCACGTTTCCTCTCTTCGTTGGGGGTGTTTGTTTCATCTTAAAACCAGATTTTGGCTCACCAAATCCGATTTTGTCAGCCAAACGCTTCGCTTCTCAGCCCACTTTCTATGAGAATCGTTTCTATAAAAATTGCTCAAACCAACGTGAATGTAGATCCGTCGAGCCTTCGTGATGGAAAGAATCCCTCGCTTTCTAAGAATGTTCAACATACCGTGTAAACCGAGTGCAAAATGACTATTGTACAATCCAATCCTTTTAAAACCAAGACAATAAACGATAATCTAATAACAACTAAGGTTCTATTTGGATCCGCTTATAAGTGGATTATAGCTAGAAATAAGCGATAATTCCACCCAAAGACTTTGATTATTTATCGATTTTATGAGAAGCGACTTTTTTTCCTGTCGTGGCAATAACATGTTACTTCGCTTATTCCGTACTACCACCCTGTGCAGTTGCGCCTGCATTTGCTAAGACTATTCTCAATAGTGGTTTCATGAGATGTTTCATATATTAATTAGTGTGACACATCAAATTTTTGTATGACATGGCACCATGTTTATTATGAAATTAGCACAGTTGCCTGTGCTTTTGCTACAGACCCTAAATATATCGTATAAATAGGTATTGAGATATTTATTCAAATATAATTATTGTTTATTTCTAAATACTAAGGTACGCGTAGTTTGGTGGTTAGCCCCAAATTTCTAGAGTACGGGGGCATGTGTTCAAATGCTCACTTTGCATTATTTTTTATATAATTATACTTATCACAGTTTTTTTCTAAATACTAAGTTACGTATGGTGCGCCCCAGTGTGTTGGCTCGGGTGAAGCCGTATAGCACAAGATGCCCACCTTCCGTTCTTAATAGTAGTAGGGATTATAGCTAGAAATAAGCAATAATTCCACTCAAACACTTTGATTATTTATCGATTTTATAAGAAGCAACTTTTTTCTTGTTGTGGCAATAACATGTTACTTCGCTTATTCCGTGCTATCACCTTGTGCAGCTGGATCTGCATTTGCTAAGGCTATTCTCAATAGTGGTTTCATGAGAAGTTTCATATATTAATTAGTGTGACACATCAATTTTTTGTATGACATGGCACCATGTTTATTATGAAACTAGTACAGTTGCCTGTATTTTTGCTACGGACCCTAAATATATCATATAAATAGGAATTGAGATATTTATTCAAATATAATTATTGTTTATTTCCAAATACTAAGATACGTGTAGTTTGGTGGTTAGCCCCAAATTTCTAGAGTAGGGGGACGTGTGTTCAAATGCTCACTTTGCATTATTTTTTTATATAATAATTATAATAATTATTGTTTATTTCTAAATACTAAGGTACATGTGGTCCGCCCCAGTGTGTTGGCTCGGGTGAAGCCGTGTAGCACTAGATGTCCACCTTCCGTTCTTAATAGTAGTAGGGATGAATGGAAGAAGTTTCATCACTATGAAACCATGTTAACTCATTTTCAAGACATTAGAAAATGCATCAAACCAACGTTAAGAGCAATTTGTTTCATCTCCATCCATTTTATGCATTTCTATCAATCATTTGGATGCAACATTTAATTGACATGATAGCATATAAAACTGTAAAGTGAAACTTTATATTGAAAATATATGTTTCATTTTTTATTTTATCTCATTCTTGATGATGATGGGACAATATGAGAAATAATGATATGTAACTCTTACTAAGAAAAGCTAACAAGCGCCCGCGTTTCCTCTTCTTGCGGGTGTTTGTTTTATCTTAAAATCAGATTATGGCCATTCGAATTCGATTTTGTCAGTCAACGCTCCGCTTCTCAGGCCGCTTTCTGTGAGAATAGTTTTTGTAAAAGTGGCACAAACCAATGTAAATGTAGAAACTGCCGAATCGTCGTGATGGAACAAATCCGTCGTTTTCTAGATCATATACCTTATATAGATCCATTTATTTTTTTTATGCAAGTCCTCGTGATATTTAAATTCTCGTAACAGTTATGAGGTTGTTTATTTAGGATTATAATCTAGTATGGTAATATAATTTATTAATTTAACTTATTTTGAATTGAACGTTAGTTTAAAATAGGTTAGATTATGTAATTTGGGTATACTATATTCTCAAACAAATAGGAATCGATTTTCAGAGAAGGAACCCGTGCGCTGGCCCCGTTCGCCGCCCTCCCCGGCCCATCCGCCGCCCAACCTGCCGCCGGTTCCCGTCCAGCCGCACGCGCCTTCCTCCTCCCCGGCGCCTTCTCGGTGAACCAGACCCGTCCCTCACCCGTGCGACTCCCGCAGCGCCCGCCCCTCCGTCACCTCCGCATCCTCCGTCACCTCCGCATCCTCCCCGTCCTTGCGGGCTGCGGCCATATCCATCGTCTCCGCATCCTCCTTCCTACGCTCTGTCGGCGTGGCCTCCCCATCCCGGTGTTCTCCTATTTTGGGGGGCATCCCTTGCCTGCTCCGGTCTGCTCCTCCAGAGTCCGGTCCAGCGGAGCGCACTACGACACAGATCGGCAGCCGTCCATCCCTTTCCAGCTCTCCAGAGCCTCCGCCGGCGCATCCGGCGACTGATTTGCAGGTACTCACGGACTTGTATGCGCAGATAATGAGATAACTGCATAAGGTCGAGCTCATACAAAATGGTTCTATGCCAGGGCGTATGTGTTGGAAATGCTCAGCTGCTAGTTTTTTCTGGTAGATCATGAAGTCTTGATAGCAGTTAAAACAAACTATTTTTTCCTGCAAGACCTCTACGTGCTATGGAGACAGCAAATACATTTTCCTTTGGTTCACTTCAATTTTGACGTACATAATATTTTATTACCACTGCCAACATTGTTTTCTTGATTTTCTGCCTTTATATCTTCTTGATTTAAACTTTTTGATCGATAATTCTAGTTCTAGACAAAATATGAAGCTAGTTATTTTTCCTATGAACTGAATGTTTATTCTGATACCCAAAGACCTCCCTTCAAACATAGTCTGTCTTAAACTATTCCACTTTATTCATGCATGTTGCTTGTGCTCAGACAGTACTATTGCCACGAAGCAAAGTCTGTCTTAAACTATTCCACTTTATTCATGCATGTTGCTTGTGCTCAGACAGTACTACTGGTATAGTGACTAGCTGTCTAGCACTATATTAATTTATTCTTTTCTGAAGACAATCTAAGCACACGGGTGCCCTACCCGGTGCTACATTGGGTACATGGCATCCGGTGTACACCGTAGTATCCACTATCCAGTGCTATCTGCTGTGATGTTTTTCCTTACAATATCAAGGATATATCATTTCTATTATTTTGTTTTCATTCAGCTCTCTGATGAGACAAAAATAATTCAGGGGCAGATATGTCATTTTACATGCCAGGACAGAGAATCCATTTAAAAAATCAGGATTGCCAAACATTCAGCTTTTCTAGACAACAAATTCTCTGGAAAGCGTCTTCTCAGGAAATCAGACTTTTCAGATAAGCGTTTCTCAGAAAAGTGGATCCAAACAGGGCCTAAATTAGTGTATCTACATGCAGCTCAATATCAAAAACTGGATCTTGGATTTAAAATCCATTGTTCACTTCTCAAAATTAGCAAATTTAACTAAGTTTTACTATAGATGGCTCAGTGACAGTAAGCTAATTGATGCAAATAAGTGAGTCTAGATGTATTTGCGGACCCATGTTCAAACCGCGCACCTGCAACTAAACATCACATTCCCACAATGTGCTGTTGAATGGAATCCCAGAAGAAGCCACATCTCATAGGTGTGGCCTTTGGCAGGGTGATCCCTTTTCACCTATGTTATTTATTCTGATTATAGACGCTTTGGTTTATTTGGTTAAAAAGGCTGAAGAGGATGGGCTGCTTCAGCCCCTGTCTTCAAAGGTTCTTCAACACCAGATTTCTCTATATGCAGATGATGTCGTTATCTTCCTCAAGCCGGCTACTAGTGATATGCTTTCATCATGGATGTGCTTCACTTGTTTGGGGGAGGCTTCTGGTCTTAAAAACAATGTGCAAAAAACTAGGGATTTTCCTATAAGGTGTGAAGATTAATACTTGATGGTCATTCAAGGCCTTCTGCCATGCAACATCTTGGATTTCCCATGTCAATACTTGAGCTTGATAGGATTGCCAATTAGCTACAGAGGTGGAAGGCTAACTTAATAACAAGGGCTAGCAGAAGGGTTTGAGTTTAGTTTGTGCTCATAGGAATGTTGATCTACTTTGCTATGACTACTGACATTCCTCCTTGGGTTTTCAAAGCAATTGATAAAATCAGACAAAGATTTCTGTGGAGAAGGAAGGATGCCAAAGGCGGGCATTGCCTTGTGGCGTGGGGAAAGGGTTGTCACCCCCTTGAGCTTGGCGGCCTTGGTATTTCAAGTCTTCTAGAGCTATCTTGGGCACTCCGCATGAGATGGCTTTGGCTCCAAAAAACTGAGTCAAATAAACCATGGGCTGATTTACCTATCCAAGTCCTAGCCAAAGCCTAGGTGATTTTTTCTATTGCTCTGATTTCTAAGGTTGGGGACGGCACATCCACCCTATTCTGGACTAATCGTTGGTTGATGGGGCAAAATATCATGGAAGTGGCACCAAGGTTGTTTGCTGCTTGTTCTTAAGAGAATTACAAGAAGGAGAACTGTTCTTGAAACCCTCACTAATCATCACTGGATTTTGGATGTTCAAGTTGCTTTAACAATTCAAGTAATTGTGGATTATATCTAGATTCGGGACTGTCTCAGTCAGGTGGAGTTACAGCAGAGGGTGGCTGATTCTCACATCCAGTTCTCGCGTAATGGAAGATATTCAGCCAAAATGGCATATGCGGGTTTTTTTTTGTTGGCTCGGTTCCTTTTGAACCTTATGAGAAGATTTGATGTTCTTGGCCCCTTCCTAAATATAAATGTTTTCTGTGGTTGGTGGCACACAACAGATACTGGATGGCAGGCAGGCTGGCTCGTAGAGGCCTTCCCCACCATGACCGGTGCCTGCTGTGTGCCTAGGAAGATGAAACAGTCAGCCATCTGCTTCTTTCTTGTATGTTTGCGCGAGAGTTTTGGTTCAAAATCCTAAGGCCTTATGGCCTGCAGACCCTTGCACCATAATCTGAAGGTAGGAGTTTCTTTCTCTGGTGGACGCAGGCTGAAGAGAGAACTAAGGGGTTGACAAGAAAAGGTTTCAACTCCCTCGTCATCCTGGGAGCTTGAACTCTGTGGAAGATACGAAATGGATGTCTTTGAAGGCCTCTCCCCATCATATGATTTCAGCTTCTGGTCGCTTTGGTGAAGAAATAGATTTATGGATGATGGCTCACGCCAAAGGATTGGTGTTCCTTTCAGCCGTGGCTGAGGATTAGTGGTAGTTGGTCTGCTATAATCTATGCCTATGAATAATCCTTTCTTGTATAAGAGGTTTTGGCCACCATGAGCTAGCCATTTGAGTTTTGTAAGGCCTTTATACTTTTCTTCTTAGTATAATGATACGTAGTTCTCCTGCGTCTTCGAGAAAAAAAGTTCTAACGAAATTCACTAGAATTTATTTGATGTGGCACATTATGATATCAGGTACTTCTTGAAGATTATATATAGCTCATTTAAATGTGTGATCCATGTCAAAAGGTGGACCTGATTAACTGATTTTGAAAACATTACATTCACACCTTAAATTATTAAATTTGTTTCAAGGCCAAGTAGCAATGTATATACACCCAAATGCATCTCTACCAAATTTGAAATGTCTTATCATAAAATTCAAGCTCTAGGTCCATATAGATCTCATTCTCTAAAAATTGATCCATATAGATCTATCCCTACATGTAAACAAAACCTAGTCATGCATCATAATTGATGTCATTTTAGCTAATCTACAAAATCATTGAGAGACCTAGCTTGCTTAGACATTGCAACTTGGATCCGTGATTGACATGTTTCTGGTACCAAAGTGGGATTTCCTCCGTCTCACCAGCAAAACCACATCCGCCTCCCTTGAGCTTACTATTATTTCAGACATATACCAGCCCAGTCTAAATAGTGGCGGCTCAAAGAGGAAAAAGACTATTTTTACTGTATAGTGACCATTTCCCACAGCTCGAATGATTAAACTGATTAGCAGGTAGAAATCAGGTGCTTTTATACTAGCAGATTTTGGTAAAATGTACAAACTTGTTTTCCGCCTCTTCTAAGCTAAACTGTTAAATACAAGTATGTATAACTATGTCAAACACCAAACTAAATAGCATTTTATTTTAAGATAGATATAACTATGTTACTTTCATGTTTCCATTTTCCAAACTATATATTTTATAAGAATTATGGTTTGTTGATGTTTTACATGTTTGATCAGAGTTTTTCAAAATGTCAAGTATTTATTACTAGGGTGAGTACATGCTCACTTTCCTTAAGTTAGATGTTAGCAATTGTGCTTAGCTATTTTAATATGAATTCACCTCTAGTTTATTTAAATATGATTAGTTATGATCATGGTTTTTAAGGCGTCACCTAGGCGACTAGGCGCTCAAAAACTCTGGGCATCCACCGTCGCCTTGCAGGAGGGAGCTTGAAGGAGAGGGCGGTGGCAACGACTTTGGAGGGAGCTCGAAGGGTAGGAAAGCGCGCTGGAGGGAGATCGAAGGGGTGGGCGGCGCAGCTGGAGCTGGAAGTGGGAAGCAGGGTGGCGGGGTTGAAGCTGGAAGCAGGGCAGCGACATGAGGGAGGAGGGCGGCGGCGTGAGGAAGCAGGGCGACAGGCATAAGGGGTAGATGAGAAGTAGGTCAAGACAGGTATGGGAGGGATGGGTATATGGGCTGAGCTGGTGGGTTGGCAGGCCTTTTTTCCTAATCCCTTCCTCTTCTCTTCTCTTTTTCTCCCTTCTCCGCCCTCTCTTTTTTCTTTTTCTCCCTCCATCCTGTTGCCATTTTATTCCTTGATATGATAATAAGGCGTCGCCTTGCCTCGCCTTACCGTCGCCTAGGCGCCCGGAAGGTGGTGGAACGCTGCACCTCGCCTTAACGCTTTAAGAACTGTCACACCCGGGTTTCGGGGTACCAAGACCCGGGTGCGAACATAATCACCAGGTGTGCTGGGACCAAGTCTCACACATATGATGAATCATGGCACAGGATCGAATGTCACATCTTTATTGTATAATAGAAGTTCTATACAAAATAAGTAAATAATTACATTATAAGGAGACAACGGTCCAGCAACCCAAAGTTGACTGGGAGACGACGGCCTAGACCTCTCACGAACACGTCGCAGCATCCTCTATGCGCCTCATCTTGTGGTACCTGTTCTTGACCTGTGGGGGGGTGTGAGACAGCAAGAGTGAGCTCACATACGTTCATAGCTCAACAAGTTGTGGGGAATAATGTGCATGAACTCGCCAAAGGTGGGAGCTCACAAAGTGTAAGGCTTACCAAAGAGGATGGTTGGAGCTGAGCATTGCTTTTAAAGTTGGTCAAAATTTTATTAGCAATTACTAAGTATAAGTAAATACCAACCCAATTAAGTAGTAGAACAGAAGTAACAACATCACCTGCGATGCAATGCATATGACAAATTGAATTTAGTTCCATAAATTAATCATGTGAGGGTCCGAGCTGCTCATGACCGTGAGCACGACTAGTATACCAGTTTTACACTCTGCAGAGGTTGCGCATCTTTACCCACAAGTCATGTTACCCATCTGCCAAGGGATCGCGACTTCCCATACACCTCTACCGAGGAGGCGAGGCAGGGTAACACTACGAACCATTTACAAAGTTCCACTAGCTTCAGAAAACCCGCTACAGTTTATAGGAAGCTCCAATGCAGGGTTCTTGCCTGACCGCCATCGCAGCAAAATCAACCAAGGACCTCCCTACACTGACCACTCCCCTACTGCCCTTGCCCCTTTCGGGTAAGGTAGTCTTCCACTAGCTTTCCTAATTAATCAGCCAAGGGCGTCCCATTAAACCCTTGTGGTAGCACTGTTTTCCCGGGTGGTCGCTCCATGTTCCAATTAACATAATGATCTTATCATGAACAGTAATAATAAATAGATAATAAAAGTGTGATCATGAATAATGTATCTTCATACCCAAAACCACATAAAGCACTAGCAAGTACTACCCAAAAAGTTCAGTGGTAAACAAGGCATAAAGATAGACAAACTAGGGTAACCTATTAGGTCCCATCAAAATTAACCTATGCAGATCATTATGATTAATTAGAACATGAGCGGGTAAAAGAAGTGATCAAGGGCACAACTTGCCTGGGACTTGAGATTCCAGGTACCAACTTGCTCTTCAGATGACACGTGTCCTCGCTCTAGTCGTAGCAATACAAACAAACATTGCATAGGAAAATTTAACATCACAACAAACATATATGCAAAATACATATAAATAATCTACATATTAAAATAAGATCACAGGAAAAAGAATTATTAATTTTGGAGTTATAGATTTTAAGTTATGGATTTCCAACGATTCTAGTGCTTTGTACAAGATTAATTATGATAACAATTTTAATGTGACTTTTATGTCAAAACAGTGGCACTAAATGATAAACAATAATATTACAAAATTATAGGAACTGGAATGGGCTAATTTGGACTTAATATGAATTTTCTATGGATTATACAAGTTTTACAATTATTTCTATACTCAAAATCAATTTCTAAATCTCTTTTTCCTATTTTCTTTAATTCCTGGACTGGGCGCACAATAACAGAGAACCTAGGGTCTAAATCATAAAATTGCTTAAGACTCAGTTTCCCCCCGCACAGGACGGCGGGTTGTTTTGTCAATTTCTCAGGGTCTCTTTTGAAAGAAGCGCACGACGAAGGGGTATAGAGAGATTTGGGCCGTCCGATCCTGAATCTAGGGACCGGATTAGATCCCCCCTTTATCCGAACCGGTACGCGCCCTCAGCCCTAGGATCAAGAATCTACGGTGTCGATTTTATGGGGGCAGATCTCCCATCACCCGCACGATCATCGATCTACGATCCACGTGCACCGACCCAAGCACTTTCATCTGATCAAATCTGGGCCATTGCTGCCCAATCCGACGGTCATTGAGCAACCCGCCCAATCCTCCTGTTGACCGCGGCGGCGCCGCCCGTAGACCGCGGTGGATTGCCGCCGGAGCGTAGCGATTCCGGGTTCCGATGCCTTATTACGAGGTTTGATAGGCGCTAGATGAAGATAAGTGCCCGAGGAACCTAGTCCAGGGATACTCACCGGCAGTCGAGTGGTGTAGTGACCTTGTGACGATGAATGGCGGCACCATAATTACGACGAGAAATTCCGGAGGCGCGGTCAAGGATTTCTGAGCGGCGCGGCGTTGGACACACTCCCACAGTCCCGAGGAAGCGCCAATGCACAAAGCAAGGGCTCGGTCAGGACGCGGCGAAGATATCACGACGGTGAACGAGCCCGCGACGTAAACCGGCGAGCGCACAACCACCCACGGCGGAATCCGAGCTCCCCACACTATGTTGTGGTGGCCGGCGATGGTGTTCTCGAGCACGAGAAGAGTAGAGCTCACGGTAAGGAGATGGAGGGGGGGGGGTCCGCGCTGCACATTTATGGGCCATGGTGAGTCCGCGCCATGGGGGAGAAGTCTACCGCGGCCGCGATACTTACGGGGTGGTAGTTCACGGCAATGGCGGAGGAGGCTAACGACTTCTAACGCGCGGATGACAAGTAGGCCCCGACGGTCCGAGCGGCAGCTTCGGGTGGCGAAGGATCCGCGAGAATCGCACGATCCGTTGAAGAAGAACCCGACGAGGCGGTCCCACATGTCATCGAGCGTGCGTCAACGAGGCGAATCCGCACCGTGAGTGGGAGGCTGGGCAATGGGCCCATATGCCAGAGTGCGAGGGACGCAGGAGCGGGCAGACAACAGCTGATGTGTGGGGCCCACTCGCCAGTGAATGAGAGCGCGCGAGGCAGCAGGTTTGGGCCGCGCGGTGAACAGCTAGGGGAGTGGGCTGGCCGTGGTTTGGGTCCAACAGGCATGGGTAGATTTTCTTTAGATTTGCCCTTTTCTTTTCTATCCTTCCAAATTCAATTTGAATCCAATTTAAATTCAAGCCTAATTCAACTTTGAATTTCCAGCACAATTCTAATGTGGACATAAATCCCATCATCATATTTATTATTATTATTTTTATTATTTATCTTCTTCCTCACCATTTAGTTCTAAAAAGGAATAGATAATTATCATAATTACCTTTCTTAAACTCTTTCCTATATATATATTCTTTTATATAAGCTGAGGTCAAATTTAAATTATATATTTTTTTAATAGATGGAATAACTCAAAATTTATTGGCAAAGAGAAAAAAAATTTAATCTCTCTTTGTCTATTTGTTGGTCACCTAACTAATTTAATCCTATTTTATTATTATGATATATATTTTCCCCCCCAATTTTAGGTCTTACAAATCCTACCCCTCTTACAAGAAATCTCGCCCTCGAGATTTGTAAGAAAAGAGATATATACCCATATTGTCTCAAAACATATGCACAAACAAAATCTTAGCATGATTCATAACTCATTAGCAAAACATAGGGTCAATAGACCTTATTATTATTACTAAAATAGTAAAATACTACTACTAGCTAAACTAATATTTAGGTCTTACAAATAGTAAAATATGTATATATATCTATGTTTATGTTTATCTCTATTCTTGTTGTTCGTTGACTTCTTCACCGACTACTTCATCTTCAACTAGCTCTTCTTCTTGAATTTCATGTTCACCTGGTTCAGCTTCTACTTCTGCATGATGGGCTTGTCCTTGATTGACAGATAGGGGCTGACTCTTTCCTGCCGAGGCTTGACCTTGCTTCATCGGAGCCGGTGTGGTGTAGGCAGCCCTGTTGGGACAGTAGTTGGCGTAGTGTCCCGGTTGTCCACACTTGAAGCATGCCCTGTTTGTGGTTGTGTTAGGAGCAACGGGTCCCGCTGGGGCGCTTGCTTGCGGAGGAGCAGTTGGTGCCCGTTGAGTTTGTTGCCCGGAACTGCCACTAGCTGGTGTACTTGGAGTGGTAGTATAGCGGGGACGGGAACTACTTCCAGCCTGCCCTTGGTTGGTCGCCCTTCTTTTCTCTCCAACTATACTCCTCTTATTTTTTACAGCAATAGCTTTGTCAAGTAGCCTTTGGAAGGATGGGAATGTGTGTGATACCAGTTGATATTGCAAGGGTCCAATCAAACCGTCCAGAAAAAGCTCCTGTTTTTGCTCATCATCCTCAACATCTCTAGGAGCATATCGAGATAACTGGATGAATTTGTCCCTATATTCACTCACGAACATACTTCCTTGCTTGAGGGATAGAAACTCCTTTCTCTTAATCTTCATGAGCCCAGCAGGAATATGGTAATTCCTGAATTGAGTGGAGAATTCTGCCCAGGTAATTGTATCGACAGCAGCATGAGCAGCGCAGTACGCATCCCACCAATCCGCAGCGGGACCAGCAAGACGGCCTGATGCATAGAGTACTTTCTCTCTATCCGAGCACTGAGCTATGTTGAGCATCTTCTCTATGGACTTTAACCAGTCATCTGCTTGCAGCGGATCTGCGAAGTTGGAGAAGGTTGGTGGTTTGTGGCTCATGAATTCCCGGTGCTTGTCCCGGGGTGGAACTGGTGGTGGAGGTGGAGGCAGTGGCGCTTGTTGCTGTTGCTGTTGCGCCCTTCTTTCTTGACGTATCTCCTCCCGCTCTTGGCGCATCTCCCGACGTGCATCCTCTCTTTCCTGGCGCATTTCCTGGCGTTCTTGCTGCATCTGAGCGCGCATATCTGCCATAGTGTCCGCCATTTGCTGCATCATACTCATCTGAGCTGCAATCAGTGGGTCAACTCCGCCTGTTGGAGGATTAGGAGGATTCATCTCTGCTGGCTGTGGTTGGGGTTGTCTATATATCCACCGAGTGTGTCGATTAGGAGGTAAATCAATTCCACCACCCCGCCTGGTATTGACCATCTGAGTTAAATACATATGGTAAGATAGTCAAAGGAATCATTTGTAGGCAGAATGAATAAGCTAATAGTTGGTTATGTACTAAAAATTCTTTGGCAGGGCTTGACTAGATATTTTATGTCAAGACTAGGGTAACTAATTGTATGAGGTGAATGTCCAAAGGTAAGATAGAACCTGTCAAGACGAGATAGATACAGAATGCTAGATTTTTTTTAAGGGGGATAATCCAGATTGTCTAGTTGTCTTACAAATACTATCCTTTATGCCTAGATGTATATGCAGATGTAATTGTGGATATTGATCCACAACCCATCACACTCAATCGAAGATCCAAATCAGACAAATATCATAAGAACAAACATTCAAGCATATAGATTAAAAAAATAGTTTTGTTTTTGTTCCTAAGAATAGGTCTCCTATTCCTAAAGATCACTTTAGGCACGGGATTTCAAAGTGTGAAATCCACATTTGTCTTTAGAAGGAAAAGGTAAGAGTAATCAGAGTAAAGCGGAAATAGATGAGAAAAGATTAAGAAAAGTTTAGAAAAGAATCAGAGTAGCAAAGGTAAGTAAGTATTGGTTGTCTAGTTTTATCTAGGTTTCGTCCTACAGTCAACATTCCTCTGATACCACTTCTGTCACACCCGGGTTTCGGGGTACCAAGACCCGGGTGCGAACATAATCACCAGGTGTGCTGGGACCAAGTCTCACACATATGATGAATCATGGCATAGGATCGAATGTCACATCTTTACTGTATAATAGAAGTTCTATACAAAATAAGTAAATAATTACATTATAAGGAGACAACGGTCCAGCAACCCAAAGTTGACTGGGAGACGACGGCCTAGACCTCTCACGAACACGTCGCAGCATCCTCTATGCGCCTCATCTTGTGGTACCTGTTCTTGACCTGTGGGGGGTGTGAGACAGCAAGAGTGAACTCACATACGTTCATAGCTCAACAAGTTGTGGGGAATAATGTGCATGAACTCGCCAAAGGTGGGAGCTCACAAAGTGTAAGGCTTACCAAAGAGGATGGTTGGAGCTGAGCATTGCTTTTAAAGTTGGTCAAAATTTTATTAGCAATTACTAAGTATAAGTAAATACCAACCCAATTAAGTAGTAGAACAGAAGTAACATCACCTGCGATGCAATGCATATGACAAATTGAATTTAGTTCCATAAATTAATCATGTGAGGGTCCGAGCTGCTCATGACCGTGAGCACGGCTAGTATACCAGTTTTACACTCTGCAGAGGTTGCGCATCTTTACCCACAAGTCATGTTACCCATCTGCCAAGGGATCGCGACTTCCCATACACCTCTACCGAGGAGGCGAGGTAGGGTAACACTACGAACCATTTACAAAGTTCCACTAGCTTCAGAAAACCCGCTACAGTTTATAGGAAGCTCCAATGCAGGGTTATTGCCTGACCGCCATCGCAGCAAAATCAACCAAGGACCTCCCTACACTGACCACTCCCCTACTGCCCTTGCCCCTTTCGGGTAAGGTAGTCTTCCACTAGCTTTCCTAATTAATCAGCCAAGGGCGTCCCATTAAACCCTTGTGGTAGCACTGTTTTCCCGGGTGGTCGCTCCATGTTCCAATTAACATAATGATCTTATCATGAACAGTAATAATAAATAGATAATAAAAGTGTGATCATGAATAATGTATCTTCATACCCAAAACCACATAAAGCACTAGCAAGTACTACCCAAAAAGTTCAGTGGTAAACAAGGCATAAAGATAGACAAACTAGGGTAACCTATTAGGTCCCATCAAAATTAACCTATGCAGATCATTATGATTAATTAGAACATGAGCGGGTAAAAGAAGTGATCAAGGGCACAACTTGCCTGGGACTTGAGATTCCAGGTACCAACTTGCTCTTCAGATGACACGTGTCCTCGCTCTAGTCGTAGCAATACAAACAAACATTGCATAGGAAAATTTAACATCACAACAAACATATATGCAAAATACATATAAATAATCTACATATTAAAATAAGATCACAGGAAAAAGAATTATTAATTTTGGAGTTATAGATTTTAAGTTATGGATTTCCAACGATTCTAGTGCTTTGTACAAGATTAATTATGATAACAATTTTAATGTGACTTTTATGTCAAAACAGTGGCACTAAATGATAAACAATAATATTACAAAATTATAGGAACTGGAATGGGCTAATTTGGACTTAATATGAATTTTCTATGGATTATACAAGTTTTACAATTATTTCTATACTCAAAATCAATTTCTAAATCTCTTTTTCCTATTTTCTTTAATTCCTGGACTGGGCGCACAATAACAGAGAACCTAGGGTCTAAATCATAAAATTGCTTAAGACTCAGTTTTCCCCCGCACAGGACGGCGGGTTGTTTTGTCAATTTCTCAGGGTCTCTTTTGAAAGAAGCGCACGGCGAAGGGGTATAGAGAGATTTGGGCCGTCCGATCCTGAATCTAGGGACCGGATTAGATCCCCCCTTTATCCGAACCGGTACGCGCCCTCAGCCCTAGGATCAAGAATCTACGGTGTCGATTTTATGGGGGCAGATCTCCCATCACCCGCACGATCATCGATCTACGATCCACGTGCACCGACCCAAGCACTTTCATCCGATCAAATCTGGGCCATTGCTGCCCAATCCGACGGTCATTGAGCAACCCGCCCAATCCTCCTGTTGACCGCGGCGGCGGCGCCCGCAGACCGCGGTGGATTGCCGCCGGAGCGTAGCGATTCCGGGTTCCGAAGCCTTATTACGAGGTTTGATAGGCGCTAGATGAAGATAAGTGCCCGAGGAACCTGGTCCAGGGATACTCACCGGCAGTCGAGTGGTGTAGTGACCTTGCGACGATGAATGTCGGCACCGTAATTACGACGAGAAATTCCGGAGGCGTGGTTAAGGATTTCTGAGCGGCGCGGCGTTGGACACACTCCCACAGTCCCGAGGAAGCGCCAAGGCACAAAGCAAGGGCTCGGTCAGGACGCGACGAAGATATCACGACGGTGAACGAGCCCGCGGCGTAAACCGGCGAGCGCACAACCACCTACGGCGGAATCCGAGCTCCCCACACTATGTTGTGGTGGCCGGCGATGGTGTTCTCGAGCACGAGAAGGGTAGAGCTCATGGTAAGGAGATGGAGGGGGGGGGGGGGGGGTCCGCGCTGCGCATTTATGGGCCATGGTGAGTCCGCGCCGCGGGGGAGAAGTCTACCGCGGCCGCGATACTTACGGGGTGGTAGTTCACGGCAATGGCGGAGGAGGCTAACGACTTCTAACGCGCGGATGACAAGTAGGCCCCGACGGTCCGAGCGGCAGCTTCGGGTGGCGAAGGATCCGCGAGAATCGCACGATCCGTTGAAGAAGAACCCGACGAGGCGGTCCCACATGTCATCGAGCGTGCGTCAACGAGGCGAATCCGCACCGTGAGTGGGAGGCTGGGCAATGGGCCCATATGCCAGAGTGCGAGGGACGCGGGAGCGGGCAGACAACAGCTGATGTGTGGGGCCCACTCGCCAGTGAATGAGAGAGCGCGAGGCAGCAGGTTTGGGCCGCGCGGTGAACAGCTAGGGGAGTGGGCTGGCCGTGGTTTGGGTCCAACAGGCATGGGTAGATTTTCTTTAGATTTGCCCTTTTCTTTTCTATCCTTCCAAATTCAATTTGAATCCAATTTAAATTCAAGCCTAATTCAACTTTGAATTTCCAGCACAATTCTAATGTGGACATAAATCCCATCATCATATTTATTATTATTATTTTTATTATTTATCTTCTTCCTCACCATTTAGTTCTAAAAAGGAATAGATAATTATCGTAATTACCTTTCTTAAACTCTTTCCTATATATATATATTCTTTTATATAAGCTGAGGTCAAATTTAAATTATATATTTTTTTAATAGATGGAATAACTCAAAATTTATTGGCAAAGAGAAAAAAAATTCAATCTCTCTTTGTCTATTTGTTGGTCACCTAACTAATTTAATCCTATTTTATTATTATGATATATATATATATATTTTTCCCCAATTTTAGGTCTTACAAGAACTATGGCTATGATTTATTCTAACAAGGCGCCCACAAAAATAAATGATCAAATATTTTATCAGAATTTACATATCATTTATTTTTTCTAGTCATTGTAATTTTTACTATTCAATAGACACATGTTTGTGAAAATATTATAGAGATGCAAGGCAGGTTATCCGTAAACCCGTAAATAGACTAAATTTTTACGAGTTACCCACAAATTTGCAAAAGATTAGCCTATTTGTGGGTTTATGGCCAACCCGACTTGCATCCCTCAAATATTACATAAAAAAACTGAGGGTGGTTGAAAACACACAGGGAGTGCTTGAAGATGGCTTTGTTGCCGTCAAGAAGTTATACTCGTATATTGCAATTGAAGACGAACCATTTCATCGTGAGGTTGATTGTCTAATGAATATTAGGCACCACAACATAGTCTTGTTTGTTGGTTACTGTGCTGAAACACAGGAAGTGGTTGTGCGTCAAGAAGGGAAACATATTTTTGCGGAAAAACGAGAAAGATTACTTTGCTTCGAGTATTTGCATAATGGAAGCCTTCACAAGCATCTGACAGGTATGATTGTGGAATAAATTAAACATGTGCTCTAGTTACTTAAATGGATGGGATTTTCTTTCTGAGTACTCCATTGAATTCAAAACACTTTCACCCTTTTGATTTAGCATGGTCTTCCATGTGTTTGAAATATGTAATGAATTTATGAGATTATGGTTGCACTTTCCAAGAAAAAATGCACACATATAACTGGTTTTAGAGTAGATATCTTAAAGTTTTACAGCACACTACAGTAAGGTTTCGTTCACAAGACACTTGACTAATCGCTTTTGCCTACATGACTGCACAAATAAGTAGCTTTTGTCCACGAGACAGGGAACAGGGAAAAACACCATTATAAATGTTTCTTCTCCCCATGCATAGGAAACTTAGCACATTATAGAATACGCCATTATGTATATTCTGTTTTCCCTCTATGTATTTATTTTTTTATAGGCCCCTCTATGTGTTTATTGGATTTGTGCACTTGCTTACACACCTTCCTCCACCACTCAGGAAAAGATATCTCATTAGAAGCAGGAGAAAGATTAGCAAGCTCCAACAGTGATAGAATGCAATGCCAAAACTGTCTAGCAAAAATGCAACTGCAAAGGAGATGTTGGATATTCTCCGGCTCCTGATCACATAAAGGACAGACCTCAGGATGACCCAACCCTCTCTTCTGCAGTCTATCAGCTGTCCAACATTTATTCCGTATTGCCAACCATAGAAAAAATCTGCATTTAGGTGGAGCCCAAGATTTTCATAACCTCTTCCATGGTTCAAAGGTAATCAAACTCATGAAAAAGCCTTATAACAAGATTTAGAAGAGAATTGGCCAGAGTAAGTATGGATCCACATATGTCTATCAGCCTCTTGTGTAAGCACCACTCCTCTTAAAGCGTCCCATAGCTGCAGGTACTGATGCAGCCCAAGCAAAGAATGAGGGGTCTCTATGTCGCTGACCCACTGCCCGTTCTCCAGAGCATGGGCCACCGTTCTGGATGAACTAGCCCTTTCCCCAACACTAGCAAATACAGCAGGGGCAAGATCCTTGATACAAGATCCGTCCAACCACCTATATGTCCAAAAAGAGTATTAGACCCATCTCCAACCAAGGTAATAACTGAAGAAGCAAAGAATGTCCTGACATGTTGCCTGAATAGGGAATTTCAGCCCAACCCAAGGCCTATTCCGATCTGTTTTTTCCAACCATAACCATTTAGTCTGTAGCACCCAACTTTGGTAAAGCAAGTTAGAAATCCCAAGGCCACCAAGATTTAAAGGCCTTGTAATTATATCCCAAGGGACAAGACAACTACCTCCAGATACCTCCTTTCTTCCTTTCCAAAGAAATCCTCTTCGAATCTTGTCTATAGATTTAATCACCCACTTGGGAATAAGCACGAAGCACAACAAAGTTGTCCTGCCAGCAAAATTAAGCAGCCGAGCCTTCCAATTAGAAAGCCGATCGGCAATTTTGTCGACCCAAACCATGAGATCATTCCTTCTAAGCTTCTTGTCTGAAATCGGCAAACCCAAATAAGTGCATGGGAAAGATGATGAAGAGCACTAAAGGATATTGCAGCCCACCTGAACCGCTTGCTCATTACACCTAATTGGAATAACATAGTTTTTTTTGCAAATTAGACACCAACCTAGAGGCTGAACCAAAGCAATCCAAAATTGTTTTTACACAGCGAAGATCTTCCTCAAAAGGCTGAACAAAAAGGACTACATCATCAGCATATATGGACAGCCTATTTCGAATATTAGCGCCCTCCAATCTATGTAGCAGCCCCCTGTTTTCTGCCAGCTTAAATAAACTGTTGAGTACATCCATAACCAAGATGAACAACATAGGAGAAAGAGGATCCCCTTGGCGAAGCCCTCTCCGGTGCCTAATAGGAATACCATGAGACCCATTCAAAAGCACCTGAGTAGAGGAGGAGGCCAGCAGATTTGAAATCATATTTCGCCACACAGGACCAAAACCAAGATGTGAAAGCACTTCAATCAAAAAAGCCCAAGAGACCGAATCAAAGGCTTTGGAGGTATCCAACTTCAAGAACAAACTAGAGACTTTCTTCTTGTGGAGAGATTTAATTGAATGCTGCACCAATATGAAGTTGTCATGAATCGATCTTCCTCTCACAAAAGTGTATTAGACTGGTTGCCACCAACTCCTGTAGGTGTGGACCCAACCTATTAGCAAGCATTTTGGTGACCAACTTAGCAAAACTATGAATTAATCTAATTGGTCTAAAATCCCTTGCTGTCAAGGCATCAACTTTCTTAGGAAGAAGAGCTATAAAAGCAGAATTCAGCACCCCGAACTTGTGAGCATTTCCTTGATGAAGCGAATTCATGGCTACCAACAAATCTGACTTAATAATATGCCAACAACACTTATAAAACCTCCCTGTGACCCATCAGGACCAGGACCCTTATCAAAAGGGAGAGCTCCAATCGTATCTCGACGAACCTCCTTTTCCGAGAAAGGAGTCTCCAAGAGACTCAGATCAATAACATCTCTATGGCAACTAACCAGATCAAGAGTAAAAGGCCTCTAGACAATAGAACCCAAAAGGTTGGAAAAGAAATCATCCAAAACTTCATCTGCTCATGGCTGGTGACTATCCTTCCCTCATCCTCCAAATGGCTTGCGGTAGTGAGCCTGCAAGTGGAAAAATTTAGTGTTGGCATCTCCTTCCCTCAAATAATGGACCCAGGATCTTAAACGTGCAACTGTCCTTTCCAAAGAAGCAAGGACAAGGCAATACTGCTTCAATTTGTGCAGCAGCCACACTTCCTCAGACGACAACACCCTGCTGTCCTAGGCCATCTCCATCCTGTGCAGCACCTCACGAGCCAGCCCCAGCCGAGAACTGACATTGCCGACCACTTTATGCCCCCAAGATTGTAACCTTCTCGCTAATCTTTTAAACTTCATCGACACCCTCTCAATAGGGCAAGAAGCCTGAATCGGCTGGTCCCAAGAAGCAACAACCTCTTCCATAAAACCTGGGAGCTTAGGCCAAAAGCTCTCGAAATGAAATCTACACTTCCCTTTAAGATCCATACTGAGCTTAAGGATCAGAGGACAATTGTCAGAAGTTTCAGAATTCAGATGCACTGTTATAAAGAAAACAATCAGGGAAAGCCTCCTCCCAATAAGTAGAACAGACAACATGATCCAACTTAACAAGAGTGGGATTCTCCCTTTGGTTTGACAGACGAGGAAAGAAAAAGATGGGAGTTTGCTAGAGCCAAAGGTTTATCCTTTTTGGCAGCCAGTATATAGGCTGTTGTTGTTTTGTGTGTTTATGGATCCTTTTGTGTATGCTTGTGTGTGGCCTCCGTAAGGAGGGTTTGTAGCTGGGCCTCTTCAAACCCCTGTTTCTCTCTTCTCAATATAGTATGGAGCGCAGTTCTCCTGCGATTTTCGAGGAAAAAGTATATCTCCTACCATTCAAAGAAATCTCCTTCAGATCCAAAGAGTTAATCAAATCTCTGAAATTGCCCAATAAAGCCCTATTGACATTTGAGTTTGTCAGAGGGAAAATCCTCTGACCGGGTGGCGGAGTGCACCTGCCCTGATCCTAAGATGAGGAGGGGCCTAGGGATTGCCTGATTAGCTGGAAGAACACGAGAACACAAGGGTTAGAGTGGTTCGGGCGAATCGGGCCACAGGAGCGTAATACCCTACATCCACCGTGAGTTGTATTGCCTGGGAGTCTCTGTGTGTTTCTGTCTCTGTCGTGTGTGTGTCCTCCCTTTTATAGTTCAAGGGAGGCACGTACATGGTGACTGAGCCCTGACAAGTGGGCCCAATAATCTATTGCTAGATATGGAGTAAGTGGAGCGTCGATCCGTGAAGAACGAATATTTTCTCCTGGTCTTCGTGTAGATTTCCTGGCTTGTCGTTCCCTTGCCCTGTCTAATCGGAGCAGAGCGCAGGAGTAGGTTGCGGTGTAGGCTGAAACGCTACCACGTGTAGGGGTGTTCAGGCGTCGTCGTCCTGTCTTCTCCTGTCACCCTTTGCCTTGGTACCGCACGTGCTACAGTGGGAGTCATGATGGCAGCAACCCACATGGCGCAGAGAGTCAATGGTCTTGCCTCGGTAACGAGCAAGTTACTGTCCAGTCTGCGTACTGCGGACGCACCGCCTGCCACTGGGGCGGGCGGGTATGCGTCTTGTCCGCAGTTAATGCAGAGGCACACTACACTCAGAGGCTGATGTCGAGCTTTCCCCGATGGCTTATGCCACGTGTCGTAGGTCACGTGGCAGCATCGAGCCTTGCCTTGTGTGGGGAGTAGCGAGCGGGACCGCCCTTCCACATGACAGCTCCAGACCGCCCTTAGCGGGGGTCTGGAAGTCGTTCGGGCGAGGTCTCATCTCCTCCGGTGTTGGCCAGCACGTGGCAGCACCGGACCCCCTTAGGCCAGAGGTCCGGGTGGGCCGCCACGAGTCGGGGCCGTTCCCGGTGGTCCGGCCCCGGGCGTAGGTTCCGAGAGCCCTCGTCTTCAAGACACGTGGCGAACCCGGACCCCCTCCATTGGGGTTCCAGAGCGCTGATTACAGGTGCCAGTCTTCACACGAACCTAGTGGCCTTACTGGTCAGGCCCAGCCACTGGGCTAGGACGGACCACCATTAGCATGGTGACTCAAGGGTAGTCCCAAGCTCCCAGCCTCCCCGGGGGTCCGTCTTGGCCCAGTAGTACGTACCCCAATCTTGAGGTACCGACAGAGTTATTCTTGTCTTCTAACTTGTAAATCTGATTAAAATCACCAGCAACGATCCACGGTCCTAGACATGCATAGAGCATTATATTCGGAGACATTTCATTTTGTAAACTGAAGAAAAAAATGCATAATTATATTTTTTCCCCAGTGTCTTGCCAATAAAAGGCACTTGCTGCATATAAAATCGATGAACCTATTCTACTGTAAATAAAAAATTACACGTTTGTGTTATGTTGTAGACAAATTTTAAAAAAAAGTGGTACAAGCTCTAGTCATCAGGGTCATAAACAAACATGGTAGCAATTTCGGCCATCTGTTTTAAATTATAGTTTACTTTAGTTTTTCCAAGGTCAAACTTCTCTAATTTTGATCAAGACTGTAGGAAATATTTGAAGTATGGCTTGCTAGTGTATTTATCTGAACTTGTACTCAAATGTTCAGTTAGAGAAGAGAAGTTTGACGATAAATCTAAAGTGAATTATAATTTGGAACGGTGGGAGTAATGTAGACCTATGTTTCCTTATATTGAAATTGTAATGTGCATGTTATGCCAAAACAACAAGGTCGAAATTTGTTTGCAAACTTATAGATGTTAATATATATTATTTTCTAAAATCTTGATAAAATTTAGAGAAGGCTTGGTTTTGGACAAAGCAAAACTATAGCTTGGAACAAAAGAGTGTATAATACTATATGAAGTTTTAAGAGAATGCATTTTTATGTACTTTGTTGATTTGAGGATCTTTTTTTCTTTATTATTGTTGACGTACATTGAGTGATATGCATGCTTTTCAGCCGAACCATGTGGGCTTCCATGGCACATTTGTTACCAAATAATAAAAGGGATTTGCCTGGGCTTGCGCTACCTACATGACAAGAACATAATTCATCTAGATCTGAAACCGGACAATATATTGCTTGATGATGGCATGGTGCCCAAAATCACGGACTTCGGTTTGTCAAGACTCTTGGGTAATGGAAAAAGCCACACGATTACACAAACAAGAATAGGAACATGGTGAGCTAAATTCGTAGTCAATAATGAGGGGTATTATCCCCATAGGTCATTTTTAAATCAATGATATCCAGATGTTTTCTTTTTTCTGGTGTCAGCCAGCCGTCAGCGACATTACCGGTGTTCATGTGCTTGCAGGGGTTACATGGCACCCGAGTACTTGGATGATGGAGTGATCACAATGAAGACAGACATCTATAGCTTGGGTGTGATAATCAGACACATGGTGAAGGGACGTAACTCGGCGGACACCACTGATGAAGAAGTATGTTGAAGAAGGAAGAAATAAATAAAAAGTTTTTTTTTGTGTATATTCTTGTAGTAACAAGGAGATATACATTATTGTTAGCCAGGTACTGGCAAACTGGTTGATTAGGCTGGAAAAGGATCCATCACAGATGATGAGGCAGCAGAGGACCCAATTATTATTTGAAACAGGGTACAAAGAGCAAATAAAAGCGTGCATGGAGATATCATGGAGGTGCACGCTGTGTAAACCAAAGGACAGGCCAACGACGCAGGATATCCTACTTACACTGGAGGAAACAGAAGCAAAGATCAAATCGGTCGTTGGGCCTACTCCACCAAATGCCGGGCAGGTATGTACATTTCTATATGGCAGTGTCAATTAGTCTTAATTTTTTCAGTTTACGTATTTAATTTTAATCTTAATTGGTGCGTCACAGCTTCAGATTGCCAAATTTGGGCCGTGGGGTGGAGATGGAGGGAAGCTGCGAGACATAAGAATGGCGCCTTGCCATTTGCATAACGTAACAATTAGCAGTGGAACTATTATCGATTCTATCGGGTTTTCATTCACTGATCACTATGGTCAGCACCACACAACAGGGCCTTGGGGCGGTAAGGAGGGTACGAATAAGGTGAGCATCAAAGAATAACACTTTCTGTACTTTAAATATAAATAATATTATTTAGACGTGTGCAACACAAACTTAAATTTGCATTTGTGAAAGTTATCATTGTTTAAGCTTGGGGGACTACATCCAAATACATTCCAGCATAGCATGCACATCCAAATACGGGTAGCCAGCATGATGGTATGTGACTAGCTCCAAATTACTAAGAAAGAATAACATACCATGATAGTACTACTATAATGGTATATCATTCCCTATTTTATAAAGCATGTCATCTTTGGAGAACATGCTATGGAATAATGGTGGTAACAATTGGACTCATATATATATATATACAATTATATATAAAAGAATAAGTAAACAAGGGGTTCTTGAAGACATTCCTAAGTTACAATTTGAAGTACTAAAATTTGGTACTCGAGATGCCGATTTCACATGCTTCTTATGCTTTAGTAACAGTAATTAAATCTTGATTTCTCTCCAAGGCGGTAGGGCTCAAAGTCACTACCGTCTGACTGCTCATGACTGTCTTTACAGGAGGATATTTGTATGTGAAATAGAAATACTGTTTCTCTTTCTCTTGCAGATTGAACTAGGCCCTTCGGAGTTTCTTACAGGAGTATCTGGAACAAGCGGCCCATTCAAAAATCTAACAAATGTTGTAACGTCACTTACGTTTGTCACCAATACTCGTAGTTACGGACCCTTTGGAAAAGGGCGAGGAACACCGTTTCACATCCAAACGCAGAACAATGGCAGGATCGTTGGCTTCTTTGGCCGTTCTGGCCAGTATCTCTATGCGATTGGGGTCTACACGAACCAAGATGTGCTGCAAATCTAGCTAGTCCATACTAGTTTTATCGATCTTATTTATGTTTTCATTCAAACATTTACTTATTAGTCCGGTTCACTTCCAGGCTAGGGTCGCAAGGATCGGGCGGCCTTTGGGTGGAGATGAAGGGGTTCTTCATGGCATCACAGTAAAACCACATTGCATGTTAAGAATGGCAGTTTTTAATGGAACTATATATATCATGAGTTCACTGTTGAGTCTTCATCCAGGACCTCAGTGGGCAGCAGCGCAGCAGAGGTGGAGGTCCATCGGGAGAATGTGGAGACAGCGACCACAAGGTGAGCATTGATCGGGATGACATCTAGCTCTCGACTCTTCCCTTGGTTCTAGTCTTAAGTTAATTTCGTCCTGTTCCTCAGCCCGACGACGAGTTCGCCAAATTCGGCCCGTGGGGCGGCGACGGAGGACAGCCGCAGGACATCGGAATGCTACCCTGCCGTCTAGACAGGATCAAGATCAGCAGTGGGCTTATCATCGACTCGATCGAGTTCTCGTACGCTGGCCATGACGGCCAGTACTGCACCGCAGGCCCTTGGGGTGGCCATGGAGGAGACAACAATTCTGTGAGTGTGATGAACATTCAAAAAAAAACAAACAAACTATCCACCGAGAACGTGGTATTCATAATTGTCCCGAGGGACAATGAAGTATAACTTCTCTTTGATTCCCTTACAGTTTCAGCTAGCCGGTTCAGAGTTCCTTACAGGTGTGTCTGGGTCAATTGGCACATTCAACGGCCATGCAAATGTCATAACGTCTCTGACGTTCGTCACCAACGCTCGTAGCTACGGGCCGTTTGGAAGAGGGCGAGGCACGTCCTTCCACATCCCAGTGCAGGGCAATGGCTGCATCGTCGGCTTCTTCGGGCGCTCCGGACGGTACCTCAACGCGATCGGTGTCTACACGGCGCCGAACCCCGAACCAGAAGCAGTTGGGAAACAAGATGTGTGCTGTGCTAATCTATTTTAATTATAATTTGTGTTTGGTTTTTTTTTTGTTGGTTTGTTCTGTCCTTGTTTTGTTTGACTCAAACTGGTTTTTGTTACTCGCACAGGCTGGTGATGAGGCCGTCGTCGCCAGGATTGGGCCTTGGGGCGGGGCTGGAAATGCTCTCCATGACATCGCAGAGAGGCCGCATCGCCTGCACAGAGTGACGATCTTCAGCGGGACGATCGTAAACTCACTGGAGTATTTGTACAGCGACGGCGACGGGCAGCAGCACACCGCCGGTCCGTGGGGCGGCTGCGGAGGAACTGGTCGAAAGGTGAGCTTCATCAGTCAGTCCAGTATGGAAGCTAACTGCTGGATGCCCAGATTTATTACTGCTCTCTCTTTCTACATGTTCCTTTTTGCAGATTCATCTTGCCCCTGAAGAGTTCATAGTGGAAGTTACTGGGACATTCCATCCATGCGCGTGGGACAGAACAATACCCAGTGTCGTGTCCTCTCTGACGCTCGTGACCAGCACGGGCAAAACACATGGGCCTTTCGGAACGCAGCTAGGAGCCGCGTTCCAGGTTCCGGTGCAGAGCGACGGCAGGATCGTTGGCTTCTTCGCCCACGGAGACAATTACATCGAAGCAATTGGCGCCTACGTGAAGAAATTGACAGAATCCAGCAACCGTTAACTCTTGGAACAACTTGCAGCTGTTCACACTGACGCTGCACATGAAAAACGATGGACATGTCAGCTCGTTGGATTTCGACATTATTATGTCAATGGTCAGTTCCAAGTCGCAACCTTCACCACGTACATTTGGATGGTGCAGAAAACTTTCCAGTTTTTTTTTTCTTCTTGTTTTCAGACCAACAGTCTAATATGGACGACCGTAATTCTGTGTGTGGCATGACAAAGGGCAGCAGAGACAAAACAAGAGAGAGCCCTAATTCTTGGTGCTTGGACGGTTGACTAGTAATTAATTGTATTCACCAAATTATCCGTGGTCACTTGATTATTTAGGCATTCTGGCCATTGTTTCTTGGGCCATTGTTCCTTAAATATTGTCCAGATGGCCAAGGAGCAATCAAACAGAAATTGCTATGACAGGGAAGATGGACTAAACTGGACTGTGGTACCTCCAGCATAGCCTGCTCTTAGGTACAGTTTTTTTTACAGCATAAACTGAGTCAGAGATTAGATTAGTGACCAGACATCATCAAGATATTTTGATATTGTAATAAATGAGGAACCCATCTCAGATGTTTAGGTTAGCTCTTTTGCTTCTGAATGATTAATTTAGATCTTCCTTAGTTTTTGCAATAAGTGAGGAATCTTTTCTGTCTCTTTTGAATGGCTACGAATCATGTACCATTTATCAGTGCACCCATTGCAGTGAGGATAAGAGGAAAATGTGCTGACTGTTAAATGGCTTGGCTCGATGCCCTCTAGGGGCAACGACCGGTGTTTATATATTGCTGATATATTACAGAGAAGAAAGAAAATGGGGATATACATGGATGTGATCGTAATCCACAACAAACCCACCGTGAGTCACGGTAGACGCAACTTTCTCTAATTTAGGAATAGACGTAACAAACTGTGTTTTCATCTAATACCCCCTCAATCTGGACGTTGTGGAAATAAGTTCATATTATTTTTGAAATGCTTGAAATCTGGACGTTGTGGAAATAAGTTCAGATTGTTTTTGAAATGCTTGAATGTCAGAGTAGGAAGTGCCTTTGTCATGATGTCGACCACTTGATCCTTCGATGATATGGCACAAACCTTAAGCTGTTTCATGGAAACACGCTCTCAGATAAAATGATAATCAATCTCCACATGCTTCATACGATGATGAAAAACTGGTTTTGCCGTGAGATATGTAGCGCTTATGTTATCACACCATAGGCTCGGTGGTCATGGAAGAGAAATGCCAATTTCGCGAAGAAGAACTTGAAGCCAGATGATCTCTGCTATGGCATCAGCGACAAGTTTATATTCAACTTCAGTGCTTGACCGGGGACACTGTAGCTTGCTTGCGAGAACTCTAGGAAATTACTAGCGCTAAGTACCCACCGGTACTACGTTGATCATCCAAATTACTAGCCCAATCTGCATCTGAAAAGGTGATAAGTAGCAATGATCCAGTCTTGATAAAATGCAAGCCATAATTAATTGTATCCCGGAGATAACGAAGAATGTGTTTAACTGCAGTCCAATGCATTGAAGTAGGGGCAGCCATATATTATCAAACATGATTTACCAAGAACGAAATATCTGGTCGAGTCAGCGATAGATACAAGAGTGCTCCCACAACACTCCTATACCGAGTGGAATTCTCTGGTGATAAAGGTTCTCCGTCTGTTAGAGTAATCTTTTCAGCGGGGACCATCTGTGTAACAACAACACTAGCAACAAGCATATTAGTCCGGGAAAGAAGATCATGAATGTAGTTATGTTGTGTTAAGGTGAGACCGTCGATATGATGATGTACTTCAACACCCAAAAAATAGCTTAGGGGTCCAAGATCTTTTACCACGGAATCATCTTTGAGTTGCCCAAGCAAGCGATCAATGGCCACTGAAGAGGAACTAATGATGATTATATCATCAACATATATAAGAAAATAGATCTTGATGCCACCTTTGTTAAAAAGAAATAGAGATATATCTGCTTTTGAGGCCGAAAAACCCAGGGCAAGTAATGTAGTGCTTAGGCGAGAGAACCATGCACGGAGCTTGTTTGAGGCCATACAATGACTTATCAAGCTTGCAAATATACTCTGGACGAGCGGAATCCTCAAAACCAGGTGGTTGCTTCATATAGACGTATTCATCAAGAAAACCATGAAGGTATTTTGAATATCGATTTGCCGAATAACCCAGCCATAAGAGACAACCAATGATAGAAGTGAGAGCACCTAGAGGGCGGGGGTGAATAGGTGATCCTGTAAAAACTTAAACTTAAAGCCACAAAAACTTAATTAAGCGTTAGCACAATAAGGCCAAGTGGCTAGAGAGGAGTTCTTGCAAGACACGATAACCACAAGAGAATCAACACAGATAGACACAGTGGTTTATCCCATGGTTCGGCCAAGTACAAAACTTGCCTACTTCCACGTTGTGGCGTCCCAACGGACGAGGGTTGCAATCAACCCCTCTCAAGCGGTCCAAAGACCCACTTGAATACCACGGTGTTTTGCATTGCTTTACTATATCCCGCTTGCGAGGAATCTCCACAACTTGGAGCCTCTCGCCCTTACACTTTGATGTTCACAAAGAAGCACAGAGTAAGGGAGGGATGAGCAACACACACAAGACACAAAATCAGAGCGACAACACGCACACAAGTCACAACAAGAGCTCACAACACAACCCGACGAGTTCACAACCCAAATAGAGCTCTAGTTGCTATCACAAAGAATCAAATGCGCGGAATCGAAGTCTTGGTGCTTAGGAATGCTTAGAGAATGCTTGGTTTGCTTCTCCACACGCCTAGGGGCCCCTTTTATAGCCCCAAGGTAGCTAGGAGCCGTTGAGAGCATTCTAGGAAGACAATTCTTGCCTTCTGTCGCCTGGCGCACCGGACAGTCCGGTGCACCACCGGACACTGTCCGGTGCGGATTTCTTTCCTCATTTGGCGAAGCCGATCGTTGCAGATTCAGAGCCGTTGGCGCACCGGACACTGTCCGGTGCACACCGGACAGTCCGGTGCCCACCAGACAGTCTGGTGCCCCCTTGTGACCGTTGGCTCAGCCACGCGTCACGCGCGGAATCCTCGGCCGACCGTTAGCCCGGCTGACCGTTGGTTCACCGGACAGTCCGGTGCACCACCGGACAGTCCGGTGAATTATAGCCGTACGCCGTTAACCACTTCCCGAGAGCGACGACTTCGCCTGTGAACGGCTCACCGGACTGTCCGGTGGTGCACCGGACAGTCCGGTGATTTATAGCCGTACACCGCCGTCGAAGTCCCGAGAGCAGGAAGTTCGCCAGAGCCAGCCTGCCGCACCGGACACTGTCCGGTGCACCACCGGACAGTCCGGTGCACCCAGACCGAGCTGTCTTTGGCTGAACAAAGCCATTTCTTCCAATTTGATTTCTCCTGTTTCCAGCACTTAGACACAATACATTAGCTCTTAAAACAATGTACTAAGTCTAGAAACATACCTTTAGACTTGATTTGCACTTTGTCCATCAATTCCCATAGATTTTCACTTAAGCACTTGTGTTGGCACTCAATCACCAAAATACTTAGAAATGGCCCAAGGGCACATTTCCCTTTCAATCTCCCCCTTTTTGGTGATTTATGCCAACACAACAGAAAGCAACTAAAAGAAGTGCAACATCAATACAAATGAGAACTCAAAATTGTTTTGATTCAAAATTGGCATATATGGATCATTCTTTGCCACCACTTGGTTTTGTTTTTGCAAATCAACCTCAATCTCCTATCTCTAATTCAAACACAATTGTAGAGACATAAAGAGAGTAGTTCCAAGAGGAATTGATCAAAGATTTCAAAAACTCCCCCTTTTTCCCATAATCAACCATTCTCCCCACAAGAGGCCAACTTTTGACAAGAGAGACAATAAGAGGGTTTTGACAAACCAAAAGCTCTATTCTACTATTTTCAAAATTTCTCAAGTGGTAGCTGATCCATTTATTGCTTTAGCCTTTTTTTCTCCCCCTTTGGCATCAAGCACCAAAACGGGATCAATTTTGGCCCTTTAACCCCATTGCCTCACCAAAATCTTCAAATAAGAGTACCAGAGCAATAAGAGTAAATGAGATGAACTTGGAATAAGTTACCCTCTCATCGGAGTGCAGTGGAAGTCTTTCATGGTCCAAGTCCACCTTTTCCCTTTCAAACCTCCTTTGAGACTAAATCAAGCAAACTCAAGCACACGGTTAGTCTCAAAGGGTCAAGTTGTAGCACATCTCCCCCTAAATATGTGCATCACTTGCAAAAGGACTTGTGAGGTCCGGGGAGTGTTTGTACAACTTGAGCACCACAAGTAAACAACAAAATGCATGAGGAACATGATCAAATGCATAAACACATGTATGCTATAAATCAATCCAAGTTTTGCGAATCTAAGACATTTAGCTCACTACGCAGCCTGCAAAAGGTCTTTTCATCTAAAGGCTTGGTAAAGATATCGGCTAGCTGGTTCTCGGTGCTAATATAAAACACTTCGATATCTCCCTTTTGCTGGTGGTCTCTTAAAAAGTGATGTCGGATGTCAATGTGCTTTGTGCGGCTGTGCTCAACAGGATTATCTGCTATGCGGATAGCACTCTCATTATCACATAGGAGTGGGACTTTGCTCAAATTGTAGCCAAAGTCCCGGAGAGTTTGCCTCATCCAAAGTAGTTGTGCGCAACACTGTCCCGCACCAACATACTCGGCCTCAGCGGTGGATAGGGCAATGGAGGTTTGTTTCTTAGAACTCCATGACACCAGGGACCTTCCTAAGAATTGACACGTCCCTGATGTACTCTTCCTATCGACCTTACATCCAGCATAATCGGAGTCTGAATATCCAATTAAGTCAAAGGTAGACCCTTTTGGATACCAGATCCTGAAGCAAGGCGTAGCGACTAAATATCTAAGAATTCGCTTCACAGCCACTAAGTGACACTCCCTTGGATCGGATTGAAATCTAGCACACATGCATACACTAAGCATAATATCCGGTCTACTAGCACATAAATAAAGCAAAGAACCTATCATGGACCGGTATGCTTTTTGATCAACGGACTTACCTCCTTTGTTGAGGTCGACGTGTCCGTCAGTTCCCATCGGAGTCTTTGCGGGCTTGGCGTCCTTCATCCCAAACCGCTTTAGCAAGTCTTGCGTGTACTTCGTTTGGGAGATGAAGGTGCCGTCCTTGAGTTGCTTCACTTGGAACCCAAGAAAGTAGTTCAACTTGCCCATCATCGACATCTCGAATTTCTGTGTCATCACCCTGCTAAACTTTTCACAAGACTTTTGATTAGTAGAACCAAATATTATGTCATCGACATAAATTTGGCACACAAAATATCACCATCGCAAGTCTTAGTGAAAAGAGTTGGATCGGCTTTCCCAACCTTGAAAGCATTAGCAATTAAAAAGTCTCTAAGGCATTCATACCATGCTCTTGGGGCTTGCTTAAGTCCATAGAGCGCCTTAGAGAGCTTACATACGTGGTCGGGGTACCGTTCATCCTCGAAGCCAGGGGGTTGCTCCACGTACACCTCCTCTTTGATTGGCCCATTGAGGAAAGCGCTCTTCACATCCATTTGGAACAACCTGAAAGAATGGTGAGCGGCATATGCTAGCAAAATACGAATGGATTCTAGCCTAGCCACAGGAGCAAAAGTCTCCTCAAAGTCCAAACCTGCGACTTGGGCATAACCTTTTTCCACAAGTCGAGCCTTGTTCCTTGTCACCACCCCGTGCTCGTCCTGTTTGTTGTGGAACACCCACTTGGTTCCCACAACATTTTGCTTGGGACGAGGCACCAGTGTCCAAACTTCATTACGCTTGAAGTTGTTGAGTTCTTCCTGCATGGCCAACACCCAGTCCGGATCTTGCAAGGCCTCTTCTACCCTGAAAGGCTCAATAGAAGAGACAAAGGAGTAATGCTCACAAAAATTAACTAATCTAGAACGAGTAGTTACTCCCTTGCTAATGTCACCCAAAATTTGGTCGATGGGATGATTCCTTTGAATCGTCGCTCGAACTTGGGTTGGAGGTGCCGGTTGTGCTTCTTCCTCCATCACATGATCATCTTGTGCTCCTCCTTGATCACACGCCTCCTCTTGATGAACCTGTTCATCATCTTGAGTTGGGGGATGCACCATTGTTGAGGAAGAAGGTTGATCTTGCTCCAATTGTTCCTGTGGTCGCACATCGCCAATCGCCATGGTGCGTATTGCGGCCGTTGGAACGTCTTCTTCATCTACATAATCAAGATCAACAACTTGCTCTCTTGGAGAGCCATTAGTCTCATCAAATACAACGTCGCTAGAGACTTCAACCAAACCCGATGATTTGTTGAAGACCCTATACGCCTTTGTATTTGAGTCGTAACCTAACAAAAACCCTTCTACAGCTTTGGAAGCAAACTTAGAATTTCTACCTTTCTTCACTAGAATGTAACATTTGCTCCCAAATACACGAAAGTAAGATACATTGGGTTTGTTACCGGTTAGAAGCTCATACGAAGTCTTCTTGAGGAGGCGATGAGGATACACCCGGTTGATGGCGTGACAAGCCGTGTTCACGGCTTCCGACCAAAAGCACTCGGGAGTCTTGAACTCTCCAAGCATCATCCTTGCCATATCGATGAGCGTCCTGTTCTTTCTCTCTACCACACCATTTTGCTATGGTGTGTAGGGAGCGGAGAACTCGTGCTTGATCCCTTCCTCCTCAAGGTACTCCTCCACTTGAAGGTTCTTGAATTTGGACCCGTTGTCGCTCCTTATCTTCTTCACCTTGAGCTCAAACTCATTTTGAGCTCTCCTTAGGAAGTGCTTGAGGGTCCCTTAGGTTTCAGATTTATCCTGCAAAAAGAATACCCAAGTGAAGCGGGAAAAATCATCAACAATTACTAAACCATACTTACTTCCCCCGATGCTTAGGTAGGCGACGGGTCCGAAGAGGTCCATATGCAGCAGCTCCAGGGGTCTTGATTTAGTCATCACGTTCTTGATGTGATGAGCACTTCCCACTTGTTTACCTGCTTGACAAGCTGCACAAGGTCTATCTTTTTCGAAATGCACATTTGTTAGACCTATCACGTGTTCTCCCTTTAGAAGCTTGTGAAGGTTCTTCATCCCCACATGTGCTAAACGGCGATGCCATAGCCAGCCCATGCAAGTCTTAGCAATTAAGCATGCATCTAGACTGGCCTCCTCTTTTGCAAAATCAACTAAATAAAGTTTGCCGTCTAGTACACCCTTAAAAGCTAGTGAACCATCACTCCTTCTAAAGACAGACACATCTACATTTGTGAATAAACAATTATATCCCATATTGCATAATTGACTAACGGATAACAAATTATATCCAAGTGACTCAACTAAAAACACATTAGAAATAGAGTGCTCGGATGAAATAGCAATCTTCCCTAACCCTTTCACCTTGCCTTGGTTCCCATCACCGAATATGATTGAATCTTGGGAATCCTTGTCCTTGACGTAGGAAGAAAACATCCTCTTTTCCCCTGTCATGTGGTTTGTGCATCCGCTGTCGATAATCCAGCTTGAGCCCCCGGATGCATAACCCTGCAAGGCAAATTTAGGCTTGAGTTTTAGGTACCCAACTCTTGTTGGGTCCTACAAGGTTAGTCAAAATGGTCTTAGGGACCCAAATGCAAGTTTTATCTCCCTTGCATCTTGCCCCTAACTTCCTAGCAATCACCTTCTTATTCTTTCTACAAATAGCAAAGGAAGCATTGCAAGTATGAAAAATTGTAGAAGGTTCATTAATTACTTTCCTAGGAACTTGAACAATATTCTTTCTAGGCACATGATGAATATTTTTCCTAGGCATATCTCTACCATGCACAACATGGGAACTAGAAGCAGTCATAGCATATGAATCATAAGCACAGGTCCTATACGCATTTCTAGAAAATTTTCTATCACCATAAATGAAAGCATGGTTCTTTTGAACACTATTAGTCATAGAGGCCTTCCCTTTTTCCTTGGCGGGAATGGAAGCCTTATGACTAGTTAAGTTCTTGGCTTCCCTCTTGAAGCCAAGCCCATCCTTAATTGAGGGGTGTCTACCAATCGTGTAGGCATCCCTCGCAAATTTAAGTTCATCAAATTCATTTTTGCTAGTCTTAAGTTGGGCATTAAGACTAGCCACTTCATCATTTAACTTTGCAATAGACACTAGGTGTTCACTACAAGCATCAACATTAAAATCTTTACACCTAGTGCAAATCACAACATGTTCTACACAAGCGTTAGATCTATTTGCTACTTTTATTTAGCATTTAAATCATTGTTAACATCTTTTAAACTAGAAATTGTCTCATGGCAAGTAGATAGTTCACAAGAAAGCATTTCATTCCTTTTAACTTCTAAAGCATGAGATTTTTGTGCCTCTACAAATTTATCATGTTCTTCATACAAAAGATCCTCTTGTTTTTCTAAAAGTCTATCCTTTTCATTCAAGGCATCAATCAATTCATTAATCTTATCTATTTTAGTTCTATCCAATCCCTTGAACAAACTAGAGTAATCTATTTCATCATCATCACTAGACTCATCATCACTTGAAGAAGCATAAGTGGTATTGTTTCGAGTACATACCTTATTCTCCTTAGCCATGAGGCATGTGTGACGCTCGTTGGGGAAGAGGGATGATTTGTCGAAGGCTGAGGCGGCAAGTCCTTCGTCGTCGGATGAAGAGCAATCCGAGTCCCACTCCTTGCCAAGATGTGCCTCGCCCTTAGCCTTCTTGTACTTCTTCTTCTTTTCCCCTTTCTTCTCTTGCTCCTGGGGACAATTAGCGATAAAATGACCAACCTTACCACACTTGAAGCAGGAGCGCTTTCCCTTTGTCTTGTTCTTCTTGGGATGCTCCTTGCGGCCCTTTAGCGCCGTTTTGAAGCGCTTGATGATGAGGGCCATCTCTTCCTCATTTAGTCCCGCCGCCTCAACTTGCGCCACCTTGCTAGGTAGCGTCTCCTTGCTTCTCGTTGCTTTGAGGGCGATGGTTTGAGGCTCATGGATTGGGCCATTTAGCGCATCATCCATGTATCTCGCCTCCTTGATCATCATTCGCCCGCTTACGAACTTCCCAAGAACTTCTTCGGGCGACATCTTGGTGTACCTAGGATTTTCATGAATATTATTCACAAGATGTGGATCAAGGACAGTAAAAGACCTTAGCATTAGGCAAATGACGTCGTGGTCCGTCCATCGCGTGCTTCCGTAGCTCCTTATTTTGTTGATGAGGGTCTTGAGCCGGTTGTATGTTTGGGTTGGCTCCTCTCCCCTTATCATTGCGAATCTTCCAAGCTCGCCCTCCACCAACTCCATCTTGGTGAGCATGGTGACGTCGTTCCCCTCATGTGAGATCCTGAGGGTGTCCCAGATCTGCTTGGCATTGTCTAGGCCGCTCACCTTATTGTACTCTTCCCTGCACAAAGATGCTAAAAGGACAGTAGTAGCTTGTGCATTTTTATGGATTTGTTCATTTATAAACATGGGACTATCCGAGCTATCAAATTTCATTCCACTCTCTACAATCTCCCATATGCTTGGATGGAGAGAGAACAAGTGACTACGCATTTTGTGACTCCAAAATCCGTAGTCCTCCCCATCAAAGTGTGGAGGTTTGTCAAGAGGAATGGAAAGCAAATGTGTATTTGAACTATGCGGAATACGAGAATAATCGAAAGAGAAGTTTGAATTAACCATCTTCCTTTTCTCGTAGTCGTTGTCGTCGTCCTTTTGGGAAGAAGAGGACTCGTCGCTGTCGTCGTAGTAGACAATCTCCTTGATGCGCCTTGTCTTCTTCTTCTTCCCATCTTTTTGTTTGTGGCCCGAGCCCGAGTCGGTAGGCTTGTCATCTTTTGGCTCGTTGACGAAAGACTCCTTCTTCTTATCATTGATCACAATCCCCTTGCCCTTAGGATCCATCTCTTCGGGCGATTAGTCCCTTCGTGAAGAGAACGGCTCCGATACCAATTGAGAGCACCTAGAGGGGGGGGGGGGGGTGAATAGGTGATCCTGTAAAAACTTAAACTTAAAGCCACAAAAACTTAATTAAGCGTTAGCACAATAAGGCCAAGTGGCTAGAGAGGAGTTCTTGCAAGACACGATAACCACAAGAGAATCAACACAGATAGACACAGTGGTTTATCCCGTGGTTCGACCAAGTACAAAACTTGCCTACTTCCACGTTGTGGCGTCCCAACGGACGAGGGTTGCAATCAACCCCTCTCAAGCGGTCCAAAGACCCACTTGAATACCACGGTGTTTTGCTTTGCTTTACTATATCCCGCTTGCGAGGAATCTCCACAACTTAGAGCCTCTCGCCCTTACACTTTGATGTTCACAAAGAAGCACGGAGTAAGGGAGGGATGAGCAACACACACAAGACACAAAATCAGAGCGACAACACGCACACAAGTCACAACAAGAGCTCACAACACAACCCGACGAGTTCACAACCCAAATAGAGCTCTAGTTGCTATCACAAAGAATCAAATGCGCGGAATCGAAGTCTTGGTTCTTAGGAATGCTTAGAGAATGCTTGGTTTGCTTCTCCACGCGCCTAGGGGCCCCTTTTATAGCCCCAAGGTAGCTAGGAGCCGTTGAGAGCATTCCAGGAAGGCAATTCTTGCCTTCTGTCGCCTGGCGCACCGAACAGTCCGGTGCACCACCGGACACTGTCCGGTGCGGATTTCTTTCCTCATTTGGCAAAGCCGATCGTTGCAGATTCAGAGCCGTTGGCGCACAGGATAGTCCGGTGCCCCCTTGTGCCCGTTGGCTCAGCCACGCGTCACGCGCGGAATCCTCGGCCGACCGTTAGCCCGGCTGACCGTTGGTTCACCGGACAGTCCGGTGCACCACCGGACAGTCTGGTGAATTATAGCCATACACCGTTAATCACTTCCCGAGAGCGACGACTTCGCCTGTGAATGGCTCACCGGACAGTCCGGTGCACCACCGGACAGTCCGGTGCACCACCGGACAGTCCGGTGATTTATAGCCGTACACCGCTGTCGAAGTCCCGAGAGCAGGAAGTTCGCCAGAGCCAGCCTGGCGCACCGGACTCTGCCCGGTGCACCACCGGACAGTCCGGTGCACCCATACCGAGCTGTCTTTGGCTGAACAAAGCCATTTCTTCTCCAATTTGATTTCTCCTGTTTCCAGCACTTAGACACAATACATTAGCTCTTAAAACAATGTACTAAGTCTAGAAATATACCTTTAGACTTGATTTTCACTTTGTCCATCAATTCCCATAGATTTTCACTTAAGCACTTGTGTTGGCACTCAATCACCAAAATACTTAGAAATGGCCCAAGGGCACATTTCCCTTTCAAGAAGAAGTCGAATTGTAGTGGGCTTTACAACCGAACTGAAGGTGTCACCATAATCCACACCATATTGTTGCTTGAATCCTCTAGCAACCAGTCGAGCCTTATAGCGATCAATCGAGCCATCAGGTTTCTGCTATATTTTGAAGACCCATTTGCAATCTACCACATTCAAGCCAGGTCGAGGAGGAACAAGGTGCCAAGTAGCATTTTTAATGAGAGCACAATACTCATCATCCATAGCCCGTCTCCAAAGAGGATCATTAAGAGCAACAATGTGAGAAGTAGGAGCAGAATTAGAGGACCGTACAACAGAGTATGTGAAAGGATCACGATGCCCAAGAGGGGGGGGTGAATTGGGATTTTCTAAAAATCAACAATAATTAAAACCTAAGCAAGAGCCCAACTTCACCCCAACAACTAGCACTAAGAGAATAATACTAGAAATACAACAATGCTAAGACAATACTTCAAATACTTGCTAAACAAATACACAATGTAAAATGCTTGAATTAAGTGCGGAATGTAAATCAAGGGTTAGAAGACTCCTCCAATTTTTCCCGAGGTATCGAAGAGTCGACACTCTCCACTAGTCCTCGTTGGAGCACCCGCGCAAGGGTATCGCTCCCCCTTGGTCCTCGCAAGAACCAAGTGCTCACTACTCACTACGAGATGATCCTTTGCCACTCCGGCGCGGTGGATCCCTCACGACCGCTTACAAACTTGAGTCAGGTCACCAACAAGATCTCCACGATGATCACCGAGCTCCCATTGCCACCAAGCCGTCTAGGTGATGCTGATCACCAAGAGTAACAAGCCGTAGACTTTCGCTTGACCAAGAGAAGCCTAATGCAAGTGGTGTGTGCTCTAGGTGGCTCTCTCTAGCGCTAATGAGGTCCAAATGCGGGATTAAGATTCTCTAATCTCCTCACTAGGCTTTTGGTGCTTGCAATGCTCTACCAATGTGTAGGAATTAATGTGGGCAGCAAGACATTGAATATGGTGGGTGGAGGGGGTATAAATAGCCCTCACCCACCAACTAGCCGTTGCAAGCAGTGTTCTACGCATGGGCGCACCGGACAGTCCGGTGCGCCAAAGGTGCGCCACCGGTGCACTAATGGTCGACTCCAACGGCTAGTTCTGACAGCTAGCCGTTGGGCTGATGGCACACAGAACAGTGAACAGCCACTGTCCGGTGCACACCGGACAGTCTGGTGCACACCGGACAGTCCGGTGCACTGTCCGGTGCGCCACTAAAATTCAATTCTGAACCTTGCGCTCTCGGGTTTCTGCTCGGGGAAAACCCTTCCCCGGGCCATCTTGGCCCCATCTGGCAGAGGGCGCACCGAACAGTCCGGTGCACACCGGACAGTCCGGTGCCCCAAGGCCAGAAACCCTATTTTCTGTTTTATGCTGTTTTTCAAATCGATTTTCGTTCTAACTTGTGAGTATGTTCTAGAGTGTCACCTAGCACTATATGTGAGTGTGAATATGCACCAACACTACACTAGAACTCTCTTGGTCAAACTACTCATCGACAACCCCTCTTTATAGTACGACGAAAACAAAATAAAAGACCTAACTAAATCACGAGTGTTCGCAACTCCTTGACACTTGGACTACATAGACCTTCACTTTGTGTTTCGTCGCTTTAGCCGTCGCTTCGAGTTTTTATCTCCAGGATTGTTTTCACCGTTGTAGTACTTCTACCTGTAATGCGACCTAACTTACCATTTGTCTCTGCAATACACACGTTAGTCACATATAACATTACGTTGTCATTAATCACTAAAACCAACCAGGGGCCTAGATGCTTTCAATCTCCCCCTTTTTGGTGATTGATGACAACCCTACAAGATTTGTGAGAGTAGTTTGTTTTGAAATTTCTATCAATAGAAAAGATGGTTAGTTATACTTAGTAATCTTTGACAGAAAGAGTGTGTAACATAATAATATTAATGAACGCATACACATCGTAAGTTTCTTGTTCATATATAAAAGTGAAATCAAATCGATGAACAAGAACTGGAAGACCGGTGATAACATATAAGGTGAAAACATAATACACACACAGTCAACATGAGCATCGAGAGTATATAATAGAGTTTGTGAGCCAAAAGCATCATACAAAAGTAGAGCTAGTACAAAGAGTAACAAGCACATATATTACATCAAAATGACTCTCTACTAACTCCCTAACTCCCCTAGCTCTCACAACTCATATCTCTCCCCCTTTGGCGTCAAACACCAAAAGGGAACCCGAACCTACACATCAGAAGAGGGAGGAGGTGGCGGGGGCGCATCCGGTCGCGGTCGAGGCAGCAGAGCAAACGCCAGCTGGGGGTCAGAGTCAGTCTCGGATCTAGGATCTGCTGTAGAAGCTGGAGCTGGTACTGACTCAGACGGAGGCTGCACTGTAGGAGTTGCCGGAGCCAAAGAAGTCATAGACACCGCCACAACGACAGTGGTAACAATAGGAGCTGGTGGCACTGGCGGCTGAGAGCTGACGGAGCCAATGACCGGCGACGTGAAAACCAGGGTGACCGGCCGGAGCGGAGAGGAGGAAGGACCAACTGTAGGAAGAGGGGGTCCTGGCTGAATAGCTGGCACAACAGGAGCCTGAAGAGGTGGAGGCGGTGCTGACTGAACTGGGGGAATCGGTACACCAGTATGCTGAAGCTTGAGAGTCATGAATGCCCTATTCTCCGCCCGGTCCTGAAGAAGCTACTGCTGTGGAGTATCCTGCCTGTCCTGAATCGTCTGAAACATCGAGAGCATTCTCTCGGACATCTGCTGCTGGACCGCTGCTTGACGGGCCTGCTCGGCTGCCAAGTGAGCCTGCTGCTGAGTAAGAGTCTGGAGGATCCAGCAAGAGCAGGGTCGATGGCAGGAGGTGTAGCAGGGGTAGCACCACTGGAACTCCCAGCCTCATGGTCATGTGAGCGTGGAGGCACAGGAGGCGGAGCCAGAGGTGGAATCCCAAAATCATCATCATCATCATCATCATCATCATCATCATCATCATCATCATCATCATCATCATCATCATCATCATCAGGGTCTGCTGCGCCCTGAGTCTCAAACTGGTCAAAGGCGGTATCCTCGACCTGAGTGTCAATCACTGGAGCAGGTGCCGACACAGGATCCTCTAGAGCTAGACGGTAGGACCCAAAGAGGAGGCGATAGGCCTCAAGAGTACCCTGGAACTGTGGTGGCCAAATCAGCTGAGCAAAGATGTGACAGAGATAGCGAGCATACGACAGCTATCGACGAGCACGTAGACCATCCAGTACGGTGTCCTCGATCTCACAAATGAGAAAATCCACAACATCAAACTCTGAGTGAGAAACTAGGGCACCAAGGAGCCAAAGCTGAATATGAGTGGCAGCCTCCCTGTAACCCATCTGTGGCAGAAGTGTCCGTCTCATAAGCTGATATAAAAACTTGGCTGCTGTGGTGAAGTCTGCCGGAGAACGTCGCGACCCATCTGAGAAGGGTGGTCGGAACAGAGCCGCAACGTGAGCTGTACCAGGAGCAACTCCACCGTGAGGGCGACGAGGAGGGTCAGAGGTGCCATAGCACATGCTGTGAAGACGAGTCAGTGACTCGTTGAATCCAAACAACTGACAAATCTGACTGGCATGAATGGTAACATCCTCTCGCTCAAATCGGAATCTCATCCAGTGGTGATCAGGGTCGATCCATACAGTAGCATAGAAAACTCAGACCCATTCCTCAATATATCTGCCGCTGGTAGTCAAAAGAGTGAGAAGTCCAGGCAGATAGGAGAGGTGAACCTCAGAGTCGGCACCGGCTGCTAGTAGGAAGGCAGGGAGATCTAATAGCCGGTGCGTTCGTAGAGCAATCTGAGCTAACAACTGTGCTCTGTAGGACTCCTGTATCCTGGTGCTAAATGGATCTACCGCTGTAGGGTCTCTTTGTGCAGGTAATCAAGACTCCACGGGTACGTATCTGAACCGACGTACCCATGCCGCTGTAGCACGCTGAAGATCAAACAGCCTGGAATCCGCAGCAAGTGGTTGCACCTCAGTCTCATCGTGCTCCCGGAAGCGAGCAGGTGGGATAGGAGGAGCGGAAAGGGGAGCGGAAGGGACAGTGGAAGCTGGAGTAGTGGAGGTGGTAGGTATGGCTGAGGTGGTGGATGGCGCAGGAGTGACTAGAGCAGGCGAAGTGGGAGTGGTAAGAGCGGAGGAGCGAGGACGAGAGGCATGACGACGAACTCGATAAGCAATCTGATCTAAAGAAATCCGCAGCTGATCTCCTTGCTCTGCCTGCTCAGCAACTGCTGCTGCTGCTGCCGCTGCTCGGGCTGCTCTGTCTAGACGCTGCTTCTTGCGGCCTTCCTGCTGCTCCAAATAAACGGTCTTTCCCTTGACCTGCCTGAAGGGGCGAGGACGATCCTCGTCATCTCCTCCCCCTGGCGTCGACACATTCTTCGTGCGCGGCATCCTGACCTGACGACTGCAAATGAGAGAGAGAAGCTAAGCACAAGTTGATAACAGCCGATAGAATATGAAAAGAGTGGATGTCTACCTGGAAAGCTCACACGAGAGGTGAAAATCCAGGCAGGACAGGAGACGACTCACGGGCAGGCAAGGTCACTGAAATGACAGAAGAGGTGAGCACGTATTAGTCACATAGTCATAAGTATATGAAATGTGAATAAAGACATACACAGAGAATTATGGCACAGAAAACGAGAGATATGGCGATCGAGAGGTCAAACGACGCAAAAACGGCGTTTGAACAAGAAATAGTGCCATAGGAGGTTTGGAATTCGAATTGAGGCATGAAATGATGTGGAATTGAGCCGATACTTCACGAATAGGTTTATATGGGTAAATATGAGTGAAGTGTGTGCTTGGTTTGAATTTAGGCAAAGAAAATGGAATTTGGGCACTCAGCTCGGAAACGATCGCTCGAAATAGGGAAATGTGTGAAATTGAAGCCTGGTATATTGGATTGCCGTGAAATTTGGCGAACAGGTTACTGGAGGTATTGTGAAGGTGCCTGAAAAATTTGGGTTCAATTGAAGCATTTTTGGCTGGTTTGGGCATTTCACCGAACACGTGGTATGCGGTGAGATAGGTTTTTGGAGATATGGCCATTTTGGGCTGTGAAACCCTCCCGAAGGAGCTAGGAACCTGTAGGGGATTCAATGGGACACAAAGGAACCACATCCAACACTTTGATTCACAGAAAATTTGACAAGAATTTGAATTGGGCAATCAAGGGGTGGGCATGCTTTACTGAGCTGTGAAACAGAGAGAGAGGAGAGGGTGGCTGAGCTGCTCACCAGAGAGGAGGACAGGCACAAGCACTGGAGGTCGCCGGTGAGGGAAGGTCGCCGCCGGCGAGAGAGGTCGCCGGAGAGGTGACAGAATCGCCAGAGAGGGCAGAGAGCCAGAGAGCAGAGAGGAAACTGAGAGCCTCTGGCTCGGCTTCGGGCTGGAGGCGTTTTTTTAAAACGCAATATGGGCGCACTGGACAGTCTAAACTGCGTGTTCGGTGCGCACCGGACAGCGCACAGTAGCTGTCCGGTGAACCACCGGATAGCGCACAGGAAAAATGGGATCTGCGCGCGCGGCTGCCGGTGCACCAGACAGTGCACAGTGCAGTGTCTGGTGCACACCGGACTGTCCGGTGAGCCCAGACAGAGGGAAATTTTGAAATTTTTAAAATTTCTATCTAGTTTTCAACCAAACCAAATCCCAACTTATAATCACACAAAATAACACTTGTTGGGACAGGTATTGGCACCCTCATATATTTTCTCATAATTTTCAAAATAGTTTGCCATAGGCTAGATAATTTTTAGAGAAAATAGGCAAATGGCGAGATTTGCATTTTGGCATTGCACTAGGGGTTTTCATGAAAGATTTGAGTTTTGAATACTCCCCTAAGTGCAGTACCTCATGCATATCTCAAGAACCAACAATTGCATAGAAAGTAAGAATTTAAGTACTAAAAGCTTAAAACTAAGACTTGTCAACTTTGATCCCGAGTTAAGCTTTTTCACACGCTTTGTTGGCGGTTATCTCAACTAGGTTAGACAAGCCCTAGATGCAATACAAGAAATGTAAATATGCAATGCAAGCTTGACAACACCATTTGACATCTTAAATAAAATTTCTGAGATCAAGTATATTTAATTCATTCCTCAACATGCAAAAGCGGGTCTTATCAAGTGGCTTAGTGAAAATATCCGCTAATTGATCTTCTGACCTCACTCCTTCTAAAATGATATCTCCTTTCGCAACATGATCTCTAAGGAAGTGATGACGGATGTCAATGTGCTTGGTGCGAGAGTGTTGAACAGGGTTATTAGCAATTTTAATAGCACTCTCATTGTCACACAACAAAGGTACCTTTTCTAGAAATACGCCATAGTCTAGAAGAGTTTGTTTCATATATAAAATTTGTGTGCAACAAGCACCCGTGGCAATGTATTCCGCTTCGGCGATTGACAAGGCAACACTATTTTGCTTTTTGGATGTCCATGATACTAGTGATCTCCCAAGCAAATGGCACCCCCAGAAGTACTTTTTCTATCAATTTTGCAACCGGCATAATCCGAATCAGAATAGCCAATTAGATCAAAAGTAGCTCCTTTGGGATACCACAAACCAACGCTTGGGGTGTGCTTGAGATACCTAAGAATTCTTTTAACATCGCGAAGATGAGCTTTCTTAGGATTAGATTGAAATCTAGCACACATGTGTAACGCCCTGAATTTGGGGGTAGATTTTTTTTCCTTCTTTTCCCTCACCAAATTCAGGCGTTACTCTTTGCTTTTTCCTTTTCTCCTCGCTAAACCTTGATCTTTTCCAAAATATAGCGGGATTCGGCTTGAAGTCCCATGTAAAGCAAAACCCTAAAATATTCTATTTTGTGTGATGCACCATGCCGGACCATACATACCTTTTGATTGTTTAAAAATGTGAATGCATTCATTTAGAGGAAAATAGATTTTAGAAAAAGAAAACCTTTTCCTTCTCCTCTCCCCCCTCCTTCACCATTTTCTGCCCACCCGCCCCCTTCCCCCCCGCGTGGGCCTCGCGGCGGCCCAGTCGCCCCCCCTTCCCTTCCCGCCGTGGGCCGCCTGGCGGCCCAGCCGTGCGCCCCCTCCCCCTTTGGGCCCAGCCAGCCCAACCGCCCCCTCCTTTCTTTTTTTCTTTTTTCCAAAAATCCCCTCCCCGCGGGCCCCGCTCGTCATCCCCTCTCTCTCTCCCTCACCCTAACCCTAGTCGCCGTCGCCCCCGTCCCGCCCCCGCGCCGCCGCCGCCCCTCCCCGGCGCCGCTGCCGCGCCGACCTCCCTCTCCGGTGAGGTTTCTCCCTCCCCCTCCCTCCTCTCCTCCCCTCCCTCCTCCTTCCCTCCCGCCGGCGTTCCCCGCCCCCGCGCCATGGGCGCGCCCGCGCTCGGCCGCATCCAGCGAGCTCGGCCCCGGCCCCGGCCGCCTTCGGCTCGGCCGCCCTCGGCCGCCCGCGCCCGGCCGCTCCGCGCCGCCCCGCCCCCGTCGCGCTCGGCCCCGGCCCCAGTCGCCTTCGGCTCGGCCGCCCTCGGCCGCCCGCGCCCGGCCGCTCCGCGCCGCCCCGCCCCCGTCGCGCTCGGCCCCGGCCTCGGCCGTCTCGCGCCCGCCCTCCCCGCGCCGCTCTCCGGTGAGCTCGGCTCGGCCGCCCCGCCCGGCCCCCCGGCGAGCTCGCGCCGGCCCCGCCCCGACCCCGGCCTCGGCCGCCCCGCCCCGCCTCGGCCACCCTCGGCCCCGGCGCGCCTCGCTCCGGTGAGCCCGCCCCTCGCCGCGCCCCGGCTGCCCTGGCTCGGCCGCCCCCGCGCGAGCCCCGCTCGGCCCCTCGCGTCCGGCCGCCCCGTCCGCCCCGCCCTCAGCCGCCTCCTGGCGAGCTCGGCCGCCCCCTCCGGTGAGCTCGGCCGCCCCGCCCCGGCTCGGCCGCGCTCGCCTCGGCCCCGTGCCGTCCTGGACTCCTGGCCCCGGCCGTGCCCCCCGCCCCGCCCGTGCTTCGCCCTGCCCGTGCGCCGTGCTCGCCCGCTCGCCCCGCCGTGCCTTGCTCGCGTCGTGACGGCCCCAGCGTGGCCTCGAGCTCGGCCCAGCGTGCCTTTAGCGCGCGGCTTTGAGCTCGGCTAGCGCTCGGCCCCGACGTGCGCACGGCTAGTTCGTGGCGTGTGCGTGCGGTCTCGCGCGCGTGCTCACGTAGTGCGCGTGCCTTGGCACGACCCGTCTTGCCCCGTCTACCCCCAGACGCCCCGTCTACCCCCCCGTGTCCTATGCGCGCTAATCCCGTTGTTCATATTAATAAGATAGGGGTCTCAATTTGGAAATTGGTTACGTCAGTTAATTTGTATAGCTAATCATCTATCTCATTCAATGATAATCTACTAAAAGTGGTCACGTTTACATTAGTGCATGTAACTAATCCTTTTGTTAGAACCAATTGGAACTAGAACACGTAACGTCTAGTTATTCGCCTACCCGTAGTGCGTCTCGGGCTTAAGCTCTAACCCTCGCGAGACCTTTTCTCATTTCTTTCTAACCATGGTAAGTTTATTATCGTATGTGATATTCTATGCATATTTACTTCATTTGTTCTCTTGTATGGTGTACTGTTTGTTCCCTAATTTGAATGGATGGATGTATGTATGCTTGCAATCGCATAGAGAACGATCCGGTCGAAGAACCCGAGGAACTCGCAGGAGAAGCCCCTGAGCAGCAGTCGATTAGTGGAGGCAAGTGTCCCTTGACCTATCTCTGTCCTATACATTCTTTAATTCACCTCCCGCATTACACATTTATACTTAAGGATTGACTAGCTTTTGTTATCCATGTCCTTGTTTACCTATTTGGGTTGGATTATTATTGTCTAGCTTTATGCTATTGCTCAAACTCTAATCAATGAACATGATGAGATTATCTATGATACGCTGTTTTCCCTTCTCTTATTATGATGTTGTACTTGTGGTCTTCAAGGGGGCTCGAGCGGTTTCTCGAGTGCCTCTCCGTAAGGACTTGTTCTATGGATGACCGCCCGGGAAAACAGTGCAACCATGAGGGTGGAATGGGATGCCCTTAGTTGAATAATTAGAGGATCCGGGGTGTAGTTCACTTAGCCGTCGTGCCGTCAATGGGGCTCGGTGTATGCGGCTCGCTCTGCCAAGTTTGGGTTCGCCCCTTGGGGAGGAGTGCGGTGCATTTAGGAAACCTAACGGGTGGCTATAGCCCCAGGGAATCTTTGTAAAGGCTACGTAGTGATGCCCTGCTAGGCCACCTAGGTAGTGGTTAATGGGGACTAGCTCTCTCCGGGCAGAATGGGAATCACGACTTGTGGGTAAAGTGCACAACCTCTGCAGAGTGTTTGAAAACTGATATATCAGCCGTGCTCACGGTTATGAGCGGCCAAGGGAGCTCCAGTGATTAGTGATACTTGATCAGAGACATTATGGTACAGGTGGCTATGAGATCGATGGTTTTGGTTATGACTATGGTGCTGGTAAGTGGTATTCTTTCCGTTTGGAAAGGGTACATCGGGCTAATAACTTGGGTTAATGCTAAAACCTGGCTTTCTATTAGTAAATAATAGTCTGACCAGCTAAAAGCAACTGCTTGACTTATCCCCACATAAAGCTAGTCCACTACAGCCAAACAGGATACTTGCTGAGTATGTTGATGTGTACTCACCCTTGCTCTACACACCAAACCCCCCCTCCCCAGGTTGTCAGCATTGCAACCATTGCTCAGGCGAAGATGAAGCTATGGAAGGAGACTTTCAGGAGTTCCAAGACTACGACGAGTTCTAGGCGTGGGTTAGCGGCAACCCCCAGTCGGCTGCCTGTGAAGGCCGCGTTTATCTACGTATCTTTTCCGCACTTTGATTTATTGTAAGGACTATATGGACGTCTCAGACGTATGATGTAATCGACTATTATTTCCCTTTTAATACTATTTTGAGCACTGTGTGATGATGTCCATGTTATGTAACTGCTGTGTACGTGAATAACTGATCCTGGCACGTACATGGTTCGCATTCGGTTTGCCTTCTAAAACCGGGTGTGACATAAGTGGTATCAGAGCCGTGCTGACTGTAGGACCGCTAACCTAGAATAGAATGGTCGTTCTAAGGACTATAGACCTCTGTCCCTGCCTTGACTTTGATATCCCTTCAAAAGTTGGTCATACTGACCAAATCTATGTTCTACTATACATTATACCTTGCTGAAAATTGTGTTTTATTCTAATCCTTCATTTATTTATGATTCATTATTTGCTGGTCATATTAATTCTGTTCTCACCCTTTTGCTTGCGATGTCTTTTGTAGATGGCTCGACTTAGACACACTGCACGAAAGTCCGTCATACCCTTCTTACCCTCCCGCCTTGCTGAGCGTCCGCTTCGCCGTCCCGTGGCCGGACAGTCCAGCCACTTGGAGAGACTGCACCACCGCCTGCATGAGGAGCAGGGACGTCGACGACAGGAGCAGCAGGGCTCTTCTTTCTCGCTCCAGCAGGAGATAGAGTCCGTGAGGAGCTGCTCCCCTGTGCTTCCCCTGGAGGCGCCCCCTGCACCACCACTGGGCGCCCCAGCTTCTGGAGTAGCTGCTGGAGGAGACCCAGACGACGGAGGTGGCGACGACAGCTCGAGCCACGACACCGACCTCTCTGCTAACCATGAGCCGGAAGGATGGGTTGCTCGACCCATCACTCGCGACGCTGCTCGCGGGTGTCACTTCCATGATGCGCTCGACACCCTGCTACGTCGGGCACTTAGCCGGCGTACTTGGTCCATCGAGTATCGCTGTGTGGTCTACCAGCATAGTCGTGGGGTCTACCCGGACCGCTGGGAGGCGACCTGCTTGGTGCGCCGTCCGGAGAACAGTCTCCAGGGTGCGGAGGCCTGCTCAGAGCACTATTCTATCTCTGCGCGGGACTCAGCTGAGGCAGCCATGCAAGATGCTGCACGGCGTGCGCTTTCGCACTACTGCTCGGTTCTCGGTGGGGTAGATGACGGTCTTGACCTGAAGTATTACCCCCGCCGTCCATCTGGCAGCACAGGAGGCGTGATTGTCTCACCTGTCGGTGAGGACAATCCTAGGTTGAGCAGCACAGTCAACCTAGCCGCCGTGCTAAACACGGAGCTAGACCATGCGCTAGACGAGCTAAGTAGGGCTCGTGCTGAGATCGCCCTGCTGCAGGCTGAGCGCGCGGAACGTCGTCACCTGGATGATGGTTCCCCCGCTCCCGTCGGGACTCAGCACCCGTACCGCTCACCTCGGCGTGGACACCAGCCTTATGGCCACCCCGATCGCAATACCAAGATAAATCTAGAACCATAGATCGTTAGAGTTGGATCTTGTAATTAATACAAAATATATACGTAGAAGCTTCGGTCTTAGCGTTAGTCTCGCTCTTAGTTAGTCTTAGTTAGACTGGGTAGTTTGCTATATCATGTGCATTTATGTTTGTCATGATGAACTATGTTTGGTTTGGATCTTTGTAATGACTGTCACCAGAGTGTGGGTATCCCCTGCATTTTGGTTTACCTATTATGTTAATGGAGTTAGCTATATAGTTGGGAAACCTTTTATTCCACTTTTCTCTTTATCTGAGAAGCTGTGTTGGTCTGTGTTGGAGATCAGTGAAGATGCTCGTCTGTTCAGTGTTGTTGAAGGATTCTATACTCTTTTATTATGCTGCAAGATTTGCCAGAACAGTTCTGATGTGTGGTTGCATTCTGCAGATGTCAGAGAACAGGTGCAGAGGAGGAAGGCGTGCTCAGCAGGAGCGAGCCGCTCAGCAGGAAGAGGTGCCCCAGCAACAGCACCTGCCGCCCCCGCCCCCGATGTCGATCGAGCAGATGTTTCTGATGCAGACTCAGGCAGTTCAAGCCATCGGTCAGACTTTGGCCGCCATTCAGCAGCAGCAGCAGCAGGCACCACCTCAGCCTCAGATGCCCAGAGACAAGCGTGCTGAAACCATGAGAGGTCATCCACCAACGTTTGCTCATTCTTCTAACCCCATGGATGCTGAAGACTGGCTGTGCACTATGGAGCGGGAGTTGCATACCGCTCAATGCGATGATAGGGAGAAAGTCCTGTATGGTCCCCGTCTGTTGAGAGGAGCAGCTCAGTCATGGTGGGAGTCTTACCTCGCCACCCATGCCCACCCTAACGCCATCACCTGGGAAGAGTTCAGAGGAAGCTTCCGTCAGTACCATGTTCCTGCAGGTCTGATGACAATGAAGGAGGAGGAGTTCCTGGCCCTCAAGCAAGGGCCATTGTCTGTCAGTGAGTACCGGGACAGGTTTCTGCAGTTGTCTCGCTATGCTCCTGAAGATGTCAACACCGACACCAAGCGACAGTACCATTTCCTGAGAGGCTTGGTTGACCCTCTGCAGTACCAACTGATGAATCACACCTTCCCGACATTTCAGCACCTGATTGACAGAGCAATCATGACAGAGAGGAAGCGTAAGGAGATGGAGGATCGTAAGCGCAAGATCAGTGGACCCCAGCCTGGAAGCAGCAATCGTCCTCGTTTCTCAGGCAATCAACCTCAGCAGTTCAGGCAGAACCAGCGTCCACCTCAGCAGCAGCAGCAATTCCAAAGGCAGTATCCTCAGCACCAGTATCAGAACCGTCAGAGCAATCAGTCAGGAGGTCAGTTTCAGAGGCAGAATCAGCAGGCACCTTGTCTTCCTGCCCCAGCAGCCCAGCAGAACAGTCAAGCAGCACCAGCTCAGGTTGGAAACAGGGCATGTTTCCACTATGGAGAGCAAGGCCACTGGGTGATGCAATGTCCGAAGAAGGTAGCACAGCAGCAATCAGGCCCCAATGCCCCAGCAAAGCAGAACGTGTCTCAGCCTGGAGCAGGCAACCGCTCTCAGCCACGTTACAATCATGGGAGACTGAACCACTTGGAGGCTGAAGCAGTTCAGGAGACTCCCGGCATGATAGTAGGTATGTTCCCAGTCGACTCCCATATTGCAGAAGTGTTGTTTGATACTGGAGCAATGCATTCTTTCATTACTGCATCATGGGTAGAAGCACATAATCTTCCAATTACTACCATGTCAACCCCCATTCAAATTGACTTAGCCGGTGGTAGAATTCGAGCTGATAGCATATGTTTGAATGTATGTGTGGAAATAAGGGGGATAGCATTTCCCGCTAACCTTATAGTAATGGGTACTCAGGGAATAGATGTCATCCTAGGGATGAATTGGCTAGATAAGTATCAGGCAGTTATCAGTTGTGATAAGAGGACAATCAAGTTGGTGTCCCCACTAGGAGAGGAAGTGGTGACCGAGTTAGTCCCGCCTGAGCCAAAGAAAGGAAGTTGTTATCGGATAGCTGTCGATAGCAGTGAAGTAGACCCAATTGAGAGTATCAAGGTTGTGTCCGAATTCCCAGATGTGTTTCCAAAGGACTTACCGGGTATGCCACCAGAGCAGAAAGTTGAATTTGCCATAGAGCTTCTTCTTGGAACCTCCCCTATCTTTAAGAGAGCTTACAGAATATCTGGACCAGAGTTGGTTGAACTTAAGGAGCAGATTGATGAGCTGTCAGAGAAAGGTTACATCCGGCCAAGCACCTCGCCTTGGGCCGCTCCTGTCTTGTTCGTGGAAAAGAAAGATGGCACCAAGAGGATGTGCATCGATTACCGAGCTTTGAATGAGGTCACGATCAAGAACAAGTACCCTCTGCCTAGAATAGAAGATCTGTTCGACCAGTTGAGAGGAGCCAGTGTGTTCTCCAAGATTGATCTGAGGTCAGGTTATCATCAGCTCAGGATCCGACCTTCGGACATTCCGAAGACGGCGTTCATTACTGTTGGGGACTTGTTCTCAAATACTAAGAGTTAAGAACAAGGCAACATAAAAAGTGTTAAGTGTTAGAGTCCTTCGTCCTTTGGAATATTATTCCCCCCTTCGGGAAATAATAAGTTTCGGACGAAGGTCACAAGAGACGTACCTTCGTAAATATAACTAGTAATGACGAAGGACTTATATGAAGCATGAAATATAATATAAACATCTTCATAGAATCATTTCTATTTTATTAACATGGAAAAATAGAAATGATTTCAAATTACAAATGTACCTTCGATCCTGAGAGAAGGTAAAAAGTACAAGCGTGACGCAAAAAGCAAATGCCAAGTCAGCGTGAACAGTACGGGAGTACTGTTCATCTATTTATAGACGCGGGACGCAGCCCACGTAAAATTACATCCATGTCCATCACATTTGTTAATGACTTATGGAAATCTGCCAAGGCCCACGTAGTCTTTTCATCTTTAAGTCGGTTCCCCTCTCTGCTATCGCGACGAAGCTTCTCTGCGCACAGCTTCGGCTGTGCACCATCCTTCGTGGAGCTTGGTAATCAGCTCGTCCTTCGTCTGGTCCAGGCTTCGTCCTGACCGTACTTCATGTTCATAATTCTGAGTCCGAAGATACCTGTTCACATAATCCACTTGGAAAACATTGTCAAATCATGTTTTTGAGGACCTTCGGAGGACGAAGGCCCCCAACAGTAGCCCCTCGCAATATTAATTTGTTAATGATAAATTCAAATTGCGATATGGACGAAGGCCTTGAGCCGAAGGTCCGAAAAAACACCTTCCCTTTGCTAGAATAGCAACATTCACTGACAAGTGGGGTCTTTCAATTTTCAACGCCCTGGGGGTATAAATAAGATCATACCGCAAACTTATTTGGTACGCACACTTGCCATCTGCTTTGGCCCACTAAATTTTTAGCTCTTGCACTAAGATTTGCTGATCTTTTTGATTTTAAAGCTTCGGCCTTGGAAACAGTTTTTTAGTGCTTCCGAAGATGTCTGAAGGTAAGAAGATCCCTGCCGAGACGAAGCTGAGTCTTGACGAAGAGAAGAACTTGGGGTTCCTTATAGCGATGGCGGAGACCAATACAGAGAAAATCACCAAGGAAATTCTTGAAGGTTTGTCCGAAGATACTGATGACAGTGACAGTTTTGATGTAGAAAGTGGTGGGGAAGAATCCGAAGATCGACCATGGCGACCAAGTCACACGGTTTTCGGGAAAACTACTATTAAGCAGAGCCATATTGATAATATGAGGGGGCGGTATTTTCGAGATATTTCTATTGTGAGAGTTGACGCTGGAGAAAAGACTTCTCCCACCCCCGAAGAAGATGAGGTCGTAATCTTCCGAAGCTTTCTCAAGGCTGGGCTTCGATTCCCCCTAAGCAACTTTGTTGTTGAAGTCCTGAGGACATTTCAAGTCTACCTCCATCAAATTACTCCCGAAGCTATCTTAAGAATGGGGATGTTTGTCTGGGCTGCAAGAAGCCAAGGTTTAGAACCAAATGCTAAAAGCTTTTGCAACATTCATGAGTTGTTATATGAGACGAAGCCCTGGGGGAAAGAACAATATCACAACAACTTCGGGTGCTACAGCTTCGGTGCCCGCTCCGGGTCAAGCCGCCCTGTGCCAACCTTTCGGAAGAGGTGGCCCGGAGCCTGGATGACTGAATGGTTCTATGTAAAGAATGACTTAACGACACAAGAAGATGTCAAGAGTATCATTATGCGCCCCATCTGGCAACGCTTCGGACTTCGAAGGCCGAAGGTTGAGATGGATGAAGCAGCCGAGGAATGCCAGAGAGCCTTCGGCGTGGTCTGCTCTTTCATTGGGACAAGGGACTTGGTCCAAGAGCATATTGCCTTCAGGGTGTGGCCGCTTGCAGGAAAGTGGGAAATGCCGAAGGAGACCATCAAAGAGTCCGACGAAGGCGGACTGGTCAAACTGAAATACACATTCAAATACGCAGATAAATTTGTTGAACCTGATGATGACTGGTTGAAAAGCATTGAAATATTGAGTGACGAACTGCTTGGGGCATACTCGAAGGCCGAGAACACTGCGTTATCAGCAGCCTTCGGAGGCCGAAAAAAGAAAAGGCTCAACCGGGTATTTGACGCAGTCGGGTTTGTCTACCCTGACTACCACTATCCGGTATTGAGTCGCAAAAGAAAAAATACTTCTACTGCGGCAGAAGCTACCACGAGTGCTACTAATGAGCCAGTGCCGCAAAGGAAAAAGATAAAGGTGCTCACTCACCGAGCGCGTTTTATTGAGCCGGCCACAGTGCCAGAATTTATTGATGAAATCTCTTTGGCCTCTGAAGCTACAGAACCAGCTCCAGTGCCGAAGATGGGAGAAAAGACTGAAGCGCTTTCAGCAGAAAAAGCAGAGAAACCGAAGGTTGAAGAGCCAAAAATATCAGAAATCTTAAGTCCTTCGGTAAATGTCGAAACAATAAAAAATCAAAAGGGTCCGTCGGTGACCCCGAAAAGAAAAAGAATGGTAAACGTGCTAGATGTTTTGGAGACAATTAAGTCTTCAAGCACAACCCCAAAGAAGACTAGTGAAGTTGCTGAAGTGTCTACCGAAGCTGTAGTTACTGAAGCTTCGAAGCAACAACCGGAAGCTGAGGCTGGGCCTTCAGAGCCCACCAAAGAACAATCTTTGAAAACAAAAAGAGCAGAACCAAATTTGGTTGAAGAAATTGACACTGCCGCCCCCGAAGCTCCTGCCAGCATACGCGATTACATCGTACGACATGCTTCGGGGAAGAAATTATCTAAAGAAGAGACTTACGAAGCCAACTACTATGCCAGAGAGCTAAAATATCCGAAGGGGGCAGTAGTGTTTAACGGGACAAATGAAGATGACTTCCTGTACTGCCTTCCTGATAATAAAGAACTGTCCGTCTGCCGAGAGATGGCTAGAAGTATGGGATTCCCGAAGCTCGAAGCTAGGTTATGCGCTATGACGAAGGAAGATCTCGCAGATAGTCTTGCATATAATAGCTTGAAGGTTTGGGAATTAGACTTTTGAAAAAATTTTACAATACGTAACTCATTCCTTTATTCTTATATGGATTCTTTTTTTGTACAGGGTTTAATCCTGAGCAACGCATTGAGAGCACAAAAGAGTGCCGAAGATGAGAGCTATGAAATTGCATTCAACAATTTACGATCAGAAGTTATAAAACTGAGAAACGAAGCTCTAGAAAAAGATAAAATTCTGGTTACACTAGTAGACAAGATAAAAAAGGACGAAGCTGCTGCAAAGATTCAGGCCGAAGCTCAGAAACGCGAAATTAAAGATCTTCAGAAACAATTGGCCCGGGCGAAAGAAGAACGCATACTTGAAGAAACAAGACGGGAATGCAGTGACCAATGGGCTGATCATTTGGAAGCAACCGTGGAAGAGCTTCGGTCTTCTAAGAAAAAATGCTACGAAAAATCCATGGAATGCGTAAAGAAAATTAAAACCAGCTTCGCCAGCGTGGGCGCATTTTCCAGTGAAGAGAATTTCTCAAGAGGCAATCCCGAAGGTCCAATAGAATGGATCAGTCACGAAGCAGAGGCCTTCGAGGAAATCCTGAGTAGCCGTGGCGACATCTGCGCTTTTTCGGGCGCCAGGGGAGTTGCTACTGTTTTGGAGAAGAAAGGTTGCGGGCATGTAAAATCTTTAGCTCAGTCCGAAGCTGCCTTATCCTCCGAAGACATCAAAGACCCCTCGGCCGAAGCAAGCGTGGTTGGTGGCAAATTCTTCACTGATATCTGGGACAACGGCGGCCGAGAAATGGCGCAAGAAATCATTCAAAGGAGTGAAAAAGGCATCCATGATGCTAGGAAAGTGACAGAAGTTGCCGAAGGGCAAAAAGGTATTAATTAGTCGCTCTTGTTGTGTTGTAATTTTTATTTCAAACTTTGCTCGCGGTTTGCAATAGTAATGCAAAAATATTTTGCTTCCTCAGAACCTGCCGGATCGTCAATTGACCCTCACACTAAGGAGGATGACGAAATCAAACAAATGGCCGAAGCTATCATGGATAAAGTTGTTGAACAACTTCTAAATGAGGCTGCCGAAGTAGTATTAAGAGAAGACTAGGTGTTATTAGAAAAACATTTAAAATGTGATCTATGTAATATTTCGTACATTTGAATGTAATATACAGGTCTCTTTTCATTATTCAATTCTTTACGATGCATGAAATTCTACATACATACCATTTTTGAGCCTTCGACGAAAAAACACCTTCCCTTCTTTTCATGCTTCGTGAAGAAGACACTCTTCGTTAAAACTCGATATTACTCTGATGAAGCTCATCCATGCTTCGAAAAAACTTTCTCCGAAGCTGTACTCCGAAGATTATCATTGTATTTCCTCGTGACTTTACACAATTTGCACTTTCTTAAAGCATCCTCTCGAAGGTTGATATTGTGTCCCCTTCTTTTGCCATATGCAACATGATGTATGATGCTTATGCTATGCAAAATGATGTGATGATGTTATGTTATGCAAATAACGTTTGTTCCGAAGATACACACAAAATATCTTTATAAGCTCTGCATTCCCTTAGGAACGTCTTTGGAGCTTCTTCGCCTTTTACTTAGACGGTATAAGCTCTGCATCCCCTTAGGAACGTCTTTGGAGCTTCTTCGCCTTTTACTTAGGCGGAATCAGCGTTGACTTTTCGCTGTATGCTCTGCATTCCCTTAGGAACGTCTTTGGAGCAAAAAACTTACCTGCGCTCCCTTTGGAATGGCTTTTTGTAACTTTGGCAACTTACTCTGCGTTCCTTAGAACGACTTTTTGTTGCTTCGAAGGATTTTTAATAATTCGAAGGTCCTCCTTGTTACCGCAAATTTTTAAGCTTCAGCAACTTAAGCCTGTGGAGAAGATAGATTTTCCTCATAACCAACCACGAAATTACTATATGAAAACTGAAATGTTCTTTATTACACAGAAGACAGAACCTAAACGGAAAAGACTGCTATCAAAGTAGGATATATGTCAATAAATGTGCTTCGACTCTGGCACAGTACTATTGACTGTGCGAGCTTCAGATTGCTCTCTGAGATCCCTTTGGTGCGGAACATATTGGCTCCCTTCTGGCTGTTGGCCTTGTTGCAGCGGAGGTGGAGGCGGGGGCTGTTGCCATGAAGCTTGAGGTTGACTCGCCGAAGCTACGGAAACTGCAGGGTGGTTGCCCACGTATTCCGGGATGTAAGGCTGATGATACGAAGTAGTATGCATGACCTGCTTCGGCTGGCCCTGTTGCGTTGCAGCTTCTGCTAGCTCCTTTTGTTTCTGGATGGTGACATGGCACATCCTGGTGGTATGGCCCTTGTTTTCACCACAGAATAAGCAAAATATCCTCCTTGGTTGATCTCCAAATCTCCCGCCGAAGCCCCTGGCGCCTCTGCCTCTTGGAGCTGGTGGCCGGAAGAAAGTTTGCTGTTGCCCCGAAGCCTGTGAGGAGCACTGCGGCCTGTTCTGCTGACTCCCCTTATCATCATTTTGAGTGGAGTTGTGGATGGACCTGACATGCCTCGGATAGAATCTTCCTCCGAAGCCCCTGGTCATCTCAGAGAATCTGAAGGCCTCCTCCCTTCTTTGGCGAAAGTCATTATCGGCACGAATGTACTCGTCCATCTTTTGGAGCAGCTTCTCCAGAGTCTGAGGAGGCTTCCTAGCAAAGTATTGAGCTGCAGGTCCAGGACGAAGCCCCTTGATCATGGCTTCGATGACAATTTCATTGGGCACCGTTGGTGCCTGCGCCCTCAAACGCAAGAACCTTCTGACATACGCCTGAAGGTATTCTTCATGATCCTGAGTGCACTGAAACAAGGCTTGAGCAGTGATCGGCTTCGTCTGAAATCCTTGAAAGCTGGTTAACAACATATCCTTCAGCTTCTGCCATGAGGTGATAGTTCCTGGTCGAAGGGAGGAATACCAGGTCTGAGCAACACTCCTGACGGCCATGACGAAAGACTTTGCCATGACTGCAGCATTGCCCCCATACGAAGACACTGTTGCTTCGTAGCTCATCAAGAACTGCTTCAGGTCTGAGTGGCCGTCGAACATGGGAAGCTGGGGTGGCTTATAGGATGGAGGCCAGGGTGTAGCCTGCAGCTCAGCGGACAGAGGAGAGGCATCATCGAAAACAAAATTTCCATGATGGAAATTGTCATACCAGTCATCTTCGTTGAAGAAGCCCTCCTGATGAAGGTCTTTTTGTTGAGGCCTTCGGTTCTGCTCATCATGGGTAAGATGACGAACTTCTTCAGAAGCTTCGTCTATCTGCCTTTGCAGCTCAGCTAGCCTGGCCATCTTTTCCTTTTTCCTCTGCACCTGTTGATGAAGCATCTCCATATCCCTGATTTCCTGGTCTAGTTCATCCTCCTGAGGCGTCGGGCTGACGGCCTTCCTCTTCTGACTTCGGGCCTCCCGAAGAGAGACAGTCTCCTGGTTGGGGTCCAGCGGTTGCAGTGCTGCAGCCCCAGTCGCTGAAGCTTTCTTCGGCGCCATAGCGAAGGTCTATAGCTTCCGAAGGTGTTCAAAAAGCTCAAAGTGGAAGTGAGTTCACCGGAGGTGGGCGCCAATGTTGGGGACTTGTTCTCAAATACTAAGAGTTAAGAACAAGGCAACATAAAAAGTGTTAAGTGTTAGAGTCCTTCGTCCTTTGGAATATTATTCCCCCCTTCGGGAAATAATAAGTTTCGGACGAAGGTCACAAGAGACGTACCTTCGTAAATATAACTAGTAATGACGAAGGACTTATATGAAGCATGAAATATAATATAAACATCTTCATAGAATCATTTCTATTTTATTAACATGGAAAAATAGAAATGATTTCAAATTACAAATGTACCTTCGATCCTGAGAGAAGGTAAAAAGTACAAGCGTGACGCAAAAAGCAAATGCCAAGTCAGCGTGAACAGTACGGGAGTACTGTTCATCTATTTATAGACGCGGGACGCAGCCCACGTAAAATTACATCCATGTCCATCACATTTGTTAATGACTTATGGAAATCTGCCAAGGCCCACGTAGTCTTTTCATCTTTAAGTCGGTTCCCCTCTCTGCTATCGCGACGAAGCTTCTCTGCGCACAGCTTCGGCTGTGCACCATCCTTCGTGGAGCTTGGTAATCAGCTCATCCTTCGTCTGGTCCAGGCTTCGTCCTGACCATACTTCATGTTCATAATTCTGAGTCCGAAGATACCTGTTCACATAATCCACTTGGAAAACATTGTCAAATCATGTTTTTGAGGACCTTCGGAGGACGAAGGCCCCCAACAATTACCAAGTATGGTTTGTATGAGTTCACAATGATGTCTTTTGGTTTGACTAATGCGCCAGCGTTCTTTATGAACTTGATGAACAGTGTATTCATGGATTACCTTGATAAGTTTGTGGTGGTATTCATCGACGACATTCTGATTTACTCTCAAAGCGAAGAAGAGCATGCAGATCATTTGAAGATGGTATTGCAGAGATTGCGAGAGCACCAATTGTATGCAAAGTTGAGCAAGTGTGAATTCTGGATCAATGAAGTCCTGTTCTTGGGTCACATAATCAACAAAGAAGGATTGGCTGTGGATCCGAAGAAAGTGGCAGACATTCTGAACTGGAAAGCACCAACAGATACTCGAGGAATCAAGAGTTTCATTGGAATGGCCGGATATTATCGATGATTCATTGAAGGGTTTTCGAAGATTGCGAAACCAATGACAGCGTTGCTAGGCAACAAGGTTGAGTTCAAGTGGACCTAGAAATGCCAAGAGGCCTTCGAAGCGCTGAAAGAGAAGTTGACAACAACGCCTGTCCTAGTCTTGCCTGATGTGCACAAGCCCTTCTCGGTGTATTGTGATGCTTGTTACACAGGTTTGGGATGTGTGTTGATGCAAGAGGGAAGAGTTGTGGCTTACTCGTCCCGACAGCTGAAGGTTCATGAGAAGAATTACCCAATCCATGACCTAGAGTTGGCAGCAGTGGTTCACGCACTAAAGACATGGAGGCACTACCTGTATGGACAGAAATGTGATGTTTACACGGACCACAAGAGTCTGAAGTACATATTCACTCAGTCAGAGTTGAACATGAGGCAACGAAGATGGTTAGAGTTGATCAAAGACTATGAGTTGGAGATCCATTACCACCCAGACAAAGCAAACGTAGTGGCAGATGCTTTGAGCAGGAAGAGTCAAGTCAATCTGATGGTCGCTCGTCCGATGCCTTATGAGTTGGCCAAGGAGTTTGACAGGTTGAGTCTCGGATTTCTGAACAATTCGCGAGGAGTCACAGTCGAGTTGGAACCTACCTTGGAGCACGAAGTCAAAGAAGCGCAGAAGAATGATGAGAAGATCAGTGAGATCCGGCGACTGATTCTAGATGGCAGAGGCAAAGACTTTCGAGAAGATGCAGAAGGTGTGATATGGTTCAAAGACCGCTTGTGTGTTCCTAATGTCCAGTCTATTCGGGAGTTGATTCTTAAGGAAGCTCATGAGACCGCTTATTAGATTCACCCTGGTAGTGAGTAGATGTATCAGGATCTGAAGAAGAAATTCTGGTGGTACGGAATGAAGAGGGAAATCACAGAGCATGTGGCTATGTGCGATAGTTGTCGAAGAATTAAGGCAGAGCACCAGAGACCTGCTGGATTGTTTCAACCGTTGTAGATCCCTCAGTGGAAATGGGATGAAATCGGTATGCATTTCATAGTCGGATTGCCTCGCACACGAGCCAGCTACGATTCCATTTGGGTAGTAGTGGACCGTTTAACCAAGTCAGCCCACTTCATACCTGTCAAGACCAACTACAGCAGTGCAGTGTTGGCAGAATTGTATATGTCTCGGATCGTTTGTCTTCATGGTGTGCCAAAGAAGATAGTGTCAGACAGAGGAACGCAGTTCACCTCTCATTTCTGGCAGCAGTTGCATGAAGCCTTGGGCACGCATCTGAATTTTAGTTCAGCTTATCATCCGCAGACAGATGGTCAGACCGAAAGAACCAATCAAATTCTTGAAGACATGTTGAGAGCCTGTGCGTTGCAAGATCAGTCCGGATGGGACAAGAGATTGCCTTATGCAGAGTTTTTCTATAACAACAGTTACCAGGCCAGTTTGAAGATGTCACCATTTCAGGCACTCTATGGGAGGAGTTGTAGAACTCCGTTGCAATGGGATCAGCCTGGAGAAAAGCAGGTGTTTGGACCAGACATTTTGCTTGAGGCCGAAGAGAACATCAGGATGGTTCGAGAGAATCTAAAGATAGCGCAATCAAGGCAGCGAAGCTATGTAGACACAAGAAGAAGAGAGCTGAGTTTCGAAGTCAGAGACTTTGTCTATCTGAAAGTGTCACCGATCAGAGGAGTCAGAAGGTTCGGAGTCAAAGGCAAGCTAGCACCCCGCTACATTGGTCCGTACCAAATTCTCCCAAGGCGTGGAGAAGTGGCCTATCAGCTCAGTCTGCCAGAGAATTTGTCTGCTGTGCATGATGTCTTTCATGTGTCTCAGTTGAAGAAGTGCTTGCGTGTGCCAGAAGAGCAGTTGCCAGTGGAAGGTCTTGAAGTCCAGGAGGACTTGACCTACGTTGAGAAGCCAGTGTAAATCCTTGAGGTTGCAGACAGAGTCACCCGAAGGAAGACCATCAGGATGTGCAAAGTTAGGTGGAATCACCATTCAGAGGAAGAAGCAACCTGGGAGCGTGAAGATGATCTGTTGACTAAATACCCAGAGCTCTTTGCTAGCCAACCCTGAATCTCGAGAGCGAGATTCTTTTAAGGGGGATAGGTTTGTAATGCCCTGAATTTGGGGGTAGATTTTTTCTTCTTCTTTTCCCTCACCAAATTCAGGCGTTACCCTTTCCTTTTTCCTTTTCTCCTCGCTAAACCTTGATCTTTTCCAAAATATAGCGAGATTCGGCTTGAAGTCCCATGTAAAGCAAAACCCTAAAATATTCTATTTTGTGTGATGCACCATGCCGGACCATACATACCTTTTGATTGTTTAAAAATGTGAATGCATTCATTTAGAGGAAAATAGACTTTAGAAAAAGAAAACCTTTTCCTTCTCCTCTCCCCCCCTCCTTCCCCATTTTCGGCCCAGCCGCCCCCTTCCCCCCCCCCCGCGTGGGCCTCGCGACGGCCCAGCCGCCCCCTTCCCTTCCCGCCATGGGCCGCCTGGCGGCCCAGCTGCGCGCCCCCCTCCCCCTTTGGGCCCAGCCGGCCCAACCGCCCCCCTCCTTTCTTTTTTTCTTTTTTCCAAAAATCCCCTCCCCGCGGGCCCCGCTCGTCATCCCCTCTCTCTCTCTCCCTCACCCTAACCCTAGCCGCCGTCGCCCCCGTCCCGCCCCCGCGCCGCCGCCGCCCCTCCCCGGCGCCGCCGCCGCGCCGGCCTCCCTCTCCGGTGAGGTTTCTCCCTCCCCCCTCCCTCCTCTCCTCCCCTCCCTCCTCCTTCCCTCTCGCCGGCGTCCCCCGCCCCCGCGCCATGGGCGCGCCCGCGCTCGGCCGCCTCCGGCGAGCTTGGCCCCGGCCCCGGCCGCCTTCGGCTCGGCCGCCCTCGGCCGCTCCGCGCCACCCCGCCCCCGTCGCGCTCGGCCCCGGCCCCGGCCGCCTTCGGCTCGGCCGCCCTCGGCCGCCCGCGCCCGGCCGCTCCGCGCCGCCTCGCCCCCGTCGCGCTCGGCCCCGTCCGTCCCGCGCCCGCCCTCCCCGCGCCGCTCTCTGGCGAGCTCGGCTCGGCCGCCCGGCCTCGGCCGCCTTGCCCCGCCCGGCCCCCCGGCGAGCTCGCGCCGGCCCCGCCCCGACCCCGGCCTCGGCCGCCCCGCCCCGCCTCGGCCACCCTCGGCCCCGGCGCGCCTCGCTCCGGCGAGCCCGCCCCTCGCCGCGCCCCGGCTGCCCCAGCTCGGCCGCCCCCGCGCGAGCCCCGCTCGGCCCCTCGCGTCCGGCCGCCCCGTCCGCCCCGCCCTCGGCCGCCTCCCGGCGAGCTCGGCCGCCCCCTCCGATGAGCTCGGCCGCCCCGCCCCGGCTCGGCCGTCCCCGCCGCGCCCGCGCCCGCCTCGGCCCCGTGTCGTCCTGGCCCCGGCCGTGCCCCCCGCCCTGCCCGTGCTTCGCCCCGCCCGTGCGCCGTGCTCGCCCGCTCGCCCCGCCGTGCCTTGCTCGCGTCGTGACGGCCCCGGCGTGGCCTCGAGCTCGGCCCAGCGTGCCTTTAGCGCGCGGCTTTGAGCTCGGCTAGCGCTCGGCCCCGACGTGCGCACGACTAGTTCGTGGCGTGTGCGTGCGGTCTCGCGCGCGTGCTCGCGTAGTGCGCGTGCCTTGGCACGACCCGTCGTGCCCCGTCTACCCCAGACGCCCTGTCTACCCCCCCGTGTCCTATGCGCGCTAATCCCGTTGTTCATATTAATAAGATAGGGGTCTCAATTTGGAAATTGGTTACGTCAGTTAATTTGTATAGCTAATCATCTATCTCATTCAATGATAATCTACTAAAAGTGGTCACGTTTACATTAGTGCATGTAACTAATCCTTTTGTTAGAACCAATTGGAACTAGAACACGTAACGTCTAGTTATTCGCCTACCCGTAGTGCGTCTCGGGCTTAAGCTCTAACCCTCGCGAGACCTTTTCTCATTTCTTTCTAACCATGGTAAGTTTATTATCGTATGTGATATTCTATGCATATTTACTTCATTTGTTCTCTTGTATGGTGTACTGTTTGTTCCCTAATTTGAATGGATGGATGTATGTATGCTTGCAATCGCATAGAGAACGATCCGGTCGAAGAACCCGAGGAACTCGCAGGAGAAGCCCCTGAGCAGCAGTCGGTTAGTGGAGGCAAGTGTCCCTTGACCTATCTCTGTCCTATACATTCTTTAATTCACCTCCCGCATTACACATTTATACTTAAGGATTGACTAGCTTTTATTATCCATGTCCTTGTTTACCTATTTGGGTTGGATTATTATTGTCTAGCTTTATGCTATTGCTCAAACTCTAATCAATGAACATGATGAGATTATCTATGATACGCTGTTTTCCCTTCTCTTATTATGATGTTGTACTTGTGGTCTTCAAGGGGGCTCGAGCGGTTTCTCGAGTGCCTCTCCGTAAGGACCTGTTCTATGGATGACCGCCCGGGAAAACAATACAACCATGAGGGTGGAATGGGATGCCCTTAGCTGAATAATTAGAGGATCCGGGGTGTAGTTCACTTAGCCGTCGTGCCGTCAATGGGGCTCGGTGTATGCGGCTCGCTCTGCCAAGTTTGGGTTCGCCCCTTGGGGAGGAGTGCGGTGCATTTAGGAAACCTAACGGGTGGCTACAGCCCCGGGGAATCTTTGTAAAGACTACGTAGTGATGCCCTGCTAGGCCACCTAGGTAGTGGTTAATGGGGAGTAGCTCTCTCCGGGCAGAATGGGAATCACGGCTTGTGGGTAAAGTGCACAACCTCTGCAGAGTGTTTGAAAACTGATATATCAGCCATGCTCGCGGTTATGAGCGGCCAAGGGAGCTCCAGTGATTAGTGGTACTTGATCAGAGACATTATGGTACAGGTGGCTATGAGATCGATGGTTTTGGTTATGACTATGGTGCTGGTAAGTGGTATTCTTTCCGTTTGGAAAGGGTACATCGGGCTAATAACTTGGGTTAATGCTAAAACCTGGCTTTCTATTAGTAAATAATAATCTGACCAACTAAAAGCAACTGCGTGACTTATCCCCACATAAAGCTAGTCCACTACAGCCAAACAGGATACTTGCTGAGTATGTTGATGTGTACTCACCCTTGCTCTACACACCAAACCCCCCCCCTCCCTAGGTTGTCAGCATTGCAACCACTGCTCAGGCGAAGATGAAGCTGTGGAAGGAGACTTTCAGGAGTTCCAAGACTACGATGAGTTCTAGGCGTGGGTTAGCGGCAACCCCCAGTCGGCTGCCTGTGAAGGCCGCGTTTATCTACGTTTCTTTTCTGCACTTTGATTTATTGTAAGGACTATATGGACATCTCAGACGTATGATGTAATCGACTATTATTTCCCTTTTAATACTATTTTGAGCACTGTGTGATGATGTCCATGTTATGTAACTGCTGTGTACGTGAATAACTGATCCTGGCACGTACATGGTTCGCATTCGGTTTGCCTTCTAAAACCGAGTGTGACAACATGCAGACACTAAAAATGATATCGGGCATAGATGCGGTAAGATACAATAAACTACCAATCATAGAATGGTAGAGAGTTTGATCAACTGGGTTACCTCCCTCATCTAGGTCGAGATGTCCATTTGTTGGCATATGTGTCTTGATTGGTTTGCATTTCTCCATGTTGAACCTTTTCAACAAGTCTTTGGTATACTTCTCTTGTGAGAGAAAGTTACCACCTTTCATTTGCTTGACTTAAAAGCCGAGGAAGTATGTTAGCTCACCAATCATTGACATCTCGAACTCCTTCGACATCAACTCACGAAATTCCTTGCAATGATAGTCATTTGTCGAGCCAAAGATTAGGTCATCAACATATACTTGACAAATGAAAATATCACCATTATGTTTCTTTGTGAATAGAGTTGTGTCGATGGTCCCAATCTTGAAGCCCTTTTCGATGAGGAAGTCGCGAAGACGCTCATACCAAGCCCTTGGAGCTTGCTTTAGCCCATATAGCGCCTTGGACAACCTGTAAGCATGGTTAGGATATCTATGGTCTTCCAATCTGTGGTTGCTCAACATATACAAGTTCATTTATGAAACCATTTAAAAATGCATTTTTTACATCCATTTGATAAAGCTTTATATCATAGCATGATGCATATGCGAGTAGGATACGGATGGCTTCCAGTCGAGCAACCGGTGCAAAGGTCTCTCCAAAATCTAAGCCTTCAACTTGAGAGAATCCCTTTGCAACAAGTCTTGCCTTGTTCCTTACAATCACGCCTTGATCATCTTGTTTGTTTCTAAACACTCACTTTGTTCCAATGATTCTTGCATCTTGTGGGGGCTTCTCCAGGGTCCAAACTTGGTTATGGGTGAAGTTGTTAAGTTCTTCATGCATGGCGTTCACCCAGTCTGGATCCTGTAGCGCCTCATCTATACATGTAGGCTCAACACAAGAAACAAAGGAGTGATGTTCAATAAAAGAAGCATGTCTATGTGATCGAGTAATAACCCCTTATGAAGGACTCCCAATGATTTGGTTTTGAGGATGAGCTTGAAGTAGTGATGAGTTTCTCCTGTTAACCACTTGGGAAGAAGATCCTGGAGCATCAACATCTTCGGCTTGTACCCTTGCTTGTTCATGAGAGACAAATGTATCTTCATTTGCACGCCTCTCATCTTTTTCATCATCTTGTGGTACATTTGATGAAGAAGGCCTGTCAATGTTTTGCACCTCTTCTTCATCTTCTTTTGGTTTGATAGCTCCAATTGACATGTTCTTCATTGCTTCCCTAAGTGGCTCATCATCTACATCATCAAGATTCTCAAGTGCTCCTTGGGAGCCATTAGTCTCATCAAATTCCACATCATATGTTTCTTCTACCACGCCAGTGGCATGATTGAATACTCGATATGCTTTGAACTTTAATGAATAACCCAAGAGAAAACCAATATCACAACGTCTTTGAAACTTCCCTAGGTGATGACGTTTCTTGTAGATGTAGCATTTGCATCCAAACACCCGGAAGAAGGAGACGTCTGGCTTTTTCCCATTTAGCAGTTCATAGGGAGTCTTCGCAAGTAGCTGGTGAGAAAATAGCCTGTTTGATGCATAACATACAGTGTTGACAGCTTCGGCCCAAAACCTCTCCAGTGTGTTATACTCATCAATCATTGTTCTTGCAAGTGTGATCAAGGTCCTGTTTTTCCTTTCAACAACTCCATTTTGTTGAGGTGTATATGTTGCAGATACTTCATGCTTGATCCCAATTTCATCACAGTACTCATGAATGTTGGTGTTGTCAAATTCTTTACCATTATCACTTCTAATCTTCTTGATCTTGCAATCAAATTCATTTTAAGCTTTCTTGGCAAACTTCTTGAATATAGATGCAACTTCAGATTTGTTATGGAGAAAGAACACCCAAGTGTATCTTGAAAAATCATCAACAATCACCAGACAGTAGAGGTTGCCACCAGCACTTACATAGTTTGTAGGTCCAAATAAATCCATATGAAGTAGTTCCAGTGGCCTTGATGTTGACATGAAAGCTTTTGTAGGATGTGTGTTAGCAACTTGCTTCCCAGCTTGACATGCACTACAAGGCTTGTCCTTTTCAAATACAACATCCTTTAATCCTCTAACCATGTCCTTCTTTAATACCTTCTTGAGTGTGCTCATCCCAACATGTGCAAGCCTCCTATGCCAAAGCCATCCAAGAAATGCTTTGGTAAAGAGGCAAGTTCTCAAGTCTGCATCTTCAGAGGTGAAATCCACTAAGTAGAGATTGTTGTATCTAAATCCTTTGAACACCATTGATTCATCATCCATTTTTGATACAATAACCTCTGTTGGAGTGAATAAGCATTGAAGTCCAAGATCACAGAGTTGACCCACTGATAATAAGTTGAAGCTCAAAGGTGCAACCAAGAGAACATTTGAAATTGATAGATCATTTGAAATTTTTACCTTGCCAAGTCCTTGAACTTTTCCTTTTGAATTGTCCCCAAATGTGATTTTGTCCTGTCCATCAACATTCTCATCAAGTGAGGTGAACATCCGTGGGTTGCCTGTCATATGTTGTGTGCATCCACTGTCAATAACCTAATGGCACCCACCGGTCTTGTAGTTCACCTACATCCACAGACAAATCAAGCTTGAGTTTTGAGGGCCGTATATTGCATAGGACCAGTAACTTTTTCAATCAAGGACTTTGCAACCCAAATTTGTCTAGGTCTACTCTTGCTTGATGGATCTAGGAATGTAACTTTGACCTTTCCATTTGCTACTTTCCTTAGAACATAATGAGCATTGAAGGCAAATGGTCTTGAGTGCTTTGGCAAGGGAGTTGGTGGTTTAGCTTTGCAGGTGTGGGCAAAGTGACCTTCTTTTCCACACTCAAAGCATTTGATAGGCTTATGAGTCTGCTTTGGCTTGTATTGAGTAGTAGCTTTCTTTTGCACAAAAGCATTGTATCCAATATCACTCTTGTTGTTTTTCATGACAGTGTTCAAGAGCAATTCATTTTGGAGGTATTGGCCCTTGTTGAACTTTTGCACACTTGTTTCAAGATGTTCATTTTCACTCTTAAGTTTCTTGACCTCATTTTTAAGCCTTTCATTATCCACTGCCAACTCATTATTGAAATCATTGTTCTCAATGGCAACCTTTCCTCTAGTAGTTGCATTAGTCAAGTATCTCTTTATTTTTTGGTTGTCTAAAGTCAAGACTTCAACTTTTTTGGTCAATTCATCATGCAGACTAGTTTGCTCTCCTTGACTCAAATCATCACATGAGGTTGCTACATCAATCTTAACAATAGGGTTAATAGCCTCATGTGTATTGCAAGATAAAAGTTCATTTTCAACAAGAAGATTATCATGATCAAATTTAATCTTAGTATAGTCTTCCTTGATTTTCACTAGTCTATCTTTCAACTCCCTATTAGCTTCATTTAACTTGTCACATTTATCCTTAGCATCTTTTAGGGAGGATGTAAGCTCATTTACAGTGGATGACATAGTTTTGTTTTCTTCTTTCATTTCATCACTAGCTTTCATAACTATGTCATATTTGGCATTCAAAGATTCATTTTCATTTTTCAACTTTTCACATTTAGATTTTGACTTCCTAATGATTTGAGTGTATTCTTTAAGCAAGTCAGCTAGTTCATCATAGGAAGGTGAAGCAAATTCCTCATCACTATCACTATCATCAGTAATATCAATATCATTTTGTACCTTCCGTTCACCTCTAGCCATGAGGCATAGGTGAGAAGTCAATGATGGCGATAGTGGTGGTGGTGGTGAACAGAAGTCCCCGGTGATGGCGGCAACTTTTTCATCATTCTCTTCTTCACTTGAAGAAGATCCACTTGATGACTCAATGTTAGTGAGCCAGTCACCAACAATATATGCCTTTCCATTTTTCTTTTTGTGGAACCTCTTGTGCTTCCCATCCTTCCTCTTGAAGAATCTCTTTTCCTTTTTCTCATCATCGCTGTCATCTTCTTTCTTGTCCTTGAGCTTGTTCTTCTTGGGCTTGTTACATTGATGAGCAAGATGACCAAGCTCTCCACAGTTGTAGCAATCCATCTCAGAAATGGGCTTTCTTTTGCTAGAAAAGAATTTTTTCTTTCTTGAATCAAATTTGATGCCTTCTCTGTTGAGCTTCTTTAACATCTTGGTGGTCTTTCTCACCATCAAGGCAATGTTAGCATCAAGGTCATCATCACTTGAGGATTCTTCCTCAATTTGTACTTTAGCTTTTCCTTTTCTTTCTTGATTTGCTTTGAGAGCCAAATCATTTCTCTTGGAAGATGACTCTTCCTTGTCATTGATGTGCATGTACATCTCATGAGCATTGATCTTTCCCAATATCTGTGTAGGTGTGGTAACTAAAAGATCCATTTGATGCAGTACAGTGACAATGTGTCCATATTTGTCAATTGGGAGGACACTGAGAATCTTCCTCACAACATCCGGTTGTGAAATTTGTGTAAGCCCCAATCCATTTACTTCCTCTACAAGAATATTGAGACGTGAGTACATAGCATTAGCATTTTCATTAGCAAGCATTTCAAAAGAATTTAACTTTCTCATAGCAATGTGATATCTCTCCTCACGCTCACTTCTAGTTCCTTCATGTAGAGCACAAATGTCCATCCACAAATCATGAGCATTTTTATGATTTCTAACTCTATTGAACACATCTTTGCAAAGGCCTCTAAAAAGAGTGTTTTTGGCCTTAGCATTCCATTTCTCATAATTAAACTCATCACCTACAAGATTTGTGCGATCTCTAGGTTCGGGGAATCCTTGTGTGGCGGTTTTGTAGACACCAATGTCTATAGCCTCTAAATATGCTTCCATATGAATTTTCCAATATGGAAAATCGTCACCATCAAAAACGAGAGGAGGTCCATCCCCACCGGACATCGTTACTCTAGCGGTTAAGCTAATCTAAGAGCAACAAGGCTCTGATACCAATTGAAAGGATCACGATGCCCAAGAGGGGGGAGGGGGTGAATTGGGCTTTTTTAAAAATCAACAATAATTAAAACCTAAGCAAGAGCCCAACTTCACCCCAACAACTAGCACTAAGAGAATAATACTAGAAATACAACAATGCTAAGACAATACTTCAAATACTTGCTAAACAAATACACAATGTAAAATGCTTGAATTAAGTGCGGAATGTAAAGCAAGGGTTAGAAGACTCCTCCAATTTTTCCCGAGGTATCGAAGAGTCGGCACTCTCCACTAGTCCTCGTTGGAGCACCCGCGCAAGGGTATCGCTCCCCCTTGGTCCTCGCAAGAACCAAGTGCTCACTACGAGATGATCATTTGCCACTCCGGTGTGGTGGATCCCTCACGACCGCTTACAAACTTGAGTCGGGTCACCAACAAGATCTCCACAGTGATCACTGAGCTCCCATCACCACCAAGCCGTCTAGGTGATGCCGATCACCAAGAGTAACAAGCCGTAGACTTTCGCTTGACCAAGAGAATCCTAATGCAAGTGGTGTGTGCTCTAGGTGGCTCTCGCTAGCGCTAATGAGGTCCAAATGCGGGATTAAGATTCTCTAATCTCCTCACTAGGCTTTTGGTGCTTGCAATGCTCTACCAATGCGCAGGAATTAATGTGGGTAGCAAGACATTGAATATGGTGGGTGGAGGGGGTATAAATAGCCCTCACCCACCAACTAGGCGTTGCAAGCAGTGTTCTGCGCATGGGCGCACCGGACAGTCCGGTGTGCCACCGGTGCGCCAAAGGTGCACCACCGGTGCGCCAACAGTCGACTCCAATGGCTAGTTCTGACAGCTAGCCGTTGGCCTGATGACACACCGGACAGTGAACAGCCACTGTCCGGTGCACACCGGATAGTACGGTGCACTGTCCGGTGTGCTGTCCGGTGCGCCACTAAAATTCAATTCTGAACCTTGCGCTCTCGGGTTTCTGCTCGGGGAAAACCCTTCCCTGGGCCATCCTGGCCCCATCTGGCAGAGGGCGCACCGGACAGTCCGGTGCACACCAGACAGTCTGGTGCCCCAAGGCCAGAAACCTTATTTTCTGTTTTATGCTGTTTTTCAAATCGGTTTTCGTTCTAACTTGTGAGTATGTTCTAGAGTGTCACCTAGCACTATATGTGAGTGTGAATATGCATCAACACTACACTAGAACTCTCTTGGTCAAACTACTCATCGACAACCCCTCTTTATAGTACGGCTAAAACATAATAAAAGACCTAACTAAATCACGAGTGTTCGCAACTCCTTGACACTCGGACTACGTAGACCTTCACTTTGTGTTTCGTCGCTTTAGCCGTCGCTTCGAGTTCTTATCTCCGGGATTGCTTTCACCGTTGTAGTAATTCTACCTATAATGCGACCTAACTTACCATTTGTCTCTGCAAAACACACGTTAGTCACATATAACATTACGTTGTCATTAATCACTAAAACCAACCAGGGGCCTAGATGCTTTCAGTATGTAACAGTACCATATGTGTGTTGCTTGGGCTTGCAAATGTTGTATCGAAGTCTGGTGTTGTACGAGTGTTCAGCAGGGTGAGACATCGGTCCCAGTATTGCATGCTACTCGGAACTAGAAGCAGTGACCAAATCTGTTGGGCCACGCCATCCCATGCGGAGTGCAGGTAGATGGATTGGCGTCCACTGATGCCGAACAGGGCGTACGACAATTGTCCGCTGAATCCTGAGGCTCCTCCGTCCGAGCGGGAGATGGTACTGGTATTGAGGATTGCGCCGGATCTGCTGCATCCAAAGAAACAACAAGCAAACGAACATGCATAGGATCATAGCTCAACAAAATATTGTGATCGCTCATTTCTTTGTTACGTAATGGAGTGTTGGGATCATAGGACAAACGCTGGAAGGGAAAAACATTCTTATAAAAAACAACGCCCCTTGAAATATAGATGCAGCCAGAATTGGGATGAAGATATTTGTATCCCTTATGGAGTGAGCTATAGCCCAAGAACACACACTTCTTAGATCAGAAGGATAGCTTATACTTGTTGTAGGGCCGAAGAAGGCCAACAAGCACATCTAAAGACACGCAGCATAGAATAATTTGGAGAAGTGTGAAAAAGACGCTCTAAAGGGCTAGTATTATTGATGACACGAGTAGGCATGCGATTTATTAGATAGGTGACGGTGAGAAAAGCGGCATCCCAAAATTTAATGAAATCATGTGCGTGAGCTAAAAGAGCAAGCCCGGTCTCTACAATGTGTCGATGTTTCCGTTCGGCCGAGCCGTTTTGCTGGTGTGTGTGAGGACACGAGACGCGATGGGCAATATCTATGGAGCTGAAGAAAGTGTCGTGTATTTTTTGATATTCTCCACCCCAATCAAATTGAATGCTTATAGATGGGCAAGTAAGCTATTCGTAATTGTGGTCTCAACTTTTCACACTTCCAGAGTTATCCATTGTTTGTATATCTCACACTTGTGTGATAATGCATATATCAATCGACGGTGTCCCACTCAGAGCTTGATATCAGATGGTTCAGAGAAAGAATTGGTTTTGTCAGACAGATTGAGGATTAATCAAATCCACATACATTAAGTATCTCATGCCACTTATGTTCTACTGAACAACCATATTTTGGTATATGCAGGAGCTAGGGTTCATTGGCCTGGCGTTCCCCACTTTTTCCCATCCTCTCCTCGCTACTATATATACCCAATCTACCATTGTTGACTTCATTTGCTGCCTGAGGCACTCTCTTCTCCACGGCTGCGATTTGCTGTCTTCTCACGACGTGGACGCTGCTGCATCCTTAGCAAAAATGTCTGTGGGGACGCGACGACCGCCACAGAGCCCGCCATCGTGGCTGCAGCCGCTGCGACTGCACCAGCCATGGATGGGACGCGTTCGCAACTACCTCCCCATTGCGCTGGGCGACCTGCTTACCAATTTCTCTGGCAGGCAACCTGCTTGCCTCCTCCCTTTGCTGTTATACTATCATATTACTCATGCTAATGGTTCATCATGAATTTTTTGATTTGCTTTTGGATTTAGGATGAAAATTTGATTAGTTGCAAGCAGAAATAGGCAATAAGAAATTTGAGAATAAAATCAAGTGCTGATGAAGGGCGATGATGTGCACCTTTTTCTGAATGCATGCCATTGAGTAATTGAAACAACTGCGAGTAGCTAATTAGAGCCGACCCCTCTACACACTTGAAGCACATTTACTCATCCATTTTTTGTGGTTCTGCCTAGGAAGGTCATTTGGATAGTTCTGACAACCAGTGCAGTGCTACTTATAATACGATGGTAACTTATGCAGCGAGAAGAGGTAGGGTCTGGTTTCTATGATTGAGCAAAGGTGATGTTGAGCCCTCATTTTTTCTCTTTTCGTCTTTGCAACTTTTCTCCGCTTCAGAGTTTTACAGTCGCAAAAATTGCTTACATCCTGATGTCAGAAATTGGCATTAGGGGCATGTTGATGTTGGAGTTGAAGCTGTCTTACCATGTGACAACAATCGACAACATCATTAAAGAACAATATTGTGTTCAGAAATGTTGAGTTTGTGATCCAAATTCTGAAGAAGGTGGCCAAGTTGGCATCACTACGCTCCGGCCCGTGATCTCTACCCACTTTAGAGTTTCGCGTCTATAAATACACTTGTAATCCACAGGAGATCGACACCTCATTGTAAATCTCTTGCAATCTGTAGCCACCCGAAAAATAGCGATATTGTTGCTGGTCGGCATCCGTGGTTTTTTCCCCTTCGCTTTGGAGAGGTTTTCCACGTTAAATCTGTGTCTTCTCTGTGTTTGACCTACTTTGTGTCGTATTGATTCCTAACAAGAAATTCTAGAGAAAGTTTGAGAAGCTGGCACCTTATTTATGTTGAAATTGGTTGGCCTACAACATGATGGCCAACCCCCATAGTTGTACTGTGGGCAAAGATTTTTCCGGTGGTCACACAATCTGGTCTCTTGTTTCCATTTTGAAATTTTCAGGTACTGGAAGCTGGACACCAGAGTCATACTCGAAGGTACTGGTAGCAGCGAGTTGTCGTGGCGCAGTTTTCTGATATGTTTCTAACTGCTCATGGACAAATTGCGCTTCTTGATCTGAAGATGTCGTCAAGGGGGAGGGGCCTGAAGCACGGGAAGGTGATTAGGTGCAATTCAACTACGTCCGTACGTCACGCGCAAACGTAGATCAGGTGCAATTCATTCTTGTGGTATAGAAAATGCTAGGTTGTTCTTATCGACTTTATAGATTCAATTATTCTGTTGGTTTGGTTGTCTATATACAGCATGGATTATGAATACTTCACATACAACAGCAGCCAAATTGTTCACTTCCTTCTCAATAGTTATGATTAATACCATCGATCATGCATCTTCTTTTCGCATGTGTGATTTAAGTACAATATAGTAGATTGGTCTGTGACAGCAATCTGGTTGTATTTCTCCATGGTGTAGGCAGTACAAAATTTTCATTGTGTTTCAGTATTCCGGATCGAAGTCTCTATACTGCACTTGCATTACTTTTAACATCCAGTCTAACCATTGCCAGACAATACAGGTGGTCTTGCATCTTCTTTTCGCATGTGTGATTTGATTACAATGTAGTAGATTGGTCTGTGATAGCATTCTGGTTCACATGTGTGATTTAAGTACAATATAGTAGATTGGTCTGTGATAGCATTCTGGTTCTCATGAATTAAGAGACCGTTTGGATTTTGTTCCACAAACTATGTCTCGAACTTTTTTTTTTCAAAATGAGATATCTATTTACTGTATACAAACAATTGTTCATATTTGACACCTCCCCTTCCAAGACAGCCAATTTTCCATGACAAGATCTCTACTGATTGTCCAGTGGATGAATGCAAACAGATTGGTTCTGTTTTTTGCATCCAATTATATAATTTAGTTTGGCTGCTGATATAGAGATCAAGGGATGGTGGATGCAGCTGCTCTTATGCTTTTCTTCTCCTCATTGTTTGCTATTGCTATCATCTTTCAGAAGTAATGTAAAAGTTTCTGCCTTTTTCCTTCTCTTGAGAACCTATTGCAAGTAGTTCTAGCAATGCAACACAGGTAACTAAGCAGAATAATGAGTAGACTTTCATAAGTAAGAAGTCCATGCACGAGGCTCTAATGCTACATTTCTGGAAGTTGTAAAAACTGAAAACAATATATTCATAGGGCACCCTTCAGTGGGTATAACAATTTGTAGCACCAGGATGCAGGGGGTCATTTTGTTCAGTGGGTATAACAGTTTGTAATGCTTTGTTTGCCGCTTCATGAAATTTATTTCAAATCTTTGCTGCATCTTCTAGGATCAACTCCAACGACTTCTACTGCGACGATTGCAACACGCACAGGTAGGAGACGTTCTATATGCTCCTCTCCTCTCTACTTCCTCTTGCTTCAGATTTTGGCCAGGTGGATGTATACTGCGTATTTGAATTGGATCAGTTGCTATTCAAATTTTAAGTGCTCCATCATTGTTGATAAATAACCAGTATTGTTGGCTTTGAACCATACTTACGAATATATATATATATATATATATATATATATATATATATATATATATATATATATATATATATATAGAGAGAGAGAGAGAGAGAGAGAGAGAGAGAGGTAATGGAAGCCCTGGGCTTCCGTTAGTGGACGAAGCCCCAGCCATGAGGCCAGCCATGCATAGGATAGCAACGTATCCCGGCTGAGACGCTGCAACCGATATACGCACACATAAAGGTATGTGAAAATGTGCATAAAAAAGTTTCTGCCACGAATCACGGAACGAATATTTGCATGTGCATGCCGGTTTACGATTGCATAACGCTGTGAGACATGATAGCGTAAACCATGCAACATTTAAAAATCTCACACCGGTTTGAGATAAGGAAAGACGTGCGCGTAAATAAAGGTGCAGATACGGGAGGAAACAAATACATGGTTAGCCCGTCCCACGTTCGCTCGTCCACCGTCTTTATCTCAGGTATTGGCGGCGTTTAGCGGCGGCGGAAGTTAGAGGTACGGCCGGCGGCGATAAAATGTCGAGCACCGGAGCTGGAGACCACATGCCACCTGTAGCATCTGTAAATACGCCAGGAGGTACGTCTGTTTCAATGGACATGAATCATGTATTCTCTGCGATCGCCCCATACACAGAGGGTGTCTCCGTTACTCCCCCGGCAGCATTGAGGGCACCTGGACATATCGATGAGCAAACAAAAACGGCAGATGTGGTCGGCGCAGAGAAGCACATCCCCATGAGACATATTGGGCCGCATGAACAGGACACACCTCATATTCTTCAAAGCCATGTAAGTTCTCCCTAATATGACACTGTTATTCTCTTACATACTTCTTTGTAATGTTGTACATATACCATGTTAAATTTAGACGCTATTGAATAGTAAATGTTAAATTTATGTGCGCAGCCGGACAATATTGATATAAGATTGATACCTAAAGTCGGTATGACATTTAGTAACGTGGACGAGGCGTATAATTTTTATAGTCAATATGCATACGAGGTTGGATTTCCGTTGAAGAAATATAGGGAGCGGAAGAATTGTAAATGGTTGAACTGTTCAATGGAAGGAAAGAATGCTGAAAGGGTAGCTGGAAATCCAAGGATACGTAACACATGTTCGAAACGAACACAGTGCAAGGCTGGGATGAAACTTAAAAAAATCTACGATGATGCTAAAGAGAATGTTATTTCCGTTCGGATTGATCTGGTAAACTATGAGCATAATCATGAATTTTTGAAGAAAGATACAGAAAAGGGGCAATTGCAATGCAATAAAACACATGATCGTGAATATATGGAATTCCTTAGTGCGATGCAAGAAAGCAGGATTCCACAACATTGCATTATGGATTTTGTTACAGAAATGCATGGTGGCCCAGAAAACGTTCCAATAACCGTGCAGGACATGAGTAACCTGTAAGTGTATTATGCATTGACAATAATTGTATTTTATATTACAGAAACAATCGTAATGTGTTGAGTTAGATATAGTGCATAATCATTACATTTTTTGACAGGAAAAAAGCATGGCAAAGGGAAAGAAATGCAAATGATGTGTCAAAGCTGTTATCTTTTTTTTTCATTATGCAAGAAAGATAATCCACAATTTTTTTCAGACTTTCAACTGGACAAAGAAGGGAAAATTTTAAGCATATTTTGGTCCCATGCTAGCCAGCAAGCCGAGTACATTGATTTTGGTGATGCAGTTACATTTGATACTACACATAAGACTAATATGTACGATAAGCCATTAGGCATGTTTGTTGGCTCGAACCACCACCTACAATGCACAATATTTGGGTTTGCTTTACTAGGAGACGAGACAGTTGATACATTCGAGTGGGTCTTCAATACGTTCAAAACATGCATGGGATGTGACGGACCACGAGTGATGTTGACAGGTATGTTGTAATAAATGGCTCGTAATTATTATGGCACGTACTATATGATATCATATTGGCTTGCATGATGTTATGTAAATTTATCTATTTCAGATCAAGACCCTGCTATGCCAATCGCACTAGGCAGAGTATTCCCAAACACAATACATCGATTGTGTTTGTGGCATGTGCAAAACAGGTATATGCCCCACTTGAATGAATTATATGCAAGATTTGAGGAGATGGATTTCAAAACAAGGTTCCAATCTATAATACATCATCCATTGAATGAAATGGAGTTCGAGGCTGCCTGGCAAATGATGCTTGATGATTTCCAGCTACACGAGAACAACACCCTTGCCAGATTATATGAAATACGCAAAGATTGGGTACCTGCATTTTTCAAAGGAGACTATTGTGGTCTTATGGTCTCTACACAACGAAGCGAGAGCATGAACAAGTTAGTGAAGAGTGCCCACGTGGATGCAAACACACCGCTTCATCAATTTGCAAAGCAAATGATGAAACTCCTGCATAGTAGGAAGATGAAAGAGGCCAAAGAGGCACTAGGATGCATGGTAAGTGAAAAAAATAATAAACATATGTTTTATGCTATTAAAAACAAAACGGTATTAATACTATATTGTGTAATTTGCAGGGTCAAAAGAATACAACTACATTGTATATGTTTGAAATAAGAGTTGCAAGGGCATACACTAGAGCTGTGATGACAAGGTTCCAGGAGACAGTTAAATATGCAACTGCATACCGAATAGACCGTGATACAGAGGGTGATGAACATGATTGGGTGGTGAAACATACTACAAGATCAAATAAAATTGTTTGGGGTCAACACCAATTCAAAATAAGGGCTGATGTGGATGCCGGAAAGTATTCATGTGAGTGCAAGCATTGGGAGCATACAGGTATGTTATACTAAACGATTTTTTCTATATAAAATTCTAAATTATTACGAATACATAGCTTTTTGCGATTAATATATGACGTAATGTATGTTTAATCAATTATAGGTCTATTTTGTGTTCATCTTGTACGCGCTTTCATGCATCTACAAATTGAAAGGATCCCGAGTGAGTATATTTTGCAACGATACACATACTCTGCGCATCAAGATGTGGCTTTTTCAAGAGACGATAGGAATTTGAAAGGAAAAGATGGAGAAACTAGATCATATAGACAGAAGATGTTGCTTAAAAAAGCAATGAAAATAGTACACCATGCGAGTCTGTCTAAAGCTGGGAATGATAAAGCCCTAGAGATGATGGACGAATTATTAGGGTTATTGATGCGTGTGGAGCCTGATATAGGTACTGGTGAGAGTTGTGGCACAAGTGTTTGCGATGACATCCAGGTACGCACCTCGTGATGTTATGAATTTTGCATAATTACTTGTCGATAATGATCCATGTTTGTAATGATGATATAGGTCGAAGCGTATGAAACAGACGAAATGGCTATAGACAACTTACGCAAATTAGATGATGGGAACGAGGTATGGAACAAATCTTTATAATGTATTACATATGCTGCTCTATAAGATTTGTGTCTTCACTGGACTTTGCTTTATTTCACAGGAAATTTTAATGGGGTCTAATACAAATGAAGGCAATACTAAGGATGATCAATGTAATATGCCGATATTAACATTGGAACATAACACTGACATTCGGCTGGTTGATAGTAGTTCTACGGATGTGGAAGCTAGAAAGGTAAAAACATTGCTACAATATATGATGACATACGTGAATATAAAATCTGACTTAATATCTTTGTTTTTTTAGAAACTGGAATTTCATATGGAAGGTGTAAACTTAGCAAGACCAGATAAGGCCAAGCCTAAGGGAAGAACAATCAAAAGTAGTGAGCAACAAGTTTTAAAATTGGGTGCGAAAGGAGCTAAGAAGATGAGCAGGAAATGCCAGAAATGTGGCATAGCTGATGGTCACAACAGCCGTACGTGTTTAACTGTCGAGGATAATAGGGTTCGATTGGCTAAACTATCTGGACGTAAGCGAGGACGGCCTCCTGGTTCAAGGAACAAAATCATAGCTGCAGCCCCACAATGGAATGAGACATCAACGTCGAAAAAACGAACGGTGGATGTCGGAGATGATGATTCATCTGGTAGAGAGTAGAAGGTCATAAGATACAAATATTTCCTTATGTAAATGTGATTCCTGTGTTTACTTGACAAATTCCAGAAAGTATCATAAATATACTTGCAAACTGGCATAAACGTATGTGTAATTTGTCATAAGCTATTAACAGGTATGCAGCAAACTGAGTGTACATAGACTTAGCATACATGTATGTGAAAAAATGCATAACTCTGCGTTGTGTAATGCATAAGATGGTTAGCCTATGAACCATGACTGTACAAAAAATGACCCTGATTCCAGTATATAACGATGATAATGTATAGAATAATGTATTGGCATAGAATGATGACTATTGTATCATAAGTGTATGGGCAAACATGCATAAGACCCGCAATAATTATATCGTAAACTTCGGACAAAAACAGGCATACTTCGAGGTTATTGACATAACAATATTGTACAGGAATCTGGCAGAATCAAATGCAAGAAACACACATTACTATCAAACACATTTTGGTACAATATTCCAGTTTAGAGGTTAGCTGATCCCCAAAGTTGTCATTGACATAAACTAAGAAACGTCAACGGTCTTTGCCCATATTATACACACATGACTGATCTGAAGTTTAGGGAACCATTGTATACAAAATTTATTACATGTCCAAACTAAACTACATCCTTTAGACCTTGAATCTTTGGATGTCTTCGAGAAGCGATAATGCTTTGTTCTTCGGGTGGAATGTGATATAATGCAGCGCAAGAGACCGTATCTCACTAGTGTTGCCCTGGAATACAAAAACACTGAGTTAGTTATACCTCTGTTCCATATGTTGCCTTGTGCTAACTATAGAATTAACTGGTAAATTTGTACGTACTGCTTCTATGTCTGACCGCAAAGATCCTTCGTCGCATTGATAAAATAGAATGTAACCCATAACATAAAACCCACAGTCATTGGATCCTGCTGCCATGTTAGGACAATTTGGGCACAAGTCAATTGTGAAGTTACCAAACTTGGGAAAGCATGTCCTGGGCCGTACATGTTGTATTGCTTTGTTTAATCTACTCATAATAACCTTAGCCCATGGTAACTTTCTGCCACCTGAGCCCAAATGTGCAAAATGATAGTCCTTCCATGTAGTTCCACCAAGTGTTGGTCCATATGGGTTGGAATCTAAAATATGAATGCACTTCTTGACCTTGTTGACAACATACAATGTCCAATGCCCCCTGCTTACCATGGGGACCATGATCTGACCGTGTAAAAAAGCATAAAATGAACAGTATAAATTACAAAAGCATAACAATGTGATATGTTCCATTTAAAATAAATTATGTTTGGATTATGAAATACGATTGTTACCGCTTTGCATTGGTCCAATTCATCTGTCTCAGGCAATGAATTGTCTAGAAGTGTGTGGAGTACAGATTCATCAAAAGGTTGAGGGTTGCGACTGTGTCGTTCCTGTTCCTCAAAGTTGAGTAGTGACTGCAATAAACGATATAAATGGAGTGAGTGTACTTGGGTTCATCTAATTTGTATATGAATATGGTGTATATAAGTTACGATAATTTACCCCAACATTAACATCAAGAATCAAACTGTTTGAACTCATGGAAGTCTGCTGATTTTTTGCATCATCAATAACACATTGGATGAAACACTGCATGAATACATTGTCGAGACACTTCCCATCGGCAAAAGATTCATATATATCAGAACATGTCGCTGAATATTCACCATAATCTATTATGGTCCTGGGGAATTTTTTATATCAATTAGAGATGTCGCGTAAAACTACCAGCATATAAGCAGATTTTGATTTAGTATGTACTTCATACCTGCCGGTGTCAGATTGCAGACCACACAAATATTCGCGTAGAGCTAACACAGTTTGCATCTCCGAGTCAAGAGAAGCCTGGCCAACCTGTGGAGTGTTTGTAGCTGGATCGGTTTCAACAGAAACCTAAAAATATATATGAAAATATACATAAAACTCTATGAACAATTTTGACAACTATAAAGAAAATGAAAATTACTGAGCTGACATAAAGTGGAATAAACGTATGTGGAATCAAGTGTCATAAACTGGCATAAAATTAATGAGCTGACATTACTGATACAAATCAAGAGACAGAAATATTCTTGCAAACTGCATAAATGTATGTGTAATTTATCATAGGCAGCTAACAGTTATGTAAAAACTGAATGCACATCTACTTAGCATACATGTATGTGCAAAAATGCATAACACTGATTTGTATGATGCATAACCTATTTAGACTGAGAAGCATGACTGTACAAAATCTGTGAACAGTTTTGACAACTACAAAGAAAATGTAAATTACTGAGCTGACATGTTCAGATGGAGTCTGATCAAAGCATGACCACTGTTGGGCAAGTCTGTTTCTGCCGCTTGTTGTACGCCGCCAGTAGACTAACAATCATGGTATAAATGGATTACAAATTTAGTAAACTGCTAATAATAATATAGAAAAACCACGAGGGGGTTTACTAATACCTTGATTTGCGGAGTCGCATCAAATATCGGCGCGTCAGGATCCATATGTGGTGTTGCTTTAGGAGTGACGTTTGTATTGGTCGGCATGTTCTTGCCACCGTCACCATGTTTACCCTGAAAAAATTGTAATGGTTATATGCTATTTAAAGAAAACGATGAATACAACCCTAGAATGAAAAAATACAATTAATAAGAAAAACATTACCACTGAGGTTGTAGGTGTTTTGTTCTGTTTCGTTATATTTGTATGAACCAGTGGATCAATATCAGCTTCATCGGGGCAACTTTCTAATAGTACACGAATATGCTGTTGCCTTAACAGTAATTCATGTACCTGTGTGTCTGTAAACTGCGTATCCTGCTGAGAAACTGGAGTAGACATATCGGGTACAGTTGGGGGGGCCGGACACGTACATCCTTCTGTACGTGTCATGTAAACAAAAAAACATTGTTTAAAATGATGGCATCAAAACGATATCGACAAATGATTGCATAACTTTTTTATATTGACGTAAAGACATTAAACTGACTAACCAGCTGTCTGGGGAAGAATATCATCTGATTTTGAAGTAGTTTTCTGCACATCATAAGCATCTTCATTGTCCCCCGCCTCAGCACAGAGGACCTCATCAATTAACTCACCAAAAACATCAGATAGATTGTATTGTTTCTCAACAATCTGCTGAAGAGTCTGTTTAATAACTGAACACGCCTTACCAACCTCCGTATCAAAATGTGACAGCTTCTCTATGAAACCCAGGCGGTGGCGGGATGGAAGCTGATTCAGCTTGCTTGATATCAAATCCCTGATGACCGGGAGTTCGATGTGAATTGAGTGCTGTCCAGATGGGTCAGGACGAGGTACATCAAAAGTGTTGGTCCTGGTCTTATGCTGTTGTAAATTGAAAATTATTAAGTAAATATATAGCATATCACTGAATATTATGTTGAAATTCTATGACAAAAAATATATAAATAGAATCATGCCTTGAATTGTGCTTCAACGGGGGGTACAACTGTGTAGTAGGTCTCTGAGGAGCTTCGGAACTAAAAAAAGGCGTGAAAGATGGAGTAAAACTTATACAAACATATTAAATTGATAAATGAGATTCATATGTTTAATGTAAAATGCAAAAAGGCATCACAAATATGCTTACAAACGGGCATAAAGGTATGTGAACGTTATCATATGCATGTAAAAAAATGATTGACACATAAAAAAATACCGAACAATGTCCAAATGCTTCTTCTCCTTTGCGTATCTTGCCCTTGTCAGCTCTTGTCAGGGCTTGAATAATATTCCTATCAAAGTATTTGATTTGTGGTGTTCCACGTTTGTTCCGGGGTGCCGCTGAGTCATGAAGATGATCCAAATAATACAACTACAAAAATCATAACATGAGTCATTATGAGACATAACAAAAGCATAATCTACGTGTATATGGATTTTGCATACAAAATTATGGGTACATATAACAGACAAAAAAAGGATATGCTTACAAGAATAACGATGGAACATCCATAGATGGTTGTAGAAACGTTCGTAACGCTCCTAGTATGCCACTTCTTGGCAGCTTGGCATAAATCATTGAAAATAAGCTGGCACCAGTCCATCTGGTGGAAACGATCCATCTCCTCGGTTAAAAGAACCTCATGGTTGGTTATTCCCCAGCTGGCAGTAGGGAACAACAACCTATTGAACAATATCAAGAAAAAGCATCTGATGCTTAAATCATCGTCAGACCCTTTCCTCAGACGATCTTGAAGAGCTGTAACCCCAAAATCTTCTTTCGATAGACCAAGTTCAGCTCTTAAATTGTTGGCAGCAACAGCTTCATCGATGCCCAATGCAGTTCCTCCCCCAGCATTCGGTAACCCCAAAATTAGGTGCACCGTATCCTTTGTAATTTTCAGCTCCTTCCCTGGGCCAGCTCGAATTGTCATGTCATTGTGGTCGAGCTTTTCCATCAGCCAAGCTAAATGTGATCTGCTGCCGAGTGCGTCCAGTCTCATATCAAGAATACTAGAAAATCCCCTACGTGCAATTGCTTGGCGCTGTCTGTCATTTAATATCTGGATGCTTACTAATACATCTTGGGGGTTGCATCTGACATTAAGCCTCTGCTAAAAAAAGTATACAATGAATATCGTAAACATTTACATCTGCATAATCGCAACTCAATGTTTAACTCAAACATCAACACAACATGATTTCACGCATAAAATGATATATTGCCATAGACCATAAATCTCTAACCTGTCGGGGGGGGGCACTACTTTCCTCCGCTTTGTGACTAGCTTCTTCAAAACTTTCCTAGGACTGTCGTCCAAGTTACGCTTCTTGGATAATGGCATAAAGTCATCATCCTCATCAGCAGCCTGCCTTGTTTCGGGTCTAACAGTCTCCGCCGGAACACGGGTATGTCAACGCTGAAGCACTCCTGAGTAGACTGGATTATAATCCGTTTTGGATTAGAAGGAGGTCGGTCTACGTTCTTCATGTCTGATGTTCCTGCCAAATGAAACAACACATATACATAAAATACGTAAAGGATCAAAAAAAAGTTAAGCGCAAGTCAATTCAGTTCAGTTCATGACCATGCATTCCATTAGATCCCAACATATCATGCAGCATCACTACTAAATTGTAAATTGCATAATTCTATCAACAAAGCAGCATAACACAATATTGTAAATTGCATAAACGTGTGAGACTAAATGGATCAAAAAAAAAATCTGCTCATATGCGACATCCAATTAATGTATAACCTGGTTATTTCGTGTGAGCTGACCCAAATTGAACAGCAAGATGTTTATGGCATAATATATTGATGTATGTATCATACTTCTGTCAACAAAGCAGCATAAACAGAGTATTGTAAACTGCATAAACGTGTGAGAGATTGCATAGTATACATTTGTGTCTCCGTTTAACTATAAATTTATAATGAATTGGTTTTTGATAAATCAAGCAATTGGGAAAATAATAAGGTGAACTCTATTTACGATTCAGATTGTAAGAGTTAAAGGTTGATGACTTACCGGAGTGTGGATGGGCCTGGAGGGCGGCTGAATTCGAGACACCTCTGCAGGGGACAACCCAAGGCGACGCGCGGCTGTGTCAAATGCGTAGGGGACTCGACGTTGGGGACGGAGCTCGCGACGGCGTAGGGGACTCGGCGTTCGGCGGCCGCGGTGGAGAAGATCGAGGTCTCAGTCTCTGCCGAGTAGAAGAACGCAGGGGCGGCACAACCGCCTCCGCGATTCCGGGTCCCTTCCCGGAGACGAAGAACAAGGCCACGACGTGTATGCAGCGGAGAAGGTGAGTCCGGGTCTCTGCGGTGGTGAAGGAGAATGCGACGGCGGTGGAACGACGGGGGGAGAATCTTAATGCTCACGGCAGGCGGGGTGGACAAGAAGCTCACGGCGGCGATTAGTCTAGGGTTCGACGGGCGCGGAGGAGAAGCAGCATACGGCGGCGGATTTGGCTAGGGTTCGGCCGCGGCGAGAGTTACGGGAGAGATGAGCTGAAAAAATGAGAGCTCGGTTCCTTGATTCGTGGGCCCGATAGACGTAAGCTGCCCAGATTGCGGGGACACGATCTTTTCGTGGGACCGGATGCCGCGAGACGTGCACACACCAAAAGAGTGTAAATTGTAACAAGATTGAGCATAACGCGTAGTTATAATTGACGTAACTATGTATTACAGTCAGCCAAAAAAGCGTGCGCACCGGTCAGCGCACCTGGTCGGGGCTTCCATTAGTTAGAGAGAGCCCAGGGCTCTAAATACTATCTCTCTCTCTCTCTCTATATATATATATATACACACACACACACACACACACACACACACACACACACACACACGACAGCACTAAAATGCACCTGGGTGCATTCTCTATATTGAATGCACCCAGGCGTAATATATAAATACACCCCGATCAAGCCTCAGCGCGCCCTCGGCCGTCCTGTTCCCGCGCCTCCCTGCCCCTCGCCGCCGCCGCGCGCCTCCCTGATCCCGCGCCACCCTCTCCCCCGCAGCCGCCGAGCGCCTCCCTGTCACCGCGCCGCCGCCGTCTCCTCCTTCCTCCGATCCTCTAACCCTAGATCCATGGCCCCACCGTCGCTGCCGCACCTTGAATCGCCTCGATGCTCCTCCCCTAATTCCTTGGCGATTGTTGTGGCTGGAGGTGCTGATCCGATATTGCCGTCTCCGATTGCGACAACGGGAGCGGGTGTACGCGGCGGATCAGGTGATCCCTTGCATCACAAGACGTTGCTGATGCCACCGCCTTCAATTCCACCTGGATCGGTGGTCACTCCTGATGCAGCCCAGCTGTTCCATCCGGTAAGAAAAAAAACAATCAAAAATTGTTGCTCCACCGTCGTTTGTTCAATATTGGTTGCAATTAATGATTGCAACTGCGTGGTTTGTATGATTTTCTATTGCATCGTTCGTTGCTTGTTGATTGCAACTAGGTGTATCCTCTAATTGCAAACTTGAGTCTCTGTTTTTACTCATTGATTACCATTGCATGGTGTGTTTGTGCTCCAGTTGCAACGTTTGTTGCTTGTTGATTGCAACTAGGTGTATCCTCTAATTGCAAACTTGAGTCTCTGTTTTTACTCATTGATTACCATTGCATGGTGTGTTTGTGCTCCAGTTGCAACGTTTGTTGCTTGTTGATTGCAACTAGGTGTATCCTCTAATTGCAAACTTGAGTCTCTGTTTTTACTCATTGATTACCATTGCATAGTGTGTTTGTGCTCCAGTTGCAACGTTTGTTGCTTGTTGATTGCAACTAGGTGTATCCTCTAATTGCAAACTTGAGTCTCTGTTTTTACTCATTGATTACCATTGCATGGTGTGTTTGTGCTCCAGTTGCAACGTTTGTTGCTTGTTGATTACAACTAGGTGTATCCTCTAATTGCAAACTTGAGTCTCTGTTTTCACTCATTGATTACCATTGCATGGTGTGTTTGTGCTCCAGTTGCAACGTTTGTTGCTTGTTGATTGCAACTAGGTGTATCCTCTAATTGCAAACTTGAGTCTCTGTTTTTACTCATTGATTACCATTGCATGGTGTGTTTGTGCTCCAGTTGCAACGTTTGTTGCTTGTTGATTGCAACTAGGTGTATCCTCTAATTGCAAACTTGAGTCTCTGTTTTTACTCATTGATTACCATTGCATGGTGTGTTTGTGCTTCCGTTGCAACGTTTGTTGCTTGTTGATTGCAACTAGGTGTATCCTCTAATTGCAAACTTGAGTCTCTGTTTTTACTCATTGATTACCATTGCATGGTGTGTTTGTGCTCTAGTTGCAACGTTTGTTGCTTGTTGATTGCAACTAGGTGTATCCTTTAATTGCAAAACTCATGATTGCGTGTTGTTCTGCAGGATGCAAACATACTTGATGTGTTTGTCCCTAGGGTGCAGCAAACATTTGATACAAAGGAAGAAGCCTACCTCTTTTACCTTGACTATGCAAAGTTGGCTGGTTTTAGTGTCAGGACAAAAAGGACTAGTAAAGAAACCAGACACTAGGTTTGCAACCGTGAGGGGTTTCTGAAGCCAGGTCAAGAGAATGAGGAGCCTATGACAAATAAGACATCGATGAGAATTGGTTGCCCTGCTTATGTGAAGGTGAAGGAGGACAAGAAGCGCAATATTTGGTATTTTCATCATGTTCAGGAAGCACACAATCACAAACTTGAACCCTCACCAAGGATGGTGAGATATATGCATTCTCATAAGCAGAGGGAGGCAGCGTTGGATGACCTGTTTGCAATCATGTCAAAGAGTGGTGTGCCAACACAGGCAGCAATGAATGTAATGTCAGAATTATTTGGAGGCCGTCAAAACTGGCCGTTCACAGAGAAAGATGTCCATAACAAGTAGGTCATAAAAAAACTGACATCATATCTTTGTGCGATATATTGACAACAGCATATTTACTTGTTTTTTCTTTTATGGTAATCAAGATGAGACACAGAGTGAGGGGGATGAGACACAACAATCTGGGTGCACTATGGCGGTGGAGGATTGCAAGAATTAGGAGGGCGACAACTTGCCATGTTAATTACCAGGACGAAAGTGATTAAGAATGACTATGAATCTGACTGAATCTCCAATGTAATATTTCAATTTTATCTTATTTTATAACTCTGTGTAAGTTAAACTCAATAATGACTGTGTGACTGTTCGTAAAACAGTGGACACACATGACCAACCAATTGCAACATCGTAGTTGCGCTGATTGCAACTGTATGTATACACTGAATAATACATGAATCTGTGTTATCTGTTTACGTCTCGACATATAATTAAAATATATCTTGTTTTATTATCATATAACAGTTGCTACTACTCATAAACAGGTTTGCAAAGTTTGCCATCATGCTGGTTACAAAACATAGAAATAAAAAGGAGTGGTCATGGTCAGTTGCAACTACGATTACAATTTCAGTTGCAACTGTAACATATACGCTGGTTGCAACTGCCTCATATGGAAGGGCTCCACCTCGCCGGTGGGTACAGAACACAAACATATACACTGGTTGCAACTGCAAAACCATACACTGTTTTGCAACTACGATTATAATCCAGTTGGAACTCTAAAACATACACTGGTTGCAACTGCAATGGCTGGGATTTTTCAAACAATATTGGAAACTGCAGTTTAGAGTACGATAACAACTAGATGAATAGACCAGTTGCAAATGGAACCAGTGCGCTGGTTGCAACCTAAACAACATTACTGTATTGTTTCTGGAGATAACATAACACAACTGATTGTTTCTGGCTACTGCATAACACAACAGATTGTTTTTGCACGAATCTAATTGTTCGACTGACTACTATCCCATTCAATTGGCAACGGACGACCACCAATTCTAAACTTATCAAGCGATCCAGGAATTTTAGCTTGGTTCAAAGGGTGGAAGATCTCGTAATGCAACAACTCACATCTGTATATTGGGCCCTTGAACTGCAATGGCATAAAAACATCATAATGGTCAGTGACTATATTATGATGCACACATAGAAAACACACAACAAAAAGCACCAAAACAGATAGAAAATCAGTTGACAGCATGGCTAACCGGATTGATTTCCTTGGTCATTTTGTCCCCATCATAATATTCCATGTACTTCCATACAAAAAAAGACAATCGCTTTGACCTGCTTGCTTTGGCACATCAATAAAAGGCCGCCTCCACTTGCTAACTCTGGGTAACTTGAGGTTGGAAACTTTCTGGAAGGCTGCATCAATGATTGGGATTTTGGCAAAGACAGCCTTGTGCCGTTCTTCCTGATTAGAACAATTTAGGAAGTAGTCGTTCGAGTCCAGCACATCAATACACTTATGGATAAAATTGAAGCAATATACAAAATAGTGAGCACCATCTTTGATAGGGACAAAAACCTGGTGCAAGGAAGGAGTAGAAAACTAATTACTAAAAATGGAAAACATATATGAAAAAAAAAGTTGCAAGAAAAAAGTATAGACAGTTGCAAAGTATGTGTCCTGGTGATTGCAACTGTAAATGATGGAAAGTTAAAAATTGTAGGTATGAAAAAAATGGGTTGGGGAAAAGGTCTGCTAACCAATTTTGCTCTTGACAAATCATAATTTTCGCACTCAGACATCAGATGATTCCATACATATATGAAGTCTTCCATCTCAGATTTATCAGCGTTGAGTACTGCTTCACACGTTGATACATTGAACTGTATGTGTTTTCCAGTTTGGAGAATAAATAAAAAAGAGAAATGATAAATGATTAAATTAGTTTAAACACATAAATGCAAGACAGTATACAAAAAATACATGGTTTTGGAGAAGAAACTTACATAAAAACCAGTGGTCAGAAACACTCTGTATCCACAAGAATTAACCTTGTGCACAATATCATCATGTCGCATGCAGTGCACGAAAAAGTCTATGATTCCTGACTCACCAAGGGTGTCATTAGAAAAAGATGTTAAAATTTCCTCGCCAGTGAGTCCAACAAGAAGGCCAAACTCCAACAAAATTCTCCTGCATCAACAAAAAAAAAATAAAAAAAACATATGGATTAGTGAGAAGAACAGGAGGATGTGCAACTGCTGGTGTGCTGTGATTGCAACTGTTGGTCTAGTGTGATTGCAAAGTACTGAATAACTCTAGGAAATTCTGTTAGACAAATATGATTGCAAACTACTGGTGTGGTATAATTGCCACTAGTGTGTTGTGATTGCATGTACTATATAACTCTGGGAAATTCTTTTAAATAAAAATGATTGCAACTTCTGTTATGGTGTGATTGCAACCACGCATTAGGTGCGATTGCTACTGCTATATATAAGTAACTAACTGTTCAAGAAAAATAATTGCTACTTGGTTAGAATTGCAAAATAAAAAGTAAATAGCAGTTGCAACTTGGGAAAACAAAAAAAACTTTTTCAGCTTAGGATCAGATGTGATCTTCCGCCTAAGTGCAACAGCCTTGGCCAGGGGTATCTCAGGTCGATTACGAGGGATCTTGAACAGGGATATGTACTCCCTAGGCTTCTTCAGCACTCTATCACCTAGGCGCTTGAATATCATCCTTTGAAACTCACTGAAATCAGCCTGGCCTACTGAGACTTCGTCTTGAGAAAGTCGGATTGGTTGGGTCAAATTGTTGATATCATCATCAGACTCCGCCGGGAACTGGATATCATCAAATGATGAGCTGGGTCCTGCCTGTGTGAATCATCTAGGCCCCTTTGGTAATGTTTTGGTAATTAATGACAACTGCTTGTGGACTAACGATTCTTGTAGAAATAAGAATGCAGGGTTGGACCACATAGAACAGGAAATGTTGAAGAATCATACGCATTGGTTGTGGATTAGATGAAGGGAAAGGTATTATATAGGTTTCATTTTTGCCGGTCTTAAGGAGTTTAGAGAAGATACCTGACCGGATTAGTAGGCTAGATAGCCGTACTATTAAGAGGGGTCAATGACTTAGATCTGTGTAAGACTTAGTGCCTCATAGAGCATCAAGTAGTTGCATTTGCATGAGGACTAACAGCGCTTCTCATTTCGCGAGTCACAAGTTCTTTCATAAGCTTGTTTGAAATTGCGAAGTCATGGATGCGCGGACGGTCCGGGCCTTAGGGGCGGACCGTCCGCGATCCACCAGAGGGGTCCGAAGTCTGACCATTTGTTTTGGCACTGTGTTCTATTGCACTGCGGACCGTCCGGGCCTTAGGGCTGGACCGTCCGCAGTCATGTCCAGTGGAGGGTGTCTTCGGGCCAGTCCCTGAATTTTAGGCGGACGGTCCGCCAGTGAGGGGCGGACAGTCCGTAAGTGTCAAATTCGTTTTTGGACAGGGACTGTGTGTTTTTATTGATTTGTACTACGGACTGTCCGGGGGACCAGTCCGGACAGTACTGTCTCAGGTCGCGGACCGTCCGGGATTTATAGCCGGACGGTCCGCACGTGTAAACTTCTTTTGATCCGAGGCTCGGGTGTTTCATGCTGCCAGGTCGCGGACGGTCCGACCTTGAGGGGCGGACTGTCCGGACCCACCTTTTGAGTCAGCTCTGACATGTTTTCAAATGGTCTTTATAGCCGTTATATGTACGGCGGACCGTCCGGCCCTAGGGCGCGGACGGTCCGCGTGTGCGCAGAACTGCTTCCTTTTGCACATAACGGTTGGATTTTTGTGAGGGACTATAAATAGAAGGGTAGCTCGTGTGAGAGAGTGCTCTTGGCCATTCCTTGCACACATTGAGCTCATTTGTGATCCTCCAACTCACTCTCTCACACTCTTTGCTTGAGATTGCATTCTAGTGAGAGATTGAGGGTTCCTAGTGCATTTGCATCATTTGGTGATTCTTGAGGCACTAGGTGGTACACCGAGCAAGCGTCGTTGGCTTGTTACTCTTGGAGGTTGCCGCCCCCTAGACGGCTCGGGTGATTGTCTCCGTCGAGCTCTCCAAGAAGATTGTGGAGAAGCCGCGGTGTGGATTGTGAGGGGTTCGCGCCTACCTCGCCGGAGCGGCAAAGGTGACATTAGTGGAATCGAGGTATTGAGTGATTTCTTGTCCACTTGGCTCAAAGATCAAGTCGTGTCTTGATAGAGGAGCAAGTGAGAGCTTGAAGTCCACCTCAACGTGGATTAGGGGTGATCGGCAAATCACCGATACCACGGGATAAATTTCGGTGTCTATTCTTTCTAGCATTACTTATTGCCTTGCAATTGATTAGTGTTTTGCTTATTGTTCTTCAAGTATTCAATCTCCGTAGTTGTTTTTCATACATTGTTTACTTATTGACACTAGATAATTTATTTCTCTTGTTGCATTGATTAAATTTATTTAGTATTGTTGATTTTAGTCAAAACCGTCTATTCACCCCCCCTCTAGCCGGTGTCCTAGATCCTACAAGTGGTATCGGAGCCGAGGACTCCATTGTTTGTGGATCTAATCATCCCGGAGTGGGACAAAATGGCTAGTAACAACAATGTGCACATTGGGAAGCCACCACACTTTGATGGAAACAATTATGATTATTGGAAAATAAGAATGTCAATGCATCTTAGAGCAATGGGTGGAAAAATTTGGCCAATTGTTAGGGATGGATTTGTTGTATTGAAAGAAGATGAACCATCCGTTAGTGATAATGAGAATATCCTTACAAATGATCAAGCCATGAATGTCTTTTATGATGCTCTTGATATAAATGAGTTCAATCGTATCAAGAATCTCACAACCGCTCATGAGATTTGGATAAAACTAATGGAAATTCATGAAGGAACTACAATTGTGAAGAGTGCCAAACTATATGTGTGCAAAGGGAAGTTTGAGCAATTTATTATGAAAGAAGATGAGAGTGTATCCGTATGTTCAATCGATTGAATGAGATAGTAAATGAACTCAAAGGACTTGGTTTTAATGTACCGGATGTGGATTTCACACACAAGTTCCTTAGATCACTTCCGGAGAAATATGAGACTATTGTGACAATGCTAGTAAGGAGTGATCTATCTACAACTTCTCCAACCGAAGTATTGGGAGAAATTCTCACTCAAGATATATTTAAGAAGTCACAAGCCGATGCCTTAAGTTTGGCAAAGAAGGTGAAAAATGAATCTATTGCTCTCAAAGCCAAGGCCTCAAAGGCAATTGAAAAAGAAGATAGCAATGATGAAGAAAATGAAAGTGAGAGTGATGGTGACATGGCTTTATTTGTAAGGAAATTCAATAACTTCATGAAGATGAAAAGAGGTCAAACATCTAGAAGAAATGCCTTCAATGATAGAAAATGTTTTGAGTGTGGGGAACCCGGTCACATTGCCATGAATTGCCCAAGCAAGAAGAAGAAGGGCAAAGATGAAAGTGACAAGAAGAAAAAGAAATACTATAACAAGAAGAAAGATGGCAAAGCCTACCTAGTTGAATGGGACTCGGATGATAGCTCGGATAATGATGATGATGACACCTCATCTAAGCTTAATGCCGGAATTGCTATCAAGGAAGCTCCCTCCCTCTTCTCATCCCCCCATTGTCTCATGGCAAAGGGAGATGCTAAGGTAAAAATCATCACCGATTTAAATGATATAAAAGATGATGATGATATCGATGATGTTGATGATGATGGCTATTCATATGATGATCTTGTTAGAATGTTAGGTGAGGCCGATGACTACATGCACAAAGAAAAAGAAAAATTTAAGACCTTGAAGGAATTGTATAAAAACCTCCAAGTGTCTTTTGAGGAGCTCAAGACCTCTCACAATGATCTCAAATAAAATTGTGAGAAGCTTGCGGATGCTCAAAAATCATCTATTGTGCATGAAGTTGAGGTGGTCACGAAGGATGTTGGAGTCACTTGTGACTTACTTGATAGTCTTACAAGTGAACCACTACCTACTAACTCTATTTGTGATAAATGCAAAATTTCTCTCAATGATAACATTGCTCTTGATGAATCAAAAATTATTGTTGAGAATGAAGTGTTAGTAGATAGAATAAATGCTCTAACTCATGACCTAGAAAAGGCATATGGTGGTAAGACTAAATTGGATTTCATATTGGGAAGTCAACGATGCTCTCTTAACCGTGAAGGTCTTGGATATGTTCCTAAGAAAGGAAAGAATGCTTTTGTAAAGCAAAAGACATTGTTTGTGAAAGAATGTGACAAAGTGTGTCACAAGTGTCACAAAAAGGGACATGTTAAGAAAAATTGTCCCAAGTTCAAAAATGTATCCTCCACTTGTTTTGAGCATTGTTATGTTCTTTCTCATAATGCAAAAGGTGTTCATGCTAAATTTGTTGGTACTTCAATTGTTGGAAACAAAAAGAAAGCTATTTGGGTGCCAAAGACCTTGGTCACTAACATCCGAGGACCCAAGCAAGTTTGGGTACCTAAAAGAGATTGATTTCCTTTTGTAGGTAAACTACAAGGCGGGAGGGAATCATTGGGTGTTGGATAGTGGATGTACTCAACACATGACCGGGGATATAAGAATGTTTACCCAAATGAGTGAGGAAGATTGCTCAAATTATGATAGTATCACATTTGGAGATAATCGTAAAGGAAAGGTTAAAGGTTTGGGTAAAATTGCTATCTCAAATGATCATTCTATATCAAACGTGCTATTGGTTGAGTCTTTGAATTTTAATTTACTTTCCGTAGCTCAATTATGTGATTTAGGATTTTGTTGCAATTTCACAGTTGAAGATGTTATTATCTCTAGTGTTGATGGTAGCAATCTTAAATTTAAAGGCTTTAGACATGAAAATCTTTATCTTGTTGATTTCTCATTGTCGGCGTTTCGAGACCGGGGGGGTCCCTAAGCCGACGAGTGAGTGTGCCGCGTGCCCCAGCCCAGATGGGTCGAGCGCGTGGGCGAGCGCGAAGGGGGGAGAGCGAGGTGGCCGGAGCCGAGTCGTGAGGGAGGTGGAGATCCCGCGGCCTTCGTGTTCGTCCCGCGCCCAGGTCGGGTGCGCTTGCAGTAGGGGGTTACAAGCGTCCACGCGGGTGAGGGGAGCGAGCGGCCCCTGCCCTCGTTCCCGCGGGGCCAACCTTCTCTAAGAAGGCCCTGGTCCTTCCTTTTATAGGCGTAAGGAGAGGATCCAGGTGTACAATGGGGGTGCAGCAGAGTGCTACGTGTCTAGCGGGGGAGAGCTAGCGCCCTAAGTACATGCCAAGGTGGCAGCCGGAGAGATCTTGGCACCTAGCTGGTGTGGTGTCGTGGCTGTCGGAGGAGTAACGGAGCCTGGTGGAGGGATAGCTGTCGGAGCGGTTGGGCCCTTGCTGACGTCCCCCTGCTTTCGTAAGGGAGCTGAGAGCCGCCGTCGTCATGGGTCTAGCGGGGCGCCATCATTGCCTATCTTGCGGAGCTAGCCAGATGGGACGTCGGTCCTGTTCTCTGCGGCCCGAGTCGGCTCGGGGTAGGGTGATGATGGCGCTTCCTGTTGACGTGGCGGACTTGTGCCCTAGGTCGGGCGACGTGGAGGCTCCTCCGAAGCCGAGGTCGAGTCTGTCCTGCATGGCCGAGGCCGAGCCCGAGCTCCTGGGTCGGGCGAGGCGGAGGTCGTTCGGCAGAGGCCAGGGCGGAGTCCGACCCCTGGGGTCGGGCGAGGCGGAGTTCGTCGTCTTCCGGGGCCTTAGCCCGAGTCCGAGCCCTGGGTCGGGCGGAGCGGAGTTCACCGTCTTCCGGGGCCTTAGCCCGAGTCCGAGCCCTGGGTCGGGCGGAGCGGAGTTCGCCGTCTTCCAGGGCCTTAGCCCGAGTCCGAGCCCTGGGTCGGGCGGAGCGGAGTTCGCCGTCTTCCGGGGCCTTAGCCCGAGTCCGAGCCCTGGGTCGGGCGGAGCGGAGTTCGCCGTCTTCCGGGGCCTTAGCCCGAGTCCGAGCCCTGGGTCGGGCGGAGCTTCCTATGGCGCCTTTGACAAGGCCTGGCTGCCTGTCAGTCTCACTCTGTCAAGTGGCACTGCAGTCGGGATGGCGCAGGCGGCGCTGTCCTTCTGTCAGACCGGTCAGTGGAGCGGCGAAGTGACGGCGGTCACTTCGGCTCTGCCAGGGGGCGCGCGTCAGGATAAAGGTGCCAGGCTACCTTTGCGTTAAATGCCCCTGTGACTTGGTCGGTCGGCGCGGCGATTTAGTCAGGGTTGCTTCTTAACGAAGGCAAGGCCTCGGGCGAGCCGGAGGTGCGTCTGCCGAAAAAAGGGGGCCTCGGGCGAGACGGAAACACCTCAGGGTCGGCTGCCCTTGCCCGAGGCTAGGCTCGGGCGAGGCGTGATCGAGTCGCTCGTATGGACTGATCCCTGACTTAATCGCACCCATCAGGCCTCTGCAGCTTTATGCTGATGGGGGTTACCAGCTGAGAATTAGGCGTCTTGAGGGTACCCCTAATTATGGTCCCCGACACTCATCTAATGAGGCAAAGCTCACAACTTGCCTATTTTCAAAAGCTTCACTAGGTTGGTTATGGCATAGAAGACTTGGTCATGTTGGGATGAAGCAACTCAATCGGTTAACCAAGCATGACTTAGTTCGAGGCTTAAAAGATGTGAAGTTTGAAAAGAACAAATTATGTAGCTCTTGTCAAGCCGGTAAGCAAGTGGCAAATACTCATCCAAATAAAAGTCAAATGTCCACTCATCGACCTTTGGAATTACTTCACATGGATTTATTTGGGCCCACATCTTTTGTAAGTATTGGTGGTAATTCTTATTGTCTTGTGATTGTGGATGACTATTCAAGATTTACTTGGGTTTATTTTCTACGAGACAAATCCAATGTGTTTGAAACATTCAAGTCATTTGCTATATTGGCTCAAAATCAATTTGATTTCGACATCAAAAAGGTTAGAAGTGATAATGGGTCGGAATTCAAAAATGCAAGAATTGATCAATATTGTGATGACAAGGGTATCAAACATGAATTCTCTTCCAAATATACCCCGGAACAAAATGGTATTGTTGAAAGAAAGAATAGAACTCTTATTGACATGGCTAGGTCCATGTTAGCGGAATATAGTATATCGGATTCTTATTGGGCCGAGGCAATAAATACCGCTTGTCATTCATCAAATAGACTATATTGTCACAAGCTCTTGAAGAAAACTCCATATGAATTGCTTATTGGTAGAAAGCCAAATATCTCATATTTTAGGGTATTCGGTTGCAAATGTTATATTTTGAGAAAGGGGAGCCGGCTTTCTAAATTTGAGAAGAAATGTGATGAGGGTTTTCTTCTTGGATATTCATCAAATAGTAAGGCTTATAGAGTCTTCAACAAAACTCATGGTATTATTGAGGAAGCATATGATGTTGAATTCGATGAAACAAATGGGTCTCAAGATGAGAGTGATAATCTTGATGATGTTGGGGGAACTCAATTGATAAATGCAATGAAAACAATGGCCATTGGTGAAATAAAACCAAAGGAAGATGATGATGAAAATAGTGTGGTTGTCATTCCTTCATCCTCAACTATAAATGAGGAAGATCACCAAAGCCAACAACTCAATGAAACCATGGATACTCATGATCAAGGTACTTCAAGACCTTCGGTTCCTTCTAATGCTTCAACAAGCAATTATCAAACGGTATCAAGAATTCATCATTCCATTGTGAAGGATCACCCGGTTGATCAAATTGTGGGTGATATTAGTAAGGGTGTTCAAACTCGCTCTCGCATAGCTTCGTTTTGTGAACATTTCTCTTTTGTATCTTGTATGGAACCTAACCGTGTAGATGAAGCTCTACTTGATGTTGATTGGGTGAATGCAATGCATGAAGAATTAAATAACTTCGCTCGAAATGAAGTTTGGGAGCTTGTTGAGAGACCAAAGAACCACAATGTTATTGGTACAAAATGGGTGTTTCGCAACAAGCACAATGAAGATGGTGTGGTAGTAAGAAACAAGGCAAGATTAGTTGCACAAGGATATACTCAAATTGAAGGATTGGATTTTGGGGAGACATTTGCTCCCGTAGCAAGATTAGAAGCAATCCGGATTCTACTTGCTTATGCTTGTGCACATAATATCAAGCTCTACCAAATGGATGTAAAGAGTGCCTTCCTAAATGGTAAGATTAGTGAACTAGTGTATGTTGAACAACCTCCCGGTTTTGAGGACCCCAAAAGACCTAACCATGTGTTCAAGCTTTCTAAAGCTCTCTATGGGCTTAAGCAAGCTCCACGCGCTTGGTATGAAAGGCTTAGGGATTTCTTGCTTTCCAAAGACTTCAAAATTGGGAAGGTTGATACTACTCTATTCACTAAAAGAATTGGCAAAGACTTATTTGTTTGTCAAATTTACGTTGATGATATTATTTTTGGATCTACTAATGAATTATTTTGTGAGGAGTTCGGAAAAATGATGTCAAAAGAATTTGAGATGTCTATGATAGGAGAATTGAGCTTCTTTCTTGGCCTTCAAATCAAACAATTGAAAGATGGAATTTTTATAAGTCAATCAAAATATTTGAAGGACATGCTCAAGAAGTTTGGTTTAGAAAATGCTAAGCCTATCAAGACTCCAATGGCAACAAATGGTCATCTTGACTTAGATGAAGGAGGTACTATGGTTGATCAAAAACTTTATCGTTCAATAATTGGTAGTTTACTTTATATTACCGCATCTAGGCCCGATGTTATGTTTAGTGTATGCATGTGTGCTCGATTTCAAGCTTCACCTAGAGAGATTCACTTGAAGGCCGCTAAAAGAATTCTAAGATATTTGAAGTATACTCCCAATATTGGTCTATGGTATCCCAAAGGTGCTCACTTTGAATTAATTAGATATTCGGATTCGGACTATGCGGGGTGCAAAGTTGATAGAAAAAGCACCTCCGGTTGTTGTCAATTTCTTGGTAGATCTCTTGTTTCATGGTCTTCTAAGAAACAAAATTCGGTTGCTCTATCTACCGCCGAGGCGGAATATATATCGGCCGGAAACTGTTGTGCTCAATTATTATGGATGAAACAAACCTTATTGGATTATATTATTATTTTCAAGAATGTGCCTCTCATGTGTGATAATGAGAGTGCGGTAAAATTGGCTACCAATCCGGTCCAACACTCAAGAACCAAGCATATTGACATACGGCATCACTTCTTAAGGGATCATGTTGGCAAGGGAGATATCTCTATTTATTCCATTGGAACGGATGATCAATTAGCAGACATTTTTACAAAGCCTTTGGATGAAACAAGATTTTGTTCTCTAAGAAGTGAAATGAATGTGATCGATCTCTCAAATGTGGCTTGAAGTTGATCACACATGTGTCGTCTTGCATCTCGGATCTAAATATGCTCTTTATGCTATTTGTTTGGTATTATTGGTGCATTTTTCATTTCTAATTGTTCTAGATAGTTTAATTCAAAAATTTTGCACTACTCAATTACATAATATGTATATGCATGCATACTAACTCTTGGATTGGTCGAAATGTCCATATATAAGCACCAAGTCGGATTCGAAATTCAAAATCAGCAAGTGGACAGCAATTGGAAAAATGAGTATCAGGCCGTGGACCGTCCGCCCATGGACCGCGGACCGTCCGCCGCATCAGGACCTGGACAGTCCGGGCAGCCTCGCAGACCGTCTGAAATCATCAGGGCGCGGACCGTCCGCCGCCCCAGCGCGGACCGTCCGCGACAGGGCAGTAAAATTGGGCAGAGGCCGCCAACTTGTCATTTGTGCTCATTCGCTCTTTCTCTGTTGCTCTACCCTCGCCAAATACTCTCCTGTGTCGAGTGTGCGCGGACGGTGCAGTGAAGTTGTGAGCGGACAATCCGGCAGCTTGTGGCAACATTCCATCAACATTTCTTCATCACGGTATCTTCAAATCTTGTGGATTTTATCACATCTCTTCATTTTTGAGATTATATGGGTTTCCTCTCTGATCTGAAATTGAGCAGTCGGTTTCAAAATCTGATTGGTGGGCTTGTTAGTTCTCCTCAATATGACTGCTATGCAAAATTTTGAACTTGTTTGGATGCGTATTGTCTGCAAAATCATCAAATTCAACATTTGTGGCGGCTAGGGTTCTTTGGAGTCACCCCTGGTCGGTCGCGGACCGTCCGCCTGGTGGACGCGGACCGTCCGGGCCTCTGGCGCGGACCGTCCGGCTCCCTAGCGCGGACCGTCCGGACCCTGGCAGAGCATTACAGTTCCATTCCTTTTTATAGTGGTGATTGGTATCAATTATTTATCTATGGATGTCTGTCACATTGTTGCAGTGGTTTTGGTGGTCTCCGCAAGAAACTTGCAGGTCGCTTTAAATCAAAGCGCCCTCGTGGCAATGATGATGACTATATACCAACCACTGATTCAGAGGCCCAATCCTCAGCTGGGGGCACTGAATCCATGGATGCTTGTAACACTCAAAATTGTATACAAGGAATAAATAATGAATTCCCTATTGTATGTGCCATATTTGCATCATAAAAGAGCACACATGTAATCGAGAGTGATTAATTAAAACCAATGCTACCAAAATAAAAGAAAATGCATCATGTGGAGTTTATATGTTTGTGCATCAAGTAAAATAATAATAATAATAATAATGATAAGGATAATAAGATAATAAATACTAGAAGTTAAAAACAAACCCTAACTTAAAATGAGGGCTTTTGAAAATAAGGAGAGAAATGATATAGAAAAATAAATGATATAATTATACTTCAAGAATTGGTATTCTTAACTTCACAAAAGTAATAAAGATTAATGTAGCACGAGTTTGACTTCAAAAATTCAAATTCAAATTTAAACCTAAAAAGGAAGAAAAGAGAAAGAAAAAGATAAAAGAAAAAGAGAAAGGTATCTAACTGGGCTGCCTGGTGGTATTTCGGCCCACTAAAGAAATTACCCCGCACAGCCCAAATCCCTCCCCGCGGCGCCGACGGGTGGGCCCACTTCGTCAGACTCACTCGCGCACGGACCGCACGCTCACGCGCGCCGCTGGCGCTGACGACCGGGCCCCGCTGCTCAGTTCTCCTCACACGCGGCGCTGAGTCACTGATCGGTGGGACCCCTCTGTCATCTCTCCCCCTTCTTCGCGATTTCGGTTTCGCTCCGCGTCAACAGCTCGCGCGCATGCTGCCGTCCGTGGATCTCGCCCCACCGTTCGCCATCCGAGTTTCGCGCACGACATTTGGTATATATGAGAACCCCGAGACCTCCCTGAAGCTCAACTCATCGAGCGCGACCGTCCCCATCGGGCAACCAGAGAGTTGGGGAGAAAACGAGATGCCGAACGCGCCGTCGTCATCGATTCAAGCACCTATGGCAGTTCGGAGCGTGAAGATAGATCTATGGGCTTCGACAGGTGCTCTGGGACGTGCTCGATGCGGCGGTAGGAGCAAAGACCGGCTGGTTGTCGAGGAATTTCTCACCGTCGTTCGTGTGCCGCCATAGCTCCGCCCTGCCCGTGGTCGGGGTATCTCGACTTCCTAACTCCAGGTAAGGAAGCCCTAGACTAATTCGCCTTAGTCCCCGCTCCGTTTACCGACCCTTGGTTTGTGGAATTGTGCTCGGATTGGTGGGCGGCCGTGCGCCGGTAATGGCGCTCCGCCGCGGTGTGCGCGCCGTCGGGATTTGAGGGTGCTCGAGGAAGGAGAACGGCTCCTGGCCGTCCGATCTTTATCGGGTGGCCACGATTGGAGCGCATACCCCCCCTTTTTTAGTGAGATCATCCTGGGTCGTCCGATCCTACTGAACGGCTCAGATTAGATACCCTTTCACTCGAATTAGATCGGGGCCATTAGACGAAGATCGAACGGCTGGCGGTCTATGGGCGTTATTTTGAATCTGGACCCTCGATTTTGAATCCAGCGGCCAATAGCGCATACCGGTTCGTTGGGCGCCAGATCTAATCTTGGCTCTTGATTTGGATCCAACGGCTGTGGATCGCCGATACCCCTTCGCGCGGCTCAATTGCAAAAGAACCCCTACCCTTTATTATAAATAACCCGCGGTCCTCCCCTGAATGGTTCTGAGTCTTAGATTATTATGCGCCAGGGCCCTTGCATTCCTCTGTTTTTAATGCCCAGTCCAGAGATGGTTAAAGAAACCGAGAAATAATTATAGAAATTAGTTTTTAATGCAAAAACAAATCTAGGAACTTGTAAAATTCATAGAAAATCCATTTTTGGTCCAAATTGAGCCATTCCACTTTCTAAATTTTTGTAATATTATTATCTACTCTTTTGTGCCACTGTTTTGGCATGAAAGACTCATTTAAATTTATCTAATACTTAATCTTGTATTAAGCACATAAAACATTAGAAAATCCATAACTTAAAATCTATAATTCCAAAATTAATGATTCCTGTTCCTAGGATCTTATTCTAATATGTAGATTATTATTATGTATTTTGTGTACATGTTTGGTGTGATGTTAATTTTGCCTATACACTGCTTGTTTGTATTGCTACGACTAGCGTGAGGTCACGAGTCACCTGAAGATCATCCTGGTACCTGGAATCTCAAGTCCCAGGCAAGTTGTGCCCTTGATCACTTCTTTTTACCCACTCATGTTCTAATTAATCATAATGATCTGCATAGGTTAATTTTGATGGGACCCAATAGGTTACCCTAGTTTGATTATCTTTATACCTTGTTCACCACTGAATCTTTGGGTAGTACTTGCTATCGCTTTATGTGGTTTTGGGTATAGAGATACACATTACTATTCATGATTATACTTTTATTGTCAGTTGTTATTTACTGTTCATGATAAGATCATTATGTTAATTGGAACATGGAGAACCACCCGGGAAAACAGTGCTACCACAAGGGAGGAATGGGACCCCTTGGCTGATTAATTAGGAAAGCTAGTGGAAGACTACCTTACCCGAAAGGGGCAAGGGCAGTAGGGGAGTGGTCAGTGTAGGGAGGCCCTCGGGAGGATTTTGCTGCGATGGCGGTCCTGCAAGGGATTCCTGCATTGGAACTTCCTATAAACTGTAGCGGGTTTTCGGAAGCTAGTGGAACTTTGTAAAGGCCTCGTAGTGGATCCCTAGCCATTCACCTCGGTTGTGTCTAAGGGCCTTGCAAACCCTGGCGACATGGGATACACGACTTGTGGGTAAAGATGCGCAACCTCTGCAGAGTGTAAAACTAGTATACTAGCCGTGCTCACGGTCATGAGCGGCTCGGACCCTCACATGATTAAATTATGGAACTTAAATTCAATTTGTCATATGCATTGCATCGCAGGTGATGTTGTTACTTCTGTTCTACTAATTAATTGGGTTGGTATTTACTTACACTTAGTAACTGCTAATAAAATTTTGACCAACTTTAAAAGCAATGCTCAGCTTCAACCATCCTCTTTGGTAAGCCTTACACTTCACGTGAGCTCCCACCTTTGGCGAGTTCATGCACATTATTCCCCACAACTTGTTGAGCGATGAACGTATGTGAGCTCACTCTTGCTGTCTCACACACCCCCACAGGTCAAGAACAGGTACCAGCAGGATGAGGCGCATGGAGGATGCCTGTGATGTGTTCGTGAGAGGTCTAGGCCGTCGTCTCCCAGTCAACTTTGGGTTGCTGGACCGTTGTCTCCTTATAATGTAATTATTTATTTTGTATAGAATTCCTGTTATGTAGTAAAGATATGACATTCGATCCTGTGCCATGATTCATCATATGTGTGAGACTTGGTCCCAGCACACCTGGTGATTATGTTTCGCGCCCGGGTTTTGGACCCCTTAAAATCCGGGTGTGACAGAAGTGGTATCAGAGGAATGTTGACTGTAGGACGAAACCTAGATAGAACTGGACAACCATTCTTTACTTACCTTACTCTGATTCTTTTCTAAACTTAATCTTAATCTTTTCTCATCTATTTCTGCTTACTCTGATTATTCTTACCTTTTCATTCTAAAGACAAATGTGGATTTCACACTTTGAAATCTTGTGCCTAAAATGACTTTTAGGAATAGGAGACCTAGTCCTAGGAACAAAAACAAAACTATTTTTATAAGTGTCTATATATTTGAATGTTTGTTCTTATGATACTTGTCTGATTTGGATCTTTGATTGAGTGTGATGAGTTGTGGAGTAATGTCCACAATTACATATGCATATACATATAGGCATAAAAATAATTCATAAGATAACTAAATAAATCTAGATTATCCTTCATTAAAGATCTATCTCATCTTAATAGATCCATCTTATCCCGAAAAGATTCTATCATATCCTGATAGATCTTACTAACCTCAAAAGATTCCATCTTATCTTCATGGATCCATCTTATCCTAATAATCATACTTATCCACCCTAGTTTAACAACCATGATCTAATGCAAATTAATTAGATCTTATCTAGTCAAGCTAGTCATACCAATCTAATCTAGATCCCATCTAACCTAATATGTTCTAATCTAAAGTGAGTTACTTAATGGACCAATTAATACTTGTGAAATAGATTAGACCCTCTCCACATGTTTTAACTTAGTTCACCCTACACTAAATAAAGAATGAGAAACCAACCCAACCAATAGAGTCTTGATGGATTGCATGATCTGCCTATCCCCACCTAACATCAAACGAACTTTTGACCTACATCATGTAGTCTATCTCATCCATACATATCTTAACCATATTCCCCAGCCCGATAATATACACTAACTCCTAATCAATGAGACAAGACCGAAGAAAATGATCAACTTCATCAAGAAAGGATAAGCACCAACTCAAGTCTTCAAGGATCAAGTGAGGTCACCAAGATGAGTCAAGATCCACAATCTTGGATGGAGTCTTTCCATACCAAGATCTCCTTACCATCATCTACCATTGCTCTAACCAAATCTCATATTGCCTAATAGTTGGCTAGACATAAAAGATACACATGCTTTCCTAATCACCCGCTAATTTGTGTGAAACACTTGATAAAAAAAAACACTTCTAATTTTGGACCAATAAGAAAGTAAAAGCTAAATTTCAACCCAATCATTCTATATCCCTTTTCTTACAAATCTCGAGGACGAGATTATTTTTAAGGGGGGTAGGATTTGTAACACTCAAAATTGTATACAAGGAATAAATAATGAATTCCCTATTGTATGTGCCATATTTGCATCATAAAAGAGCACACATGTAATCGAGAGTGATTAATTAAAACCAATGCTACCAAAATAAAAGAAAATGCATCATGTGGAGTTTATATGTTTGTGCATCAAGTAAAATAATAATAATAATAATAATAATAAGGATAATAAGATAATAAATACTAGAAGTTAAAAACAAACCCTAACTTAAAATGAGGGCTTTTGAAAATAAGGAGAGAAATGATATAGAAAAATAAATGATATAATTATACTTCAAGAATTGGTATTCTTAACTTCACAAAAGTAATAAAGATTAATGTAGCACGAGTTTGACTTCAAAAATTCAAATTCAAATTTAAACATAAAAAGGAAGAAAAGAGAAAGAAAAAGATAAAAGAAAAGAGAAAGGCATCTAACTGGGCTGCCTGGCTGGTATTTCGGCCCACTAAATAAATTACCCCGCACAGCCCAAATCCCTCCCCGCGGCGCCGACGGGTGGGCCCGCTTCGTCAGACTCACTCGCGCACGGACCGCACGCTCACGCGCGCCGCTGGCGCTGACGACCGGGCCCCGCTGCTCAGTTCTCCTCACACGCGGCGCTGAGTCACTGATCGGTGGGACCCCTCTGTCATCTCTCCCCCTTCTTCGCGATTTCAGTTTCGCTCCGCGTCAACAGCTCGCGCGCATGCTGCCGTCCGTGGATCTCGCCCCACCGTTCGCCATCCGAGTTTCGCGCACGACATTTGGTATATATGAGAACCCCGAGACCTCCCTGAAGCTCAACTCATCGAGCGCGACCGTCCCCATCGGGCAACCAGAGAGTTGGGGAGAAAACGAGATGCCGAACGCTGCCGTCGTCATCGATTCAAGCACCTATGGCCGTTCGGAGCGTGAAGGATAGATCTATGGGCTTCGACAGGTGCTCTGGGACGTGCTCGATGCGGCGCTGGGAGCAAAGACCGGCTGGTTGTCGAGGAATTTCTCACCGTCGTTCGTGTGCCGCCATAGCTCCGCCCTGCCCGTGGTCGGGGTATCTCGACTTCCTAACTCCAGGTAAGGAAGCCCTAGACTAATTCGCCTTAGTCCCCGCTCCGTTTACCGACCCTTGGTTTGTGGAATTGTGCTCGGATTGGTGGGTGGCCGTGCGCCGGTAATGGCGCTCCGCCGCGGTGTGCGCGCCGTCGGGATTTGAGGGTGCTCGAGGAAGGAGAACGGCTTCCTGGCCGTCCGATCTTTATCGGGTGGCCACGATTGGAGCGCATACCCCCCCTTTTTAGTGAGATCATCCTGGGTCGTCCGATCCTACTGAACGGCTCAGATTAGATACCCTTTCACTCGAATTAGATCGGGGCCGTTAGACGAAGATCGAACGGCTGGCGGTCTATGGGCGTTATTTTGAATCTGGACCCTCGATTTTGAATCCAGCGGCCAATAGCGCATACCGGTTCGTTGGGCGCCAGATCTAATCTTGGCTCTTGATTTGGATCCAACGGCTGTGGATCGCCGATACCCCTTCGCGCGGCTCAATTGCAAAAGAACCCCTACCCTTTATTATAAATAACCCGCGGTCCTCCCCTGAATGGTTCTGAGTCTTAGATTATTATGCGCCAGGGCCCTTGCATTCCTCTGTTTTTAATGCCCAGTCCAGAGATGGTTAAAGAAACCGAGAAATAATTATAGAAATTAGTTTTTAATGCAAAAACAAATCTAGGAACTTGTAAAATTCATAGAAAATCCATTTTTGGTCCAAATTGAGCCATTCCACTTTCTAAATTTTTGTAATATTATTATCTACTCTTTTGTGCCACTGTTTTGGCATGAAAGACTCATTTAAATTTATCTAATACTTAATCTTGTATTAAGCACATAAAACATTAGAAAATCCATAACTTAAAATCTATAATTCCAAAATTAATGATTCCTGTTCCTAGGATCTTATTCTAATATAGTAGATTATTATTATGTATTTTGTGTACATGTTTGGTGTGATGTTAATTTTGCCTATACACTGCTTGTTTGTATTGCTACGACTAGCGTGAGTTCACGAGTCACCTGAAGATCATCCTGGTACCTGGAATCTCAAGTCCCAGGCAAGTTGTGCCCTTGATCACTTCTTTTTACCCACTCATGTTCTAATTAATCATAATGATCTGCATAGGTTAATTTTGATGGGACCCAATAGGTTACCCTAGTTTGACTTATCTTTATACCTTGTTCACCACTGAATCTTTGGGTAGTACTTGCTATCGCTTTATGTGGTTTTGGGTATAGAGATACACATTACTATTCATGATTATACTTTTATTGTCAGTTGTTATTTACTGTTCATGATAAGATCATTATGTTAATTGGAACATGGAGAACCACCCGGGAAAACAGTGCTACCACAAGGGAGGAATGGGACCCCTTGGCTGATTAATTAGGAAAGCTAGTGGAAGACTACCTTACCCGAAAGGGGCAAGGGCAGTAGGGGAGTGGTCAGTGTAGGGAGGCCCTCGGGAGGATTTTGCTGCGATGGCGGTCCTGCAAGGGATTCCTGCATTGGAACTTCCTATAAACTGTAGCGGGTTTTCGGAAGCTAGTGGAACTTTGTAAAGGCCTCGTAGTGGATCCCTAGCCATTCACCTCGGTAGTGTCTAAGGGCCTTGCAAACCCTGGCGACATGGGATACACGACTTGTGGGTAAAGATGCGCAACCTCTGCAGAGTGTAAAACTAGTATACTAGCCGTGCTCACGGTCAATGAGCGGCTCGGACCCTCACATGATTAAATTATGGAACTTAAATTCAATTTGTCATATGCATTGCATCGCAGGTGAATGTTGTTACTTCTGTTCTACTAATTAATTGGGTTGGTATTTACTTACACTTAGTAACTGCTAATAAAATTTTGACCAACTTTAAAAGCAATGCTCAGCTTCTAACCATCCTTCTTTGGTAAGCCTTACACTTCACGTGAGCTCCCACCTTTGGCGAGTTCATGCACATTATTCCCCACAACTTGTTGAGCGATGAACGTATGTGAGCTCACTCTTGCTGTCTCACACCCCCCCACAGGTCAAGAACAGGTACCACAGGATGAGGCACATGGAGGATGCCGTGATGTGTTCGTGAGAGGTCTAGGCCGTCGTCTCCCAGTCAACTTTGGGTTGCTGGACCGTTGTCTCCTTATAATGTAATTATTTATTTTGTACAAAATTCCTGTTATGTAGTAAAGATATGACATTCGATCCTGTGCCATGATTCATCATATGTGTGAGACTTGGTCCCAGCACACCTGGTGATTATGTTTGCGCCCGGGTTTTGGACCCTTAAAATCCGGGTGTGACAGAAGTGGTATCAGAGGAATGTTGACTGTAGGACGAAACCTAGATAGAACTGGACAACCATTCTTTACTTACCTTACTCTGATTCTTTTCTAAACTTAACTTAATCTTTTCTCATCTATTTTCGCTTACTCTGATTATTCTTACCTTTTCATTCTAAAGACAAATGTGGATTTCACACTTTGAAATCTTGTGCCTAAAATGACTTTTAGGAATAGGAGACCTAGTCCTAGGAACAAAAACAAAACTATTTTTATAAGTGTCTATATATTTGAATGTTTGTTCTTATGATACTTGTCTGATTTGGATCTTTGATTGAGTGTGATGAGTTGTGGAGTAATGTCCACAATTACATCTGCATATACATATAGGCATAAAAATAATTCATAAGATAACTAAATAAATCTAGATTATCCTTCATTAAAGATCTATCTCATCTTAATAGATCCATCTTATCCCGAAAAGATTCTATCATATCCTGATAGATCTTACTAACCTCAAAAGATTCCATCTTATCTTCATGGATCCATCTTATCCTAATAATCATACTTATCCACCCTAGTTTAACAACCATGATCTAATGCAAATTAATAAGATCTTATCTAGTCAAGCTAGTCATACCAATCTAATCTAGATCCCATCTAACCTAATATGTTCTAATCTAAAGTGAGTTACTTAATGGACCAATTAATACTTGTGAAATAGATTAGACCCTCTCCACATGTTTTAACTTAGTTCACCCTACACTAAATAAAGAATGAGAAACCAACCCAACCAATAGAGTCTTGATGGATTGCATGATCTGCCTATCCCCACCTAACATCAAACGAACTTTTGACCTACATCATGTAGTCTATCTCATCCATACCTATCTTAACCATATTCCCCAGCCCGATAATATACACTAACTCCTAATCAATGAGACAAGACCGAAGAAAATGATCAACTTCATCAAGAAAGGATAAGCACCAACTCAAGTCTTCAAGGATCAAGTGAGGTCACCAAGATGAGTCAAGATCCACAATCTTGGATGGAGTCTTTCCATACCAAGATCTCCTTACCATCATCTACCATTGCTCTAACCAAATCTCATATTGCCTAATAGTTGGCTAGACATAACAGATACACATGCTTTCCTAATCACCCGCTAATTTGTGTGAAACACTTGATCAAAAAAAAAAACACTTCTAATTTTGGACCAATTAGAAAGTAAAAGCTAAATTTCAACCCAATCATTCTATATCCCTTTTCTTACAAATCTCGAGGACGAGATTATTTTTAAGGGGGGTAGGATTTGTAACACTCAAAATTGTATACAAGGAATAAATAATGAATTCCCTATTGTATGTGCCATATTTGCATCATAAAAGAGCACACATGTAATCGAGAGTGATTAATTAAAACCAATGCTACCAAAATAAAAGAAAATGCATCATGTGGAGTTTATATGTTTGTGCATCAAGTAAAATAATAATAATAATAATAATGATAAGGATAATAAGATAATAAATACTAGAAGTTAAAAACAAACCCTAACTTAAAATGAGGGCTTTTGAAAATAAGGAGAGAAATGATATAGAAAAATAAATGATATAATTATACTTCAAGAATTGGTATTCTTAACTTCACAAAAGTAATAAAGATTAATGTAGCACGAGTTTGACTTCAAAAATTCAAATTCAAATTTAAACCTAAAAAGGAAGAAAAGAGAAAGAAAAAGATAAAAGAAAAAGAGAAAGGTATCTAACTGGGCTGCCTGGTGGTATTTCGGCCCACTAAAGAAATTACCCCGCACAGCCCAAATCCCTCCCCGCGGCGCCGACGGGTGGGCCCGCTTCGTCAGACTCACTCGCGCACGGACCGCACGCTCACGCGCGCCGCTGGCGCTGACGACCGGGCCCCGCTGCTCAGTTCTCCTCACACGCGGCGCTGAGTCACTGATCGGTGGGACCCCTCTGTCATCTCTCCCCCTTCTTCGCGATTTCGGTTTCGCTCCGCGTCAACAGCTCGCGCGCATGCTGCCGTCCGTGGATCTCGCCCCACCGTTCGCCATCCGAGTTTCGCGCACGACATTTGGTATATATGAGAACCCCGAGACCTCCCTGAAGCTCAACTCATCGAGCGCGACCGTCCCCATCGGGCAACCAGAGAGTTGGGGAGAAAACAAGATGCCGAACGCGCCGTCGTCATCGATTCAAGCACCTATGGCCGTTCGGAGCGTGAAGATAGATCTATGGGCTTCGACAGGTGCTCTGGGACGTGCTCGATGCGGCGCTGGGAGCAAAGACCGGCTGGTTGTCGAGGAATTTCTCACGTCGTTTGTGTGCCGCCATAGCTCCGCCCTGCCCGTGGTCGGGGTATCTCGACTTCCTAACTCCAGGTAAGGAAGCCCTAGACTAATTCGCCTTAGTCCCCGCTCCGTTTACCGACCCTTGGTTTGTGGAATTGTGCTCGGATTGGTGGGCGGTCGTGCGCCGGTAATGGCGCTCCGCCGCGGTGTGCGCGCCGTCGGGATTTGAGGGTGCTCGAGGAAGGAGAACGGCTCCTGGCCGTCCGATCTTTATCGGGTGGCCACGATTGGAGCGCATACCCCCCCTTTTTTAGTGAGATCATCCTGGGTCGTCCGATCCTACTGAACGGCTCAGATTAGATACCCTTTCACTCGAATTAGATCGGGGCCGTTAGACGAAGATCGAACGGCTGGCGGTCTATGGGCGTTATTTTGAATCTGGACCCTCGATTTTGAATCCAGCGGCCAATAGCGCATACCGGTTCGTTGGGCGCCAGATCTAATCTTGGCTCTTGATTTGGATCCAACGGCTGTGGATCGCCGATACCCCTTCGCGCGGCTCAATTGCAAAAGAACCCCTACCCTTTATTATAAATAACCCGCGGTCCTCCCCTGAATGGTTCTGAGTCTTAGATTATTATGCGCCAGGGCCCTTGCATTCCTCTGTTTTTAATGCCCAGTCCAGAGATGGTTAAAGAAACCGAGAAATAATTATAGAAATTAGTTTTTAATGCAAAAACAAATCTAGGAACTTGTAAAATTCATAGAAAATCCATTTTTGGTCCAAATTGAGCCATTCCACTTTCTAAATTTTTGTAATATTATTATCTACTCTTTTGTGCCACTGTTTTGGCATGAAAGACTCATTTAAATTTATCTAATACTTAATCTTGTATTAAGCACATAAAACATTAGAAAATCCATAACTTAAAATCTATAATTCCAAAATTAATGATTCCTGTTCCTAGGATCTTATTCTAATATGTAGATTATTATTATGTATTTTGTGTACATGTTTGGTGTGATGTTAATTTTGCCTATACACTGCTTGTTTGTATTGCTACGACTAGCGTGAGGTCACGAGTCACCTGAAGATCATCCTGGTACCTGGAATCTCAAGTCCCAGGCAAGTTGTGCCCTTGATCACTTCTTTTTACCCACTCATGTTCTAATTAATCATAATGATCTGCATAGGTTCACAATATGCAGCAGGGACTTGAGACTCATATTGATACTCGCTTTGAGGGCCTGATGACACATGTGGATCACCGTTTCGATGACATGCAGTCTCGGTTTGACAGTAACTGGGATGCACTCAACTCTGAGTTTTCTGAGTTTCGTGATCAAATTCACACTAATGTCACTGATCCCATCATGACCAGGCTGAATAATATGCAACAGAGTTTTCAGGATAACATGGGTGCTCTCTCCAGTCAATTTGATAATCTCTCTACAAATGACAACATGCATGAGATCAGTCAGAGGCAGCAGCAGCTCCAGCAGGATTTTGGCCAGTTCTCCTCCCTGTTTGACACCTTCAGCACTCACTACTACAACATGCATCCTCCGCCGAGCGATCAGTGAGGCCTCTCCTTTGTGGCAATTGATGCCAAAGGGGGAGAGACAAGTGAGAAGTGATGAGAAGTTGTCTGGCGTCTCCTTCAGGGGGAGTTGGTGATTCTATGTGGACATTAAGACCATGCATATGCATTTTACCTTTTTATGCCGCTTGCATTAGTTTATGACTTACGCATTTGGAACTACTTTGAACTATTAACTCTATGTCGTATGTCTGTGGACTATTATCTGTAATATTCTGTGGGATGAACTATGTTTTAATTCAACTATGTTTTAGTTCAAATTACTCTATGTGTGGTTAATCGAGGAGTGATTATAATTGCTGCGCTCACTATACGGATCATCTCTTGTATGCCTCGATAACCATGTTTGTAGGAAAGTCTCCATCAAGCTCAAATGTATTATGTGTGTTATATCTTCAACTTCAAATAATCCTGCACACACTTAGGGGGAGCCCTTCTTACATACTGAGTTTTTTATTGGGATTTATCTATCTCTCGGACAGAACTTCAAATCAAGATAAGTCCTATAAAACTCATCTCCAAGATCTATCTTATACCTTAGGTATGAGAGAGATTTGGAGAAACTAAACTTCTCTTTAATATACAATGTGGTGTTGTCATCAATTACCAAAAAGGGGGAGATTGTGAATCATCTAGGCCCCTTTGGTAATGTTTTGGTAATTAATGACAACTGCTTGTGGACTAACGATTCTTGTAGAAATAAGAATGCAGGGTTGGACCACATAGAACAGGAAATGTTGAAGAATCATACGCATTGGTTGTGGATCAGATGAAGGGAAAGGTATTATATAGGTTTCATTTTTGCCGGTCTTAAGGAGTTTAGAGAAGATACCTGACCGGATTAGTAGGCTAGATAGCCGTACTATTAAGAGGGGTCAATGACTTAGATCTGTGTAAGACTTAGTGCCTCATAGAGCATCAAGTAGTTGCATTTGCATGAGGACTAACAGCGCTTCTCATTTCGCGAGTCACAAGTTCTTTCATAAGCTTGTTTGAAATTGCGAAGTCATGGATGCGCGGACGGTCCGGGCCTTAGGGGCGGACCGTCCGCGATCCACCAGAGGGGTCCGAAGTCTGACCATTTGTTTTGGCACTGTGTTCTATTGCACTGCGGACCGTCCGGGCCTTAGGGCCGGACCGTCCGCAGTCATGTCCAGTGGAGGGTGTCTTCGGGCCAGTCCCTGAATTTTAGGCGGACGGTCCGCCAGTGAGGGGCGGACGGTCCGCAAGTGTCAAATTCGTTTTTGGACAGGGACTATGTGTTTTTATTGATTTGTACTACAGACTGTCCGGGGACCAGTCCGGACAGTACTGTCTCAGGTCGCGGACCGTCCGGGATTTATAGCCGGACGGTCCGCACGTGTAAACTTCTTTTGATCCGAGGCTCAGGTGTTTCATGCTGCCAGGTCGCGGACGGTCCGACCTTGAGGGGCGGACTGTCCGGACCCACCTTTTGAGTCAGCTCTGACATGTTTTCAAATGGTCTTTATAGCCGTTATATGTACGGCGGATCGTCCGGCCCTAGGGCGCGGACGGTCCGCGTGTGCGCAGAACTGCTTCCTTTTGCACATAACGGTTGGATTTTTGTGAGGGACTATAAATAGAAGGGTAGCTCGTGTGAGAGAGTGCTCTTGGCCATTCCTTGCACACATTGAGCTCATTTGTGATCCTCCAACTCACTCTCTCACACTCTTTGCTTGAGATTGCATTCTAGTGAGAGATTGAGGGTTCCTAGTGCATTTGCATCATTTGGTGATTCTTGAGGCACTAGGTGGTACACCGAGCAAGCGTCGTTGGCTTGTTACTCTTGGAGGTTGCCGCCCCTAGACGGCTCGGGTGATTGTCTCCGTCGAGCTCTCCAAGAAGATTGTGGAGAAGCCGCGGTGTGGATTGTGAGGGGTTCGCGCCTACCTCGCCGGAGCGGCAAAGGTGACATTAGTGGAATCGAGGTATTGAGTGATTTCTTGTCCACTTGGCTCAAAGATCAAGTCGTGTCTTGATAGAGGAGCAAGTGAGAGCTTGAAGTCCACCTCAACGTGGATTAGGGGTGATCGGCAAATCACCGATACCACGGGATAAATTTCGGTGTCTATTCTTTCTAGCATTACTTATTGCCTTGCAATTGATTAGTGTTTTGCTTATTGTTCTTCAAGTATTCAATCTCCGTAGTTGTTTTTCATACATTGTTTACTTATTGACACTAGATAATTTATTTCTCTTGTTGCATTGATTAAATTTATTTAGTATTGTTGATTTTAGTCAAAACCGTCTATTCACCCCCCCTCTAGCCGGTGTCCTAGATCCTACAGCCTGGCCATCAATGCTCTTCTCCAAACTGTCAATCTCAGCTTTGGCCTCCTGACGAAGCATGTTCAACCTATCCTCGTACTGTTGGCGCTGCTCAGCATATTCTTTTGACATTTGTAACTGGAACATCTTCTTTAACTTGGCAGCGGGCACCAGCTTTTTCAAAGCTTTGATGTTGTCCTTCAGCTGTTTCTGGATTGCAACCTGTATCCTTTTCTCCTCCGCTTCAACCTTCTTCTCGGCATCAGCCTTCTTCTTCACAACTTCTTTAGCTGCAGCCTTTCTCTTAATCTCAGCTTCTTCGGCCTCAGCCTTTCTCTTAATCTCAGCTTCTTCGGCCTCAGCCTTTCTCTTAATCTTAGCTTCTTCGGCCTCAGCCTTTCTCTTATCCTCAGCTTCTTCTTCCTTCTTCTTCTCAGCTTCTTCAGCTGCAACCTTTCTCTTGATCTCAGCTACTTCGGCCTCAGCCTTTCTCTTATTCTCAGCTTCTTCTGCCTTCTTCTTATCAGCTTGTTCGGCTTCAGCCTTTCTCTTCTCAGCCTCCTCAGCTTCAGCATTCTTCATCTAAATCTCAGCCTTCTTCTTCTCAGCCTCTGCCTTCTGTGTGTTGGCAACTTGAATGGACCTATCGCTCCTCCTTGAGTAAGTTATATGATCCTGGTGCAGTTGAGTAGAATAGCCAAATTAACATATTTGTATTATGAAAGTGAATCATTTATATTATAGAAAAAAGACACGAATTGCATGAACATACCTGGGCAGTAGGATGCTGCATCCCAGTGTCCCTGCTTAGAGGCTCCTCTTCTGTCTCAGGTGCTCCCTGTTCAGAATATATGATTAATTGCAAGTTGGTATAGGCTATGATTACTACAATAGGTGGGGGCCGATTGCAACTATGGTCTGCTTTCACTTGGGTATCAGATGATCTTACCACAGGCCGTTGATCATTGCCAGGGGGGTTTGAGGAAGCCTTCCTCTTGCGAACAGTAATTCGTGGTGCACGAGTCGGCTGGCTATTGGGAGGGGACTGTAATTGTAGAAAAAGGGAAAAAATCATAATATTAATCAGAAAAAGGAGTTGATGGTAATAAAAAAAACACAATAAACTAACCTCACCATCAATGCTTGCAAAGTGCTGTGGGGAATACATCATTTGCAATATATCATCAAGACTTCGGATTGCCCCACGTAAATCAGGAGGTGCTGCCAGAGGGAAGAATAAAAAATATAAATAAAAAAAGGGAATAATCAAGATGAGAGAAAACATTTTTTAAGCATGGAAGACATAGGTAGGCTTACTTCTATTCAAATTTCCCTCTTCCAGATCAATGTCATCACCACACGATGGGGTTCTCATAAAATCTAAGCTGTCATCAAGATCTCCACCACTGCAATCCAACTGTATTTCTTCACTATCACCTCCTCCAGATTGGTCTTCCGGTACATTTGAAGTAGTTCCTGATCCTCCATACAAATTTAAAAAATTGATTGAAAGCACAAAGTGATGTATATGGGCAAAATTGCAACTTGTATGGTGGGTGGTTGCAACAATAATATTATACTGTATGCAATAAAAAATACCTGCTCCTGCTCTAGTGTCAATTGCAACGGGACTCCGTATAATTTCTTCACCATCACCTCCTCTAGATTGGTCCTCCCGTGCAATTGAACTAGTTCCTGCTCCTGCATACAAATTTAAAAAATGATTGTAAACACATATTGATGTGTCTGGGCAAATTGCAACTTGTATGGTGGGTGCTTGCAAACAATAATATTATGCTATATGCAACAAAAAATACCTGCTCCTGCTCTAGGGTCGTTCTTCACCTTCCTCCTGCGCTCTTTGGCAGCTCGCTTCTCAACGATAGCGTCAGCGATAAGCTTCTGAATGCCAGTGTAGCACTCGTGGTGAGCTTTTTTCCATAAGGTCGTGGGATATTGTTGAATACTTCGCAGCCTTCTGTGCGTACGACTGGGCTTCACTAGTGCTTTCATCAAACGCCTTCAAGATGTTCAGCGCATCTGACTTCCTACTCCTTCCAACTAAATCAGTAATGCTCTGACCAAAAGAAGATCTAAAGCTAGGGTACTGGTAAAAGACTGGGGGTTGGATATTGAAGGAAGCATGACAGGCGGGATCATGGGATGTGCCAAGCACATCAACAGATGTCCCAGTAGGTGCTGCTGTTGCTACTGGGACAGATGCTGCTGCTACTGGGTTAGGTGCTGCTGTTGGATTAGGGACTGCTACTGGGGCAGGTGCTGGTACTGGAGCATGTAATATTGCTAGAGCACCAATGGGGACGCCGTAGCACGTGTCAGTGATACTTCTCAACTGAAAGTAAAAAAACAATGATAAAATGATAAATGAATAACAAATTGCAACTATTGTGGAGTATCATTTGCAACTTACCCTGAGGTGTCCAAACTCAGTGGTCCTTGGAGGAACATCTCCCCTGAGATCCTTATTTGCTATAGCATCAATCATCTTGGAGTCCAAGAAAGCACATCGAGGGATTGAAAAAGGACTTGTGTCTAATCCATGTTGCAGGTTGTCGACATAAAGCATCTGCATGTTTTTAACATTAGGTAAAAGACACATGGGTATTTTAGGTTGAATTCATATAATGAAAAAAAGTAAACCAAATTGGCACAGGTGCAATAAGCCAGTTGAAATAGAAAATACTAAAATTATTGCTACTTTATGAACAACATAAATTACAAAATACATGTGAATGTGTGAACTAAGTTATCATAAAAAAATAAAAAAAATAAATCAAATTGCAACTTGTAACATATGACAGTTGTAACAGTAAACATAAAAAATTACTACTTGTGTAATTGGAAGAGTAAGTTGCAAGGGCAAAAATTGAATGTGTGTGTTGAGCTTACAGCTACGAAGATCCCGCATCCACTGATGGGTGCGTTAATGCCTTTCTCCGCAAAATCCTTTCTATAAATACGAGCAGCTATGCTGAGCCTGTCTACTACAGCTTTGCACCAGTTCTTGTTGCCCATGTTCTGGATGTCTTGAGTGTACTTTACATCATCAATCCTGATGCGAGTGTCAGTGTTGGAGAATAGCAGACACTGAAATGCTGCCATGAAAAAGGCTCTCAGGCCCAGCTCCCCATTGAGAGTCCTCTTCTGCAGTCTATCAGTGATAACAGATATATTGATACCAGATATGTGTCTATAAGATTTGCCACAAATTTGCTCCCCCAGCTCGTCCCGCAAGGCACAAGCATCTGCATCAGACATGGGGGCGGATAACTGCCAACGTTTGGTAACTGCAAAACACACCAAACACTGTGCTCGGTGATTTGAATCTCTTTTCCACCACCAATCTCTAATTTCATCGTTTCTAGGTTAAGCTTCCGCATCAGCCAGCTGAGCAACTTTCTGGACAATAAGTGCGGCTTGAATCTCAGCAGGACGCCAAACCCCTTGGCAACTACTTCACTTTTCAATTCATCAGATAGAGAATTCACAAGCTTTATAAACTTCCCAGGTGAGCATCGTATAGCTCGTGTCTTAGTTATACCCTTATTTTCATCTCCACCAACAATACCAACATTGTCATCGCCAGACCCATCGCCACCAGGAACAAACTCTGGGTCTTGTTCATCATCATTTTCGGCATCTTGTATAGGAGGGACTTTCAACCTTAATCTCTTCCTCCTTTCCTTCAATTCATTTTTATCTAATTGCTTTCTCTTGTTTTCTACACGGGGAGAGCGACGGACAGTATGAGCGCCTTGCTGGCCTGTGACATTCTGATCTTGATCCATTATAAAAAAACACTGAAAAAATAGGAATGAAAAAAACATGAGGGCACAAACACATGGTACAGATCTCATAACCAAAAATTGCTAATCAACAAACTAAAACACACAGTACAAAATAGGAACAAAAAATAGTTGCAATACACACTAATGCTGCACACATACATTAGTATTGGGACAGAATTGCCACATGCGCCATAAGCCAGTTGCAACAAGACTGCTAAAATAATTACTACTGGGACAGTTGCAACAGTGAATTTAAACAAATAACTAGTTGTATACGAGCACAGTTATAAAAGACAGGAATGATGTATGTGGTTTGAAAGTAAAAATTATACAGTTGCAACTTATGTCATGGACCAGTTGCAACAAAAGGTACACTGCAGTTACAAAAAAAGTGGAAACATCTGAGTTGATAATCTAGAACACAAACTGCTTATTCAAAAATGAAATGTATCCGCATAAAATACAACAATTAATAATTCCAATCAACGAATAATACTAGTTGCAACACTTGGGGAAAAAATGGGGTTTACCAGTCTATTACCGAAAATAACAAAACAAATCCAAAAAATAGGGACAGAGAAACGGGAGAGAGCGGATGCGCTTACACGGCGGGCGCGCGCGCAGACTACTCCGGCGCGGGCTACGTCGACGTTCGCGGTCTACGTCTCCGGCGAGCAAACGATTCTGACGGGAGCCGTTCGTCGAGGATCCGTTCGCGGAGAAGTGTGGAGGGGGCCGGAGCGGGAGCGTGCGGGATGGACGAAGACGGGAACGGGAGCGAGCGCACAACGGCTACGGCGAGGGCTAGGTCGCCGGGGAAGAGAAGAGATTTGAAAGGGAAATGTGCCCTTGGGCCATTTCTAAGTATTTTGGTGATTTAGTGCCCAACACAGGTGCCTAATTGTGAAATGGTGGACAAAGTACAAATCAAGGATAAAGGTATGTTTCTCAGACTTAGTACATTGTTTTATGGACTAATGTATTGTGTCTAAGTGCTGGAAACAGAAAAAATCGAGTTGGAGAAGAGATGGCTCGAGCAGCCAAAGTCTGTCCAGTCTGGAGCACCGGACTGTCCGGTGGTGCACCGGACAGTGTCCGGTGCGCCAGACTGACTCGGCGTGAAGTGGCCGCTCTCGGGAATTCGCCAACGGCGTACGGCTAAAATTCACCGGACTGTCCGGTGTGCACCGGACTGTCCGGTGAGCCAACGGTCGGCCGGGCCAACGGTCGGCCGCGGAGTCTGCGCGCGACACGTGGCCGGGCCAACGGTCGGCCGCGGAATCTGCGCGCGACACGTGGCCGGGCCAACGGTCGGAAGGGGGCACCGGACTGTCCGGTGTGCACCGGACTTGTCCGGTGCGCCAACGGCTCCCAGATCTGCAACGGTCGGCAGAGCCATTTTAGGAAGGAAATCGGGCACCGGACAGTGTCCGGTGTGCACCGGACTGTCCGGTGCAACCGACGACAGAAGGCAGGATTGGCCTTCCAGATTTGCTCTCAACGGCTTCTAGCTGCCTTGGGGCTATAAAAGGGGCCCCTAGGCGCATGGAGGAGTACACCAAGCAACCTTAGAGCATTCTTGATCATCCACACTCAGTCTTTGCGCATTCGTTTGTCATTCTCAGTGATTCGAGCCCCGTTCTAGTGAGAACTTTGAGATAGTCTTTTGAGCTCGATTCTTGGCCGTGTGTGTGCGCATTTTGCTGTGGATTTGTGTGTGTTGCTTTCCTCCCTTACTCTGAATTTCTTGTGAATCTCAAGTGTAAGGGCGAGAGGCTCCAAGTTGTGGAGATTCCTCGCAAACGGGATATTGAAAGGCAAAACAAAACACCGTGGTATTCAAGTTGGTCTTTGGACCGCTTGAGAGGGGTTGATTGCAACCCTCGTCCATTGGGACGCCACAACGTGGAGTAGGCAAGCGTTTGGTCTTGGCCGAACCACGGGATAAACCACTGTGTCATCTCTGTGTTTGATCTCTTGTGGTATTGTGTTTTGTTGAGACTCCTCTCTAGCCACTTGGTGATTATTGTGCTAACACTTAACAAGTTTTTGTGGCTATAAGTTTAAGTTTCACAGGATCACCTATTCACCCCCCCCTCTAGGTGCTCTCAATTGGTATCAGAGCCGTTCTCTTCAAGAGGGGACTAATCGCCCGAAGAGATGGATCCTAAGGGAAAGGGGATGGTGGTCAACAACGAAAAGGAGTCTTTCGTCAACGAGCCAAAAGATGACAAGCCCACTGACTCCGGCTCGGGCTACAAGCGGAAGGAAGGGAAGAAGAAGAAGACAAAGCGCATCAAGGAGATCATATACTACGACGATAGTGATGAGTCTACTTCTTCCCAAAAGGACGACGACAACGACTACAAAAAGACGGTCAATTCGAACTTTTCATTTGATTATTCTCGTATTCAACATAGTTCGAATTCGCATTTGCTTTCCATTCCTCTTGGCAAACCTCCACACTTCGATGGGGAGGACTACGGATTTTGGAGTCACAAAATGCGTAGTCACCTATTCTCTCTCCATCCAAGCATTTGGGAGATTGTAGAGAATGGAATGAAGTTTGATAGCTCGGATAACTCTATGCTCATAAATGAACAAATCCATAGAAATGCACAAGCTACTACTGTTCTCTTAGCGTCCTTGTGCAGGGAAGAGTACAACAAGGTGAGCGGCTTGGACAATGCCAAGCAAATATGGGACACCCTCAAGATCTCTCACGAGGGGAATGACATCACCATGCTCACCAAAATGGAGTTGGTGGAGGGCGAGCTTGGACGATTCGCCATGATAAGGGGAGAGGAGCCAACCCAAACATACAACCGGCTCAAGACCCTCATCAACAAAATAAGGAACTACGGAAGCACGCGATGGACGGACCACGACGTCGTTCGCCTAATGCTAAGGTCCTTTACCGTTCTTGATCCTCATCTCGTGAACAACATTCGTGAGAATCCCAGGTACACGATGATGACGCCCGAGGAGGTACTCGGAAAATTTGAAAGCGGGCGGATGATGATCAAGGAGGCGAGATACGTCGACGACGCGTTGAACGGTCCAATCCACGAGTCTCAACCCATCGCTCTCAAGGCAACAAGGAGCAAGGAGCCGCTACCCAGCAAGGTGGCGCAAGTTGAGGCGGCCGGGCTCAATGATGAAGAGATGGCTCTCATCATCAAGAGATTCAAGACGGCGCTAAATGGTCGCAAGGGGCAACCAAGGAAGACCAAGACAAAGGGGAAGCGCTCATGCTTCAAATGTGGTAAGGTTGGTCATTTTATTGCTAACTGTCCCGAAAATGATAGTGACCAGGAGCAAGGGAAGAATGGGAAGAGAGAGAACAAGAAGGTTTACAAGAAGGCCAAAGGCGAAGCACACCTTGGAAAGGAGTGGGATTCGGATTGCTCTTCGTCCGACTCCGATGACGAAGGACTCGCCGCCACTGCCTTCAACAAATCGGCCCTCTTCCCAAACGAGCATCACACTTGCCTCATGGCAAGGGAGAAGAAGGTAATCAATCGTAATACTAATACTTATGATTCTTCTAGTGATGATGAGTCTAGTGAGGATGAAATAGATTACTCTAGTTTATTCAAGGGATTGGATAGAACTAAGATAGCTAAGATTAATGAATTGATTGATGCCTTGAATGAAAAGGATAGAATCTTAGAGAAACAAGAAGATCTTTTATATGAAGAGCATGATAAATTTGTTAGTGCACAAAATTCACTTGCTCTAGAAGTTAAAAGAAATGGAATGCTTTCTTGTGAACTTTCTATTTGTAATGAAACCATTTCTTCTTTAAAAGGTGAAATTAATGATTTAAATGCTAAGCTAGAAGTAGCAAGTAAATCTAACTCCTGTGTTGAACATGTTGAAATTTGCACTAAGTGTAAGGATGTTGATGCTTGTTGTGAACACTTAGTTTCAATTTCAAAACTAAATGATGAAGTGGCTAGTCTTAGTGCCCAACTTAAGACTAGCAAGAATGAATTTGATAAGCTGAAATTTGCAAGGGATGCCTACACGATTGGTAGACATCCCTCAATTAAGGATGGACTTGGCTACAAGAGGGAAGCCAAGGACTTGACAAGCCATAAGGCTCCTATCTCCGCCAAGGAGAAAGGGAAGGCTCCTATGGTTAGTAGTACTAAAAAGAACCATGCTTTTATGTATCATGATAGGAGACAAACTAGAAATGCTTATAGGAGTTATAATGCTTATAATGATTTTGACTCTCATGCCATGTTTGCTTCTAGTTCTTCCTATATGCATGGTAGAAATATGTCTAGAAGAAATGCTATTCATCATGTGCCTAGAAAGAATATTATTCATGCTCCTAGGAAAGTAGTGAATGAACCTTCTACAATTTATTGTGCTTTAAATGCTTCCTTTGCTATTTATAGAAAGGATAGGAAAATAGTTGCTAGGAAGTTAGGGGCAAAATGCAAGGGAGATAAAACTTGCATTTGGGTCCCTAAGGATATTTGCACTAACCTTGTAGGACCCAACATGAGTTGGGTACCTAAAACCCAAGCCTAAATTTGCCTTGCAGGTTTATGCATCCGGGGGTTCAAGCTGGATTATCGACAGCGGATGCACAAACCATATGACGGGGGAGAAGAAGATGTTCACCTCCTACGTCAAAAATAAGGATTCCCAAGATTCAATTATATTCGGTGATGGGAATCAAGGCAAGGTAAAAGGGTTAGGTAAAATTGCAATTTCTAATGAGCACTCAATCTCCAATGTGTTTTTAGTTGAGTCTCTTGGTTACAATTTGCTATCTGTTAGTCAACTATGCAATATGGGATATAATTGTCTTTTTACAAATGTAGATGTGTCTGTCTTTAGAAGATGTGACGGTTCACTAGCTTTTAAGGGTGTACTAGACGACAAACTTTACTTAGTTGATTTTGCAAAAGAAGAGGCCGGTCTAGATGCATGCTTAATGGCTAAGACTTGCATGGGCTGGTTGTGGCATCGCCGCTTAGCACATGTGGGGATGAAGAACCTCCACAAGCTTCTAAAGGGAGAACACGTGATAGGTCTAACCAATGTTTATTTCGAAAAAGATAGACCTTGTGCAGCTTGTCAAGCAGGTAAACAAGTGGGAGGAGCACATCACAGCAAGAATGTGATGACCACATCAAGACCTCTGGAGCTGCTGCATATGGACCTCTTCGGACCCGTCGCCTATCTGAGCATAGGAGGAAGTAAGTATGGTCTAGTTATTGTTGATGACTTTTCCCGCTTCACTTGGGTGTTCTTTTTGCAGGATAAGTCTGAAACCCAAGGGACCCTCAAGCGCTTCCTAAGGAGAGCTCAAAATGAGTTTGAGCTCAAGGTGAAGAAGATAAGGAGCGACAACGGGTCCGAATTCAAGAACCTTCAAGTGGAGGAGTTTCTTGAGGAGGAAGGGATCAAGCACGAGTTCTCCGCTCCCTACACACCTCAGCAAAACGGTGTGGTGGAGAGGAAGAACAGGACACTCATAGATATGGCGAGGACTATGCTTGGAGAGTTCAAGACCCCCGAGTGCTTTTGGTCGGAAGCTGTGAACACGGCTTGCCACGCCATCAACAGGGTCTACCTTCACCGCCTCCTCAAGAAGACTTCATATGAGCTGCTAACCGGTAACAAACCCAATGTATCGTACTTTCGTGTATTTGGGAGTAAATGCTACATTCTAGTGAAGAAGGGTAGGAATTCCAAATTTGCTCCCAAAGCTGTAGAAGGGTTTTTATTAGGTTATGATTCAAATACAAAGGCGTATAGGGTCTTCAACAAATCATCGGGTTTGGTTGAAGTCTCTAGCGACGTTGTATTTGATGAGACTAATGGCTCTCCAAGAGATCAAGTTGTTGATTGTGATGATGTAGATGAAGAAGATGTTCCGACGGCCGCTATACGAACCATGGCGATTGGAGAAGTGCGGCCACAGGAACAAGATGAACGAGATCAACCTTCTTCCTCAACAACGGTGCATCCCCCAACTCAAGACAATGAACAGGTTCATCAAAAGGAGGCGTGTGATCAAGGGGGAGCACAAGATGATCACGTGATGGAGGAAGAAGCGCAACCGGCACCTCCAACCCAAGTTCGAGCGGTGATTCAAAGGGATCATCCCGTCGACCAAATTTTGGGTGACATTAGCAAGGGAGTAACTACTCGATCTCGATTAGTTAATTTTTGTGAGCATTACTCCTTTGTCTCTTCTATTGAGCCTTTCAGGGTAGAGGAGGCCTTGCTAGATCCGGATTGGGTATTGGCCATGCAGGAGGAACTCAACAACTTCAAGCGCAATGAAGTTTGGACACTGGTGCCTCGTCCCAAGCAAAATGTTGTGGGAACCAAGTGGGTGTTCCGCAACAAACAAGACGAGCACGGGGTGGTGACGAGGAACAAGGCCCGACTTGTGGCAAAAGGTTATGCCCAAGTCGCAGGTTTGGACTTTGAGGAGACTTTCGCTCCTGTGGCTAGGCTAGAATCAATTCGTATCTTGCTAGCATATGCCGCTCACCATTCTTTCAGGTTGTACCAAATGGATGTGAAGAGCGCTTTCCTCAACGGGCCAATCAAGGAGGAGGTGTACGTGGAGCAACCCCCTGGCTTCGAGGATGAACGGTACCCCGACCACGTGTGTAAGCTCTCTAAGGCGCTCTATGGACTTAAGCAAGCCCCAAGAGCATGGTATGAATGCCTTAGAGACTTTTTAATTTCTAATGCTTTCAAGGTTGGGAAAGCCGATCCAACTCTTTTTACTAAGACTTGCGATGGTGATCTTTTTGTGTGCCAAATTTATGTCGACGACATAATATTTGGTTCTACTAACCATAAGTCTTGTGAAGAGTTTAGCAGGGTGATGACGCAGAAATTCGAGATGTCGATGATGGGCGAGTTGACCTACTTCCTTGGGTTCCAAGTGAAGCAACTCAAGGACGGCACCTTCATCTCCCAAACAAAGTACACACAAGATTTGCTAAAGAGGTTTGGGATGAAGGACGCCAAGCCCGCAAAGACGCCAATGGGAACCGACGGACACACCGACCTCAACAAAGGAGGTAAGTCCGTTGATCAAAAAGCATACCGGTCCATGATAGGTTCTTTGCTTTATTTATGTGCAAGTAGACCGGATATTATGCTTAGCGTATGCATGTGTGCTAGATTTCAATCCGATCCGAAGGAGTGTCACTTAGTGGCTGTGAAGCGAATTCTTCGATATTTAGTCGCTACGCCTTGCTTCGGGATCTGGTATCCAAAGGGGTCTAACTTTGACTTGATTGGGTACTCAGATTCCGACTATGCTGGATGTAAGGTCGATAGGAAGAGTACATCGGGGACGTGCCAATTCTTAGGAAGGTCCCTGGTGTCATGGAACTCTAAGAAACAAACCTCCGTTGCCCTATCCACCGCTGAGGCCGAGTACGTTGCCGCAGGACAGTGTTGTGCGCAACTACTTTGGATGAGGCAAACCCTCAGGGACTTTGGCTACAATCTGAGCAAAGTCCCACTCCTATGTGACAATGAGAGTGCTATCCGAATAGCGGAAAATCCTGTTGAGCACAGCCGCACAAAGCACATTGACATCCGGCATCACTTTTTGAGAGACCACCAGCAAAAGGGAGATATCGAAGTGTTTCATGTTAGCACCGAGAACCAGCTAGCCGATATCTTTACCAAGCCTTTAGATGAGAAGACCTTTTACAGGCTGCGTAGTGAGCTCAATATCTTAGATTCGCGGAACTTGGATTGAAATGTAGCATACATGTGTTTATGCTTTTGATTATGTTCATTCTGCTATTGTTGCTTATTGTGGTGCTCAAGTTGTACAAACACTCCCTGGACCTCACAAGTCCTGTTTGCAAATGATGCACATATTTAGGGGGAGCTGTGCTACAACTTGACCCTTTGTGGCTAACCATGTACTTGAGTTTGGTTGTTTTAGTCTCTAAGGAAAATTGAAAGGGAAAAGGTGGACTTGGACCATGCAAGACTTCCACTGCACTCCGATAAGAAAGAGTAACTTTTCCAAGTTCATCTTCATACTCTTTGCCTTTGTGTTCTTATTTGAAGATTTTGGTGAGGCAATGGGGTTAAAAGGCCAAGATTGATCCCGTTTTGGTGCTTGATGCCAAAGGGGGAGAAAATAAAGGCCAAAGCGATAAATGGATCAGCTACCACTTGAGAGATTTTAAAAATAGTAGAATAGAGCTTTTGGTTTGTCAAAACTCTTTTGTTGTCCCTCTTATCAAAAGTTGGCTTCTTGTGGGGAGAAGTATTGATTATGGGAAAAAGGGGGAGTTTTTGAAATCTTTGATCAATCTCTTTTGGAATGACTATCTTTATGTTTCAACATGTGTGTTTGACTTAGAGATAGAGATTTGAGTTTGATTTGCAAAAACAAACCAAGTGGTGACATAGAGTGATCCATATATGTCAAAATTGAATCAAAATAATTTGAGTTCTTATTTGAAGTGTTTTTGTACTTGTTCTACTTGCTTTATGTTGTGTTGGCATAAATCACCAAAAAGGGGGAGATTGAAAGGGAAATGTGCCCTTGGGCCATTTCTAAGTATTTTGGTGATTTAGTGCCCAACACAGGTGCCTAATTGTGAAATGGTGGACAAAGTACAAATCAAGGATAAAGGTATGTTTCTCAGACTTAGTACATTGTTTTATGGACTAATGTATTGTGTCTAAGTGCTGGAAACAGAAAAAATCGAGTTGGAGAAGAGATGGCTCGAGCAGCCAAAGTCTGTCCAGTCTGGAGCACCGGACTGTCCGGTGGTGCACCGGACAGTGTCCGGTGCGCCAGACTGACTCGGCGTGAAGTGGCCGCTCTCGGGAATTCGTCGACGGCGTACGGCTAAAATTCACCGGACTGTCCGGTGTGCACCGGACTGTCCGGTGAGCCAACGGTCGGCCGGGCCAACGGTCGGCCGCGGAGTCTGCGCGCGACACGTGGCCGGGCCAACGGTCGGCCGCGGAATCTGCGCGCGACACGTGGCCGGGCCAACGGTCGGAAGGGGGCACCGGACTGTCCGGTGTGCACCGGACTTGTCCGGTGCGCCAACGGCTCCCAGATCTGCAACGGTCGGCAGAGCCATTTTAGGAAGGAAATCGGGCACCGGACAGTGTCCGGTGTGCACCGGACTGTCCGGTGCAACCGACGACAGAAGGCAGGATTGGCCTTCCAGATTTGCTCTCAACGGCTCCTAGCTGCCTTGGGGCTATAAAAGGGGCCCCTAGGCGCATGGAGGAGTACACCAAGCAACCTTAGAGCATTCTTGATCATCCACACTCAGTCTTTGCGCATTCGTTTGTCATTCTCAGTGATCCGAGCCCCGTTCTAGTGAGAACTTTGAGATAGTCTTTTGAGCTCGATTCTTGGCCGTGTGTGTGCGCATTTTGCTGTGGATTTGTGTGTGTTGCTTTCCTCCCTTACTCTGAATTTCTTGTGAATCTCAAGTGTAAGGGCGAGAGGCTCCAAGTTGTGGAGATTCCTCGCAAACGGGATATTGAAAGGCAAAACAAAACACCGTGGTATTCAAGTTGGTCTTTGGACCGCTTGAGAGGGGTTGATTGCAACCCTCGTCCGTTGGGACGCCACAACGTGGAGTAGGCAAGCGTTTGGTCTTGGCCGAACCACGGGATAAACCACTGTGTCATCTCTGTGTTTGATCTCTTGTGGTATTGTGTTTTGTTGAGACTCCTCTCTAGCCACTTGGTGATTATTGTGCTAACACTTAACAAGTTTTTGTGGCTATAAGTTTAAGTTTCACAGGATCACCTATTCACCCCCCTCTAGGTGCTCTCAAGATTGAGCCGTTCGCGGAGGGCCGGGAAAGTGGAAAAGACGCAGTCGGGGGCGGGGAAGTGAAAAGGCGCAATAGTGGAGGGGGGCAGTCGTCGGTTCCGCTGCGTCGGTTCGGCTGTGTGGATCGGTTGGCTCGGACCATGTGCACCTGGGCGCGTAGGTTGAGCCTGGGTGCATTCTCTATATTGAATGCACCCAGGTGTAATATATAATAACAGTATATATATATACACACACACCTGGCAGGTAACAAGGCATCATCTGCTGTTCAAATTCAACCCTTCCTACTGCTCCATCTTGATATAATTCCCAGATGTTGTTCAGCCACTTAATGATGCACTTCGTCTGTTCTCTACTCCTGAATCTTTGGAAGGATACAGAACAATTGCCGAACCTTGTCACCTTTTTGTTTAATGCATTTTTACATTTAGTTTCATTCTCACACAATACAAGTGGATCATGCAATGCATTTTGCTAGCGAGCTACTTGTAAAGACAAAATTGCAGAATATGCATCTTGCTAAATTGCCTGAGCGATCTGTGTCCATGAATGGATGGGTCCTTGCATTCATGGCATGTGTTGAGAGGCTTTGGTGGCCCAAGAATGGCAATTTGGGGGGGGGGGGGGGGGGGGGGGGGAGCTAACCACATGGATTCATGATGACAAGCCACCTGTGTGGAAAATGATGGATATAGACGGCCATATCCTACAGCCAATGCAGTGTAAGATGAGCCGTGTGATGACATGCTTTAATTTGTTGCCATGTTGACCCGGAACTGTGAGTACCGGCCTGTCACCTAGGGCGGGCCGCGGGCAGAGGTAACAATGGGCAACTTCAAAAATTGTTTCTAATATCCAGCTAGCTTTCAAGTGGATTTACAAGTCTTTCATGTTACAGTCTGCGCTGATGCTTGTGCACGAAGAGTACTGGATTTCTTTCTAGAAATTAAAGCCCCTTTTCAACTGCTTGAATGTTTCTAGGCTGGCAAATGATTCAGTCCTAGCTTGTGTTGTGACCCATGGAGATCAATGTTGTAGCTTGCAAGTTTTACCAATTTAAATATAGCACAAATGACCGTAGCAACGTACGGTAGTCGGTTTAATAAAAAGAAAGAAAGAGATGTGAGTAGTTGCCCCCGCACCGATCGATAGCGCTGTTTCTCTGCGCCGCCTCCGCCTCGATGGACCTGCAGGTTCCGTGTATGCGGCCGACTGCCTCCGACGTCATCGTCGTCTTCCTTCTTCTTCTTCTACGACTCCGGCGACCGGTTTTTTCCTAGCTGCGTGCATGCCCGTGACGTGTGCTGCTAGCGATCTGCTCCTCCGTCACCGTCCCCTCCCGTGCGATCGATCCGTCGGACGTGCAAATCCTCTGGTGGCGAGGTGAGTCCGTCGTCCTTCACATCTCTTGTTTTAATTTCTATAAGCGTAGCTAGTAGTAGCACATGCACACCACCTTTAATTTCTTCGGTCCATGTGGATAGATAGACGATGGAAATAATGTATGAGATCAATCGATCCATCCATCCGAGACAGGGCCGTAGCTGAGATTTCGGTGGCCTAGGGGCCCTAATTAGTGTAGTTTTTTTTTTCCAATATACATAGTATACACAAATATATAATACTAATTTTGTTCTTAAATATTTGTTGTTCATTAGTTTATTTTTAAACTAAAACACGATAAATAAAAAAAATAGAAGAAGTATTATATTATATCAATAATAATTAATGTGATCTTAAAATATTATACCAAATAAATTTTATTATACCTCAAAAATTTCTTCTAACATTTCTTTAGACAAAGTTATTAATGATCGTGTTGATATTAATCTTATCTAATTTTTCTTCTTAATACATAAGGTGGACAAACCATTAAATCATTCACGAGACATTGTAGACCTCAAATAGTTTTTTCAATAATTTCAACTTCAAAAATCTAAACAGAATATGGGTGCTTCTGACAAGCTTAACTTTAGAACTCTAAACTCGGATATTAAACAAATAACTCACTATTTACTGTTTTGTTAGCTAAGAGGTGAGGCCCTAGGATTTGAGAGCATATATAGGGCGGCCGCACTGGTGGTCCTATGCTCAGGATTCGAGAGGGTGGCCCAGCTAGCTAGCATGGGGAGCTAGCTAGGAAGATGGATGGATCAATACAAGGCGCCGCACGAACACTTACCACGAATCATTAGAGTTTGTTCGGTTATTTTCAATCTATATAGATTGGAGAGGATTAATACGGATTGGAGGAATTAAAACCTCTCAATTCTCCTCAATTTATATGGATTGGAGTACAACCGGGATGCATGGAGGCGATCGATCTAGGACTGGGCATCATCGACCGAGCTAGCTCCTCCGCTCCGTTGCCGCATGCAGCGTCTTCTTCGTATCTCGGCACCGCCGGCCGGTACACCGTCGAGAGGAAGCAGATTGAAGCAGGCAAGGCAGCTCGCCGGCCGATCGCAGACAGCTAGCTCTCTTCTTCCTCTACGGACAGACCCGCTGAGCGATCCACGCACCGAGTACGCCTCCCCGCGCGCGTGGCCGACCGGCGACCAGCGTGCTGAATTCTGATCCACACGTGGACCCCCAACAGCGACGTTGGGTTTAATTTGGAAAGAAACATATATCAACATTTTCATCTCCCATCCACATCCACCGACGGCGTACTGCCCACAAAGAAATAGACTACTAGCGAAAAGTACTATATATATATATATATATATATATATATATATATATATATATATATATATATATATATATATATATAATCACTAAAACACTATCAATATTGTGATAAAATTAATCCAATGTTTTTATCTACTATAAAATCATCTAATTGTGATAAATAATATTGGATTATGAGGTGAATTATTATAACCAAAACACTATAATACAATGATCCTATAATCTACCTCAGACCTACTACGTTTTGGTGATTATGGTTTTTTTTTTCACTTGAACAATGGCCACCATAACAATCTTGGAATATAAACGCTCTAATTATTATAGTTCGCAATCTTCTAGATTGTAATGCTCATAAAAGCCCTTAGGTCTTATTCCAAACCTCTAAAACTAATAGTTAGCCGCTAGAATTACCTGAGAGGTTTAGAACGGGTCAGCTGATCGTAGACCAGCTAATTGTTAGCTATATCTCTCAAATAGCTATTAGTTGCTAGCTCATCCAACCCAGCTAAAACCATCTAACAACTTATTAATTGACTAATAATTATCTCTACAGGTTTGGAACATGGCCTTAATCATCACCGAGACACGCAAGGAAAGTATTTGCCATATACTTACTCCACTCCAAAAAGAGAATTCAGTTGTCACTTCATGAGAACTCAAACAAGTTCAAGTTTGACCTAATTTAGGCAAAAAGATTACAAATATTTATGTTATATAATAAATACATTTAGGTTATTTATAAAATATATTTTTATAGTAAATCTAGTTAGAAACATAAATGATAACACTATTCATTATAAACTTAGTCAAACTTGAGCTAGTTTGACTTGCACAAGTCTCTTAGTTTCATTCATTTTGGGACTTAGGAAGTATATCACACAAGTGCGTACGTGATCAGTTATAATTAAGATCATATATCTCCTCAATATGCCTAAGAAAGGTTAAACATAGCTATATTTGGGGACAAAGGAAGTACTTATTTATTTTATTGTACAGTTAATTCTTGATATGTTGGATTAATATGGGCTTGGCCCAAATTAATATTCAATAATAGTCAATGCTAATGGCCCACTTTAATGCTATGGTGTACTAATTATTTAGTACCATATTGGAAGTTCAAAGGACAAATTAATCAACTTAAATAGGTAGACCATTGGTGCATCTATTGAGAAGTTGAGAAAAGGATGAAGGACTGCCCACCGCGCGCGCGCGCGCCGCCGCCGCCGGGCCGGGCCGTGGCCGTGGCTCGTGGCTCGTGGCTCGTGGCTCGTGGCGCGTTTTGCCTGGAGTGATGACCGTCATTAACGGACGTCAGTTTCTAGTGGCGAGTAACGGTCGTCAGTTTCCAGCTCTAAATGCGTGACCGTTTCTGTCCGTTGCTCTTCTCCCTCCTTCTGGCCACCTATAAGAATGGAGAGGAGAGGGCTCTTCCAGCCACGCGAATCACCTCACGCGAATTGCAAGCAACCCATTCCCGTCCCACCTTCTGCGAGCACAGAGAGAGTGGGAGAGCAGGCCTCCGAAATCACCAACCGCAGAGATACACTTGCACGGGTGTGCGGGCGATCAGATTTTTGGGGAGCGTCTTCGCGACTGCTCGCGTGATCTGCTTCGTCTTCTTCCCGGCGACCGTTCGAGGGACTGCACTGCGTACACCTTCCTGCATCGACTTCGTACGGCTACATCGAACAAACACACGAGATGACTCGTGTGAATGGAGCCACTGATGCCTTGAGCATCGGTCCCTCCGCTGGGTACACTCTATTCTTCGTATTTGTGCATGTTTTATTGCTATTTACTGCTTATGCGAGTAGTTATACACACATGCACATACATGTCATCACATATATCACACTGTTTTTCTGGATTAAATTAAAACTAAAAATGCCTAACTTTCTAACAATCCAAAAATCTGATATTAGGCATTTTTCTGTTAGTGGTTTTGCTGCTGCGTTAAAACCAAGTGAACCTTTTGATGGGACGTTTTACAAGAGATGGCGTAGTAAGATGATACTGTGGTTGACCGCAATGAACTGCTATCACGCCGCACAGGGGAAACCCGAACAGTTCACTCCTGAAGAGGAGAGAATGTTCGACGTTGCCGATAACCTGTTTCGAGGCGCCGTGATTGGCGCTCTTGCCAACAAGTATGTTGATTCTTATCTAACGTGCACATCTGCAAAAGAGTTATGGGATGCATTAGATGAGAAGTTTGGTGTTTCTGATGCTGGTAGCGAGCTGTACATCATGGAGCAGCTGTTTGACTATAAGATGGTGGAAAACCGTCCTGTAGTTGAACAGGCTCATGAAATACAGGCACTGGCTAAAGAACTCGAACAGTTCCCATGTGTCTTGCCTGACAAGTTCGTGGCCGGCGGTATTATCGCTAAACTGCCACCTTCTTGGACGGATTTTGCTACCACTCTAAAACATAAGAGACAAGAGTTTAGCGTGGCTGAGCTTATTGGTTCTCTTGATGTTGAGGAGAGGGCGAGAGCAAAAGACACTCGTGGAAAAGGAGTTGAGACTTCTAGTGCCAATATGGTACAAAAGAAGAACTCCAATGCATCACATAATAATAAAAAGAAAAACAAGCAACAGAATGCCACGAAGCCCAAGCAGGCAGCCTCGTTCAAAAAGAAGAACAAAGGAGCTGGTTGCTTTGTTTGCGGGAGTACTGATCATTGGGCAAGCGCTTGTCCAGACCGCAAATTTAAGCAAGAGAAAAAACCAGCTCAAGAGAAGAAAACAGTAAACATGGTTGTTAGCGAGACTGCAGAAGGAACATCGGGGTATGGTAATCTTTTACCTACTGTTCTTTCAGTGTGTCAATCCCCTGAGTGGTGGGCTGATACCGGTGCTAATATTCATGTGTGTGCTGATATTTCTTTATTTTCTTCTTATCAGTGCAAAGGGACTGGAGCCTTGCTGATGGGGAACGGATCACATGCGCGTGTTCTTGGTGTTGGTACAGTCATTCTGAAGTTTACTTCGGGAAAGACGGTGCTATTGAAGAACGTGCAGCATGTCCCCTCCATCAAAAAGAATCTAGTTAGTGGCTCTCAATTGTGCCGAGATGGCTACAAAATTGTCTTTGAGTCTAATAAATGTATACTGTCTAAGTATGGAACGTTTGTTGGAAAAGGCTATGACAGCGGAGGCTTGTTCCGCTTATCTTTGCATGATGCGTGTAATAAGTCTGTGAACAATGTTGTTTCGAATGAGTCGTTTATTTGGCATTCACGACTTTGTCATATCAATTTTGGTTGTGTTTCGCGGTTAGCAGATTTAAATTTAATCCCGAAATTTGATTTAGTCAAAGGTTCTAAGTGCCAGGTGTGCGTGCAATCTAAGCAACCTCGCAAGCCTCACAAGGCTGCGGAGGCGAGGAATTTGGCACCACTAGACTTAATACATTCCGATTTATGTGAGATGAACGGAATATTGACTAAAGGAGGCAAGCGATATTTTATTACTTTTATCGATGACTCTACTAGATTTTGTTATGTGTATCTCTTAAAATCAAAAGATGAAGCTTTGCATTATTTTAAGACCTACAAAGCTGAAGTTGAAAATCAACTCGAGAGGAAAATTAAACGGTTAAGGTCTGATCGTGGTGGAGAATATTTTTCGGGTGATTTTTCTGATTTTTGTGTGGAACATGGTATTATTCATGAGAGGACACCGCCATACTCACCACAATCCAATGGGGTTGCTGAAAGAAAGAACCGTACTCTAACTGATTTGGTTAACGCCATTGTCGGGGACCATAATTAGGGGTACCCTCAAGACGCCTAATTCTCAGTTGGTAACCCCCATCAGCATAAAGCTGCAGAGGCCTGATGGGTTTGATTAAGTCAGGGATCAGTCCATACGAGTGACTTGACCACGCCACGCCCGAGCCTAGCCTCGGGCGAGGGCAGCCGACCCTAAGATGACTCCGTCTCGCCTGAGGCCTCCTCTTTCACGGCAGACGCATCTCCGGCTCGCCCTAGGCCCCGCCTTCGATAAGAAGAAACCCTGACTAAATCACCGCGCCAACCGACCGAGTCACCGGGGCGTTTAACGCAAAAGGTAAGACCAACGGGCGACCAGACTTCGCCAGAGGTGCCATAGGAGGCTCCGCCCGACCCAGGGCTCGGACTCGGGCTAAGGCCCCGGAAGACGGCGAACTCCGCTCCGCCCGACCCAGGGCTCGGACTCGGGCTAAGGCCCCGGAAGACGGCGAACTCCGCTCCGCCCGACCAAGGGCTCGGACTCGGGCTAAGGCCCCGGAAGACGGCGAACTCCGCTCCGCCCGACCCCAGGGCTCGGACTCGGGCTAAGGCCCCGGAAGACGACGAACTCCGCCTCGCCCGACCCAGGGCTCGGACTCCGCCTCGGCCTCTGCCGAACGATCTCCGCCTCGCCCGACCCAGGGCTCGGACTCTGCCTCTGTCTTGCAGGACGGACTCGACCTCGGCTTCGGAGGAACCTCCACGACGCCCGACCTAGGACACGAGACCGCCACGTCAACAGGAAGCATCATCATCACCCTGCCCTGAGCCGACTTGGGTCGCAGAGAACAAGACCGGCGTCCCATCTGGCCAGCTATGCAAGATAGGCAATGATGGCGCCCCGCTAGACCATGACGACGGTGGCTCTCAGCTCCCTTACGAAAGCAGGAGAACGTCAGCAAGGGCCCAGCCACTTCGACAGCTGTCCCCCCGTCCGGCTCCGTTACTCCTCCAACAGCCACGACGCCACACCAACAGGGTGCCAAGATCTCTCCGGCTGCCACCTGGGCATGTACTTAGGGCGCTAGCTCTCCCTCGCTAGACACGTAGCACCTTGCTACACCCCCATTCTGTACACCTGGATCCTCTCCTTACGACTATAAAAGGAAGGACCAGGGCCTTCTTAGAGAAGGTTGGCCTCGCGGGGACGAAGGGCAGGGGCAGGCGCTCTCTCGGGGCCGCCCGCTTCCCCTCACCTCGCGCGGACGCTTGTAACCCCCTACTGCAAGCGCACCCGACCTGGGCGCGGGACGAACACGAAGGCCGCGGGAATTCTCCGACTCCCTCACGACCCGGCTCCGGCCACCGACCTCTCTCTCTGTTCCCCCCTTCGCGCTCGCCCACGCGCTCGACCCATCTGGGCTGGGGCACGCGGCACTCTCACTCGTCGGCTCGGGGACCCCCCGGTCTCGGAACGCCGACAGTTGGCGCGCCAGGTAGGGGCCTGCTGCGTGTTGACGAGCAGTTTCCCGTCAAGCTCCAGATGGGCAGTCCCCAACGACCTCTTCAACCCGGGACGGTGCTCCGTTTCGGGAACCTCGAGTTCATGTCTCTCGACGACAACTACGACATGATACTCCTTCCACCGCCGCGCGACAGCGACATTGGTGGCGGACAGCCCACCCGCCGGCGGCGGAATCGACGACGTCTTTCCCGCGTGGGGGAAGGGCAACTTTCGAGCTCGCCCCATCCTCTCCCTCGCCATCGGAGGAGGAGGAGGCGGGGCAACCGGGGCCGAGCGGGAGATTGCACTCCGACGGCTGTCGAGCAAATCGACATCCCCGGCGCCTCAACGGAGGACACGCCAAGCGTCGCCCTCGCGTTCGAGGCAAACGCGAGCGCCATCCCCCCGCAACACGTCGACCCCGAGCAAGTGGACGACGCCAGCACGCTCACGGAAGGCCTGCAGGACGTCGCCCTCGTACCCAAGACGACGGCGCGGTCAGCCCCCGACTTGACTTCATCGCCCCTCGTCGACAAAAAGGTACCGACTGCTACCCATCTTTCGTCATTTCGACTCGGCCTCAGCCCGCCTGGCGACCTCGCTTTGGCGGGCGCTCACATTGAGGCGAGTGCAACCTCTCTGGGGTTTCGTGTGCGGTCGCCTTGGGACCGATTGACGGGTGTCTCGACCTACGGACCCTCTGGGTCCGAGGAAGATGACGACCCCAGCATCTGCTGGGATTTCTCCGGATCTGGCAACCCTAGTGCCATGCGGGACTTCATGACCGCATGTGACTACTGCCTCTCTGACTGTTCCGACGGCAGCCGCAGCCTTGGCGACAAGGACTGCGGCCCGAGTCGCGAATGTTTCCACATCGAGCTAGGGGATCCCTCCGGAGGCGGCTGTCTCGGCATGCCGGAGGATGGTGATCCCCCTAGGCCAGCGCCTCGCGCCGACATCCCGCGGGAGCTAGCTGTGGTCCCCGTTCCGGCGGGGGGTCACGACCCACAGCTCGAGCAAGTCCGCGGGGCGCAGGCCGGGCTCGATGAGGGAGCAGGAGCGCTCGAGGCAATCCGCCAGAACATCGGGCAGGTATGGGCGAGCCAGCCCCCGGCCGGAGGAATACGTCACCTGCCCCAAGGTCTCCAGCACCGCATCGCCAACGATGCCAGGGACAGACCGCCACCCGCATCCGGCGGAACCGGTCAGGACCTGGCCGCTGCAGCGATGCTCCTCCGCGCGATGCCGGAGTCATCAACCACCGAGGGTCGGCGAATCCAGGGAGAACTCAAGCATCTCCTGGAAGGCGCTGTGGCCCGGCGGGCCGAGAGCTCTGCCTCCCGAAGGCAGGGATACCCCTCGGAACCTCGTGCCGCGACTTCCCGACTCACGCGGGAAGCCTCGGTCTACACCGGGCGCACGCGCAACACCGCGCCTGCGGCCCCGGGCCACCTCGGCGACGAGCACCCTCATCGTGACCGTCGGGCACGCCTCGACGAAAGGGTGCGCCGAGGCTACCACCCCAGGCGTGGGGGACGTTACGACAGCGGGGAGGATCGGAGTCCCTCGCCCGAACCACCCGGTCCGCAGGTCTTTAGCCGAGCCATTCGGCGGGCGCCGTTTCCGCCCCGATTCCGACCCCCGACTACCATCACGAAGTACTCGGGGGAAACGAGACCGGAATTGTGGCTTGCGGACTACCGCCTGGCCTGTCAACTGGGTGGGACGGACGATGACAACCTCATCATCCGAAACCTCCCCCTGTTTCTCTCCGACACCGCTCGTGCCTGGTTGGAGCACCTGCCTCCGGGGCAGATTTCCAACTGGGAAGATTTGGTCCAGGCTTTCGCCGGGAACTTCCAGGGCACGTACGTGCGCCCCGGGAATTCCTGGGACCTCCGAAGCTGTCGGCAACTGCCGGGAGAGTCTCTTCGGGACTACATCCGGCGGTTCTCGAAGCAGCGCACCGAGCTGCCCAACATCACCGACTCCGATGTCATCGGCGCGTTCCTCGCCGGCACCACCTGCCGCGACCTGGTGAGCAAGCTGGGTCGCAAGACCCCCACCAGGGCGAGCGAGCTGATGGACATTGCCACCAAGTTCGCCTCCGGCCAGGAGGCGGTAGAGGCCATCTTCCGAAAGGACAAGCAGCCCCAGGGCCGCCCGTCGGAAGATGCTCCCGAGGTGTCTACTCCGCGCGGCGCCAAGAAGAAAGGCAGGAAGAAGTCGCAAGCGAAACGCGACGTTCCCGATGCAGACCTTGTCGCCGCCGCCGAGCACAAGAACCCTCGGAAGCCCCCCGGAGGTGCTAACCTCTTCGACAAGGCACTCAAGGAGACGTGCCCCTACCATCAGGGGCCCGTCAAGCATACCCTCGAAGAGTGCGTTATGCTTCGGCGCCACTTCCACAGGGTCGGGCCACCCGCAGAGGGTGGCAGGGCTCACGACGACGACAAAAGGGAGGATCGCCAAGCAGGAGAGTTCCCAGAGGTCCGCGATTGCTTCATGATCTACGGAGGGCATGCGGCAAACTCCTCGGCTCGGCATCGTAAGCAAGAGCGTCGGGAGGTCTGCTCGGTGAAGGTGGCGGCGCCAGTCTACCTAGACTGGTCCGACAAGCCCATCACCTTCGACCGGGACGACCACCCCGACCACGTGCCGAGCCCGGGGAAGTACCCGCTCGTCGTCGACCCCGTCATCGGCGACGTCAGGCTCACCAAGGTCCTGATGGATGGAGGCAGCTGCCTCAACATCATCTACGCCGAGACCCTCAGGCTCCTGCGCATCGACCTGTCATCCGTCCGAGCGGGCGCTGCGCCCTTCCACGGGATCATTCCCGGGAAGCGCGTCCAGCCCCTCGGACAGCTCGACCTCCCTGTCTGCTTCGGAACACCCTCCAACTTCCGAAGGGAGACTTTGACGTTCGAGGTGGTCGGGTTCCGAGGAACCTACCACGCAGTGTTGGGAAGGCCATGCTACGCGAAGTTCATGGCCATCCCCAACTACACTTACCTGAAGCTCAAGATGCCGGGCCCCAACGGGGTCATCACCGTCGGCCCCACGTACAAACACGCATTCGAATGCGGCGTGGAGTGCGTGGAGTACGCCGAGGCCCTCGCCGAGTCCGAGGCCCTCATTGCCGACCTGGAAAGCCTCTCCCGAGAGGTGCCGGATGTGAAGCGGCATGCCGGCAACTTCGAGCCAGCGGAGACGGTTAAGGCCGTCCCTCTTGACCCCAGTGGCGACACCTCCAAGCAGATACGGATCGGTTCCGGGCTCGACCCCAAATAGGAAGCAGTGCTCGTCGACTTTCTCCGCGCAAACGCCGACGTTTTTGCGTGGAGTCCCTCGGACATGCCCGGCATACCGAGGGATGTCGCCGAGCACTCGCTGGATATTCGGGCCGGAGCCCGGCCGGTCAGACAGCCTCTGCGCCGATTCGACGAGGAAAGGCGCAGGGTGATAGGCGAGGAGGTCCACAAGCTGATGGCAGCAGGGTTCATTAAAGAGGTGTTCCATCCCGAATGGCTTGTCAACCCTGTACTTGTGAGGAAAAAAGGGGGGAAGTGGCGGATGTGTGTAGACTACACTGGTCTCAACAAAGCATGTCCGAAGGTCCCCTACCCTCTACCTCGCATCGACCAAATTGTGGACTCCACTGCAGGGTGCGAAACCCTGTCTTTCCTCGATGCCTACTCAGGGTATCATCAAATCAAGATGAAAGAGTCCGACCAGCTCGCGACTTCTTTCATCACGCCCTTCGGCATGTACTGTTATGTCACAATGCCGTTCGGGTTGAGAAACGCGGGTGCAACGTACCAGCGGTGCATGAACCATGTGTTCGGCGAACACATTGGTCGCACGGTAGAGGCCTACGTCGATGACATCGTAGTCAAGACGAGGAAAGCCTCCGACCTTCTCTCCGACCTCGAACTGACATTCCGGTGTCTCAAGGCGAAGGGTGTCAAGCTCAATCCCGAGAAGTGCGTCTTCGGGGTGCCCCGAGGCATGCTCTTGGGGTTCATCGTCTCCAAGCGGGGCATCGAAGCCAACCCGGAGAAGATCGCAGCGATCACAAACATGGGGCCCATCAAGGACTTAAAAGGCGTACAGAGGGTCATGGGATGCCTCGCGGCCTTGAGCCGTTTCATCTCGCGCCTCGGCGAAAGAGGCCTGCCCCTGTACCGCCTCTTAAGGAAGGCCGAGTGCTTCACTTGGACTCCCGAGGCCGAGGAAGCCCTCGGGAACCTGAAGGCGCTCCTCACCCAGGCGCCCATCTTGGTGCCCCCAGCTGATGGAGAGACCCTCCTGGTCTACGTCGCCGCAACCACTCAGGTGGTCAACGCCGCGATCGTAGTCGAAAGGCAGGAAGAGGGGCATGCTTTGCCCATTTAGAGGCCAGTCTACTTCGTCAGTGAAGTGCTGTCCGAAACCAAGATCCGCTACCCACAAGTCCAGAAGCTGCTATATGCAGTGATCCTTACGAGGCGAAAGCTGCGACATTACTTCGAGTCCCATCCGGTGACTGTGGTGTCATCCTTCCCCCTGGGGGAGATCATCCAGTGCCGGGAAGCCTCGGGGCGGATCGCGAAGTGGGCGGTGGAAATCATGGGCGAGGCAATCTCGTTTGCACCTCGGAAGGCCATCAAGTCCCAGGTACTGGCGGATTTCGTAGCCGAATGGGTCGATACCCAGTTGCCAACGGCTCCGATCCAACCAGAGCTCTGGACCATGTTTTTCGATGGGTCGCTGATGAAGACGGGAGCTGGCGCGGGCCTGCTTTTCGTCTCGCCCCTCGGGAAACACCTGCGCTACGTGCTACGCCTCCATTTCCCGGCGTCCAACAATGTGGCTGAGTACGAGGCTCTGATCAACGGATTGCGAATCGCCATCGAGCTAGGGGTCCGACGCCTCGATGCACGTGGCGACTCGCAGCTCGTCATCGACCAAGTCATGAAGAACTCCCTCTGCCGCGACCCAAAGATGGAGGCTTACTGTGAGGAGGTTCGACGCCTGGAAGACAAGTTCTACGGGCTCGAGCTTAACCACATCGCCCGGCGCTACAACGAGACTGCGGACGAGCTGGCGAAAATAGCCTCGGGGCGAACGACGGTTCCCCCGGACGTCTTCTCCCGGGATCTGCACCAACCCTCCGTCAAGATGGATGACGCGCCCGAGCCCGAAGCACCCTCGGCCTCGTCCGAGGTGACCTCGGCCCAGCCCGAGCCATCCTCGGCTCACCCCGAGGAACCCTCGGAGCCCGAGGGCGAAGCGCTGCGCATCGAGGAGGAGCAGAACGGGGTCGTGCCAGATCAAGATTGGCAAACCCCGTACCTGCAATATCTCCACCGAGGAGAACTGCCCCTCGACCGAGCCGAGGCTCGGCGGGTAGCGCGACGCGCAAAGTCGTTCGTCTTGCTGGGCGATGAGAAGGAGCTCTACCACCGAAGCCCCTCGGGCATCCTCCAGCGATGCATCTCCATCGCCGAGGGTCAGGAACTCCTGCAGGAAATACACTCGGGGGCTTGCGGTCATCATGCAGCACCTCGAACCCTTGTCGGGAATGCTTTCCGCCAAGGCTTCTACTGGCTGACGGCGGTGGCTGACGCCACTAGAGTTGTCCGCGCCTGCGAAGGGTGCCAATTCTATGCGAAGCAGACCCACCTGCCCGCTCAGGCTCTGCAGACGATACCCATCACCTGGCCTTTCGCTGTGTGGGGTCTAGACCTCGTTGGCCCTCTGCAGAAGGCGCCCGGGGGCTACACGCACCTGCTGGTCGCCATCGACAAATTCTCCAAGTGGATCGAGGTCCGACCCCTGAACAGCATCAGGTCCGAGCAGGCGGTGGCGTTCTTCACCAACATCATCCATCGCTTCGGGGTTCCGAACTCCATCATCACCGACAATGGCACCCAGTTCACCGGCAAAAAATTCTTGGATTTTTGCGATGATCACAACATCCGGGTAGACTGGGCCGCCGTAGCTCACCCCATGACGAATGGGCAAGTGGAACGTGCCAACGGCATGATTCTACAAGGGCTCAAGCCCCGGATTTACAATGATCTCAACAAGTTCGGCAAGCGATGGGTGAAGGAGCTCCCCTCGGTGGTCTGGAGCCTGAGGACGACGCCAAGCCGGGCCACGGGTTTCACGCCGTTCTTCCTGGTCTACGGGGCCGAGGCCATCCTACCCACGGACCTGGAATACGGCTCCCCGAGGACGAGGGCCTACAACGAAGAAAGCAACCAAGCTAGCCGAGAAGACTCGCTGGACCAGCTGGACGAGGCTAGGGAAAGGGCCTTACTACACTCGGCGCGGTATCAGCAGTCCCTGCGACGCTACCACGCCCGAGGGGTCCGACCCCGAGATCTCCAGGTGGGCGATCTGGTGCTTCGGCTGCGGCAAGACGCCCGAGGGAGGCACAAGCTCACGCCCCCCTGGGAGGGGCCGTTCATCATCGCCAAAGTTCTGAAGCCCGGAACGTACAAGCTGGCCAACAGTCAAGGCGAGGTCTACGGCAACGCTTGGAACATCCAACAGCTACGTCGCTTCTACCCTTAAGATGTTTCCAAGTTGTTTATATACCTCGCACCCACGCAAAGTTTAGTCAACAAGGAAGGGTCAGCCTCGCCTCGGCAGAGCCCGACCCTCCCTCGGGGGCTAAAAGGGGGGAAACCCCCTCTGCGTCAAAATTTTCCTCGAACAAAAAATCTCTTTTACCAGAACATCTTTCGTGCTTTTTTATTACTTCGAAAAGTGGGTCCTGGAAACGACGGAGTACACGTAAGCAGTCAAGGCTGACCGAGCCGAGGGACTCCTACGCCTCCGGGATACGGATACCTCACTCATCACCTTCTGCGATAAGTAACTCGCGCTCGGATAAGGCGAATCCGCGGATCGAACGAGTCTTTACGTACGGGAGCTCTTCTGTCGAAGCGATTCTTCGAGCCTTCTCGACCAAGTCGGTGACAGGGCTTCGTGGGCGGGTAAAAGTACGCGTAAGCGGCAAGGCCGACCGAGCCGAGGGACTCCCACGCCTCCGGGATACGGATACCTCACTCATCACCTTCCGCGAGAAGCAACTCTTGCTCGCACTAACATCCCTGCTACCGACAGAAAGTCCAGATACTCGAAACGAGAGGAAAAGAGACGCAGCTTTATAACGCAACAAGGGTATGTGTTCTGGCCTCAACGGCCGCGCAAGGCCCACGCTACAAGACGATTTGACCCTGCAGGCTCGGATCTTGACGCTGGAAGAGGGCGAAGACATCCTCGGCATCAACAGCACCTTCGGCAAGGCCCGACCTAGCCTCGGACGGCGACGCGGTCCGAGGGCCTCCGCTCCGAAGGACGACATCATCACCATGCTCGAGCAATCTCTGCCAGGGACTTCTCCGAGAACCCGGCCCGAGCGGACGGCTCGGCCGGCCACCTCCGGGGCCTCGGCCGACCGCCTTCCAAGGGCGCCAGCTCGGTTCGAAGCCTCGGCTGAACAGCTCCGACGTCGATCCTGCCAACGGACAACCCGGCTAGGCTCCGGCCAACCAGGTTTCATTTCCGAGCCAACAACGCCTCTGCTCATGCTGATATCGCTACCCCTGGCCTCGGCTCGTCGAAGAGCGGCCGAGGGGTCTCTTTAACTAAGCTAGAGGAGCCTCGGACAACAGGTCCGACCGAGCCGAGGGATTCCTACGCCTCCGGGATACGGATACCTCACTCGTCACCTTGACACGGGGCAACTCACGCTTGGTGAAGCGGTTCAGACAATCAGCGGACGAGTCTTAGCGCTCGGAAATGAGGAAAAAAACACGGCTCTGTGCCGAAGTTACATACATGTTCAGGCCCCGAAGGCCGAAATGAACGAAAAACCCGGCACTCGAAGTGCCATTACAAGCGGAACTCCGGTTCCTCCCTCTGCAGCGGCGCAGGCCTCAGGAGAAGGCACAGCTGCTGTCTTGCCCTCGCCCATAACGCCACCCGAGGGGCGAGGACAAGTACAAAGAGCCGAAGGCCCGAAGCGCCGATGGTGGCGGTGATCCCGTCGCTAACGGGGACTTCTCGAGCCGCCTCCACCTCGGCACTGACGCCAGGAGCCACCAGCCTGCCGCCAGATCCCCACTCAAATCCTCCCCGATGAGTGGGACACCGGCCTCCGCGCAAAGGCGCCGCCCTGGTGCAAAGGCAGGGCCACCCCAGAACACGAGCGCCGCCCTAGCGGCGTGCGGTGTCTAGGGTGGACCTCCCGTGTACACGGCGCGGCAGCCGCCCCCCGACAAAAGGGCCCGCCGGAGCCGAGCTAGCGGACCCGACACGCTGGAGGTGACGGCGTTCGCCGCCGATCCATCCCACGTTGTCGAAGTCCGCGCCGCCCGCAGGGCCAGTGAGCGCCTTCTCCCTCGAATATCGTGGGAGAGGATGACCCACGAACCCGTGCGGGAGGTGGGGCGCCGGCTCAGTCCGGCACCCACCCCAGCGAGGATGATGAACATCCTTGAAGCTGAGGGTGGGACCCAGATCGCAGTCCGGCTTGCTCCTCCCCACCCAGGAGCTGGTGGTCACCGTCTCGAGTGACCCCCAGCCGAGGGGGGCAACCGGGCTGCCTGATGAAAATCCTTGAAGCCGAACGATGGCTGAAAGGTACCAACTCCCACGGAGTTGCGTTCCTCCGGCGATGGAGCGAAAAGACGGCAGTTTCCCCCCACCCGGGGGCTCGGAAGATGGAGAGACACAATGCATTGGGGAGGAAGGAGACATGGTTACCTCACGAAGGGGGTCGCCCTCCTTTTAAAGGCAACTCCCCCTGCTTGCGCCCTCAACCGTCACGGGCTGAGTCTTCTCCAACACGCCTCCAAAGCCCTTCCCTGCGGCGCGGGGGCTGGGGCCCGCCTGTCATGCAGACCGGCCCTAAGCAGAAGAAGCCAAACCGCCGCGCACGACGCACGCAACCACCCGGCGGTTACAAGTAACCCTCCACTTTTGCCCGGACCAGCGGGCGAAAGGGGCAGGCGGCCATGCGGGCGGCATGCAACCGCGCCAAGTGGACGCGCCTCTCCGATTCCTGGCAGGCCAGCGCGACGGCTCAAGCCCACGCGTCGTGCAACTGGCGCGCCGGGCGCTGCATGCGAACCGCTACGCCACTCGCTCCACCACCGCACCTCCTCGATTGCGGAACCGATACCGCGATTCGAGGCGACCCAGCCCGCGACCCGGCAGCGCCAGCCTGGCGCAGCGGTCAAAAGCGGTCAAAAATGGGCCGGCAGTGATGACGGTGGCAGGCGCGCGAGAGCAGCGGTCACGCCATCTGCCAGGCTCATGTCCCATCCGGAGGCAGCAAGAGAACCCCCTCTCACGGCGTGAAGATGGCGCGCCCGTGACCCGTACCTCGAACGGCTCGCACACGCGCAACGGCAACCTCGTCAACTACTCGCCCCGGCGCATTAACTCCGCGGCTCGACGGACAGCGCTACGGGCGGGAGCGGCTGGCGACGTTTCGCCTTCGCTAAAACGACCACACCGAAAAAGGTACGCCACGACGTTCAATTTCGAATCCTTTTTCCCTTTTCCTTCTTTCTCTATCTCTTGCAACAGGGACCGAGAAGGGGGATAACCCCAAAGGGATCCTTCCCCGTGAAGGAACTAGGCTCCGAGCCTCCCTACTGATCAGGGGTTCGAAGGCTGGCCCCCCGAGGGGTTCAACAGCCGCCTCAGATCGCGTGGGCCCGACACCCACTACTGGTCAGGGGTTCGAAGGTCGGCCTCCCGAAAGGTTCCATGACCGCCTCAGGCTACTAGGGCTCCGTGCCCCCTACTGATCAGGGGTTCGAAGGCTGGCCTGTCGAAGGGTTCACAGTCGCCTCAGACGCCGAGCGAGGGATGACTAGGGGTACGTTCGATACATAACCAAGGCTCGGGCTGCGCTCCCGAGGTACCCTAGGACATTTCCGAGACCAGCGGGAACGACTCTGTAACGGAATCCCATCGGAGGGAGGCAACGAGCCCTCGGACCCCGTCGCTAGGGGACCGGGTCCGGCAGATCACCCGCAGGTACTTTTGGGCGTGCCTCCGGGCCCCTAGCCGACCCCCAACGAACGGGGCACGGACGTCCACTCAGATTACCCGATTGCAGCTCACCGGAGACACCATGTTCGGTGCCCATCGAGGGTAACATGGCGCACTCCCCCCCTCCTCCTTGCGGAAAGGCGACGTAGGGGCGTATATAAAAAGTCGAGTCTGTCCCTGATCGTCCTCTCGCTCCGTGCGAAGGCTCGGGGGCTGCTCTCGCAAACCCGGCTCCGGCCGAACCGTTGACAACGTCAACATACCAGCCCGAGAACTTGGGCCCCGACAGTGCACCTGGGTTACGCCCTGTTCGCATGAGGGAACCGCCAGACCAGCCGAGGCATTACGCAAGGCATTAAGACCTCGAAGGAGTGAAACCACTCCTCCGAGGCCTCGGGGGCTACACCCGGCTGGTGCGCTCGCGCGCACCCACCGGAACAAAGTACCACCGAGAAAGGCTGGTCCCCTTGCAAAAAAGTGCGACGCAAGCCTCCAAGCGAGTGTTAACACTCTCTTCGAGGCTCGGGGGCTACTGTCGGGGACCATAATTAGGGGTACCCTCAAGACGCCTAATTCTCAGCTGGTAACCCCCATCAGCATAAAGCTGCAGAGGCCTGATGGGTTTGATTAAGTCAGGGATCAGTCCATACGAGTGACTTGACCACGCCACGCCCGAGCCTAGCCTCGGGCGAGGGCAGCCGACCCTAAGATGACTCCGTCTCGCCTGAGGCCTCCTCTTTCACAGCAGACGCATCTCCGGCTCGCCCTAGGCCCCGCCTTCGATAAGAAGAAACCCTGACTAAATCACCGCGCCAACCGACCGAGTCACCGGGGCGTTTAACGCAAAAGGTAAGACCAACGGGCGACCAGACTTCGCCAGAGGTGCCATAGGAGGCTCCGCCCGACCCAGGGCTCGGACTCGGGCTAAGGCCCCGGAAGACGGCGAACTCCGCTCCGCCCGACCCAGGGCTCGGACTCGGGCTAAGGCCCCGAAAGACGGCGAACTCCGCTCCGCCCGACCAAGGGCTCGGACTCGGGCTAAGGCCCCGGAAGACGGCGAACTCCGCTCCACCCGACCCCAGGGCTCGGACTCGGGCTAAGGCCCCGGAAGACGACGAACTCCGCCTCGCCCGACCCAGGGCTCGGACTCCGCCTCGGCCTCTGCCGAACGATCTCCGCCTCGCCCGACCCAGGGCTCGGACTCTGCCTCTGTCTTGCAGGACGGACTCGACCTCGGCTTCGGAGGAACCTCCACGACGCCCGACCTAGGACACGAGACCGCCACGTCAACAGGAAGCATCATCATCACCCTGCCCTGAGCCGACTTGGGTCGCAGAGAACAAGACCGGCGTCCCATCTGGCCAGCTATGCCAGATAGGCAATGATGGCGCCCCGCTAGACCATGACGACGGCGGCTCTCAGCTCCCTTACGAAAGCAGGAGAACGTCAGCAAGGGCCCAGCCACTTCGACAGCTGTCCCCCCGTCCGGCTCCGTTACTCCTCCAACAGCCACGACGCCACACCAACAGGGTGCCAAGATCTCTCCGGCTGCCACCTGGGCATGTACTTAGGGCGCTAGCTCTCCCTCGCTAGACACGTAGCACCTTGCTACACCCCCATTCTGTACACCTGGATCCTCTCCTTACGACTATAAAAGGAAGGACCAGGGCCTTCTTAGAGAAGGTTGGCCTCGCGGGGACGAAGGGCAGGGGCAGGCGCTCTCTCGGGGCCGCCCGCTTCCCCTCACCTCGCGCGGACGCTTGTAACCCCCTACTGCAAGCGCACCCGACCTGGGCGCGGGACGAACACGAAGGCCGCGGGAATTCTCCGACTCCCTCACGACCCGGCTCCGGCCACCGACCTCTCTCTCTGTTCCCCCCTTCGCGCTCGCCCACGCGCTCGACCCATCTGGGCTGGGGCACGCGGCACTCTCACTCGTCGGCTCGGGGACCCCCCGGTCTCGGAACGCCGACAGCCATGTTAGAGACTTCAGGGCTATCTAAGGAATGGTGGGGTGAGGCGATCTTGACGGCGTGTCATGTCCTGAATAAAGTTCCCACAAAGAACAAAGAAATCACACCATTCGAGGAATGGGAAAAGAAGAAATTAAATATCTCCTATTTGCGCACCTGGGGTTGTTTGGCTAAAGTGAATGTGCCAATTAACAAGAAGCGCAAATTAGGACCGAAAACTGTTGATTGTGTTTTTCTTGGGTATGCTTTCCATAGCATTGGATATAGGTTTTTAATTATAAACTCTGGAGTACCGGACATGTTGGTTGGTACAATTATGGAGTCCAGAGATGCTACGTTTTTTGAGGACGAATTTCCCATGAAAGCTACACATGATACGTCTAATGATGAACCAACGATACCCCATGAGCATTTTATTCCGGTAGAACACACTGAGGAATCCCATATACATAATCATGTGGAAAATGACAATGTATCAACTCGAAAGAGTAAGAGACCAAGGATTGCAAAGTCCTTTGGTGATGATTACATTGTATATCTTGTGGATGACACACCAAGTACCATTGAAGAGGCATATTCCTCTCCTGATGCTGACTTTTGGAAGGAAGCAATAAGGAGTGAGATGGATTCTATTATGTCTAATGCAACTTGGGAGGTAGTTGAGCGTCCTTATGGGTGTAAGCCCATTGGAAGTAAATGGGTGTTCAAGAAAAAACTTAGGCCTGATGGTACTATTGAAAGGTACAAGGCGAGGCTTGTAATTAAAGGCTATTCACAGAAGGAAGGTGAAGATTTCTTTGATACTTATTCACCTGTGGCTCGATTGACCACAATTCGTGTGCTACTTTCTTTGGCTGCCTCTCATGGTCTTCTCGTCCATCAAATGGATGTTAAGACAGCATTCCTAAATGGAGAGCTAGATGAGGAAATTTACATGGAGCAGCCAGCTGGGTTTGTAGCAAACGGTCAAGAAGGCAAGGTGTGTAAATTATTGAAATCGTTATATGGCCTAAAACAAGCACCTAAGCAATGGCATGAAAAGTTCGATAGAACTTTGACATCTGCCGGTTTTGTTGTGAACGAAGCAGACAAGTGTGTATACTATCGGTATGGTGGGGGCGAGGGAGTAATTTTATGCCTATATGTTGATGACATTCTAATCTTGGGGACGAGTCTTGATGTGATTAAAGAGACAAAAGACTTTCTGTCTAATAATTTTGAAATGAAAGATTTGGGAGAAGCTGATGTTATTCTTAACATTAAGCTACTGAGAGAAGGCATTGGTGGGATCACACTTGTGCAATCCCATTATGTGGAAAAGGTTTTGAGTCGCTTTGGTTTTAGCGAATGTGAACCTGCTCCAACGCCTTATGATCCTAGTAAGCTATTAAAGAAAAATCGAAGGATAGCTAGGGATCAATTGAGATATTCCCAAATAATTGGTTCACTCATGTACTTAGCTAGCGCTACGAGGCCTGACATCTCATTTGCTGTGAGCAAACTTAGTCGATTTGTTTCAAATCCGGGAGATGATCACTGGCGTGCTCTTGAGAGAGTTTTGCGCTATCTAAAGGGTACTATGAGTTTAGGCATCCATTATACCGGGTACCCAACAGTACTGGAGGGTTATTGTGATGCAAACTGGATATCTGATGCTGATGAGATATATGCCACAAGTGGATATGTGTTTTCACTTGGAGGTGGTGCTGTTTCATGGAAGTCTTGCAAGCAGACCATCTTAACGAGGTCGACTATGGAAGCAGAACTCACAGCATTAGATACCGCTTCAGTTGAGGCTGAGTGGCTTCGTGAACTCCTTATGGATTTACCGGTGGTTGAAAAACCTGTGCCGGCTATTTCCATGAACTGTGATAATCAGACTGTGATAATTAAGATAAACAGTTCTAAGGATAATATGAAGTCGACAAGGCACATAAAGAGGCGTTTGAAATCTGTCAGGAAATTGAGAAACTCCGGAGTAATAGCGTTGGATTATGTCCATACGTCTAAAAATCTGGCAGATCAATTTACTAAGGGGCTATCACGTAGTGTGATAGATAGTGCATCAAGTGAGATGGGCATGAGACCCACCTAAAGTTTATCATAGTGGTAACCTATTCTATGTGATCGGAGATCCCGTGAATTAGAATGGTGAAACAAGCTAGTGGTAGACTGAGAGGAAAGACCCTTAATAAGGCTCATTTCAGATGCATATCTTTCCTTACTGTAAGGTAGGTTGGTGTTTACACCTTAATATGTTCCAAGTGGCTTTGTGAAGCAAAGATGTTGTCCTACAGAACATCTTTAGAGGAACATACCTATATGGGTTAACTGCTAGTCACAGTTTATGAGATCTGGGCGGTTTCTAGATACCCATGAAAGGCTATGGAGTTTGACTTATATGCTCCAACCAGAGGGGATGCGTTCAGCAATCTAGTACTAGTAAAGAGTTTAGATGAAACTCATTCCACGCAAAACTGCCAATTCAAGGTCTAGTCCATTGTGCAGTTGTGGTCAAGTGTAGTCTAAGTTCTAGGTGGATGTTCAACTTAACAATCTCCATCGAAACACCAGTATATCAAACGTTTGAGATGATGAGAGCTTTTTAGTGTGACTTAGCATTTGGTGGGGATTGTTGGATTAATATGGGCTTGGCCCAAATTAATATTCAATAATAGTCAATGCTAATGGCCCACTTTAATGCTATGGTGTACTAATTATTTAGTACCATATTGGAAGTTCAAAGGACAAATTAATCAACTTAAATAGGTGGACCATTGGTGCATCTATTGAGAAGTTGAGAAAAGGATGAAGGACTGCCACACGCGCGCGCGCGCCGCCGCCGCCGCCGCCGGCCGGCCGGGCCGGGCCGGGCCGGGCCGTGGCCGTGGCTCGTGGCTCGTGGCTCGTGGCTCGTGGTAGATCGGACCTTGGTCCGAATATTCCTTTCAAACGGTTGCGCGTTTTGCCTGGAGTGATGACCGTCATTAACGGACGTCAGTTTCTAGTGGCGAGTAACGGACGTCAGTTACTGACGATTATGGCCAGTAACGGACGTCAGTTACTGTCGATTATGGCTAGTAACGGTCGTCAGTTTCCAGCTCTAAATGCGTGACCGTTTCTGTCCGTTGCTCTTCTCCCTCCTTCTGGCCGCCTATAAGAATGGAGAGGAGAGGGCTCTTCCAGCCACGCGAATCACCTCACGCGAATTGCAAGCAACCCATTCCCGTCCCACCTTCTGCGAGCACAGAGAGAGTGGGAGAGCAGGCCTCCGAAATCACCAACCGCAGAGATACACTTGCACGGGTGTGCGGGCGATCAGATTTTTGGGGAGCGTCTTCGCGACTGCTCGCGTGATCTGCTTCGTCTTCTTCCCGGCGACCGTTCGAGGGACTGCACTGCGTACACCTTCCTGCATCGACTTCGTACGGCTACATCGAACAAACACACGAGATGACTCGTGTGAATGGAGCCACTGATGCCTTGAGCATCGGTCCCTCCGCTGGGTACACTCTATTCTTCGTATTTGTGCATGTTTTATTGCTATTTACTGCTTATGCGAGTAGTTATACACACATGCACATACATGTCATCACATATATCACACTGTTTTTCTGGATTAAATTAAAACTAAAAATGCCTAACTTTCTAACATGATAAAGAGTTAGCAATATGTTGTTATGCCATTTGTTATCTTGGAGAGTGGATTAATTTTGTAACATGTTGTCTAGACTATATATCGACCTATTTTACTATAAGGTTTAACTTTCATCTTATTTATTTTGTGTAGCAGAGAAAAATATTTTATATTCTGGAAAGGTATAACAAATAAGAAATGGCCACTCAAGATGATACATATCGCACTCTGGAATGCATGCTACGTGACAAAAAAGGAAAGCCATTGAGTCTTAAGCAACACTTCTTGGAAACAATAACAAATAACTTCTCCGAGGACAACCTTATTGGTCATGGAGGATATGGAGAAGTTTACAAGGTTTGTAAGAATTTTTCTATCCAGTCACCAAAGCATTTCAAAACCTAATAAAAAATGTTTCGCTATGCATAGTTCATTTTGTCTATGCAAACCTATAGGTAATGTTTTTCATATATTTTTTTTCAGTAATAGATTGAGAAACCCTTAGAAGGTTGGATTAGGGTCTCTTAAAATTAAGCCAACGTTGCACACATAAAAGCCTACATAAGTCAATAAGTCAACCAGAGGTGCACTAGGTTTGTTCTTATGATGATCTCTATTACACATTCTTTATACCCAGTGCCGGTCCTGATATTTTAGAGGCCCAGGACAAGACTCATATCGGAGGCCCTTTATAATAATAATTATTACACTTAAATATAGTGTGTATATATTGTCAATAAATATTTATGTATATCTGAAAAAGGTATTTATATTAAATAAAAGGTAATTAAAATATAGCCTAACATCTCGAAGAAAAATGCCCCATATATATGTCCAGATAACTCAAAAGAAGGTTATCTCGAACAGTGATTAAATGGATGCACATTGTTAGATTAGTCGATCAGGTCATGTGTAACACCCGGATTTTAGGGGTCCAAAACCCGGGCGCTAACATAAACACCAGGTATGCTGGGACCAAGTCTCACACATATGATGTATAGTGGCACAGGATCGAATGTCACATATTTATATATAACAGGAGTTCTATACAAAATAAATAATTACATTATAAGGAGACAACGGTCCAGCAACCCAAAGTTGACTGGGAGACGACGACCTAGACCTCTCACGAACACTTCACAGCATCCTCCATGCGTCTCATCCTGTGGTACCTGTTCTTGACCTGCGGGGTGTGTGAGACAGCAAGAGTGAGCTCACATACGTTCATCGCTCAACAAGTTGTGGGGAATAATGTGCATGAACTCGCCAAAGGTGGGAGCTCACGTGAAGTGTAAGGCTTACCAAAGAAGATGGTTAGAGCTGAGCATTGCTTTTAAAGTTGGTCAAAATTTTATTAGCAGTTACTAAGTATAAGTAAATACCAACCCAGTTAAACAGTAGAACAAAAGTAACAACTTCACCTGCGATGCAATGCATATGACAAATTGAGTTTAAGTTCCATAAATTAATCATGTGAGGGTCCGAGCTGCTCATGACCGTGAGCACGGCTAGTATACCAGTTTTACACTCTGCAGAGGTTGCGCATCTTTACCCACAAGTCGTGTATCCCATGTCGCCAGGGTTTGCAAGGCCCTTAGACACTACCGAGGTGAATGGCTAGGGATCCACTACGAGGCCTTTACAAAGTTCCACTAGCTTCCGAAAACCCGCTACAGTTTATAGGAAGTTCCAATGCAGGAATCCCTTGCAGGACCGCCATCGCAGCAAAATCCTCCCGAGGGCCTCCCTACACTGACCACTCCCCTACTGCCCTTGCCCCTTTCGGGTAAGGTAGTCTTCCACTAGCTTTCCTAATTAATCAGCCAAGGGGTCCCATTCCTCCCTTGTGGTAGCACTGTTTTCCCGGGTGGTCGCTCCATGTTCCAATTAACATAATGATCTTATCATGAACAATAAATAACAACTGATAACAAAAGTGTAATCATGAATAGTGCATCTCCATACCCAAAACCACATATAGCACTAGCAAGTACTACCCAGAAAGTTCAGTGGTAATCAAGGTATAAAGATAGACAAACTAAGGTAACCTATTGGGTCCCATCAAAATTAACCTATGCAGATCATTATGATTAATCAGAACATGGCTGGGTAAAAAGAAGTGATCAAGGGCACAACTTGCCTGGGACTTGAGATTCCAGGTACCAGGATGATCTTCAGGTGACACGTGACCTCGCACTAGTCGTAGCAATACAAACAAACAGTGTATAGGCAAAATTAACATCACACCAAACATGTATGCCAAAATACATATTAATAATCTACATATTAAAATAAGATCACAGGAAAAAGAATTATTAATTTTGGAGTTATAGATTTTATGTTATGAATTTCTGAAGTTATCAAGTACTTGGAATAGCATAACTCATGTGAATAATTTTAGTTCAAGTTTTATGACTAGACAAATTTACTAAGTGATAAACAATATTAAAACAAAATTAATGCCACTGGAATTAATTAATTTGGAGTTAAAATGAATTTAATATCAATTATACAAGTTTCTAGTATTTATTTTCATATTAAAAATCATTTCCAATCACTTTTACTGAGTTTTATAAATCTCTGGACTGGGCACACTATTACAGAGAAGTGCAGGGGGTTCGGTGCAAGAAGTCCCAAGACTCAGTGCACAGCAGAACGGGACGGCGGGTTGATTTCAAAATTTCATAGGGTCTCTTATGTAAAGATGGCTCGCGAAGGGGTATCGGTGATTCCCAGCCGTTGGATCAAGACCAAGGGCCCAGATCAGATCGGATATTAAGTCAAGCGGTATGAATTTGTGGCCATTCGATCTGTATGCAACGGATGAGATTAGATCGCGCCCACCGCGAAGCGGTGTGCGTTCCCAGCCATCGGATCAACGACGAGCGGCCCAGATTTAATGTAGCTCCGAACGACCCACGCCCGCACGATCAAAATCTAATGGTCCGAATCCTATCTGATCGAATCGGTATGCGGCATCTAATCTGAGCCGCACACGCTGGATCCAACGGCCCACGATCTTCGCCCCAACAGGGCATACGCGCCCGGCGGCGCCGCCCCGCACGCTCGGCGGAGCACGCCGGCGAGGTCGTCAATCGGCCGTTCCCGAGCTCCAAACTCAAATTGGACCGAGCTAATCGTAGAGGGGGACGAGGCGAGCATGGTGTATGGGTCCATACCGAGAATCGCACCGTGAAGCGCCTTGGCCACGGAGAGGAGCGGACCTGCGGCGGTGCACGAACGACGGTGAGGAATTCCGGTGAGCTCAGTGGTCTATTTCGTCCACGGATTCCCCACACAACCTTCTTGAGCTCCGCGCTTTCCCCCGAGTGGGTCCCCTTGGCCGGATCGACAGCCAAGGCGAGAATCACCCACGGCGGCACCCACCCTGCTTCCAAGCTTGCGGCGGCTACGGTGTTTGTGCTCGGATGTGGGTACAAGTGGATGAGATGAGGGGGGGGGTCACGACGGTCGTCTTTTATAGCCCAGGGAGCAGCGACCCCAATCGGTTTCTACGCGCCAGAGCGCGGAGTCCGCCTGCGATCACGCGGAGGTCGTTTCTGTCGAGCGAAGAGGACGAACCCGACAAGTGGGTCCCACTTGTAAGTGGCCGCGCGCAGGGAGGTGAACTGAGCAGTGGGGCCCGCGCGTCATTGGCCCAGAGAAGCAGAGCGCGGGCGTAATGGGCTGGCGCGGGGAGTCTCCAGTGGGCCGAAGCAAGGGAGATTTGGCCCAGGTGCGTTTTCCATTTTTGTTTTTCTTTTTCTTTTATAATTTCTGTTTTATTTCCAAATCAAAACTCAAACTAAATTCAAATTATGGTTTTTAATTTCCAGATTTCAAACATCAAATCAAATTCTAATTATTCTATTGCCTGCACTGAAATTATTTATTTATTATTCTCTATATTGTGTAAATATAGAAGAAAAGAATAACTTTATCAAAATTTCCTTCCCCCCCCCCCTTTCACAAATTCAAGTCTTTAATATTAATTTGAATTCAAACTTGTTTGTGAGCTTCTTAACTGAGTTAAGTTCTTAAATTAAAATATTAGTGGGGGCAAAATATATTCTTTCATACATTTATTTTCCTCTATTTTGTATAATCCTCCTCCTTCTCCAAATTCTAATTTGCAAATTAGGGCTTAAATCCAAATGTGAACATTAATGTATTTCTATTAATATTATTATTGTTTTAAATGCACAAACCAAAAGTCCAATATGAGGCAATGGTTTATTTGTGTTTTAGTAAAGAACTCCTCATCATCATCATTTTTTTTTGCTACCAATTTTGGGCTTTACAAATCCTACCCCCCTTAAAAATAATCTCGTCCTCGAGATTTGTAAGAAAAGGGATGTATACTCATATTGATCTCGGAACATATGCACAAACAAAGGAATCTCGGCATGAGGCATAATTCTTTAACAAAACATAGGGTCAATAGACCTTACTATTATCACTAAAATAGTAATAATACTAACTAATAGCTAAACTAATATTTAGGTCTTTCAAATAGTAAATATATATATATATGTATCTATATCTATGTTTATCTCTCTTATTCTTGTTGCTCGTTGACTTCTTCACCGACTACTTCATCTTCAACTGGCTCTTCTTCTTGAATTTCAAGTTCACTGGGTTCAGCTTCTACTTCTGCATGATGGGCATATCCCCGGTTGATAGATAGGGGCTGACTCTTTCCTGCCGAGGCTTGTCCTTGCTTCATCGGAGCCGGTGTAGTGTAGGCAGCTCTGTTGGGACAGTAGTTGGCGTAGTGTCCCGGTTGTCCACACTTGAAGCATGTCCTGATGGCGGTTGTGTTGGGAGCAACGGGTCCTACTGGAGTGCTTGCTTTTGGAGGAGCAGTTGGTGTCTGTTGAGTTTGTTGTCCGGAACTGCCACTAGCTGGTGTACTTGGAGTGGTAGTATAGCGAGGACGGGAACTACTTCCAGCCTGTCCTTGGTTGACAGCCTTTCTTTTCTCTCCGAATATACTCCTCTTGTTTTCTACAGCAATAGCTTTGTCAAGTAGCCTTTGGAAGGATGGGAATGTGTGCGATACCAGTTGATATTGCAAGGGTCCAATCAAACCGTCCAGAAAAAGCTCCTGCTTTTGCTCATCATCCTCAACATCTCTGGGAGCATATCGAGATAACTGGATGAATTTGTCTCTATATTCACTCACGGACATACTTCCTTGCTTGAGGGAGAGAAACTCCTTTCTCTTAATCTTCATGAGCCCAGCGGGAATATGGTAATTCCTGAATTGTGCGGAGAATTCTGCCCAGGTAATTGTATCGACAGCAGCATGAGCAGCGCGGTACGCATCCCACCAATCCGCAGCAGGACCAGCAAGACGTCCTGATGCGTAGAGTACTTTCTCTCGGTCCGAGCACTGAGCTATGTTGAGCATCTTCTCTATGGACTTTAACCAGTCATCTGCTTGCAGCGGATCTGCGGAGTTGGAGAAGGTTGGTGGTTTGTGGCTCATGAATTCCCGGTGCTTATCTCGGGGTGGAACTGGTGGTGGAGGTGGAGGCAATGGCACTTGTTGTTGTTGCTGCTGTTGTTGAAGTTGTTGTTGCAGCTGCTGTTGTTGTACCCTTCTCTCCTGGCGTATCTCTTCCCGCTCTTGGCGCATTTCCCGACGTGCATCCTCTCTTTCCTGGTGCATTTCTTGGCGTTCTTGCTGCATTTGGGTGCGCATATCTGCCATAGTGTCCGCCATTTGCTGCATCATTCTCATTTGAGCTGTGACTAGTGGATCAACTCCGCCTGGTGGGGGATTAGGAGGATTCATCTCTGCTGGCTGTGGTTGGGGTTGTCGATATATCCACCGAGTGTGTCGATTAGCAGGTAAATCAATTCCACCACCCCGCCTGGTATTGACCATCTAAGTTAGAAGCATATGGTAAGATAGCTTTGCAAGGGAATCATTTAGTAGACAGAATGAATAAGCTAATAGTTGGTTATGTACTGAAATTTCTTTGGCAGGGCTGGGCCAGATATTCTATGTCAAGACTAGGGTAATTAGTTGTACGAGGTGAATGTCCAAAGGTAAGATAGAATATGTCAAGATGAGATAGATACGGAATACTATATATACATATATTTTCTAAGGGGATAATCTAGATTGTCTAGTTATCTTACAAATGCTATCCTTTATGCCTAGATGTATATGCAGATGTAATTGTGGACATTACTCCACAACCCATCTCACTCAAACAAAGATCCAAATCAGACAGATATCATAAGAACAAACATTCAAGTGCATAGATAACCATAAAAATAGTTTTGTTTTTGTTCCTGAGAGTAGGTCTCCTATTCCTAAAGGTCACTTTAGATACAGGACTTCAAAGTGTGAAATCCACATTTGTCTTTTAGAAAGAATAATCAGAGTAAAGCGGAATTAGATGAGAAAAGATTAAGAGAAGTTTAGAAAAGAATCAGAGTAGCAAAGGTAAGTAAAGAATGGTTGTCCAGTTCTATCTAGGTTTCGTCCTACAGTCAACATTCCTCTGATACCACTTCTGTAACACCCGGATTTTAGGGGTCCAAAACCCGGGCGCTAACATAAACACCAGGTATGCTGGGACCAAGTCTCACACATATGATGTATAGTGGCACAGGATCGAATGTCACATATTTATATATAACAGGAGTTCTATACAAAATAAATAATTACATTATAAGGAGACAACGGTCCAGCAACCCAAAGTTGACTGGGAGACGACGGCCTAGACCTCTCACGAACACTTCACAGCATCCTCCATGCGCCTCATCCTGTGGTACCTGTTCTTGACCTGCGGGGTGTGTGAGACAGCAAGAGTGAGCTCACATACGTTCATCGCTCAACAAGTTGTGGGGAATAATGTGCATGAACTCGCCAAAGGTGGGAGCTCACGTGAAGTGTAAGGCTTACCAAAGAAGATGGTTAGAGCTGAGCATTGCTTTTAAAGTTGGTCAAAATTTTATTAGCAGTTACTAAGTATAAGTAAATACCAACCCAGTTAAACAGTAGAACAAAAGTAACAACTTCACCTGCGATGCAATGCATATGACAAATTGAGTTTAAGTTCCATAAATTAATCATGTGAGGGTCCGAGCTGCTCATGACCGTGAGCACGGCTAGTATACCAGTTTTACACTCTGCAGAGGTTGCGCATCTTTACCCACAAGTCGTGTATCCCATGTCGCCAGGGTTTGCAAGGCCCTTAGACACTACCGAGGTGAATGGCTAGGGATCCACTACGAGGCCTTTACAAAGTTCCAATAGCTTCCGAAAACCCGCTACAGTTTATAGGAAGTTCCAATGCAGGAATCCCTTGCAGGACCGCCATCGCAGCAAAATCCTCCCGAGGGCCTCCCTACACTGACCACTCCCCTACTGCCCTTGCCCCTTTCGGGTAAGGTAGTCTTCCACTAGCTTTCCTAATTAATCAGCCAAGGGGTCCCATTCCTCCCTTGTGGTAGCACTGTTTTCCCGGGTGGTCGCTCCATGTTCCAATTAACATAATGATCTTATCATGAACAATAAATAACAACTGATAACAAAAGTGTAATCATGAATAGTGCATCTCCATACCCAAAACCACATATAGCACTAGCAAGTACTACCCAGAAAGTTCAGTGGTAATCAAGGTATAAAGATAGACAAACTAAGGTAACCTATTGGGTCCCATCAAAATTAACCTATGCAGATCATTATGATTAATCAGAACATGGCTGGGTAAAAAGAAGTGATCAAGGGCACAACTTGCCTGGGACTTGAGATTCCAGATACCAGGATGATCTTCAGGTGACACGTGACCTCGCACTAGTCGTAGCAATACAAACAAACAGTGTATAGGCAAAATTAACATCACACCAAACATGTATGCCAAAATACATATTAATAATCTACATATTAAAATAAGATCACAGGAAAAAGAATTATTAATTTTGGAGTTATAGATTTTATGTTATGAATTTCTGAAGTTATCAAGTACTTGGAATAGCATAACTCATGTGAATAATTTTAGTTCAAGTTTTATGACTAGACAAATTTACTAAGTGATAAACAATATTAAAACAAAATTAATGCCACTGGAATTAATTAATTTGGAGTTAAAATGAATTTAATATCAATTATACAAGTTTCTAGTATTTATTTTCATATTAAAAATCATTTCCAATCACTTTTACTGAGTTTTATAAATCTCTGGACTGGGCACACTATTACAGAGAAGTGCAGGGGGTTCGGTGCAAGAAGTCCCAAGACTCAGTGCACAGCAGAACGGGACGGCGGGTTGATTTCAAAATTTCATAGGGTCTCTTATGTAAAGATGGCTCGCGAAGGGGTATCGGTGATTCCCAGCCGTTGGATCAAGACCAAGGGCCCAGATCAGATCGGATATTAAGTCAAGCGGTATGAATTTGTGGCCATCCGATCTGTATGCAACGGATGAGATTAGATCGCGCCCACCGCGAAGCGGTGTGCGTTCCCAGCCATCGGATCAACGACGAGCGGCCCAGATTTAATGTAGCTCCGAACGACCCACGCCCGCACGATCAAAATCTAATGGTCCGAATCCTATCTGATCGAATCGGTATGCGGCATCTAATCTGAGCCGCACACGCTGGATCCAACGGCCCACGATCTTCGCCCCAACAGGGCATACGCGCCCGGCGGCGCCGCCCCGCACGCTCGGCGGAGCACGCCGGCGAGGTCGTCAATCGGCCGTTCCCGAGCTCCAAACTCAAATTGGACCGAGCTAATCGTAGAGGGGGACGAGGCGAGCATGGTGTATGGGTCCATACCGAGAATCGCACCGTGAAGCGCCTTGGCCACGGAGAGGAGCGGACCCGCGGCGGTGCACGAACGACGGTGAGGAATTCCGGTGAGCTCAGTGGTCTATTTCGTCCACGGATTCCCCACACAACCTTCTTGAGCTCCACGCTTTCCCCCGAGTGGGTCCCCTTGGCCGGATCGACAGCCAAGGCGAGAATCACCCACGGCGGCACCCACCCTGCTTCCAAGCTTGCGGCGGCTACGGTGTTTGTGCTCGGATGTGGGTACAAGTGGATGAGATGAGGGGGGGTCATGACGGTCGTCTTTTATAGCCCAGGGAGCAGCGACCCCAACCGGTTTCTACGCGCCAGAGCGCGGAGTCCGCCTGCGATCGCGCGGAGGTCGTTTCTGTCGAGCGAAGAGGACGAACCCGACAAGTGGGTCCCACTTGTAAGTGGCCGCGCGCAGGGAGGTGAACTGAGCAGTGGGGCCCGCGCGTCATTGGCCCAGAGAAGCAGAGCGCGGGCGTAATGGGCTGGCGCGGGGAGTCTCCAGTGGGCCGAAGCAAGGGAGATTTGGCCCAGGTGCGTTTTCCATTTTTGTTTTTCTTTTTCTTTTATAATTTCTGTTTTATTTCCAAATCAAAACTCAAACTAAATTCAAATTATGGTTTTTAATTTCCAGATTTCAAACATCAAATCAAATTCTAATTATTCTATTGCCTGCACTGAAATTATTTATTTATTATTCTCTATATTGTGTAAATATAGAAGAAAAGAATAACTTTATCAAAATTTCCTTTCCCCCCCCCTTTCACAAATTCAAGTCTTTAATATTAATTTGAATTCAAACTTGTTTGTGAGCTTCTTAACTGAGGTAAGTTCTTAAATTAAAATATTAGTGGGGGCAAAATATATTCTTTCATACATTTATTTTCCTCTATTTTGTATAATCCTCCTCCTTCTCCAAATTCTAATTTGCAAATTAGGGCTTAAATCCAAATGTGAACATTAATGTATTTCTATTAATATTATTATTGTTTTAAATGCACAAACCAAAAGTCCAATATGAGGCAATGGTTTATTTGTGTTTTAGTAAAGAACTCCTCATCATCATCATTTTTTTTTTGCTACCAATTTTGGGCTTTACATCATGTTAGTTTCGTTTTCACCGTATAGAGCAGGACGAAAGCGCCGCAGTACTCGATGCTCGTGCGCTGGCTACCAAGAGGATAGGGCACGACTATCTGTCTGTCTACGACTATGCGAGAGATAGAGATGAAACGGCAAACATCGTTGTTTCACTACACACTGAGAGCATAGGCGGCTGGACCTGAGACTATATGAAGTCAAGATTGATGGGCTACAATTAATTCTCCTTACTTATTGTTGCTGTGTTGTTAACTTATGATTAGACCTTTTAAAAAAATTATAGAGCCAATATATAAATATATATAAAATATAATATATATATATATAATATTTGTATATATATAATGTTTTTAGTACCTAAAATGAGGCCCTCTTAATATGGGGGCCCTGGTCGGGGGCACTGCTCGACCCCCGCCAGGGGCCGGCGCTGTTTGTACCATAGGATCCAATCCTAGTAACTATTCTAGGAAAGTAAAGCAATTAACACATGCAAGGACAAAGAATTAATCTGGTATGTAAATTGTTGGGTACTGGCACGCGGTCAGGTGGGCCCAAACACTCAGAAACTGATGGAGAACACGAGAGAGCGACAAGACGGTTGGTGGCAACTGTAGCTTCTTGTTATGCGTGTCACATCCCGCTACAGGACAGGGGTATTTATAGGCCCATGCGGGGGTAGGTGGTCTAAAGTACAGTCCTGCCCCGGGCTACCAACTATATTTAGGGAATATTCCAAGCAACAGAGTAATTACAACGCCGTGCGCACAGCAGACGACGCGCACCAAATTGCACACCCGTAAACTTCACCGACAGGTGGGCCTCAGGAGACGTCACCTGTCAGACCGATGACATGTTGATCGCCACGTGGTCTTCACTGTCAACCTTGTAGCCTTTGCGCTTAGCTCCCTTTGCTCGGCTCGGGCTGGTGATGGCGAGGTCTTCGCGTCTGGGTTATGACGGGGGCCTTGGTCGCTAAGCTGCCCGGCCCGAGGCCTTCGCCAGAAGTCGTCCTTCCATACGATTGTCCACCAGATCAAAGGCCCTTTACCAAGGCCCCTCCGCTCGACTACCTGCGAAGGTTGTCAGAAAACGTGGGGTCTTTGCTCTTCGGTTGAGGGCATGTTTGGCCTCCACCCAACAGTAGCCCCCGAGGGAGTGGTTCATCCTGATGGGCCATTCCCGAAATCTTGAGTCCGACCATCTAGTGAACTGCCTCGAGGGGGTCACTTGATGTGGAAAATCAAGGCAGCACTATTTGCTTAGCGTTGTGTGTATAAATGCCCTTGCGGCCACGCTGCTAGGCCACCACGTGTTTGCTTTCGAAATCACGGGTGCTTGCCTAATCCGTCGGATCATCACCGCCTATGAGTGCTGCTGTCGTCGCCGGTGACGAGATCGACGATGAGCTCGTTGGCACTGGCGCGTTTGAAGACCGCTGCTCGCCATCGACCCCGGTACGCCACCATGTCCCCCTCTCCCAGCGGTGGTGTAGCTTTGTCGCTGCCGCCGTCGTGCGATGGTCGGTCGGTTACCGGGAAGGGCACTGGCTCGTCCTCTGCTAGGGTTCCATGCTCCAGTTGGACAGGTCGAGAGAATTATGAGTTGGGTCGATCTAAAATTACCTCGTGGAGGGTAAAGGAGATGGAGAGATTGGGTTGCTTTCCTGCTGGATATGGACGCACTACGGGGGCGTAGACTGTGTTGTGGCCAGATGGCGAAGTGTTGGTTTTCGATCAAGGGGTTGTTTGCTTCTGGTCTTCGTCTGCCATGTCATGATTTTCTGATCGAAGTGCTCGAGAAGTTTAAGGTTCAGTCGTTCAGATTCATCAATAGGCACCGAATGTTGTGGTGGTGCTGAGTAAGTTTGTTTGGGCGACGACTATGTTTGGTGGAGGCCCTAGCGTTGAAGTCTTCGCGAAGCGTTATTGTCTGCACGCACTAGCAGAAGAGGTCTTCGGGTGGCGGTGTTGATCAGTTTTTAGCTGTGCTTTCACCCCGAAGACTGGAAAAAACGAAGGAGAAGGTTGTTGAGTTAGCCCCACGTGTGAGGAGTACTTGGCATGCGGGACGATCTGGCCGCTCAGTCGGGGTTAGACTGTGGGTCCGATTGCCCGCATGCACTTCGATGGTTTTGATAGGTAGATTTTGAGTCCTGTCTTCGCGATTGAGCTTGAGGACCATTCTTAGGACACGTTTGTTGCAAAGACAAAGGAGGCATAAGAGCTTGTCGGTCCTGTTACTGAGCTGGAGATTGAGAAGGGGCTCAAACTTCGCGGGGGCCATGTGCGTGTGAACAGTGTGTTTAGTCAGATGGGGTTTGCTTATGAAGAGCACACGACGCACACCCAAAGAGGAGATGGAAGACACCGGTGGGGTCCCCGCTCAGTCGCAAACATCGACGGAGACACCGTCGACCTGCTTAGCGGGGCCCGATGCAGATTGTTCTGAAGCCTTCGCTGTTGAGCTTGCGGAGTCCTGCGAGCCTGTTGACTTGGCGCCCAATGCGAAGGCTAAGTTCATGAAGGACTTAAAGGAGCTCGTTACCAGGGTTTAGTTGGGGAGGGATTTGATTCTGATGCGAGTCGGTTCGAGGAGTGAAAAACGGTGGGTTGTAAGGGAGATGACTGCGGCGTGCGGCTGCGAGGACATTGCACTAGCTCGCAAGGCCCAAACGTGACATAACTAGTAGCATCAACATTAGGATAAGTTTTAGCGGAAGCATTTGTTCAAGTAGTGCCCACAACATATGCGGGTTTTTCAAAATACAGTGCCAACATTAGGGTTGTCAACCCACCAAAAGCATGAGGGAAGAATGGAGAAACCATTCCCATGGCTTAGTGATCTCTCGTAGCCGGGTATAAACAGTGCTCACAGTATCCATAAAACATCTGGCCTCTGCAACAGCATTGGGAATAGAACCCTGAGTACTAGAATGTACTCAGCTAGACTGGCCCGTTCAAAACCAGGAAATAATAAAGTAAAAGACACCAAGGATCATGTAAAGCTTTGTTGGCTCTTTGGTTTGTAAGAGTAAAAGGAATTAATATATTTATTAACAGCTTAAAAGGGTATCAAGTTTATTAATCCATTTTTAGCAGTTCAGTATTAATAAATATTCCGCTGCAAAACTAGGTTTGCACCTAATTATCTAAATGACCATTGCCAAATTCACTATAAGTCTATTTATGATTTTATTGATGATTCAAGTTAAGAAATACTATTGATGATTAACCAAACAAGATTAACCCAACCTTTGATTTTAACCATAAGGGTCATCATTCGTAATCCCTATCATCCTTCTCAGGCAATCATAGTTCTTACTACGATGAGATAGCTCAAGTCAAGTGCTCACTATCCAGGAGCGATGGCGATTCAAATCGATTACTGACAAGCTGGCGGGGCATTCCTAACAATAATCATTTATGGCTATCAACCTTGTACTAACCATAACGAAGTAAAATCACTTCAATTCACTTACATCCCTATATCCTTACTTAATAGGACTTACACTGCAACTACAATTTCGATTCTTCCTAAAATACCAAAAAAATATAGTGGGTAGTGTTTAGCGAATAGAGTCCACCATTAAAAATTTATCTCATTTGGACCAACCTTACTCACTGTACAAAAATAACAAATAACAAGGTAGAGAAGCATTTTAGATTATTTTATACTACCAAACTAACCAAACAGTACATGATATAATTTTCCCATAAATTACTTAGCACCAGAACATAGCACAAAAATTTCCATAGTTATTCTCACTAGTATTCTTTTTCTACGATTTTCTAAAGAAAACAACCTTTTCTGTTTTCAAATCTTAACTGACAAAATTCATATACAAACAGTAGCTCATATTTGACTGAGAGGTGATGAAACCTATAAGAAATGCTCACAAAAAGTTTCACACCAAACTTACAAAATTTCCTATTTATTTCTTATTTTCTAAGGAATCAACACTTTTCATGTTTCTGTTACAAAAGCCAATTCGTTCACAAAACATGTCCACAATATATTTATCACAGATAGGTAATCTTAGGAGAGACCTAACAAAATTAGAATCATATTTTTCTGACCATTGTCCCAGTCACCAAATTTTTTAGAAGAACTCGGTTCTTTGTTTAAATCAAAACTAACTATGTATAAAAGTATTAGAAACTTGACATGCAACATTTTAAAACTATAGATCTAGTACAGAGCTGTCGGGGACCATAATTAGGGGTACCCTCAAGACTCCTAAATCTCAGCTGGTAGCCCCCATCAGCACAAAGCTGCAAAGGCCTGGTGTGTGCGATTAAGTCAAGGATCGGTCCATTCGAGGGACGCAATCACGCCTCGCCCGAGCCCGGCCTCGGGCAAGGGCAGCCGACCCCGGAGGATCTACGTCTCGCCCGAGGACCCCCTCCAGCAACGGACACACCTTCGGCTCGCCCGAGGCCCAGTCTTCACCAAGAAGCAACCTTGGCCAAATCGCCACACCAACCGACCAAACCGCAGGGGCATTTAATGCAAAGGTGGCCTGACACCTTTATCCTGACGCACGCCCTCCAGTCGACAGAGCCGAAGTGACCGCAGTCACTTCGCCGCTCCACTGACCGGTCTGACAAGAGGACAGCACCGCCTGCGCCGCTCTGACTGCTGAGCCACTCGATAGAGTGAGGCTGACAGCAGCCAAGTCCGGCCTCAGGCGTCATAGGAAACTCCGCTTCGCCCGACCCCAGGGCTCGGACTCAGGCTCAGCCCCGGAAGACGACGAACTCCGCTTCGCCCGACCCCAGGGCTCAGACTCGGGCTCAGCCCCAGAAGACGATGAACTCCGCTTCGCCCAACCCCAGGGCTCGGACTCGGGCTCAGCCCCGGAAGACGACGAACTCTGCTTCGCCCGACCCCAGGGCTCGGACTCGGGCTCAGCCCCGGAAGACGACGAACTCCGCTTCGCCCGACCCCAGGGCTCGGACTCGGGCTCAGCCCCGGAAGACGACGAACTCCGCTTCGCCCGACCCCAGGGCTCGGACTCGGGCTCAGCCCTGGAAGACGACGAACTCCACTTCGCCCGACCCCAGGGCTCGGACTGGGGCTCAGCCCCGGAAGACGACGAACTCTGCTTCGCCCAACCCCAGGGGTCAGACTCGGGCTCAGCCCCGGAAGACGACGAACTCCGCTTCACCCGACCCCAGGGCTCGGACTCGAGCTCAGCCCCGGAAGACGACGAACTCTGCTTCGCCCGACCCCAGGGCTCGGACTCGAGCTCAGCCCCGGAAGACGACGAACTCCGCTTCGCCCGACCCCAGGGCTCGGACTCGGGCTCAGCCCCGAAGGACGACGAACTCCGCTTCGCCCGACCCCAGGGCTCGGACTCGGGCTCAGCCCCGGAAGACGACGAACTCCGCTTCATCCGACCCCAGGGCTCGGACTCGGGCTCAGCCCCGAAGGATGACGAACTCCGCTTCGCCCGACCCCAGGGCTCGGACTCAGCCCTGGCCTCAGCCGACGGTCTCCGCCTTGTCTGACCCGGGGCTCGGACTTGACCTCGACCTTGGGAGACAGACTCGACCTCGACCTCGGAGGAGCCTCCACCTCGCCCAACCTAGGGCACGGACCGGCCACGTCGACAGGAGGCGCCATCATTACCCTACCCCGAGCTGACTCAGGCTACGGGGAACAAGACCGGCGTCCCATCTGGCTCGCTCCACTATACGAGTAATGATGGCGCCCCGCATGCCCTGTGACGACGGCGGCTCTCAGTCCCCTTACGGAAGCAAGAGGACGTCAGCAAGGACTCGACAGCCCCGACAGCTGTCCTTTCGCCAGGCTCCAGCGCTCCTCCGACGGCCACGACACCACACGAACTGGGTGCCAAAACCTCTCCGGCTGCCACGATGGCATGTACTTAGGGCGCTAGCTCTCCTCCGCTAGACACGTTAGCACACTGCTACACCCCCCATTGTACATGTAATACCCAAATTTGTAATGGAGATAATTCTCTTATTTGCTTTGGTTCAATTCAATTAATCATGTGAATAACCCCATTTAAAAATGATTAAATGACTAAATGTCAACTAAACAACATGTGCATCATATTGGAGTTTTGTTTGTTGTGCATATAATAATAATAGTAACACTATTAATCAAAATATACTAACAAGAAAATTGAATTAGAACCCAAAAGGAGATTAGGGTTTGAAAAAAGGAAAAGGGAATAATATATATAAGGCAAGAGAAGCAAAATAAATCTGTAAATAAATAAAATTTATCCATGCTATGTTCACATTGAATATTTAAATGAAGATCCACACAAAGTTTGAATTTGAACTTGAACTCAAAATTGGATTGAAAAATGGAGAAAAGAAAATAAGAAATAAAAAGGAAAAAGAACACTATGCCTAACTGGGCCGGCGGCCACCATTTCGGCCCACTTAAACCTCACCCGCGCGGCCCAACTCCGATTCTTGGCGCCGACAGGTGGGACCACCGTGTCAGCCACGCCTTAGCCTCTCCCGCGCACACGCATCCAGTCACTTCCATGTGGGTCCCTTCGGCCAACCATCCCCGCGCTCTCTGGTGTGTGGACCCATGACGTCAGGTTCGTTCATCCCTTCCCCAAGCTGCGGCTCAACGAAATCGCCACCGGGGAAATCCGCGCGGGAATCTCCGCCACATACGCCGTGACCAACAGCGCCGGGATTTCCGGGAAGGGTCACGCTTGTAGTCCGCTTGGCCCCTTCGTCAGACAAGCTTCCGTCTTCCCTTGTCCTCAGGTCGCAACAACTCGACCGCTTCCCTCGCGTGACTGTCGTGACGAACTCCGCGCGCGCCGCGTGATTCAAGCCGGTGGGTGCGGGCTCGGACTCTACCAACACCGGTGTATAAGAGCCTGGCCCCGTCCTCGTCTCGTCCTTGCGTCGGCCGCCACTAATGGCGCTCGACTCTACCTCGTCGACAGGATCTGTATACACGGTCACCTCTACGTCCGTGCAGATACCGGTCCGCCGGCCACGCCTGTCCTCTACATGGGTGTTCGCCGTGCCTTGGGGATTCTGTCGGTGTGGCTCCGAGGCCTGGGCATCACGAAGGGACCGTCCGATTGCTCGCCGGAGCTCGGCATCCGCCGCTTACCGTGGTCAGAACTCCCATCGCTGCCATACGCGGTAAGAAAACTTTCATCGAGTTCGCCATCACCCCCTCTAGGTTTAGCACCGGTCAATTTGGGGTTTGTGGCGTTTGGGCGTTGGATTGCGTTCTCGCCGGTGATGGCCGCCGCGAGCGCGGGCGGCGCTGCCGCGTTTGGTGAGGGGGAGAAGATGGATCGGCCGCCGTGGGATCGTGAATGGACGGTGGGGATTAGAAATGGGCACCGCTTCGGCCGGGTCAATTCGGGCCGTTTGATGCGATCTGTACGATCCCTGTTAGATCTCAATTCATAAAATCCTGACCGACGATCTTTAATCTGACGGCCATAGCTTCATACCGGATCATTTATGGGCTGATCTAATCTCGGCCGTCCGCGCTTGATCGGATGGCTCTCGATGGCCGATACCCCTTCGGCCGGGTTGTTTTGCATAAGAGCCCTCCTGTTTCCGTGAAAACAACCCGCCGTCCTCGGACACTATTCCCTGTGTCTTGGATTTCTTGCGCTAAACCCCCTGCGCTTTTGTCTAATTGAGGCCCGGTCCAGAGAGTTATAAAATCAGGAAAATGAATTAGAAAATAAGTTTTTAATATAAAAATAATTCCTAGAATTTATATAATTCATAGAAATTGCATATGAACTCCAAATTAATCCATTCCACTTCCTATAATTTTGTAATATTATTGTTTATCAATTAGTGCCACTGGTTTTACATAAAAGTCACATTAAAATTGTTATCTTAATTAATCTTGTACCAAGCACATAGAATCTTTAGAAAATTCATAACTTAAAATATATAACTCCAAAATTAATAATTCTTTTTCCTGTGATCTTATTTTAATATGTAGATTATTAATATGTATTTTGGCATACATGCTTGGTGTAATGTTAATTTTGCCTATACCATGTATGTCTGTATTGCTACGAATAGCAGTGAGGTCACGAGTCACCTGAAGATCATCCTGGTACCTGGAATCTCAAGGCCCAGGCAAGTTGTGCCCTTGATCACTTCTTTTTACCCACTCATGTTCTAATTAATCATAATGATCTGCATAGGTTAATTTTGATGGGACCCAATAGGTTACCCTAGTTTGTCTATCTTTATACCTTGTTTACCACTGAACTTTCCGGGTAGTACTTGCTAGTGCTATATGTGGTTTTGGGTATGGAGATACACTATTCATGATTACACTTTTTGTTATCAGTTGTTATTTAATGTTCATGTTAAGATCATTATGTTAATTGGAACATGGAGCGACCACCCGGGAAAACAGTGCTACCACAAGGGTAGTATGGGATGCCCTTGGCTGATTAATTAGGAAAGCTAGTGGAAGACTACCTTACCCGAAAGGGGCAAGGGCAGTAGGGGAGAGGTCAGTGCGGGGAGGCCCTCGGGAGGATTTTGCTGCGATGGCGGTCCTGCAAGGGATTCCTGTACTGGATCTTCCTATAAACTGTAGCGGGTTTTCGGAAGCTAGTGGAACTTTGTAAAGGCCTCGTAGTGGATCCCTAGCCATTCACCTCGGAAGTGTCTAAGGGCTTTGCAAACCCTGGCGACATGGGATACACGACTTGTGGGTAAAGATGCGCAACCTCTGCAGAGTGTAAAACTGGTATACTAGCCGTGCTCACGGTCATGAGCAGCTCGGACCCTCACATGATTAACTTATGGAACTTAAACTCAATTTGTCATATGCATTGCATCGCAGGTGAAGTTGTTACTTTTGTTCTACTATTTAACTGGGTTGGTATTTACTTATACTTAGTAACTGCTAATAAAATTTTGACCAACTTTAAAAGCAATGCTCAGCTCTAACCATCTTCTTTGGTAAGCCTTACACTTCACGTGAGCTCCCACCTTTGGCGAGTTCATGCACATTATTCCCCACAACTTGTTGAGCGATGAACGTATGTGAGCTCACTCTTGCTGTCTCACACACACCACAGGTCAAGAACAGGTACCGCAGGATGATGCGCTTGGAGGATGCTGTGAAGTGTTCGTGAGTGGTCTAGGTCGTCGTCTCCCAGTCAACTTTGGGTTGCTGGACCGTTGTCTCCTTATAATGTAATTATTTATTTTGTATAGAACTCCTGTTATATATAAAGATGTGACATTCGATCCTGTGCCACTATACATCATATGTTTGAGACCTGGTCCCAGCATACCTGGTGTTTATGTTAACCCCGGGTTTTGGACCCCTAAAATCCGGGTGTTACAGAAGTGGTATCAGAGGAATGTTGACTGTAGGACGAAACCTAGATAGAACTGGACAACCAATACTTACTTACCTTACTCTGATTCCTTGCTAAACTTCTCTTAATCTATTCTTATCTATTTCCGCTTTACTCTGATTATTCTTACCTTTCCCTTCTAAAGACAAATGTGGATTTTACACTTTGAAATCCTGTGACTGAAGTGGCCTTTAGGAATAGGAGACCTACTCCTAGGAACAAAGACAAAACTATTTTCTTAAGTGTTTATGTATTTGAATGTTTTGTTCTTATGATACTTGTCTGATTTGGATCTTTGTTTGAGTGAGATAAGTTGTGGAGTAATGCCCACAATTGCATCTGCATATACACATAGGTATAAAAAAATATATTTATAAAATAACTAGACAGCCTAGATTATCCCCATTGGAACATATCTAGCTTAAGAGATTTTTCTTATCCTAAAAAGCTCTCATTCTAACCAATTCATCTTATCTTAAAAGATTCTCCCTTATCTTAATAGATCCATCTCATTTTAAAAGATACTCATCTTATCTTGAAAAGATTTTATCTCATCCTAATAAATTTAACTGACCTCAAAGATTTTATCTTATCTTTATGGACCCATCTTATCCTAATAGGCATACTTATCCATCCTAGTTTATCAACCATGATCTAATGCAAATTAATTAGACCTTATCTAGTCAAACTAGTCATACCAAACTAATCTAAATCCCATCTAACCTAATATGATCCAATCTAAAGTGAGATATTAACAAGCTAGTTCAGTTGGTGATATAGGTTAGACACTGTCTCTACAAATATATCTTGACCTAAATTAATGTCTTATACCAACTCATCCTTGAACAATGACCTACCTACATCATATAATCCACCCTATCCTAAAAGATTCTAACATATCCTAGTAATATTTATCCTACCCTGGTAAATCTAGCTAATCTTAACTAGTTTAATCTAGTCATACCAACCTAATCTGGATTCTATCTAATCCAATATGATCTAAGATGGATTGAGTTACTTAGTGCTGGTACAATGGATAAGGCCATACTCCACATTCACTTAAGTCTAAATTGGTGACCTAGAGCCACTAATCCCTACCCAACAACTTGACCCATATAACAAGTTACATAAACCAATAGAGTAATGATGGATTGCATAGTCTATCAACCCCTACCTAAAATGAACTTGTAACTTACATCATGTAGTCTATCTCATCCATACCTATATTAACCATATTCCCCAGCCAATAATATACACTAACTCCTAATCAATGAGACAAGACCAAAGAATATGATCAACTTCATCAAGGAAGGATGAACACCAACCCAAGTCTTCAAGGATCAAGTAAGGTCACCAAGATGAGTCAAGATCCACAAATCTTGGATGAAGTCTTTCCTTACCCTACACTTTCTTACCCAAACCTATCTATGCTTTAAAGACATCCTCTATCCTACATAATAAAGTAGACATACATATATACACCCATGCTTTCCTAAATCACCTGCCAATTTGGGTTTAGACTTATCTTTTGGTACTAAAACCACTTAGACACTGAAATATAGATTTCAAATCAATCTCTCTGTAACCCTTTTCTTACAAATCTCGAGGACGAGATTATTTTTAAGGGGGGTAGGATTTGTAATACCCAAATTTGTAATGGAGATAATTCTCTTATTTGCTTTGGTTCAATTCAATTAATCATGTGAATAACCCCATTTAAAAATGATTAAATGACTAAATGTCAACTAAACAACATGTGCATCATATTGGAGTTTTGTTTGTTGTGCATATAATAATAATAGTAACACTATTAATCAAAATATACTAACAAGAAAATTGAATTAGAACCCAAAAGGAGATTAGGGTTTGAAAAAAGGAAAAGGGAATAATATATATAAGGCAAGAGAAGCAAAATAAATCTGTAAATAAATAAAATTTATCCATGCTATGTTCACATTGAATATTTAAATGAAGATCCACACAAAGTTTGAATTTGAACTTGAACTCAAAATTGGATTGAAAAATGGAGAAAAGAAAATAAGAAATAAAAAGGAAAAAGAACACTATGCCTAACTGGGCCGGCGGCCACCATTTCGGCCCACTTAAACCTCACCCGCGCGGCCCAACTCCGATTCTTGGCGCCGACAGGTGGGACCACCGTGTCAGCCACGCCTTAGCCTCTCCCGCGCACACGCATCCAGTCACTTCCATGTGGGTCCCTTCGGCCAACCATCCCCGCGCTCTCTGGTGTGTGGACCCATGACGTCAGGTTCGTTCATCCCTTCCCCAAGCTGCGGCTCAACGAAATCGCCACCGGGAAATCCGCGCGGGAATCTCCGCCACATACGCCGTGACCAACAGCGCCGGGATTTCCGGGAAGGGTCGCGCTCGTAGTCCGCTTGGCCCCTTCGTCAGACAAGCTTCCGTCTTCCCTTGTCCTCAGGTCGCAACAACTCGACCGCTTCCCTCGCGTGACTGTCGTGACGAACTCCGCGCGCGCCGCGTGATTCAAGCCGGTGGGTGCGGGCTCGGACTCTACCAACACCGGTGTATAAGAGCCTGGCCCCGTCCTCGTCTCGTCCTTGCGTCGGCCGCCACTAATGGCGCTCGACTCTACCTCGTCGACAGGATCTGTATACACGGTCACCTCTGCGTCCGTGCAGATACCGGTCCGCCGGCCACGCCTGTCCTCTACATGGGTGTTCGCCGTGCCTTGGGGATTCTGTCGGTGTGGCTCCGAGGCCTGGGCATCACAAAGGGACCGTCCGATTGCTCGCCGGAGCTCGGCATCCGCCGCTTACCGTGGTCAGAACTCCCATCGCTGCCATACGCGGTAAGAAAACTTTCATCGAGTTCGCCATCACCCCCTCTAGGTTTAGCACCGGTCAATTTGGGGTTTGTGGCGTTTGGGCGTTGGATTGCGTTCTCGCCGGTGATGGCCGCCGCGAGCGCGGGCGGCGCTGCCGCGTTTGGTGAGGGGGAGAAGATGGATCGGCCGCCGTGGGATCGTGAATGGACGGTGGGGATTAGAAATGGGCACCGCTTCGGCCGGGTCAATTCGGGCCGTTTGATGCGATCTGTACGATCCCTGTTAGATCTCAATTCATAAAATCCTGACCGACGATCTTTAATCTGACGGCCATAGCTTCATACCGGATCATTTATGGGCTGATCTAATCTCGGCCGTCCGCGCTTGATCGGATGGCTCTCGATGGCCGATACCCCTTCGGCCGGGTTGTTTTGCATAAGAGCCCTCCTGTTTCCGTGAAAACAACCCGCCGTCCTCGGACACTATTCCCTGTGTCTTGGATTTCTTGCGCTAAACCCCCTGCGCTTTTGTCTAATTGAGGCCCGGTCCAGAGAGTTATAAAATCAGGAAAATGAATTAGAAAATAAGTTTTTAATATAAAAATAATTCCTAGAATTTATATAATTCATAGAAATTGCATATGAACTCCAAATTAATCCATTCCACTTCCTATAATTTTGTAATATTATTGTTTATCAATTAGTGCCACTGGTTTTACATAAAAGTCACATTAAAATTGTTATCTTAATTAATCTTGTACCAAGCACATAGAATCTTTAGAAAATTCATAACTTAAAATATATAACTCCAAAATTAATAATTCTTTTTCCTGTGATCTTATTTTAATATGTAGATTATTAATATGTATTTTGGCATACATGCTTGGTGTAATGTTAATTTTGCCTATACCATGTATGTCTGTATTGCTACGAATAGCAGTGAGGTCACGAGTCACCTGAAGATCATCCTGGTACCTGGAATCTCAAGGCCCAGGCAAGTTGTGCCCTTGATCACTTCTTTTTACCCACTCATGTTCTAATTAATCATAATGATCTGCATAGGTTAATTTTGATGGGACCCAATAGGTTACCCTAGTTTGTCTATCTTTATACCTTGTTTACCACTGAACTTTCCGGGTAGTACTTGCTAGTGCTATATGTGGTTTTGGGTATGGAGATACACTATTCATGATTACACTTTTTGTTATTAGTTGTTATTTAATGTTCATGTTAAGATCATTATGTTAATTGGAACATGGAGCGACCACCCGGGAAAACAGTGCTACCACAAGGGTAGTATGGGATGCCCTTGGCTGATTAATTAGGAAAGCTAGTGGAAGACTACCTTACCCGAAAGGGGCAAGGGCAGTAGGGGAGAGGTCAGTGCGGGGAGGCCCTCGGGAGGATTTTGCTGCGATGGCGGTCCTGCAAGGGATTCCTGTACTGGATCTTCCTATAAACTGTAGCGGGTTTTCGGAAGCTAGTGGAACTTTGTAAAGGCCTCGTAGTGGATCCCTAGCCATTCACCTCGGAAGTGTCTAAGGGCTTTGCAAACCCTGGCGACATGGGATACACGACTTGTGGGTAAAGATGCGCAACCTCTGCAGAGTGTAAAACTGGTATACTAGCCGTGCTCACGGTCATGAGCAGCTCGGACCCTCACATGATTAACTTATGGAACTTAAACTCAATTTGTCATATGCATTGCATCGCAGGTGAAGTTGTTACTTTTGTTCTACTATTTAACTGGGTTGGTATTTACTTATACTTAGTAACTGCTAATAAAATTTTGACCAACTTTAAAAGCAATGCTCAGCTCTAACCATCTTCTTTGGTAAGCCTTACACTTCACGTGAGCTCCCACCTTTGGCGAGTTCATGCACATTATTCCCCACAACTTGTTGAGCGATGAACGTATGTGAGCTCACTCTTGCTGTCTCACACACACCACAGGTCAAGAACAGGTACCGCAGGATGATGCGCTTGGAGGATGCTGTGAAGTGTTCGTGAGTGGTCTAGGTCGTCGTCTCCCAGTCAACTTTGGGTTGCTGGACCGTTGTCTCCTTATAATGTAATTATTTATTTTGTATAGAACTCCTGTTATATATAAAGATGTGACATTCGATCCTGTGCCACTATACATCATATGTTTGAGACCTGGTCCCAGCATACCTGGTGTTTATGTTAACCCCGGGTTTTGGACCCCTAAAATCCGGGTGTTACAGTACACCTGGATCCTCTCCTTACGCCTATAAAAGGGAGGTCCAGGGCCCTCTTATAGAGGGTTGGCCGCGCGAGGAAGGACGGGACAGCGCTCGCGCAAGGCCGCTCGCTCCCTCCCGCGTGGACGCTTGTAACCCCCTACTGCAAGTGCACCCAACCTGGGCGCGGGGCTAACACGAAGGCCGCGGGTTCCACCTCCCACGCCTGTCTCCCTCCGGCTGCTCTCCCCCCTTCGCGTTCCGCCTCGCGCCGACCCATCTGGGCTGGGGCACGCGGCGACAATTTACTCGTCGGTCCAGGGACCCCCCCGGGGTCGAAACACCGACAAGAGCAGTACCACAAAATTTGTTTCATAGTTTTTAGTGCTTTGAAACTCAAGTTATAAATTTCTAAAAGTTTCTGCGGTTTAAACCGAAAGGAAACAAAAGAAAAAGAGGGAAAACCATTATGCATGTGAAAGTCGCCTAGTGGGGGTGAATAGGCGAAACCTGAAATTTACAAACTTTAAACACGCACCATGCTCGGGGTTAGCGTTAGAAATAATTAGGAGTGCGGAAGATAGTTCTCCTTGCTATGAGTTGCTCAATCAATATGGATAACTTTGGGAGCCAATTCAAATCAATATGAGCAAGGGAACTTTTAGAGAGAGCAAGGTAGGGGAAACAAATCGAGTGGAGATCAATACAAATAAACACGGTGATTTGCTTACCGAGGTTTGGTTCCAAAGAACCTATTCCCTGTTGAGGAGGCCCTAAAGCCCGGGTCTATTCCAACCCTTTCCCTCTCTCAATCGGTCACACAGACCGATCGAGGCATCTCCTTAATCACTTGGGTCACTAAGAGCCCGCAAGTATCACCACACACTTAGGTGTCTCTTGCTAACTTTACAAAGCACTTAAAAGAAATAGAATGAGAAGGAGAAAGCAATCCAAGCAACAAGAGCAACAAAAGAACACAAATGATCCTCTCTCAAGTCTCTAAGCAATTGAGTTGATTTTGGAGCTTGGAGTGGATTGAATGCTTTGATTGTGTCTTTGGAGTGTTTTCCTTTGCTCTTGTATTGAATGAGAAGTGTAGGAGGCTTTTGGCTTGAATGGTGGTGGTTTGGGGGGTATTTATAGCCCCAACCACTATTCCAGCCATTGCTGTCGATGGGCACACCGGACAGTCTGGTGGTGCACCGGACAGGGCACTATTCACTGTCCGGTGCTTGCCACGTCATGTCACACCCGGGTTTTAGAGCATCAAGACCCGGACGCGAACATAATCACCAGGTATGCTAGGACCAAGTCTCACACATATGATGAATCGTGGTACAGAAACGAATGTCACATCTTTACTATATAATAGGAGTTCTGTACAAAATAAATAAATAATTACATCATAAGGAGACAACGATCCAGCAACCCAAAGTTGATTGGGAGACAACAGCCTAGACCTCTCACGAACTCGTCACAACATCCTCCATGCGCCTCATCATGCAGTACCTATTCTTGACCTATGGGGGGTGTGAGACAGCAAGAGTGAGCTCACATACGTTCATCGCTCAACAAGTTGTGGGGAATAATGTGCATGAACTCACCAAAGGTGGGAGCTCATGTGAAGTGTAAGGCTTATCAAAGAGGATGGTTGAAGCTGAGCATTGCTTTTAAAGTTGGTCAAAATTTTAATAGCAATTACTAAGTATAAGTAGATACCAACCCAATTAAGTAGTAGAACACAAGTGATAACAACACCCGCAATGCAGTGCATATGACAAATTGAATTTAGTTTCATAAATTAATCATGTGAGTGTCCGAGCTGCTCATGACCGTGAGCACGACTAGTATACCAGTTTTACACTCTGCAGAGGTTGCACATCTTTACCCACAAGTCATGTTACCCATCTGCCAAGGGATTGCGACTTCCCATACACCTCTACCGAGGAGGCGAGGTAGGGTAACACTACTAGGCCTTTACAAAGTTCCACTAGCTTCACAAAACCTGCTACAGTTTCTAGGAAGCTCCAATGCAGGGACCCCTCGCCTAACCGCCATCGCAGCAAAATCAACCCAAGGGCCTCCCTACACTGACCACTCCCCTACTGCCCTTGCCACTTTTGGGTAAGGTAGTTCTCCACTAGCTTTCCTAATTAGTCAGCCAAGGGCGTCTGAAAGTCGCCTAGAGGGGGGGTGAATAGGCGTAATATGAAATTTACAACTTAAAGCAACAAACTACAAGCCGGGGTTAGCGTTAGAATAAAATTCGAGTCCGGGAGAGAGGGGAATACAAATCAACCAAGAAATAAAGCGGATGAACACGATGATTTGTTTTACCGAGGTTCGGTTCTTGAGAACCTAGTCCCCATTGAGGTGGTCACAAAGACCGGGTCTCTTTCAACCCTTTCCCTCTCTCAAACGGTCACTTAGACCGAGTGAGGTTTCTCCTTAATCAAACGGGTCACTTAGACCCCACAAGGACCACTACAATCTTAGTGTCTCTTGCTTTGATTACAAGTCACTTTGAGAACAAGAAAGAGGAAGAAGAAAGCGATCCAAGAACAAGAGCTCAAAGAACACGAGCAAAACACTCTCTCTAGTCACTAGGTGTTTGGAATAAAATTGGGACTTGGAGAGGCTTTGATTATTTTTGAATTGTGTCTATTATTGAATGCACTAGCTCTTGTATTGAATGTGGAGTGCTGGAAACTTGGATGCTTGGAGTGGTGGTGGTTGGGGGTATTTATAGCCCTCAACCACCAAAACAACCGTTGCAAATGGCTGCTGTCGATGGGCGCACCGGACACTGTTCGGTGCGTCAGCCACGTCACCCAATCGTTAGGGTTCTAGAGCAGTTGACCGTTGGAGCTTTGTCTTCATGCGGCACAAGCTAATCCGGTGCCCCACCGGACAGGCACTGTTCACTGTCTGGTGCCCCTCTGACTTCTGCGCTCTGGCTCTGCCTGCACTGTTCACGCACTGTAGCTCTGTCCTGCGCTTTTGCAGTTGACCGTTGCGCCGGAGAGCCGTTGTTCCGCTGGTGCACCGGACAGTCTGGTGGCACACCGGACAGTCCGGTGAATTATAGCGGAGCGCGGCCTGAGAAACCCGAAGGTGGCGAGTTCGGAGTTGTACGGTCCTGATGCACCGGACACTGTCCGGTGGCACACCGGACAGTCCGGTGCGCCAGACCAGGGCACACTTGGGTTTCTTTGCTCCTTTATTTTTGAACCCTTTCTTTAGTCTTTTTATTGGTTTGTGTTGAACCTTTATGCACCTGTGGAATATATAATCTAGAGCAAACTAGTTAGTCCAATATTTGTGTTAGGCATTCAACCACCAAAATTATTTGTAGGAAAAGGTTTTAACCCTATTTCCCTTTCAATCTCCCCCTTTTTGGTGATTGATGCCAACACAAACCAAAGCAAAAATATAAGTGCAGAATTGAACTAGTTTGCATAATGTAAGTGCATAGGTTACTTAGAATTAAACCAATTTGAAATTTCACTAAATATGCATGGATTGCTTTCTTTTGTTTAACATTTTGGACCACGTTCGCACCACTTGTTTTGTTTTTGCAAATTCTTTTGAAAAATATTTTTGAAGTCTTTTTGCAAATAGTCAAAGATATATAAATAAGATTGCAAAAGGCATTTTCAAGATTTGAAATTTCTCCCCTTATTTCAAATGCTTTTCCTTTGACTAAAACAAAACTCCCCCTGAATGAAATTCTCCCCTTAGTGTTCAAGAGGGTTTTACTAATTTTTGAAAATACAAAAAAAAACTTTCTCCCCCTTTTGAAAACACATTAAGATACCAATTTGAAAACATCTTTTTAAAATTTGGTGGTGGTGCGGTCCTTTTGCTTTGGGCTAATACTTTCTCCCCTTTTGGCATTAATCACCAAAAATGGAGACATTGAGAGCCCTTTACTTTCTCTCCCATTGGTACAAGTAAATGTGAGTGAAAATATTATACCAATGTGAAGTGTGGTGGAGTAACGATGAAGGGTAAATGATACCGGTAGAGTGGAGTGGAAGCCTTGTCTTCGTCGAGTACTCTATTTCCCTTTCAATCTATGACTTATCATAAAAATACACTTGAAAACACATTAGTCGTAGCAAAATGAAAGAGATATGATCAAAGGTATATAAATGAGCAATGTGTGCAATGTTTCAATCAAAATTCCGAGAATCAAGAATATTTAGCTCATTCCTAAGTTTGCTAAAAGTTTTCTCATATAGTGGCTTGGTAAAGATATCGACTAATTGATCTTTGGTGTTAATATAGGCTATCTCGATATCCCCCTTTGTTGGTGATCCCTCAAAAAGTGATACCAAATGTCTATGTGCTTAGTGCGGCTGTGTTCAACGGGATTCTCCGCCATGCGGATAGCACTCTCATTGTCACATAGGAGAGGGACTTTGCTCAATTTGTAGCCATAGTCCCTGAGGGTTTGCCTTATCCAAAGTAATTGCGCACAACAATGGCCTGCGACAATGTACTCGGCTTCGGCGGTAGAAAGAGCTACTAAGTTTTGTTTCTTTGAAGCCCAAGACATCAGGGATTTACCCAGAAACTGACAAGTCCCTGATGTGCTCTTCCTATCAATCTTACACCCTGCCCAATCGGCATCGGAATATCCTATTAAATCAAAGGTGGATCCCCTGGGGTACCAAAGCCCAAACTTAGGAGTGTAAACTAAATATCTCATAATTCTCTTCATGGCCCTAAGGTGAACTTCCTTAGGATTGGCCTGAAATCTTACACACATGCATACAGAAAGCATAATATCCGGTCGAGATGCACATAAATAGAGTAAAGATCCTATCATCGACCGATATACCTGAGAGCACCTAGAGGGGGGTGAATAGGTGATCCTGTAAAAATCAAACACTTATAGCCACAAAAACTTGGTTAAGTGTTAGCTTAATAGAAACAAGTGGCTAAGGACCGAACTCTTGTGAAACACAATAGTCACGATGAAAACAGGCACAAGAGACACGATGATTTATCCTGTGGTTTGGCCAAGTAACACTTGCCTACTCCACGTTGTGGCGTCCCAATGGATGAGGGTTGCACTCAACCCCCTTCAAGTGATCCAATGATCAACTTGAATACCACGCTGTTTTCCTTTCTTTTACTCAATCCCGGTTGCGAGGAATCTCCACAACTTGGAGCCTCTCGCCCTTACAAATGATGATCACAAAGAAGCACGGAAGTAAGGGAGGGGAGAGCAACACACACAAGACTCAAAGCACGAGCACAAACACGCACACAAACCACAACTTGAGCTCACAACACAATGCGGGTAGTTCTCTACTCAACTAGAGCTCAAGTCACTTATCACAAAGAATCGAATGCGCGAGAATGGAGTCTTGGTGCTTAGAGATGATCAGAGAATGCTTGGTGTTCTCCTCCATGCGCCTAGAGGTCCCTTTTATAGCCCCAAGGCAGCTAGGAGCCGTTGGAAGCAATCTGGGAAGGCAATTCTTGCCTTCTGTCGGGTGGCGCACCGGATAGGCACTGTTCATGGTCCGGTGCAGATCTCCTTCCAAAAATAGCATAGTCAACCGTTGCAGAAATGGAGCCGTTGGCGCACCGGACACTGTCCGGTGCACACCGGACAATCCGGTGCCCCCTACCGACCGTTGGCGCGGCCACGCATCACGCGCGGATTGCGCGGCCGACCGTTGGCGCAGTCGACCGTTGGCTCACCGGACAGTCCGGTGCCTCACCGGACCGTTCGGTGAATTTTAGCCGTACGCCGTTGAACAATTCCTGAGAGCGACGACTTCACCGTAGACGGCTCACCGGACAGTCCGGTGCACCACCGGACAGTCCAGTGAATTATAGCCGTACACCGCCGTCAGTTCCCGAGAGTGGCCTGTTCACCGGAGGCTGGCCTGGCGCACTGGACACTGTCCGGTGCACCACCGGACAGTCCGGTGTGCCAGACTACGCTGAGTCTTGGCTGTACCAGCCAAGATCTTTTCTTCTTCTCTTTTCTTTGAATCCAGCACTTAGACAAATATAATAGTACACAAAAACTAATGTACTGAGTCTAGAATCATAACTTCTTGTTGATTTACACTTCATCAATCATTTGGCACAAGATTACTCACTCAATACGTGTTGGACACTTAATCACCAAAACTATACTAGAAATGGCCCAAGGGCACATTTCCCTTTCAATCTCCCCCTTTTTGGTGATTTATGCCAACACATCAAAAAGCAACTAAAAGGAAGTGCAACATCAAAGCAATTGAGAACAAGAATTGTTTTTGATTCAAATTTGGCATATTTGGATCATTCTTTGCCACCACTTGGTTTGTTTTCAAATCAAACTCAATTTCCTATCTCTAAGTCAAACACACTTGTTTAGGCATAAAGAGAGGTATTCCATGAGAAAAATTGATCAAGAGCCAAAAACTCCCCCTTTTTCCCATAATCCTACATTCTCCACACAAGAGGCCAAATTTTGCACATAAGAGTATTTTGCCAAAACAAAAGTTCTAACTCTACTATTTTCAAAATTCTCAAGTGGTAGCTCATCCATTTGCTTTGGCCTTAATTTCTCCTCCTTTGGCATTAAGCACCAAAACGGGATCATTATTGGCCCTTAAACCCCATTGCCTCACCAAAACAGTCAATTAGGAGTAAAAAGGCAATAAGAGCATGGAGATGAACTTGGAGTAAATTACCCTCTCATTGCAGTGCAGTGGAAGTCTTGCATGGTCCAAGTTCACCTTTTCCCTTTCAATCCACCTTTGAGACTAAATTAAGAAAACTCAAGCACACGGTTAGTCTCAAAGGGTCAAGTTGTAGCATTTCTCCCCCTAAATAAGTGCATCATTCACACATGGACTTGTGAGGTCTGGGGATCCCTTGCACAACTTGAGCACCATAAATAAGCAATAATATGCATAAAGGAACATGATCAAAGGCATAAAACACATGTATGCTCTAGATCAATCCAAGTTACGTGAATCTAAGATATTTAGCTCACTACGTAGCCTGCAAAAGGTCTTCTCATCTAAAGGTTTGGTTAAGATATCGGCTAGCTGGTTCTCGGTGCTAACATAAAACACTTCGATATCTCCCTTTTGCTGGTGGTCTCTCAAAAAGTGATGTCGGATGTCTATGTGCTTTGTGCGGCTGTGTTCAACAGGATTGTCCGCCATGCAGATTGCACTCTCATTGTCACATAGGAGTGGGACTTTGCTCAGATTGTAGCCAAAGTCCCGGAGGGTTTGTCTCATCCAAAGTAGTTGCGCGCAACACTGTCCTGTGGCAACATACTCGGCCTCAGCAGTGGATAGGGCAACAGAAGTTTGTTTCTTAGAGCTCCAAGACACCAGGGACCTTCCTAGGAATTGGCACGTCCCTGATGTACTCTTCCTATCAACCTTACATCCAGCATAGTCGGAGTCTGAGTATCCAATCAAGTTAAAGGTAGACCCCTTTGGATACCAGATCCCGAAGCAAGGCGTAGAAACTAAATATCTAAGAATTCGCTTAACGGCCACAAGGTGACACTCCCTTGGGTCGGATTGAAATCTAGCACACATGCATATGATAAGCATAATATCCGGTCTACTAGCACATAAATAAAGTAAAGACCCTATCATAGACCAGTATGCCTTTTGATCAACGGACTTACCTCCTTTGTTGAGGTCGACATGTCCGTCGGTTCCCATTGGAGTCTTTGCGGGCTTGGCATCCTTCATCCCAGACCGCTTGAGCAAGTCTTGCGTGTACTTCGTTTGAGAGATGAAGGTGCCGTCCTTGAGTTGCTTCACTTGAAACCCAAGGAAGTAGTTCAACTTGCCCATCATCGGCATCTCAAATTTCTGTGTCATCACCCTGCTAAACTCTTCACAAGACTTTTGGTTAGTAGAACCAAATATTATGTTATCGACATAAATTTGGCACACAAATAGGTCACCATCACAAGTCTTAGTGAAAAGAGTTGATCGACTTTCCCAACCTTGAAAGCATTAGCAATTAGAAAATCTCTAAGGCATTCATACCATGCTCTTGGGGCTTGCTTAAATCCATAGAGCGCCTTAGAGAGCTTACACACGTGGTCGAGGTACCGTTCATCCTCAAAGCCAGGGGGTTGCTCCACGTACACCTCCTCCTTGATTGGCCTGTTGAGGAAAGCGCTCTTCACGTCCATTTAGAACAACCTGAAAGAATGGTGAGCGGCATAGGCTAACAAAATGAGAATTGACTCTAGCCTAGCCACAGGAGCAAAAGTCTCCTCAAAGTCCAAACCTGCGACTTGGGCATAACCTTTTGCCATAAGTCGAGCCTTGTTCCTTGTCACCACCCCGTGCTCGTCCTGTTTGTTGCGGAACACCCACTTGGTTCCCACAACGTTTTGCTTGGGACGTCGCACCAGTGTCCAAACTTCATTTCGCTTGAAGTTGTTGAGCTCTTCCTGCATGGCCAACGCCCAGTCCAGATCTAGCAAGGCCTCTTCTACCCTGAAAGGCTCAATAGAAGAGACAAAAGAGTAATGCTCACAAAAATTAGCTAATCTAGAGTGAGTGGTTACTCCCTTGCTTATATCACCCAATATTTGGTCGACGGATTGATTCCTTTGAATCGTCGCTCGAACTTGAGTTGGAGGGGCCTGTGGTGCTTCTTCCTCCTCAACTTGGTCTTCTTGTGCTCCCCCTTGATCACATGCCTCCTCTTGAGGAACCTGTTCATCATCTTGAGTTGGGGGGTGCACCATTGTTGAGGAAGAAGGTTGATCTTGCACTTGGTGTTCCTGTGGTCGCACATCTCCAATCGCAATGGTACGAATTGCGTCCATTGGAACATCATCTTCATCTATATCATCAAGATCAACTTGCTCTCTTGGAGAGCCATTAGTTTCATCAAATACAACGTCGCTAGAGACTTCAACCAAACCCGATGATTTGTTGAAGACCCTATACGCCTTTGTATTTGAGTCATAACCTAGTAAAAACCCTTCTATAGCTTTGGGAGCAAATTTTGAATTCCTACCTCTCTTCACTAGAATATATACTCCCAAATACACGAAAATAAGACACGTTGGGTTTGTTACTGGTTAGAAGTTCATACGATGTCTTCTTGAGGAGGCGATGAAGGTAGACCCGGTTTATGGCGTGGCAGGCTGTGTTCACAGCTTCCGACCAAAACCGCTCGGGCGTCTTGAATTCTCCAAGCATCGTCCTCGCCATGTCTATAAGCGTCCTGTTCTTCCTCTCTACCACACCGTTTTGTTGTGGTGTGTAGGGAGCGGAGAACTCGTGCTTGATTACTTCCTCCTCAAGAAACTCTTCCACTTGAAGGTTCTTGAACTCGGACCCGTTGTCGCTTCTAATCTTTTTCACCTTGAGCTCAAATTCGTTTTGAGCTCGCCTTAGAAAGCGCTTGAGGGTCCCTTGGGTTTCTGATTTATCCTGCAAAAAGAATACCCAAGTGAAGCGGGAAAAATCATCAACAACAACAAGACCATACTTCCCCCGATGCTAAGGTAGGCGACGGGTCCGAAGAGGTCCATGTGCAGTAGCTCCAGAGGTCTTGATCTAGTCATCACATTCTTGTTGTGATGAGCGCTTCCCACCTGTTTACCTACTTGACAAGCTGCACAAGGTCTATCTTTTTCGAAAAACACATTTGTTAGACCTAACACATGTTCTCCCTTTAGAAGTTTGTGAAGGTTCTTCATCCCAACATATGCTAGACGGCGATGCCACAGCCAGCCCATGCTAGTCTTAGCAATTAAGCATGCATCTAGACCGGCCTCCTCTTTCGAAAAATCCACTAAGTAGAGTTTGCCGTCTAGTACACCCTTAAAAGCTAATGAACCATCACTCCTTCTAAAGACAGACACATCTACATTGGTAAATAAGCAATTGTAACCCATATTACATAGTTGACTAATGGATAACAAGTTATACCCGAGCGATTCAACTAGGAACACATTAGATATGGAATGCTCGGATGAAATAGCTATCTTTCCTAGACCTTTAACCTTGCCTTGATTCCCGTCTCCAAAGATGATCGAATCTTGGGAATCTTTGTTCTTGACGTAGGAGGTGAACATCTTCTTCTCCCCCGTCATGTGGTTTGTGCATCCGCTGTCGATAATCCAGCTTGAGCCCCCGGATGCATAAACCTGCAAGGCAAATTAGGCTTGGGTTTTAGGTACCCAACTCTTGTTGGGTCCTACAAGGTTAGTAACAATAGCCTTAGGGACCTAAATGCAAGTCTTGTCTCCCTTGCATTTGGCCCCCATCTTTTTAGCAACCACCTTTTTATTTTTGCATGAAAGAACAAATGTAGTGTTGCAAGTATGAAAAACAGTGGTAGGTTTATTACAAACTTTCCTAGGAGCATGATACACAATATTTCTCCTAGGCCTACCATTAAAATTGGAACTCGAAGCAATCATGGCATGTGAGTCAAAAGCATTATAACTCCTATTATAATGAACATCTCTAGAACATTTTCTATCATGGTACATGAAAGCATGGTTCTTTTGACTACTACTAGCCATAGGGGCCTTCCCTTTCTCTTTGTTGGGAATGGGAACCCTTTGGCTTGTTAAGTTCTTGGCTTCCCTTCGAAAGCCAAGCCCATCCTTAATTGAGGGGTGTCTACCAACGGTGTAGGCATCCCTAGCAAATTTTAATTTATCAAAGTCATTTTTGCAAGTCTTAAGTTGGGCATTAAGACTTGCTACTTCATCATTAAGTTTTGTAATAGAAGTAAGGTGCTCAACACATGCATCAACATTGAAGTCCTTACACCTTTTACAAATCACAACATGCTCTACACAAGGACTAGATTTATTAACTATTTCTAGCTTAGCATTTAAATCATCATTCAAAGTCTTCAAGCTAGAAATAGATTCATTGCAAATTGATAACTCAGAAGATAGTAATTCATTCCTTTTAATCTCTAAGGCAAGAGACTTTTGAACACTAACAAATTTGTCATGTTCCTCATACAAAATGTCCTCTTGCCTTTCTAGCAGTCTATCTTTTTCATTCAAGGCATCAATCAATTCATTAATCTTTTCTACTTTAGTTCTATCTAATCCTTTGAACAAGCTAGTGTAATCTACTTCATCATCACTAGAGTCCTCATCACTAGAAGTAGAGTACTTAGGAGTTTCTCGAGTGTTTACCTTCTTTTCCCTTGCCATTAGGCAAGTATGGCGCTCGTTGGGGAAGAGCGACGACTTGTTGAAGGCCGAGGCGGCGAGTACTTCGTCATCGGAGTCGGACGAAGAACAATCCGAGTCCCACTCTTTGCCAAGGTGCGATTCGCCCTTCGCCTTCTTGTAGGCTTTCTTTTTCTCCCTCTTCCCGTTCCTTTCTTGTTCCTGGTCATTTGTATTATTGGGACATTGAGCAATAAAATGACCTGTCTTACCACATTTGAAGCAGGAGCGCTTTCCCTTTGCTTTGTTCTTATTAGGGTGCTCCTTTCGTCCTTTAAGCGCCGTCTTGAAGCGCTTGATAATGAGGGCCACTTCATCCTCGTTTAGCCCGGCCACCTCAACTTGCGCCACCTTGCTCGGTAGCGTCTCCCTGCTACTTGTTGCTTTGAGAGCAACGGTTTGAGGCTCGTAGATGGGCATGGGACCATTCAATGCCTCATCCACGTATCTCGCTTCCTTGATCATCATCCGCCCGCTTACAAACTTTCTGAGTATTTCCTCGGGCGTCATCTTTGTGTACCTAGGATTTTCACGGATAGAGTTCACAAGATGAGGATCAAGGATAGTGAAGGACCTGAGCATAAGTCGGATGACGTCGTGGTCCATCCATCTCGTGCTTCCGTAGCTCCTGATTTTGTTGACCAGGGTCTTGAGCCTGTTGTACGTTTGGGTTGGCTCCTCCCCCCTAATCATTGCGAACCTTCTCAGTTCGCCTTCCACCAACTCCATCTTGGTGATCATGGTGGCATCGTTCCCGTCATGAGAAATCTTGAGGGTGTCCCAAATTTGCTTGGCGTTATCCAAGCCGCTCACCTTATGGTACTCGTCCCTGCACAAGGATGCTAGCAAGACAGTGGTAGCTTGTGCATTTTTGTGGATTTGCTCATTAATGAAAACGGGGTTGTCAGTACTATCAAAAAGCATTCCATTTTCAACGATCTCCCAGATACTTGGATGGAGAGAGAATAGGTGACTACACATTTTATGACTCCAAAAGGCGTAGTCCTCTCCATCAAAGTGAGGAGGTTTCCCAAGTGGAATTGAAAGTAAATGAGCATTTGAGTTAAATGGAATACGAGAATAATCAAAAGAAAAGTTTGAGTTGACAGTTTTCTTTTTCCCGTCGTAGTCGTCGTCTCTTTGTGAAGAAGAAGACTCGTCGCTGTCGTAGTAGACGATCTTCTTGATGCGCCTCTTCTTCTTCCCGTCCTTTTTCTTATGACTCGAGCCAGAGTCCGAGGGCTTATCATCTCTTGGCTCGTTGACGATGGACTCATTTGTCTTGTCATTGACCACCATCCCCTTTCCCTTAGGATCCATCTCTTCGGGCGATTAGTCCCTTGCGTGAAGAGAATGGCTCTGATACCAATTGAGAGCACCTAGATGGGGGTGAATAGGTGATCCTGTAGAAATCAAACACTTATAGCCACAAAAACTTGGTTAAGTGTTAGCTTAATAGAAATAAGTGGCTAAGGACCGAGCTCTTGTGAAACACAATAGTCACGATGAAAACAGGCACAAGAGACACGATGATTTATCCCATGGTTCGGCCAAGTAACACTTGCCTACTCCACGTTGTGGTGTCCCAATGGACGAGGGTTGCACTCAACCCCTTTCAAGTGATCCAATGATCAACTTGAATACCACGGTGTTTTCCTTTCTTTTACTCAATCCTGGTTGCGAGGAATCTCCACAACTTGGAGCCTCTCGCCCTTACAAATGATGATCACAAAGAAGCACGGAAGTAAGGGAGGGGAAAGCAACACACACAAGACTCAAAGCACGAGCACAAACACGCACACAAACCACAACTTGAGCTCACAACACAATGCGGGGAGTTCTCTACTCAACTAGAGCTCAAGTCACTTATCACAAAGAATCGAATGCGCGAGAATGGAGTCTTGGTGCTTGGAGATGATCAGAGAATGCTTGGTGTTCTCCTCCATGTGCCTAGAGGTCCCTTTTATAGCCCCAAGGCAGCTAAGAACCGTTGGAAGCAATCTGAGAAGGCAATTCTTGCCTTCTATCGGGTGGTGCACCGGACAGCCGGTGCACCACCGGACATGCACTGTTCGTGGTCCGGTGCAGATCTCCTTCCAAAAATAACACAGTCGACCGTTGCAGAAATGGAGCCGTTGGCGCACCGGACAGTGTCCGGTGCACACCGGACAGTCCGGTGCCCCCTGCCGACCGTTGGCGCGGCCCCGCATCACGCGCGGATTGCGCGGCCGACCGTTGGCGCAGTCGATCGTTGGCTTACCGGACAGTCCGGTGCCTCACCAGACCGTCCGGTGAATTTTAGCTGTACGCCATTGAACGATTCCTGAGAGCGACGACTTCGCCGCAGACGGCTCACCGGACAGTCCGGTGCACCACCGGACAGTCCGGTGAATTATAGTCGTACACCGCCGTCAGTTCCCGAGAGTGACCTATTCATCGGAGGCTGGCCTGGCGCACCGGACACTGTCCAGTGCACCACCGGGGTCCGGTGCACCACCGGACAGTCCGGTGTGCCAGACTGCGCTGAGTCTTGGCTGTACCAGCCAAGATCTTTTCTTCTTCTCTTTTCTCTGATTCCAGCACTTAGACAAATATATTAGTACACAAAAACTAATGTACTAAGTCTAGAATCATACCTTCTTGTTGATTTGCACTTCATCAATCATTTGGCACAAGATTACTCACTCAATACGTGTTGGGCACTTAATCACCAAAACTATACTAAAAATGGACCAAAGGCACATTTCCCTTTCAATACCTTTTGATCTATGGATTTACCTCCCATGTCGAGGTCTAGATGCCCATTAGTTCCCATGGGTGTCTTGATGGGTTTGGCATCCTTCATTCCAAACTTTTAAAGAATGTCTTGAATGTACTTGGTTTGGCTGATGAAGGTGCCTTCTTGGCGTTGCTTGATTTGAAATCCTAAGAAATATCTCAACTCCCCCATCATTGACATCTCGAATTTTTCAACCATGATCCTACTAAACTCTTCACAAGTAGATTTATTAGTAGACCCAAATATAATATCATCAACATAAATTTGGTATACAAACAAATCATTTGCAACAGTTTTAGTAAAGAGAGTAGGATCGACTTTGCTGACTTTGAAGCCATTAGTGATAAGAAAGTTTCGCAGGCATTCATACCATGTTCTTGGGGCTTGCTTGAGCCCATAAAGCGCCTTTGAGAGCTTATAAACATAGTCAGGGTACTCACTATCTTCAAAGCCGGGAGGTTGCTCAACATAGACCTCTTCCTTGATGGGTCCACTGAGGAAGGCACTTTTTACGTCCATTTGATAAAGCTTAAAGCCATGGTAAGTAGCATAGGCAAGTAATATACAAATTGACTCAAGCCTAGCTACGGGTGCATAAGTCTCATCGAAATCCAAACCTTCGACTTGTGAATAACCCTTGGCCACAAGTCGGGCTTTGTTCCTTATCACCACACCATGCTCATCTTGCTTGTTGCGGAATGCCCATTTGGTACCTACAACATTTTGATTAGGACATGGAACCAAATGTCATACCTCATTTCTCGTGAAGTTGTTGAGCTCCTCTTGCATTGCCATCACCTAATCTGAATCTCTTAGTGCATCCTCAATCCTGTAAGACTCAATAGAGGAAACAAAAGAGTAATGCTCACAAAAATGTGCGACTCGAGATCGAGTAGTTACCCCCTTATGAATGTCACTGAGGTTGGAGTTCACGGGGTGATCTCTTTGAATCGCCTGGTGGACTCTTGGGTGTGGCGGTCTTTGACCTTGAATTTCTTGATCATCTTCCTTGTCTTGATCAACTTCATCCCCCCTTGAACATTGTCCTCCTCTTGAGGTGGCTCATCCTCTTGATCTTCTTCTTCATCACCTTGAGCTTGATCCTCATCTTGGGTTGGTGGAGATGCTTGCATGGAAGATGACGGTTGATCTTGTGCTAGTGGAGGCTCTTCGGATTCCTTAGGACACATAACCCCAATGGACATGTTCCTTAGCGCGGCGCATGGAGCCTCTTCATCATCTAGTTCATCAAGATCAACTTGCTCCACTTGGGAGCCATTAGTCTCATCAAACACAATGTCACAAGAAACCTCAACTAATCCAGTGGATTTGTTGAAGACTCTATATGCCCTTGTGTTTTAGTCATATCCTAGTAAAAAGCCTTCTACAACCTTAGGGGCAAATTTATATTTTCTACCTCTTTTAACAAGTATAAAACATTTGCTACCAAAGACTCCAAAATATGAAACATTGGGCTTTTTACCAGTAAGGAGTTCATATGATGTCTTCTTGAGGATTCAGTGAAGATATAATCGGTTGATAGAGTAGCAGGCGGTGTTAATCGCCTTGGCCCAAAACCGGTCCGGTGTCTTGTACTCATCAAGCATGGTCCTTGCCATGTCTAGTAGAGTTCTATTTTTCCTCTCCACTACACCATTTTGTTGAGGTGTGTAGGGAGAAGAGAACTCATGCTTGATGCCCTCGGCCTCAAGAAAGCCTTCGATTTGAGAGTTCTTGAACTCTGTCCCATTATCGCTTCTTATCTTTTTGATCCTTAAGCCAAACTCATTTTGAGCCCGCCTTAAGAATCCCTTTAAAATCTCTTGGGTTTGAGATTTTTCCTGCAAAAAGAATACCCAAGTGAAGCGATAATAATCATCCACAATTACTAGACATTACTTACTCCCGTCGATGCTTATGTAAGCTATCGGACCGAATAAATCCATGTGGAGTAACTCGAGCGGCCTGTCTGTTGTCATGATGTTCTTGTGTGGATGAAGGGTGCCAACTTGCTTTCCTGCTTGGCATGCACTACAAACCCTTTCTTTCTCAAAATGAATATTTGTTAGTCCCAAAATGTGCTCTCCCTTTAGAAGTTTGTGGAGATTCTTCATCCCAACATGGGCTAGTCGGCGATGCCAGAGCCAACCCATATTAGTCTTAGCAATTAGGCAAGTGTCAAGTTCAGCTATATTAAAATCAACTAAGTATAGTTGGCCCTCTAAAACTCCCTTAAATGCTACTAAATCATCACTCCTTCTAAAGGCAGTAACACCTACATCTGTGAATAGACAGTTGTAGCCCATATTGCATAATTGAGAAACTAAAAGCAAATTGTAATCCAAAGAATCTACAAGTAAACATTAGAAATAGAATGGTCAGGTGATATAGCAATTTTACCAAGTCCTTTGACCAAACCTTGATTTCCATCCCCAAATGTGATAGCTCTTTGGGGATCTTCGTTTTTCTCATAGGAGGAGAACATCCTTTTCTCCCCTGTCATATGGTTTGTGCACCCGCTATCAATTATTCAGCTCGAGCCCCCGGATGCATAAACCTGTAAAACAGTTTTAGGCCTTGTTCTTAGGTACCCAAACAGTCTTGGGTCCTTTCATGTTAGAAACAAGCACCTTGGGTACCCAAACACAAGTCTTGGAGCCCTTGTGTTTGCCCCCAACATATTTGGCAACTACTTTGCCTGATTTGTTAGTTAAAACATAAGATGCATCAAAAGTTTTAAATGAAATAATAGGCTCATTTGATGCAACAGGAGTTTTTCTTTTAGGCAATTTAACATGGTTAGAATGCCTAGAGCTAGATGCCTCATTCTTATACATAAAAACATGATGTGAAATAGTATGAGGTTTTCTAGCATGAATTCTCCTAATCTTATGCTCAGGATAACCAGCAGGATATAAAATGTAACCCTCGTTATCCTGAACCATGGGAGCTTTGCCTTTAACAAAGTTAGACAATTTCTTAGGGGCATTAAGCTTGACATTGCCTCCCTGTTGGAAGCCAATGCCATCCTTTATGCCTGGGCGTCTCCCATTATAGAGCATGCTTCTAGCAAATTTAAATTTTTCATTTTCAATTTCATGCTCATTAATTTTAGCAGTTAGTTGAGCTATGTGACCATTTTGTTGTTTAATTAGAGCAAGGTGATCATGAATAGCATCAACATTAATATCTCTACATCTAGTGCAAATAGAAACATGATCAACAGTAGATGTAGAGGGTTTGCAAACATTTAATTCATCAATCTTAGCATGTAAAATAGCATTCTCATTTCTAAGATTGGAAATAGAATCATTGCAAACACTTAAATCTTTAGCCTTAGAAATTAAGCTAGCATTTTCAATCTTAAGGCAAGAAATTGATTCAATCATTTTATCAATCTTAGCAATTAAACTAGCATTTTCATTTTTAAGATTGACAATTGAATCATTACAAGCATTTGCTTTCTCAACCTTAGCAATTAAATTAGCATTCTTAGTTCTAAGGTTAGAAACAGAGTCATAGCAAATGCTAAGCTCATTAGTCAATTTTTCACATTTTTCTATCTCCTGAGTATAAGCATTTTTCACTTTAACATGCTTCTTATTTTCCTTAATAAGGAATTTCTTTTGGTTGTCCAAGAGTTCATCCTTCTCATGAATGGCTCCTATCAATTCATTCAATTTTTCTTTTTGTTGCATGTTAAGGTTGGCAAAAAGAGTGAGCAAATCATCCTCATCTTCATTGGAGCTACCCTCATCACTAGATGTTGTGTATTTAGTGGAGGCTCTAGATTTTAACTTCTTCTTTTTGCCGTCCTTTGCCATGAAGCACTTGTGGCTGATGTTGGGGAAGAGGAGTCCCTTGTTGACGGCGATGTTGGCGGCATCCTCATCGGAGGAGGAGTTGGTGGAGCTCTCGTCGGAATCCCTTTCCTGACATACGTGGGCATCACCGCCCTTCTTCTTATAGTACTTCTTCTTCTCCTTCCTCTTTCCCTTCTTGACGTCGCCCCTGTCACTATCACTAGACATAGGACATTTAGCGATAAAATGACCAGGCTTACCACATTTGTAGCACACCCTTTTGGAACGGGGCTTGTAATCTTTCCCCTTCTTTTGCTTGAGGATTTGGCGAAAGCTCTTGATGATGAGCGCCATCTCCTCATTATCGAGCTTGGAGGCGTTGATGGGAAGCCTACTCGATGTAGACTCCTCTTTCTTCTCTTCTGTCGCTTTGAATGCGACGGGTTGCACCTCAGGTGTGGAGGTGGCGCCTTGCTCCAAGTTGATAATATGTTTGGAGCCTTTGACCATTAGTTCAAAGCTCACAAACTTTCCTATCACTTCATCGGGAGACATTAGCTTGTATCTAGGATCAGCACGTATTAATTGAACTTGAGTGGGATTACGAAATACGAGTGATCCAAGAATAACCTTGACCATTTCATGGTCATCCCATTTTGTGCTTCCGAGGTTGCGCACTTGATTCACCAAGGTCTTGAGCCAATTGTACATAGCTTGTGGCTCCTCCCCTTGGTTGAGGACGAATCGACTGAGCTCCCCCTCGATCGTCTCCCGCTTGGTGATCTTGGTCACCTCATCTCCTTCGTGCGCGGTCTTGAGCACGTCCCAAATCTCCTTAGCACTTTTTAGCCCTTTCACCTTATTATACTCCTCTCGACACAAGGAGGCGAGGAGTATAGTAGTTGCTTGGGAATCGAAGTGCTTGATTTGGGCAACATCGTCCGAATCATAGTCTTCGTCCCCCATCGATGGTACCTGCGCTCCAAATTCAACAATGTCCCATATGCTTGCGTGGAGTGAGGTTAGGTGATGCCTCATTTTATCACTCCACATACAATAATCCTCACCATCAAAAACTGGTGGTTTGCCTAAGGGAACGGAAAGTAAAGGAGCACGCTTAGAACTACGGGGATAATGAAGTGGCATCTTACTATACTTCTTGTGCTCATGGCGCTTAGAAGTGACGGACGCCGTGTCGGAGCCGGAGGTGGAGGGCGACGAAGAATCGGTCTCGTAGTAGACCACTTTCTTCATCTTTTTCTTCTTGTCGCCACTCCGATGCAACTTGATGCGGGGAGGGGATTCCTCCTTGCCTTTGGCATCGGACTCCCTTGATGGAGCCTTCCCGTGGCTTGTGGTCTTGTCGCCGCCGGTCATGATCTCCCTCTTAGCGTGATCTCCCGACATCACTTCGAGTTGTTAGACTCTAATGAAGTACCGGGCTCCGATACCAATTGAAAGTCGCCTAGAGGGGGGTGAATAGGCGTAATCTGAAATTTAGAACTTAAAACAACAAACTACAAGCTGGGGTCAGTGTTAGAATAAAATTCGAGTCCGGGAGAGAGGGGAAGACAAATCAACCAAGAAATAAAGCGGATGAACACGATGATTTGTTTTACCGAGGTTCCATTCTTGAGAACCTAGTCCCCATTGAGGTGGACACAAAGACCGGGTCTCTTTCAACCCTTTCCCTCTCTCAAACGGTCACTTAGACTGAGTGAGCTTTCTCCTTAATCAAACGGGTCACTTAGACCCCACAAGGACCACTACAATCTTAGTGTCTCTTGCTTTGATTACAAGTCACTTTGAGAACAAGAAAGAGGAAGAAGAAAGCGATCCAAGAATAAGAGCTCAAAGAACACGAGCAAAACACTCTCTCTAGTCACTAGGTGTTTGGAATGAATTTGGGACTTGGAGAGGCTTTGATTCTTTTTGAATTGTGTCTAGTATTGAATGCACTAGCTCTTGTATTGAATACGGAGTGCTGGAAACTTAGATGCTTGGAGTGGTGGTGGTTGGGGGGTATTTATAGCCCTCAACCACCAAAACAGCCGTTGGGAATGGCTGCTGTCGATGGGCGCACCGGACTGTCCGGTGCACCACCGGACACTGTCCAGTGCGCCAGCCACGTCACCCAACCGTTTGGGTTCTAGAGCAGTTGACCGTTGGAGCTTTGTCTTCACGGCACTGGATAGTCCGGTGCCCGACCGGACAGGCACTATTCACTGTCTGGTGCCCCTCTGACTTCTGCGCTCTGGCTCTGCCCGCACTGTTCATGCACTGTAGCTCTGTCCCGCGCTTTTGCAGTCGACCGTTGCGCCGGAGAGCCATTGTTCCACTGGTGCACCGGACAGTCCGGTGAATTATAGCGAAGCGCGGCCTAAAAAACCCGAAGGTGGCGAGTTCGGAGTTGTACGGTCCTGGTGCACCGGACAGTCCGGTGCGCCAGACTAGGGCACACTTGTTTTTCTTTGCTCCTTTCTTTTTGAACCCTTTCTTTAGTCTTTTTATTGGTTTGTGTTGAACCTTTATGCGCCTGTGGAATATATAATCTAGAGCAAACTAGTTAGTCCAATATTTGTGTTGGGCATTCAACCACCAAAATTATTTGTAGGAAAAGGTTTTAACCCTATTTCCCTTTTAGCGTCCATACCACTATTGTGGTAGCACTATTTTCCCGGGTGGTTATCCATGTTCCAATTAACATAATGATCTTATCAAGAGCAGTAAATAACAAACTGATAATAAAAGTATGATCATGAATAATGTATATCTTCATACCCAAAACCACATAAAGCAATAGCACGTACTACCAAAGAATTCAGTGGTAAACAAGGTATAAAGATAACCAAACTAGGGTAACCTATTAGGTCCCATCAAAATTAACCTATGCAGATCATTATGATTAATAAGAACATGATTGGGTAAAAAGAAGTGATCAAGGGCACAACTTGCCTGTGACTTGAGGTTCCAGGTACCAACTTGCTCTTTAGATGACACGTAACCTCGCGCTAATCGTAGCAATACAAACAAACAGTGTATAGGCACAATTAACATCACACCAAACATAAGAACAAACTACGTAAGAATATTCTATGTGTCGTAACGAGATCGTGGGTTCGAGAATTGCTAAATTCTGGGTTATGGTTGAAGAGAGATGGTTTTCGAAATATATATGTGAACAGATATGAAGGTTATATTCTATGTAAAGCATGTGGGAAAGATACTCTAAATAAACTCCTCAATTCATCCCTAACCGAAGTTATATCTTAATTAGAGAACATATTTTAGTTAGGTTATAATTATCAATAGATTAACTTTGAGCTAGAAAGGTTAGAACAAAGGTTAAATGAATATCTCATTATGGAAGTCTATGCTATGACACAAATATTGTTATTACTGCATAGGCAATTTTATTATGATACCGACGCAACTTGAACGGATTAATTCGGGGTTTAAACGCAAGAGATATGAATTTTCTAAGGCTTTCGGGTTTATTTTATACTTGAAAATCATTTCCTTGATTTATTTCATGAATTACTAACGTCCCTGGACGCGGTTATAATTTTCTAGGGACACAGGGGCTATTTTGTTAAAAATAGGACTTACATGTAAGGTTTCCTCTATCTAAGTGGACTGTGGGTTGGTTCAGAATAAAGTTAGGGGTTCTTTTGCAATTGTTTACGGCCGAAGGGGTACCTTTCATTGTGAGTCGTCCGATCCAAGATCAGTGGCCCAGATTAGATCGAAGTCCCGTGAACCGGTACGGTGTGACTTAATCTGGGGCGTCCGCACCGCGATCAACGGTCCACACTTCTTCTTCTCCCTCACTTCCAGCCGCGGTGGGATGCACGAGTCCAAGGATGGAGCAGAGGGGTTGCATGCGATCTAGGTGAGCTTAGCGTCCTAGGCCACAGCTTGCTCGTGGAGGAGGAGCTTGCTGGGGTTGGTGCCCTGTCGTGCTGAGGGGAGGCGAGCCGAGGTGGGGCTAGGTGAAGAAGGAGCCCGAGGTTTAGGCACCGCAGGAACCATGGCCAGACCTACAGGTGAGCACGTCGACACGGATCTGAGGTTCGAGGCAAAGCCAACCATGGCCTTGGTGATGGATCCCACCATGGCATCAATGAAGAAGCAGAGGGTGCGATATCCGGACGGGAGCAAATCTGGTGGCCTCCATGGTCGGTGCGATAAGAGAACTGAGCTGAGGATGACTCAAGCTTGAAGGGGGCAGGGGTGTCGAGTGCCGAGGGGAAAAGGGGCGCCCGACATCCAGCCATGGGATGGGCAAGGCGGCCGTGGAGTTTAGGTTTTATACCCTAGGCGGAACCCGATGATCTTGCGACGAACTAGTCAGGTGCTCGCAGTATTCACGCAGAGATCGCAGCTGTTGCAAGCGATTTGGGGGAGGAAGTTCTGACAAGTCGGCCCCACAAGTCGATGAGCCACCTAGCCAACAGTGAGGAAGTTGCGCGTAGGAGGTGGGCTGGCGCGCGCGTGGTTGGAGTGGGCTGGGCCGAGTTCTAGGGATTTTGGCCTAGGCGCCAAATAAGTCCTTTTCTTTTGTTTTCCTCCCTTTTTGATTTACAATTTTCAAATTCAAATCTAGATAAAGTTTAAGAATTCAAATTTAATGCACACTCAAAATCAATTATGATGCCATAGATATATATTTATTTTAATTTATTTATTTGTTTGGTAGATGTTTGAAGTATGAAACACTCTCATATTGTTCCTTTTTTTTAGGAAAATAGCATTTTGAATGTGGGATAAGAATTAAAAGTTATTTCAAAAATAACTATTTATTATCTATTTATTTTGAAACAAGGTATTATATACTTTCATTTTAAGGGTTTCTTGATTGTTTTAAGAGTGTGTATAATTTATAAGGAGAACAAATCATTGGGGTATCTCACTATTATTTATTTCCCCGAGCTTCAATTTTATGAGTTAAATTTAAAAAGTCTAGTCTAGATTTCAGCCATCTAAATTTAATACTCATTTAAATAAATGCTTATAGCGTATCATTTAATGAAATGAATAATCATTTAGTTAAATAGAAAACCTTTCTATTACTTCTTTTCTAAATTAATTCTAGGTTTCGAAATTCAATTCTCAAAATTCAAAGTTCAAATATAATTTGAGATATCTAAATTTTACTATTTTATTTCTTTATTTATTTATTTTAGAATTTAAATTCAAAAGTTTAATTATCCAAATCTAAATTTGTAACAACCAGAATTTCTAGCATGAATGCAAAAATATATTTTATGTGTATTTATTCCTTTCCCTTACTTTGTTCATGTATTTATTTTCATTTATGACATTCAATAAGCGAGAAATTCAAATTTTTATATAATCCAATAGGTATTATTATGGTGAAATAATTCACTACCTATTGATTCAAAAGAAACACGTCTCAACACCTAGACACATACTAAAAATAACGTGCCCTCTTGGAGTTGCTTGATTTGAAATCCAAGGAAATACTTCAACTCCCCCATCATAGACATCTCGAATTTCTGTATCATAATCCTACTAAACTCTTCACAAGATGACTTGTTAGTAGAACCAAAGATAATATCGTCAACATAAATTTGACATATAAATTAGTCTTTAGCAATTGTTTTAGTGAAGAGAGTAGGGCCAGCTTTACCAACTTTGAAGCCATTAGTGATAAGAAAGTCTCTCAGGCATTCATGGCATGCTCTTGGGGCATGCTTGAGCCCATATAGCGCCTTTGAGAGCTTATAAACATGTGTAGAATACTCACTATCTTTAAAGTCGGGAGGTTGCTCAACATATACCTCTTCCTTGATAGGGCCATTGAGGAAGGCACTCTTTACATCTATTTGATATAACTTAAAGCCATGGTAAGTAGCATAGGCAAGTAATATACGAATTGACTCAAGCCTAGCTACGGGTGCATAGGTTTCATCAAAATCCAAACCTTCAACTTGTGAATATCCCTTGGAAACAAGTCGGGCTTTGTTCCTAGTCACCACACCATGCTCATATTGTTTGTTACTAAATACCCACTTGGTACCCACAACATTTTGGTTAGGACGTGGAACTAAATGTCATACCTCATTCCTCATGAAGTTGTTAAGCTCCTCTTGCATTGCCACCACCCAGTCTGGATCTCTTAGTGCATCCTCTATCATGTATGGATCCATAGAAGACACAAAAGAGTAATGTTCATAAAATTGAGCAACTCGAGATCTAGTGGTTACCCCCTTGTGGATGTCACCAACAATGGAGTTGACAAGGTGATCTCTTTGAATTGCTTGGTGGACTCTTGGGTGCGGTGGTCTTTGATCTTGAATTTATTGATCATCTTCCTTGCATTGATCATCTTCATCTCCCCCTTGATCAATGTCCTCCTCTTGAGGTGGCTCATCATCTCGATCTTCTTCTTCTTCTTGAGCCATTTCCTCATCTTTAGTTGGTGGAGATGCTTGTATGGAAGATGATGGTTGATCTTATGCTTTTGGTGGCTCTTCAGATTCTTTTGGACGCACATCCCCAATGGACATGTTCCTTAGTGCAACACACGGAGCCTCTTCATCATCTAGTTCATCAAGATCAACTTGCTCCACTTGGGAGACATTAGTCTCATCAAACACAATGTCACAAGAAACTTTAACTAATCTAGTGGACTCGTTGAAGAGTCTATATGCCCTTGTGTTTGAGTCATAGCCAAGTAAAAAGCCTTCTACTGCTTTAGGAGCAAATTTAGAATTTCTACTTCTCTTAATAAGAATAAAGCATTTGCTCCAAAAAACTCTAAAATAAGAAACATTGGGCTTTTACTGGTGAGGAGTTCATATGATGTTTTCTTGAGGATTCGGTGAAGGTAGAGCCGGTTGATAGAGTAGCAAGCGGTGTTAATCACTTCCACCCAAAACTGATCTAGAGTCTTGTACTCATCAAGCATGGTCCTTGCCATATCCAAAAGGAATCTGTTCTTGCTCTCCACTACACCATTTTGTTGAGATGTGTAGGGAGAAGAGAAATCATGCTTGATGCCCTCCTCCTCAAGAAATCCTTCAATTTGAGAGTTCTTGAACTCCATTCCATTGTCGCTTCTAATCTTTTTGATTCTCAATCCGAACTCATTTTGAGCTCGTCTCAAGAATCTCTTTAAGGTATCTTGAGTATGAGATTTTCCTACAAAAATAATACCCAAGTGAAGCGAGAATAATCATCCACAATAACAAGACAATACTTACTCTCGTCGATGCTTATGTAAGTGATCGGGTCGAATAGATCTATGTGGAGTAGCTCAAGCGGCCTGTCGGTCGTCATGACGTTCTTGTGTGGATGATGAGCTCCAACTTGCTTCCCTGCTTGGCATGCACTATAAATCCTGTCTTTCTCAAAATGAACATTTGTTAGTCCGAAAATGTGCTCTCGCTTTAGAAGCTTGTGAAGATTCTTAATCCTAACAAGAGCAAGTCAGCGATGCCAGAGCCAGCCCATATTAGTCTTAGCGATTAAGCAAGTGTCTAGTTTAGCATTGTTATCATTAAAATCAACTAAGTATAGCTGACCATCTAACACTCTCTTAAAAGCTATTGAATCATCACTTCTTTTAAAGACAGTACCACCAATATCAGTAAAAAGACAATTGTAGCCCATTTTACATAATTGAGAAACTGAAAGCAAGTTGTAATCTAAAGAATCTACAAGAAAAACATTAGCAATTTTACCCAAACCTTTGACCAATCCTTGATTTCCATCCCAGAAAGTAATCGCTCTTTGGGGATCTTCATTTTTCTCATATGAGGAGAACATCATTTTCTGTCCTGTCATGTGGTTTGTGACCTGCTAGATGCATAAACCTACAAAACAAATTTAGGCCTTGTTCTTAGATACCCAAACGGTCTTGGGTCCTTTTACATTAGAAACAAGCACTTTGGGTACCCAAATACAAGTCTTTGGACTCTTGTGTTTGCCCCCAACATATTTGGCAACTACTTTGACTGATTTGTTAGTTAGTACAAAAGATGCATCAAAAGTCTTAAATGAAATGCTATGTTCATTTGATGCATTGACAATTTTCTTTTTAGGTATTTTGATATGAGTTGAATGCCTAGAGCTAGAAGCCTCATTACTATACATATAAGCATGATGAGAAACAGTATGAGTTTTTCTAGCATGAATTTTCCTAACTTTGTGCTCAAGATAGTTCTCAGGATATAAAATATAACCCTCTCTATCCTGAACCATGGGAGCCTTGCGCTTTACAAAGTTAGAAAGCCTGTTCTTGGGGGCATTAAGTTTGATGTTGCTTTGGCTCCCTTGTTGGAAGCCAACGCCATCCTTAATGCCAAGGCATCTCCCATTATAAATCATGCTACGACCAAATTTAAATTTTTCATTTTCTAACTCATGCTTGACAATTTTAGCATTTAATTTGTCTATGTGATCATTTTGTTCCTTAATCATAGTCATGTGATCATTCATAGCATCAATGTTAACATCTCTACATCTAGTACAAATAGTGACATGCTCAATGGTAGATGTAGAAACATTGCAAGCATTCAATTCTTCTATCTTAGAAATTAAATTATCATTCTCAGTTCTAAGACAAGAAATTGAATCATTACAAATGTTAAGCTCTTTAGACAAATTCTCACATTTTTCTACTTCAAGAGCATAAGCATTTTTTAACTTAACAAATTTTTTATTTTCCTTAATGAGCAAGTCCTCTTGACTTTCTAAGATATCATCCTTCTCGTTAATGGTTTCTATCAATTCATTTATCTTTTTCTTTTGGTCCTTGGTAAGGTTGGCAAAAAGAGAAGTTAAAACATCATTATCATCACTAGAGCTACCCTCATTATCAGATGTAGTATATTTGGGGGTATCTCTAGAATGTACCTTCTTCTTTTTGCCGTCTTTGGCCATAAGGCATTTGTGGCCGACATTGGGGAAGATAAGGCCCTTGTTGACGGTGATGTTGGTGGCGTCCTCGTCGGAGGAAGAGTCGATGGAGCTCTCGTTGAAGTCCCATTCCCGCCCCATGTGTGCCTCGCCACCCTTCTTCTTGTAGTATCTTTTCTTCTCCATCTTCTTCTTCCCTTTCTTGTCATCGTCCCTGTCACTTTCACTTGTATATGGACATTTAGCAATAAAGTGACCAGACTTACCACACCTGTAGCAAACCCTCTTGGAGCGGGGTTTATAGCCCTTCCCCTCCCTTTGCATGAGGATTTACCGGAAGCTCTTGATGATAAGAGCCATCTCCTCATTGTCGAGCTTGGAGGCGTCAATTGGGACTCTACTTGGTGTAGACTCTTTCTTCTTCTCTTCCATTGCTTTGAATGCAACGGGTTGCACCTCGGGTGTGGAGGTGGCGCCTTGCTCCAAGTTGACAATGTGTTTGGAGTCTTTGATCATAAGTTCAAAGCTCACAAACTTTCTAATCACTTCCATGGGAGACATCTGTTTATATCTAGGATCTCCACGAATTAATTGAACTTGAGTGGGATTACGAAAAACAAGAGATCTTAGAATAACCTTGACCATTTCATGGTCATCCCACTTGGTGCTCTCGAGGTTGCGCACTTGGTTGACCATCGTCTTGAGCCGGTTATTCATTGCCTGTGGCTCCTCTCCTTTGTTGAGGACGAATCGACCGAGTTCTCCCTCGATCGTTTCACGCTTGGAGATCTTGGTCACCTCGTCCCCCTTCATGCGTAGAGGCATCTTACTATACTTCTTGTGCTCTTGGCACTTCAAAGTGGTAGACTCAGTGCCGTATGTGGAAGGTGATGAAGAGTCGGTCTCATAGTAGACCAACTTCTTCATTTTCTTTTTCTTCTTGTCACCCTTCCTATGTGACTTGATGAAGGAAGCAGATTCCTCCTTGTGCTTTTTTGTCGGCCTCCTTTGACGGAGTCCGTTCATTGTTCTTACTTTCCGAACCTTCGTGCTTTTCGCCGGTGGCCATCGCCCTCTTGGCATGTTCTCTCGACATCACTTCGAATTGTTAGACTCTAACGAAGCACTGGGCTCTGATACCAATTGAAAGTCACCTAGAGGGGGGTGAATAGGCGAAACCTGAAATTTACAAACTTTAAACACGCACTACACTTGAAGTTAGGGTTAGAAATAAATTCGGAGTGCGGAAGATTTTTCCTCTTGCTATGAGTTGCTCAATCAATGCGGATAACCTTGGGAGCAAACTCAAATCAATATGAGCAAGGGAACTTTAGAGAGAGGAAAGGGGGAAACAAATCAAGTGGAGATCAACACAAATGAACACGATGATTTGTTTACCAAGGTTCGGTTCCAAAGAACCTAGTCCCTGTTGAGGAGGCCACAAAGGCCGGGTCTATTCTAACCCTTTCCCTCTCTCAATTGGTCACACAGACCGGTCGAGTGCTTCTCCTTAATCACTTGGGTCACTAAGACCCCACAAGGATCACTGAGAGCACCTAGAGGGGGGTGAATAGGTGATCCTGTAAAATTCAACACTAAATAGCCACAAGCTTGGTTATAAAGATGTGAGTGCAATAGAACCAAGTGGCTATAGAGCGAGCTCTTGCGAATCACAATAATCACAGAGAAAGACAACACAAGAGACAGTGGTTTATCCCATGGTTCGGCTAAGTATAACACTTGCCTACCTCCACGTTGTGGCATCCCAATGGACGAGGGTTGCACTCAACCCCTTTCAAGTGATCCTATGATCAACTTGAATACCACGGTATTCTTCCTTATAGTTTTCTTCCCGTTTGCGAGGAATCTCCACAAGTTGGAGCCTCTCGCCCTTACAAGATTGATCACAAAGAAAGCATGGAGTAAGGTTGGGAAGAGCAACACACACTAGAATTAAATCCACACTGCAAACACGCACACAAGTGAGAAGATGAGCACACAAAACACGTGCGGGGAGTTTACAACTCGAAAAGTGCTCCAATCTCAAGAACGATGAACGATTGCGTGAAAGTGAGGACTAGAAGTCTTGGAATGCTTAGAGTGTGTGTAGGAAATGGGTTACGCCTAAGAGGGGGGTGAATTAGGACTTCTAAAACTTTTACTAAACTAGGCCACAATTAAATCCCTAGAGCAAAACCTATGCAAATAATCAAAACTAGAATGTGCAAAGAAGGTTTTGTCTAAGTGTTGCTATCTCTACCGCAAAGGCTAAGTTTCAATCTACACAAAATAAGTATGACTACAAGATTGAAACTTAAATGCTTAATATAAATGCGGAATGTAAAGAGCTAAGTAGAGAAGCAAACTCTCGTGGATGACGCCGGTATTTTTACCGAGGTATCCGGAACCACGCAAGGTCCCGACTAATCCTCGTTGGTGCCCCTACGCAAAGGGAAGCCCACGCGAGGGCCAAGCACCACGGTCGAGTAACTCCGTAGAGAGCCGCGGGCCTTCTCCACGCGCAAGTGGTGCTCCGCTTCCGGCTCCTCTCGGACGCTCCCCGCCGTCTCCACTATCGAGCTTCCGGCCGAAACGCCGCGGGCCTCGTTCCCTCCGGTACACGGTGGCGGCCGTGACACAAACGCAGTTGTCACGGTCTCGCAAGACTCTCGCCCCACTCGGTACAATTACAACGACTCACGCAAGAGCCGAGGGGTTGTGTGGTTTTACAAAACTCACTCAACTAACTAGGGTTCACCTAGAGCAAGCGCTAAAGCGGTCTAACTAACCTAAGCACTTCGCAAAGCACCTACGCTAATCACCGAGTGATTCTATTAAGCACTTGGGTGTTTGAGCTCTTGGAAATATGCACTATGTGTCTTGGTATGTTGCTTGGGCTCTCACACTTGAGAATGGCCGGTTGGGGTGGTATTTATAGCCTCCACACCCCAAACTAGCCGTTGGACAGAAAGCAGCAGCTTTCTGTCGTCGGGTGCACCGGACAGTCCGGTGCACCACCGGACACTGCACAGTAGATGTCCGGTGCACGCCACGTCAGCCGACCATTGGCACCTGTAGCAGTCGACCGTTGGATCCGACCGTTGCCGTCTGCCCGTTGGCACACCGGACAGTCCGGTGCACACCGGACAGTCCGGTGCTACAGCCAGAGAGCGCCTACCTGCGGTCTCTCTGCGCAGACTGTCCGGTGCCTCACCGGACAGTCCGGTGCACACCGGACACCAATATCCGGTGCGCCACTAGGCGCTGGCTGACAGCCCTTATCTTGGATTTCTTCGCTAATTTCTTCGGGCTTCTTTGTTCTTGAGTATTGGACTCCTATGCATCTTTTTATGTCTTCTTTTGAGGTGTTGCATCCTCATTGCCTTGGTCCAATTCTCTTCGCATCTTGTGAACTACAAACACAAACACTAGAAAACTTATTAGTTCACGGATTGTGTTGTTCATCAAACACCAAAACTCAATTAGCCAAATGGCCCGGGGTCCATTTTCCTTACAATCTCCCCCTTTTTGGTGATTGATGACAACACAACCAAAGCAAGCAAATAATACAAGTATTTGAATGAAAATATGCAATCTACTTGCTAAGATGCATGATTGTCCCCACAATGTGATATTATGGACTTAAGCCTCCCCCTAACTCCATAATTCACTTACTTCCTATTTTTGGACCAAATAACCAAAACCACTTGAAAAGCCATTTGTAGATATAAAATTTTAAATTGGTGGTGTTTGGTGTTTGATATAGTTTTCATTGCTTTGGTCCCTAAACTTCTCCCCCTTTGGCATCAACCACCGAAAAGGAAGACATTAAAAGCATGTAGGAAGTAAATAAAAGCTTGCCCTCATCAAGAATTGTATCAAATGATATCACTAGAAGGATATTAAATTAAACTATGTGAATGATACCACTTGAAGGAGTCCTCAAAAGATTACTCCCCCTAAATGAGTTGTCTCCTTTAGAAAGAGTTTTTCTCCCCCTTTAGATATGAAGAAATACTCACCTTGACAGATATCCTCTACTTAGGAAAAAGCATGTGAAAATTAGAGGTGCAAGACATGATTTGAAAAGACTGACTTCCCTTATGCATAGGTAACAGAATATGAGTTAACTACTTATGCATTTTTGGCAACACAGAAGCATATGATATGAAATATAGTCTAATCAAATATTGGAGAAGACATGTAAATGATACTGAATGTAGTCTCAAAAGATACCAATTGGAGATCAATGGCGAGCTTGAGAGACATGAGAGTTCTTGGAGATTTTGCAGTGGAAGATTGTTGTCTTTCTCCGGGGACCTTATTTTCCTTACAATGAGACTATCACATGAAATAGACTTAAAAAGGTGTTAGTCTCAAAGTGTTAGATTATAGAGTAACCTCCCCCTAAAGGTGTGTATACAAGTTTTGAATACTTGTAGGAGACATGCACTTTGATTTGATATCAAGAGGGCAAATTATCCATAATCCAAACTTTGGCACATATAAGTTAAATGATACAACTTGTAGGAATCAAAGTTTTCAATTGATGCATCATTCACTATGGAGTAATATAAAAGCTATGTGCCGTGCTTAAATAAACATTTTAAGCCATGTAGGTTTGCTTAAGTATATGAATTAAAAACAAGCAATCCTACCATGTGATTTACCTAGTATGCATGATTTTAAACAAAAGTACATAACAAATGTAATACTAGGCAAGAAAGGTAAGCTAGATAAAAGGTAAAATAGATACGCATATCTAAAAACGAAGAATACAATAAAACTAGTTACCTTAGTCATGGGTGGGAAATTTGGGTCCAAAATTTTTACTAACCCACTTGGCAATAAACTTGATCCAATATGATGTATCCCATGATATACATCCCAAAATCTGCCAAGTCTCCAAATTTCCCGACGACCTTCGGTCCACTCACTTCCCTTTCGGGATCCAAACCTTCTTGGTGCTTTTCATGGTTGAAATTATCTCTTTTGGCACCCAGATGCGTTTGGCCCCCTTTCCTTTGTTGGCTTGCTTGTTGGCCTTGATTGCTATCACCTTTCCATTCTTTTTCTTCTTGATCAAATATGGTGTAGCATCCTTTTTGTTCACCTTTTTGATGTAGGTGTTTGAGATTTTGCTTGATGGCTTTTGCTTGAGCTTTTGTCTTTGTTTATCCCCGGTCATCGCCTTGCATTGGAAAGACTTGTGGCCTTCCTTGTGGCATAGCCTACAAATCACAGTTTCTCCCTCCATAGGCTTGTTCACTCCCGCAGTGGTGTTATCCTGTGGAGGTTGGATTTGTTTGGCTTTGCCTTTCTTGTCATACAAAGCCTTGCCAAGGCGAGCCACTTCTTGCTTTAATTGTTCATTTTCCTTTGCAACCTCATCTGTACATGTCTCTACAACAATATTCTCAACAACGACTTGGTTGCAGGGGTTAGAATCATCAATTAAATCAAAGCAGGAAGTAGAAGCATCTTTCTTAATTATTTCAGGTATTTTAACTAAAGATGCTGCTGGGGTGCTACCAATGTTTTCTAGCTTAGTAGTTAGCTCATTATTGTGTATGCTAAGAATTTCCATTTTCTCAAGCAGATTTTCAATAGCTTCTTGGGAGCTAGCTAACTTAGCCTTAAGTTTTTCATTCTTTTTAATAAGGCTATCATCGGTAGCAGTGGATGGAGCACTAGATTCTAATAGCTCAATTTTAGTTGACAGCTCACTATTTAAGTTTGCAAAAGTTTCAAATTTTTCTAGCAAACCTTTATAATCATTTTGGGAGCTAATCAACTTATTTTTCAAAGTTTTAAGTTGAGCTTTTTGCTTAGTGCAAACATCCTGGAAAAATTCTACGGCTTCCGCAAGCTCATCTAGAGAGGCCTTTCCCTCACCTTCATCATCACTACTACTTTCATCACTAGAGGATGGAATGCTTTTGTTACCTCTTGCCATAAGGCATTTGTGTGATGACCGTGATGATCGTGACGAGGACCGGTGGCTGCGCGTCCTTGGAGGTTCATCTTCACTTGAAGAATCATCCCAAGTTCTAACACTTGTTTGCGCCTTGCCTTTGCTCCTCTCCTTTTTGGGTTTGGCCATATTTGGACAGTTATCCCTGAAGTGGCCTTCTCCCCACATGCGAAGCATCCTCTCTTCCTTTGCTTTTTCCTGTCAATATTAAAGAGAAGATCCTCGACCTGCAGGGGCACACCCATTAGATTAATCTTGCGGATCATCCTCATTACCTTTCCGACGCGTCGGATTGTTTCTTCGTCCTCGGAGGATGATGTGCACGGTTGATTATCTTCATCATCATCACTTTCTTCTTCTTCTTCCTCTTCTTCACTTGAGGAACTTGGAGTGGGAGCCTTCTTTTTGCCCTTCCTTTCATCACATGCAAAAGCATATGGTCTTGAGGAAGTTGGCTCCTCTCCCCGACTCATTTTTCGCGACATCTCAAAGGCCGCGATTTTCCCAATCACAATGGTCGGGGTCATGTTGCTCAAATCCTCCATGTTGTGAAGGATGGTGATGATGCTCCCATATCTTTGTTGTGGTAGCAGGGAGATAATCTTCCTCACGATGTCTGCATCACCTAGCTTATTAATGCCAATAGAATTGAGCTCATTGATAATTAGATTCAAACGAGAATACATGTCTCTAACAAGCTCATCATCTTTCATGGCAAAAGAATTATACTCATTTAAGACTAGGCAATGTTTTTGCTCACGGACATTGGATGTGCCGTCATGGAGCTCATGCAATTTTAGCCAAATCTCATTAGCAGTTTTCAAGGTAAATACTTGATTAAAAATATCCATGCTAAGAGATTCATACAAGCAATTTTTGGCTCTAGCATTTAAATGAATTTCTTTTTCCTCACTCGTGGTGGGTTTCTCGGGATTCTTGAGGGGTTTCATCCCGTCACGAGTGACTCTCCAAACACCTAGATCAACGGCCTCTAGGTAACAAGCCATTCTAGCACTATAATATGGGAAGTTAGTGCCGTCGAAGTGTGGTGGCCTATGGGTATTGATAGTCGCCTAGAGGGGGGTGAATAGGGCGAAACTGAAATTTACAAAAATAATCACAACTACAAGCGAGGGTTAGCGTTAGAAATATAAATGAGTCCGCGAGAGAGGGCACAAAACAAATCGCAAGCGAATAAGAGTGTGACACGCGGATTTGTTTTACCGAGGTTCGGTTCTTGCAAACCTACTCCCCGTTGAGGAGGCCACAAAGGCCGGGTCTCTTTCAACCCTTCCCTCTCTCAAACGATCCCTCGGATCGAGTGAGCTTTCTCTTCTTCTCAATCAACCGGGAACAAAACTTCCCCGCAAGGGCCACCACACAATTGGTGCCTCTTGCCTTGGTTACAATTGAGTGATGATCTCAAGAACAAGTGAGAAAGAAAAGAATGCGATCCAAGCGCAAGAGCTCGAAAGAACACAAGCAAATCACTCTCTCTAGTCACTATGGAGTTGTGTGGAATTTGGAGAGGACTTGATCTATTTGGTGTGTCTAGAATTGAATGCTAGAGCTCTTGTAGTAGTTGAGAAGTGGAAAACTTGGATGGCAATGAATGTGGGGTGGTTGGGGTATTTATAGCCCCAACCACCAAAAGTGACCGTTGCTGGAACCTGTCTGTTCGATGGCGCACCGGACAGTCCGGTGCACACCGGATAGTCCGGTGCCCCTGCCACGTCACCATTGCCGTTGGATTCTGACCGTTGGAGCTTCTGACTTCTGGGCCCTCCTGGGTGTCCGGTGCACACCGGACATGTACTGTTTGATGTCCGGTGCACCGGTATGGGCGTGCCTGACGACTGCGCGCGCTGCGCGCGCATTAAATGCTCCGCAGGGAGCCGTTGGCGCCGCAGAGAGCCGTTGCTCCGCTGGCACACCGGACAGTCCGGTGCACACCGGACAGTCCGGTGAATTTTAGCGGAGCGGCTGCCGCGCGAACCCGAGGCTGGCGAGTTCCGGAGACGGCGTTTCCTTGGAGCACCGGACATGTCCGGTGCACACCGGACAGTCCGGTGAATTATAGCGCGCCAGCTTCCGAGAATTCCCGAGAGCGAAGAGTTGGAGTTGGAGTCCTCTGGGCGCACCGGACACTGTCCGGTGTACACCGGACAGTCCGGTGCCTCCAGCCAGAGGAGCCCTCGGTTGCCTCGTTGCTCCTTTGTTGAATCCAACACTTGGTCTTTTTATTGGCTAAATGTGAACCTTTTGCACCTGTATAACTTATGCACTAGAGTAAACTAGTTAGTCCAATGTTTGTGTTGGGCAATTCAACCACCAAAATTATTTAGGAACTAGGTGTAGGCCTAATTCCCTTTCAATCTCCCCCTTTTTGGTGATTGATGCCAACACAAACCAAAGCAAATATAAAAGTGCATAATTGAACTAGTTTTCATAATGTAAGTGCAAAGGTTGCTTGGAATTGAGCCAATATAAATACTTCATGAATGCGCATGGATTGTTTTCTTTGTTTTTGACATATTGGACCACATTTGCACCAAGAGTTTTGTTTTTGCAAATTCTTTTGTAAATTCTTTTCAAAGTCCTTTTGCAAGATAGTCAAAGGTAAATGAATAAGATTTTCAGAGCATTTTAAGTTTTGAAAATTTCTTCCTTTGTTCCAAAATGCTTTTCCTTTGACTAAACAAAACTCCCCCTCAAATACGGTCTCCTCTTAGTGGTCAAGAGGGTTTTAAGACATCAATTTTGAAAATACTAGTTGCTCCCCCTTTAGAACACAAAGAGATACCAATTTTGAAATTTACCAATATAAAATCATCAAATTTATAAAATAATTTGGTGGTGCGGTCCTTTTGCTTTGGGCTCATATTTTCTCCCCCTTTGGCATGAATCGCCAAAAACGGAATCATTAGAGCCCAATGAGGCACTTTCTCCCCCTTTGGTCATGAAATGAATGAGTGAAGATTATACCAAAGTTGGAGAGATGATGCGGAGCGACGGCGAAGAATGAGTAGTAGAGTGGAGTGGAAGCCTTGTCTTTGCCGAAGACTCCAATTCCCTTTCAATATACCTATGACTTGGTTTGAAATATACTTGAAAACACATTAGTCATAGCATATATAAAAGAGACATGATCAAAGGTATATTTATGAGCTATGTGTGCAAGACTAGCAAAAGAAATTCCTAGAATCAAGAATATTGAGCTCATGCCTAAGTCGGGTAAAAGATTGTTCATCAAGAGGCTTGGTAAAGATATCGGCTAATTGATCTTTAGTATTAATGTAGGAAATCTCGATATCCCCCTTTTGTTGGTGATCCCGAAGAAAATGATACCGAATGGCTATGTGCTTAGTGCGGCTATGCTCGACGGGATTGTCGGCCATTTTGATTGCACTCTCATTGTCACACAGCAAAGGGACTTTGGTTAATTTGTAACCGTAGTCCCGCAGGGTTTGCCTCATCCAAAGTAATTGCGCGCAACAATGGCCTGCGGCAATATACTCGGCTTCGGCAGTGGAAAGAGCGACCGAATTTTGCTTCTTTGAAGCCCATGACACCAAGGATCTTCCCAAGAACTGGCAAGTCCCCGATGTGCTCTTTCTATTAATCCTACACCCCGCCCAATCGGCATCCGAATATCCAATCAAATCAAAAGTGGATCCCCGAGGGTACCAAAGCCCAAACTTAGGAGTATAAGCCAAATATCTCAAGATTCGTTTTACGGCCGTAAGGTGTGATTCCTTAGGGTCGGCTTGGAATCTTGCACACATGCAAACGGAAAGCATTATGTCCGGTCGAGATGCACATAAATTAAGCAATGAACCAATCATCGACCGGTATACCTTTTGATCCACGGACTTACCTCCCGTGTCGAGGTCGAGATGCCCATTAGTTCCCATGGGTGTCTTGATGGGCTTGGCATCCTTCATTCCAAACTTGGTTAGGATATCTTGAGTATACTTCGTTTGGCTAAGGAAGGTGCCCTCTTGGAGTTGCTTGACTTGAAATCCTAAGAAATATTTCAACTCCCCCATCATCGACATCTCGAATTTCTGTGTCATGATCCTACTAAATTCTTCACATGTAGATTTGTTAGTAGACCCAAATATAATATCATCAACATAAATTTGGCATACGAACAAATCATTGTCAAGAGTTTTAGTGAATAAGGTAGGATCGGCCTTGCCGACTTTGAAGCCATTAGTGATAAGGAAATCTCTAAGGCATTCATACCATGCTCTTGGGGCTTGCTTGAGCCCATAAAGCGCCTTAGAGAGCCTATAAACATGGTTAGGATACTCACTGTCTTCAAAGCCGGGAGGTTGCTCAACATAGACTTCCTCCTTGATCGGTCCATTGAGGAAGGCACTCTTCACGTCCATTTGGTAGAGCTTGAAGCCATGGTAAGTAGCATAGGCTAATAATATACGAATTGACTCAAGCCTAGCTACGGGTGCATAGGTTTCACCAAAATCCAAACCTTCGACTTGTGAATATCCCTTGGCCACGAGTCGAGCTTTGTTCCTAGTCACCACACCATGCTCGTCTTGCTTGTTGCGGAAGACCCACTTGGTTCCTACAACATTTTGGTTAGGACGTGGAACTAAGTGCCATACCTCGTTCCTCGTGAAATTGTTGAGCTCCTCTTGCATCGCCATCACCCAATCCGAATCTTGAAGTGCTTCCTCTACCCTGTGTGGCTCAATAGAGGAAACAAACGAGTAATGTTCACAAAAATGCGCAACACGAGATCGAGTAGTTACCCCCTTATGAATGTCGCCGAGTATGGTGTCGACGGGGTGATCTCGTTGTATTGCTTGGTGGACTCTTGGGTGTGGCGGCCTTGGTTGTTCATCCTCCTTATCTTCATTATTTGCATCTCCCCCTTGATCGTTGCCGTCATTTTGAGGTGGCTCATCTTTTTGATCTTCTTGTTCAACATCTTGAGCCTCATCCTCAATTTGAGTTGGTGGAGATGCTTGCGTGGAGGAGGATGGTTGATCTTGTGCATTTGAAGGCTCTTCGGGTTCCTTAGGACACACATCCCCAATGGACATGTTCCTTAGCGCTATGCATGGAGCCTGTTCTTCACCTGTTTCATCAAGATCAACTTGCTCTACTTGAGAGCCGTTAGTCTCATCAAACACAACGTCACAAGAAACTTCAACAAGTCCTGAGGACTTGTTAAAGACTCTATATGCCCTTGTGTTTGAGTCATATCCTAGTAAAAAGCCTTCTACAGTTTTAGGAGCAAATTTAGATTTTCTACCTCTTTTGACAAGAATAAAACATTTGCTACCAAAAACTCTAAAATATGAAATATTGGGCTTTTTACCGGTTAGGAGTTCATAAGATGTCTTCTTGAGGATTCGGTGAAGATATAACCGGTTGATGGCGTAGCAGGCGGTGTTGACCGCCTCGGCCCAAAACCGATCCGGTGTCTTGTACTCATCAAGCATGGTCCTTGCCATGTCCAATAGAGTTCGGTTCTTCCTCTCCACTACTCCATTTTGTTGTGGAGTGTAGGGAGAAGAGAACTCATGCTTGATGCCCTCCTCTTCAAGGAAGCCTTCGACTTGAGAGTTCTTGAACTCTGTTCCATTGTCGCTTCTAATTTTCTTGATCCTTAAGCCGAACTCATTTTGAGCCCGTCTCAAGAATCCCTTTAAGGTTTCTTGGGTATGAGATTTGTCCTGCAAAAAGAACACCCAAGTGAAGCGAGAATAATCATCCACAATTACAAGACAATACTTACTACCGCCGATGCTTATGTAAGCGATCGGGCCGAATAGATCCATGTGTAGGAGCTCCAGTGGCCTGTCGGTAGTCATGATGTTTTTGTGTGGATGATGGACCCCAACTTGCTTCCCGGCTTGACATGCGCTACAAATCCTGTCTTTCTCAAAATGAACATCGGTTAGTCCCAAAATGTGTTCTCCCTTTAGAAGCTTATGAAGATTCTTCATTCCAACATGGGCTAGTCGGCGATGCCAGAGCCAACCCAAGTTAGTCTTAGCAATTAAGCAAGTGTCGAGTTCAGCTCTATCAAAATCTACCAAGTATAGCTGACCCTCTAACACTCCCTTAAAAGCTATTGAATCATCACTTCTTCTAAAGACAGTAACACCAGTATCAGTAAAAAGACAGTTGTAGCCCATTTGACATAATTGGGATACGGAAAGCAAATTGTAATCTAAGGAATCTACAAGAAAAACATTGGAAATAGTATGGTCAGGAGATATAGCAATTTTTCCCAAACCTTTGACCAAACCTTGATTTCCATCCCCGAATGTGATAGCTCGTTGGGGATCTTGGTTTTTCTCATATGAGGAGAACATCTTTTTCTCCCCTGTCATGTGGTTTGTGCACCCGCTGTCGAGTATCCAACTTGAGCCCCCGGATGCATAAACCTACAAAACAAGTTTAGTTCTTTGTTTTAGGTACCCAAACGGTTTTGGGTCCTTTGGCATTAGATACAAGAACTTTGGGTACCCAAACACAAGTCTTGGAGCCCTTGTGTTTGCCCCCAACAATTTTGGCAACTACCTTGCCGGATTTGTTAGTCAAAACATATGATGCATCAAAAGTCTTAAATGAAATGGCATTATCATTTGATGCATTAGTAGTTTTCTTTCTAGGCAACTTGGCATGGGTTGGCTGCCTAGATCTAGATGTCTCACCCTTATACATAAAAGCATGATTGGGGCCAGAGTGAGACTTCCTAGAATGAATTTTCCTAATTTTGCTCTCAGGATAGCCGGCAGGGTACAAAATGTAACCCTCGTTATCCTGAGGCATGGGAGCCTTGCCCTTAACAAAGTTAGATAAGTTCTTTGGAGGGGCATTAATTTTGACATTGTCTCCCTTTTGGAAGCCAATGCCGTCCTTAATGCCAGGGCGTCTCCCATTATAGAGCATGCTTCTAGCCAATTTAAATTTTTCATTTTCTAAGTCATGCTCTCTAATTTTAGCATTAAGTTGTGCTATGTGATCATTTTGTTTTTTAATTACGGCTAGGTGATCATGGATAGCATCAACATTAATATCTCTACATCTAGTACAAATGGAAATATGCTCAACATTAGATGTAGAGGGTTTGCAAGATTTTAATTCAACAACCTTAGCATGCAACATATCATTTTTAGTTCTAAGGTCGGAAATAGTAGCATCAAAATCCTTAGCCTTAGCAATTAGTTTTTCATTCTCATTTCTAAGGCTAGTGATAGAAACATTCAACTCATCAATCCTAGCAAGTAAATCAACATTATCATTTCTAGGATCAATGCAAACATGAGAATCAACCTTAGCAATTAGTTTAGCATTTTCATTTCTAAGGTTGGCAATAGTGTCATGGCAAGTGCTTAGCTCACTAGATAATTTGTTACATTTTTCTACCTCCAGAGCATAAGCATTTTTAACCTTAACATGTTTCTTGTTTTCCTTGATTAGGAAGTCCTCTTGGGAGTCCAAGAGATCATCCTTTTCATGGATGGCACTAATTAGCTCATTTAATTTTTCCTTTTGTTCCATGTTAAGGTTGGCAAAAAGAATACGCAAATTATCCTCCTCATTTTTATCATCATCCTCATCACTAGATGTTTCATATTTAGTGGAGGACCTTGATTTTACCTTCTTTTTGCCGTCCTTGGCCATGAGACACTTGTGGCCGACGTTGGAGAAGAGGAGGCCCTTGGTGACGGCGATGTTGGCGGCGTCCTCGTCGTCGGAGGAGTCGCTTGAGCTTTCGTCGGAGTCCCATTCCCGACAAACATGGGCATCGCCGCCCTTCTTCTTGTAGTATTTCTTCTTCTCCTTCCTCTTGCCCTTCTTGTCGTCGCCCCTGTCACTGTCACTAGACATTGGACATTTTGCAATGAAATGACCGGGCTTACCACACTTGTAGCAAACCTTCTTGGAACGGGATTTGTAATCCTTCCCCTTCCGTTGCTTGAGGATTTGCCGGAAGCTTTTGATGATTAGGGCCATCTCCTCGTTGTCGAGCTTGGAGGCATCAATTGGTTGTCTACTTGGTGTAGACTCCTCCTTCTTCTCCTCCGTTGCCTTGAAGGCCACGGGTTGCGCCTCGGATGTGGAGGGTTCATCAAGCTCGTTGATCTTCTTGGAGCCCTTAATCATGCATTCAAAACTCACAAAATTCCCGATAACTTCCTCGGGGGTCATTAGTGGATATCTAGGATTGCCACGAATTAATTGAACTTGTGTGGGGTTAAGGAAAATAAGGGCTCTTAGAATAACCTTAACCACTTCGTGGTCATCCCATTTTGTGCTCCCGAGGTTGCGCACTTGGTTCACCAGGGTCTTGAGCCGGTTGTACATGTCTTGTGGCTCCTCCCCTTGGCGAAGACGGAAGCGACCGAGCTCCCCCTCGATCGTTTCCCGCTTGGTGATTTTGGTGAGTTCATCACCCTCGTGCGCCGTCTTGAGTAGGTCCCAAATCTCCTTGGCGTTCTTCAACCCTTGTACTTTGTTGTATTCCTCCTTGCTTAGAGAGGCAAGGAGGATGGTTGCGGCTTGGGAGTTGAAGTGCTCAATTTGGGCCACTTCGTCCGTGTCATAGTCCTCATCCCCTACGGATGGTACCTGTACACCATACTCAACAACATCCCATAATCTTTTGTGGAGAGAGGTTAGATGAAATCGCATCAAATTACTCCACATAGCATAATCTTCACCATTAAAAGTTGGTGGTTTGCCCAATGGGACGGATAGTAAAGGTGTATGTTTGGGAATGCGAGGGTAGCGTAGGGGAATCTTACTATACTTCTTACGCTCTTGGCGTTTAGAAGTGACGGACGCCGCGTCGGAGCCGGAGGTGGATGTCGATGAAGTTTCGGTCTCGTAGTAGACCACCTTCCTCATCCTTTTGTGCTTGTCCCCACTCCGATGCGGCTTGTGAGAAGAGGATTTTTCCTTCTTCTCCTTGTGGTGAGAAGAGGAAGATCTTTTCTCCTTCCGCTTGGAGGAGTTCTTCTTCTTTTCCCTTCTCTTGGTGCGGGACTCTTCCGATGAAGTGCTCCCTTGGCTTGTAGTGGGCTTGTCGCCGGTCTCCATCTCCTTCTTGGCGTGATCTCCCGACATCACTTCGAGCGGTTAGGCTCTAATGAAGCACCGGGCTCTGATACCAATTGATAGTCGCCTAGAGGGGGGGTGAATAGGGCGAAACTGAAATTTACAAAAATAATCACAACTACAAGCGAGGGTTAGCGTTAGAAATATAAATGAGTCCGCGAGAGAGGGCACAAAACAAATCGCAAGCGAATAAGAGTGTGACACGCGGATTTGTTTTACCGAGGTTCGGTTCTTGCAAACCTACTCCCCGTTGAGGAGGCCACAAAGGCCGGGTCTCTTTCAACCCTTCCCTCTCTCAAACGATCCCTCGGATCGAGTGAGCTTTCTCTTCTTCTCAATCAACCGGGAACAAAACTTCCCCGCAAGGGCCACCACACAATTGGTGCCTCTTGCCTTGGTTACAATTGAGTGATGATCTCAAGAACAAGTGAGAAAGAAAAGAATGCGATCCAAGCGCAAGAGCTCGAAAGAACACAAGCAAATCACTCTCTCTAGTCACTATGGAGTTGTGTGGAATTTGGAGAGGACTTGATCTATTTGGTGTGTCTAGAATTGAATGCTAGAGCTCTTGTAGTAGTTGAGAAGTGGAAAACTTGGATGGCAATGAATGTGGGGTGGTTGGGGTATTTATAGCCCCAACCACCAAAAGTGACCGTTGCTGGAACCTGTCTGTTCGATGGCGCACCGGACAGTCCGGTGCACACCGGACAGTCCGGTGCCCCTGCCACGTCACCATTGCCGTTGGATTCTGACCGTTGGAGCTTCTGACTTCTGGGCCCTCCTGGGTGTCCGGTGCACACCGGACATGTACTGTTTGATGTCCGGTGCACCGGTATGGGCGTGCCTGACGACTGCGCGCGCTGCGCGCGCATTAAATGCTCCGCAGGGAGCCGTTGGCGCCGCAGAGAGCCGTTGCTCCGCTGGCACACCGGACAGTCCGGTGCACACCGGACAGTCCGGTGAATTTTAGCGGAGCGGCTGCCGCGCGAACCCGAGGCTGGCGAGTTCCGGAGACGGCGTTTCCTTGGAGCACCGGACATGTCCGGTGCGCACCGGACAGTCCGGTGAATTATAGCGCGCCGGCTTCCGAGAATTCCCGAGAGCGAAGAGTTGGAGTTGGAGTCCTCTGGGCGCACCGGACACTGTCCGGTGTACACCGGACAGTCCGGTGCCTCCAGCCAGAGGAGCCCTCGGTTGCCTCGTTGCTCCTTTGTTGAATCCAACACTTGGTCTTTTTATTGGCTAAATGTGAACCTTTTGCACCTGTATAACTTATGCACTAGAGTAAACTAGTTAGTCCAATGTTTGTGTTGGGCAATTCAACCACCAAAATTATTTAGGAACTAGGTGTAGGCCTAATTCCCTTTCAGGTATCCATCCCTTCCTCTAAAAAGCGTCGGCTCTTTTAGCGGTGAAGCTAAAGCGTTTCAAATGAGCCAAACCGGGTTCTGATACCACTTGTAGGAAATGGGTTACGCCTAAGAGGGGGGTGAATTAGGACTTCTAAAACTTTTACTAAACTAGGCCACAATTAAATCCCTAGAGCAAAACCTATGCAAATAATCAAAACTAGAATGTGCAAAGAAGGTTTTGTCTAAGTGTTGCTATCTCTACCGCAAAGGCTAAGTTTCAATCTACACAAAATAAGTATGACTACAAGATTGAAACTTAAATGCTTAATATAAATGCGGAATGTAAAGAGCTAAGTAGAGAAGCAAACTCTCGTGGATGACGCCGGTATTTTTACCGAGGTATCCGGAACCACGCAAGGTCCCGACTAATCCTCGTTGGTGCCCCTACGCAAAGGGAAGCCCACGCGAGGGCCAAGCACCACGGTCGAGTAACTCCGTAGAGAGCCGCGGGCCTTCTCCACGCGCAAGTGGTGCTCTGCTTCCGGCTCCTCTCGGACGCTCCCCGCCGTCTCCACTATCGAGCTTCCGGCCGAAACGCCGCGGGCCTCGTTCCCTCCGGTACACGGTGGCGGCCGTGACACAAACGCAGTTGTCACGGTCTCGCAAGACTCTCGCCCCACTCGGTACAATTACAACGACTCACGCAAGAGCCGAGGGGTTGTGTGGTTTTACAAAACTCACTCAACTAACTAGGGTTCACCTAGAGCAAGCGCTAAAGCGGTCTAACTAACCTAAGCACTTCGCAAAGCACCTACGCTAATCACCGAGTGATTCTATTAAGCACTTGGGTGTTTGAGCTCTTGGAAATATGCACTATGTGTCTTGGTATGTTGCTTGGGCTCTCACACTTGAGAATGGCCGGTTGGGGTGGTATTTATAGCCTCCACACCCCAAACTAGCCGTTGGACAGAAAGCAGCAGCTTTCTGTCGTCGGGTGCACCGGACAGTCCGGTGCACCACCGGACACTGCACAGTAGATGTCCGGTGCACGCCACGTCAGCCGACCGTTGGCGCCTGTAGCAGTCGACCGTTGGATCCGACCGTTGTCGTCTGCCCGTTGGCACACCGGACAGTCCGGTGCACACCGGACAGTCCGGTGCTACAGCCAGAGAGCGCCTACCTGCGGTCTCTCTGCACAGACTGTCCGGTGCCTCACCGGACAGTCCGGTGCACACCGGACACCAATGTCCGGTGCGCCACTAGGCGCTGGCTGACAGCCCTTATCTTGGATTTCTTCGCTAATTTCTTCGGGCTTCTTTGTTCTTGAGTATTGGACTCCTATGCATCTTTTTATGTCTTCTTTTGAGGTGTTGCATCCTCATTGCCTTGGTCCAATTCTCTTCGCATCTTGTGAACTACAAACACAAACACTAGAAAACTTATTAGTTCACGGATTGTGTTGTTCATCAAACACCAAAACTCAATTAGCCAAATGGCCCGGGGTCCATTTTCCTTACAGTGTGCTTGGATGACTCCTCCATACGCCTATGGGTCCCTTTTATAGCCCCAAGGCAGCTAGGAGCCGTTGGAGGCAATCTCGAAAGGCTAATCTTGCCTTCTGTCGGGTGGCGCACCGGACAGTCCGGTGCGCCACCGGACATTCATTGTAGCTGTCCGGTGCGCGATCTCCTTCCTTTTCTGGCGCATCCGACCGTTGGTCCATGGGATCGGTTGGCGCACCGAACACTGTCCGGTGCACACCGGACAGTCCGGTGCCCCCCGCCGACCGTTGGTGCGGGCCACGTGTCGCGCGAAGATTGCGCGGTCGACCGTTGGCGCAGACGACTGTTGACTCACCGAACAGTCCGGTATACCACTGGACAGTCCGATGAATTATAGTCGTACGCCGCCGTCGAGTCCCGAGAGCGGCCAGTTCACCTTGGACTCGCTTGGCGCACTGGACACTGTCCGGTGCTCCACCGGACAGTCCGGTGCACCCAGACCGAGTAGGCACAGCGAACTCTTTTCCAATTCCTTTTCTCCTGTTTCTAGCACTTAGACAAAATATGTTAGTACTCAAAACAATATACTAAGTCTAGAAACGTACCTTGTTACATGATTTGCACTTCTTCAATCTTCGACACATTCAGAATTTAGAGAATGTGTGTTGGGCACTTAATCACCAAAACATTATAGAAATGGCCCAAGCGCACATTTCCCTTTCAATCTCCCCCTTTTTGGTGATTTATGCCAACACTTCACAAAGCAACCAAAATAAGTGCAATATCAATGCAAAAGAGAACCAAATTGTTTTTGACTCTAATTTGGCATATTTGGATCATCCTTTGCCACCACTTGGTTTGTTTTTGCAAATCAAATTCATTTTCCTATCTCTAAGTCAAACACACTTGTTTAGGCACAAAGAGAGATATTCTAATGGAAAAATTGATCAAGTGCCAAAAACTCCCCCTTTTCCCATAATCATAAATTCTCCCCACAAGAGACCAAATTTTGACAATAGGAGTATTTTGACAAATCAAAAGTTCTAACCCTATTGTTTTCAAAATGCTAAAGTGGTAGCTGATCCATTTGCTTTGGCCTTAATTTCTCCCCCTTTGGCATTAAGCACCAAAACGGGATCATTTTTGGCCCTTTAACCCCATTGCCTCACCAAAAATTGTCAATTAAGAGCAAAAGACAATAAGAATGAACTTGGAGGTGAGTACACTAATACCGGAGTGCAGTGGAAGTCTTTGCATGGTCCAAGTTCACTTTTCCCTTTCAAAGCACCTTTGAGACTACATCAGATACACTGAAACACAAAGGTTAGTCTCAAAGGATCAAGTTGTAGCACTTCTCCCCCTAAATTTGTGCATCATTCACACATGGACTTGTGAGGTCCGGGGATCCCTTGCACAACTTGAGCACCATAAATAAGCAACAAATTTCATAAATGCATAAAGTAACATGATCAAAGGCATAAAACACATGTATGATATAGATCAATCCAAGTTACGCAAATTTAAGACATTTAGCTCACTACGCAGCCTGTAAAAGGTTTTCTCATCTAATGGCTTGGTAAAGATATCGGCTAGCTGGTTCTTGGTGCTAATGTGGAACACCTCGATATCTCCCTTTTGCTGGTGGTCTCTCAGAAAGTGATGCCGGATGTCTATGTGCTTAGTGCGGCTGTGTTCAATAGGATTATCCGCCATGCGGATTGCACTCTCATTATCACATAGGAGTGGGACTTTTCTCAGATTGTAGCCAAAGTCCCGGAGGGTTTGCCTCATCCAAAGTAGTTGCGCGCAACACTGTCCTACGACAACATACTCGGCCTCAGCGGTGGATAGGGCAATGGATGTTTGTTTCTTTGAGCTCCACGACACCAGGGACCTTCCTAGAAATTGGCACGTCCCCGATGTGCTCTTCCTATCAACCTTGCACCCGGCATAATCGGAGTCTGAATATCCAATCAAGTCAAAGGTAGACACCTTTGGATACCAGATCCCGAAGCAAGGCGTAGCAACTAAATATCTAAGAATCCGCTTACGGCCACAAGGTGACATTCCCTTGGGTCGGATTGAAATCTAGCACACATGCATACACTAAGCATAATATCAGGTCTACTAGCACATAAATAAAGTAATGACCCTATCATAGACCGATATGCCTTTTGATCAACGGACTTACCTCCTTTGTTGAGGTCGACATGTCCGTCGGTTCCCATTGGTGTCTTCGCGGGCTTGGCTTCCTTCATCCCAAACCGCTTAAGAATATCTTGAGTATACTTTGTTTGGGAGATGAAGGTGTCGTCCTTGAGTTGCTTCACTTGGAACCCAAGGAAGTAGTTCAACTCGCCCATCATCGACATCTCAAACTTTTGAGTCATTACCTTGCTAAACTCCTCGCAAGACTTTTGGTTAGTAGAACCAAATATTATGTCATCGACATAAATTTGGCACACAAAAAGGTCACCATCACAAGTCTTAGTGAAAAGAGTGGGATCGGCTTTCCCAACCTTGAAAGCATTAGCAATTAAGAAGTATCTAAGGCATTCATACCATGCTCTTGGGGCTTGCTTAAGTCCATAGAGCGCCTTAGAGAGCTTACACACATGGTCGGGGTACCTTTCATCCTCAAAGCCAGGGGGTTGCTCCACGTACACCTCCTCCTTAATTGGCCCATTGAGGAAAGCGCTCTTCACATCCATTTGAAACAACCTGAAAGAATGGTGAGTGGCATAAGCTAATAGAATGCGAATAGACTCTAGCCTAGCCACAGGAGCAAAAGTCTCCTCGAAATCCAAACCTGCGACTTGGGCATAACCTTTTGCCACAAGTCGAGCCTTGTTTCTTGTCACCACCCCGTGCTCGTCTTGCTTGTTGCGGAACACCCACTTGGTTCCCACAACATTTTGCTTGGGACATGGCACCAGGCTCCAAACTTCATTCCTCTTGAAGTTGTTGAGCTCTTCCTGCATGGCCAACACCTAGTCTGGATCTTGCAAGGCCATTCTACCCTAAAAGGCTCAACAGAAGAGATAAATGAGTAATGCTCACAAAAGTTAGCTAATCTTGAGTGAGTAGTTACTCCCTTGCTTATGTCAACGGGGTGATTCCTTTGAATCGTCGCTCGGACTTGAGTTGGAGGGGCCAGTGATGCTTCTTCCTCCATTACTTGTTCTTCTCGTGCTCCCCCTTGATCATGCGCCTCTTCTTGAGGAACCTGTTCATCATCTTGAGTTGGGGGATGCACTATTGTTGAGGAAGAAGGTTGATCTTGCTCTTGTTGCTCCTGTGGTCGCACATCTCCAATCGCCATGGTGCGTATTGCGTCCGTTGGAACATCATCTTCATCTACATCATCAAGATCAACTTGCTCTCTTGGAGAGCCATTAGTATCATCAAATACAACGTCGCTAGAGACTTCAACCAAACCCGATGATTTGTTGAAGACTATACGCCCTTGTATTTGAGTCGTACCCTAGTAAAAACCCTTCTACAACTTTGGGAGCAAATTTAGAATTTCTACCTTTCTTCACTAGAATGTAACATTTACTCCCAAATACATGAAAGTATGAGACATTGGGTTTATTACCGGTAAGAAGTTCATACGAGGTCTTCTTGAGGAGGCGATGTAGGTAGAGCCGGTTTATGGCGTGGCAAGCTATGTTCACAGCTTTCGACCAAAACCGCTCGGGCGTTTTGAATTCTCTAAGCATTGTCCTCGCCATGTCGATGAGCGTCTTGTTCTTCCTCTCTACTACACCATTTTGTTGTGGTGTGTAGGGAGCGGAGAACTTGTGCTTGGTGCCTTCCTCCTCAAGATATTCCTCCACTTGCAGATTCTTGAACTCGGACCCGTTGTCGCTTCTTATCTTTTTCACCTTGAGCTCAAATTCATTTTGAGCCCGCCTTAGAAAGCGCTTGAGGGTCCCTTGGGCTTCTGATTTATCCTACAAAAAGAACACCCAAGTGAAGCGAGAAAAATCATCAATAATAACAAGACCATACTTACTTCCCCCGATGCTAAGATAGGCAACGGGTCCGAAGAGGTCCATATGTAGTAGCTCTAGTGGTCTTGATGTTGTCATCACATTCTTGTTGTGATGAGTGCTTCCCACCTGTTTCCCTGCCTAACAAGCTGCACAAGGTCTATCTTTTTCGAAGCAGACATTTGTTAGTCCTAACACATGTTCTCCCTTTAGAAGTTTATGAAGGTTCTTCATCCCAACATGTGCTAGATGGCGATGCCACAGCCAGCCCATGCTAGTCTTAGCTATTAAGCATGCATCTAGATCGACTTCCTCTTTTGAAAAATCAACTAAGTAGAGTTTGTCGTCTAATACACCCTTAAATGCTAATGAACCATCACTCCTTCTAAAGACAGAAACATCAACATTTGTAAACAAACAATTGTAGCCCATGTGGCACAATTGACTTACAGACAGGAGATTATAACCAAGCGACTCGACTAGAAACACATTTGAAATGGAGTGCTCGTTGGTGATGGCTATCTTGCCCAAGCCTTTGACCTTGCCTTGGTTCCCATCTCCAAAGATGATCGTGTCCTGGGAATCCTTGTTCTTGACGTAGGAGGTGAACATCTTCTTCTCCCCCGTCATGTGGTTTGTGCATCCGCTGTCGATAATCCAGCTTGAGCCCCCGGATGCATAAACCTGCAAGGCAATTTACACTTGGGTTTTAGGTACCCAACTCTTGTTGGGTCCTACAAGGTTAGTCATAATAGCCTTTGGGACCCAAATACAAGTCTTGTCTCCCTTGCATTTGGACCCCAACTTTCTAGCAACTACTTTTGCATTCTTACACATAAGCGCAAATGAAGTATTGCAAGCATGGTAAATAGTAGTAGATTTATTACACACTTTCCTAGGCACATGATGCACAATATCACTTTTCCTAGGCCTACTTCTACCATGCACAAAAGTAGAGCTAGAGGCAAACATAGCATGTGAATCATTATAATCAACATAACTCCTATTAAAATGAGCATTCCTAGAAAATTTCCTATCATAAATGAAAGCATGATTCTTTTGATTACTAGCTACTAGCCATAGGGGCCTTCCCTTTCTCCTTGTTGGGAATGGGAGCCCTTTGGCTTGTTAAGTTCTTGGCTTCCTTTCGAAAGCCAAGTCCATCCTTAATTGAGGGATGTCTACTAATGGTGTAGGCATCCCTAGAAAATTTTAACATATCAAAATCTGTCTTGCAAGTCTTAAGTTGAGCATTAAGACTTGCCACCTCATCATTTAATTTAGTAATGGATGCAAGATGTTCATTACAAGCATTAATATCAAAATCCTTGCATCTATTGCAAATTACAACATGTTTTACACATGAATTAGATTTATTAGCTACCTCTAGCTTAGCATTTAAATCATTATTCAATATCTTTAAACTAGAGATTGATTCATGGCACACAAACAATTCAGAGGATAACATTTCATTTCTTTTAGTTTCTAAAGCAAGAGACTTTTGTACACTAACAAATTTGTCATGTTCTTCATATAAAATGTCCTCTTGCTTCTCTAGCAACCTATCTTTTTCATTTAGAGCATCAATTAACTCATTAATTTTATCTACTTTTGCTCTATCTAAACCTTTAAATAAATCAGTATAATCTACTTCATCATCACTAGAATCATCATCGCTTGAAGTAGTATACTTAGGGGTTTCTCGAACACTTACCTTCTTTTCCTTGGCCATGAGGCAAGTGTGGCATTCGTTGGGGAAGAGAGAAGACTTGTTGAAGGCTGAGGCAGCAAGTCCTTCGTCGTCGGAGTCGGAAGAAGAGCAGTCTGAATCCCATTCTTTGCCAAGGTGCGCCTCGCCCTTCGCCTTTTGTAGGCCTTCTTCTTTTCCCTCTTCTCGCTCTTTTCTTGTCCCTGGTCACTATCATTATCGGGACAGTTTGCAATAAAGTGACCAGTCTTACCGCATTTGAAGCAGGAGCGCTTTCCCTTTATTTTGTTCTTGTTGGGGTGCTCCTTGCGTCCTTTAAGAGCGGTCTTGAAGCGCTTGATGATGAGCGCCATTTCATTCTCGTTGAGCCCGACAGCCTCTACTTGTGCTACCTTGCTTGGTAGCGCCTCATTGCTGCTTGTTGCCTTGAGCGCAACGGGCTGCGGCTCGTAGATGGGCATTGGGCTGTTTAATGCATCATCAACATACCTTGCCTCTTTGACCATCATGCGCCCGCTCACAAATTTTCTGAGTATCTCCTCGAGCGTCATCTTTGTGTACCTGGGATTTTCACGGATGAGGTTCACAAGATGAGGGTCAATAATAGTAAAAGACCTGAGCATAAGTTGGACGACGTCGTGGTCCATCCATCTTGTACTTCCATAGCTCCTAATCTTGTTGACCAGGGTCTTGAGCCTGTTGTACGTTTGTGTTGGCTCCTCTCCCCTGATCATCGCGAACCTTCCCAGCTCGCCTTCCACCAACTCCATTTTGGTGATCATGGTGGCATCGTTTCCCTCATGTGATATTCTGAGGGTGTCCCAGATTTGCTTGGCGTTGTCCAAGCCATTCACCTTGTTGTACTCGTCCCTGCACAAGGATGCTAGCAAAACAATGGTAGCTTGTGCATTCATATGAATTTGTTCATTGATAAACACAGGGTTATCGGTACTGTCGAAACGCATTCCATTTTCAACTATCTCCCATATACTAGGATGGAGAGAAAATAAGTGACTACGCATTTTGTGACTCCAAAAAGCGTAGTCCTCTCCATCAAAGTGTGGAGGTTTACTAAGAGGAATTGAAAGCAAATGAGCATTAGAATTAAAAGGAATACGAGAATAATCAAATTAATAATTTGAATTAACTGGTTTCTTTTTCTCGTCGTCGTCGTCTCTTGATGAAGAAGAAGATTCGTCGCTGTCGTAGTAGACGATCTTCTTGATACGCGTCTTCTTCTTCCCGTCCTTCTTGTGACTCGAGCCAGAGTTAGTGGGCTTGTCATCTCTTGGCTCGTTGAAGATGGACTCCTTCTCCTTATCGTTGACCACCATCCCCTTTCCCTTAGGATCCATCTCTTCGGGCGATTAGTCCCTTACGTGAAGAGAACGGCTCCGATACCAATTGAGAGCACCTAGAGGGGGGTGAATAGGTGATCCTGTAAAATTCAACACTAAATAGCCACAAGCTTGGTTATAAAGATGTGAGTGCAATAGAACCAAGTGGCTATAGAGCGAGCTCTTGCGAATCACAATAATCACAGAGAAAGACAACACAAGAGACAGTGGTTTATCCCGTGGTTCGGCCAAGTATAACACTTGCCTACCTCCATGTTGTGGCGTCCCAATGGACGAGGGTTGCACTCAACCCCTTTCAAGTGATCCTATGATCAACTTGAATACCACGGTATTCTTCCTTATAGTTTTCTTCCCGTTTGCGAGGAATCTCCATAAGTTGGAGCCTCTTGCCCTTACAAGATTGATCACAAAGAAAGCATGGAGTAAGGTTGGGAAGAGCAACGCACACTAGAATTAAATCCACACTGCAAACATGCACACAAGTGAGAAGATGAGCACACAAAACACATACGGGGAGTTTACAACTCGAAAAGTGCTCCAATCTCAAGAACGATGAACGATTGCGTGAAAGTGAGGACTAGAAGTCTTGGAATGCTTAGAGTGTGCTTGAGTGACTCCTCCATGCGCCTAGGGGTCCCTTTTATAGCCCCAAGGTAGCTAGAAGTCGTTGGAGGCAATCTTGGAAGGCTAATCTTGCCTTCTGTCGGGTGGCGCACCGGACAGTCCGGTGTGCCACCGGACAGTCACTGTAGCTGTCTGGTGCGCGATCTCCTTCCTTTTCTGGCGCATCCGACCGTTGGTCCACGGGATCGGTTGGCGCACCGGACACTGTCTGGTGCACACCGGACAGTCTGGTGCCCCCCGCCGACTGTTGGTGCAGGCCACGCGTCGCGTGAAGATTACGCGGCCGACCATTGGCGCAGACGACCGTTGACTCACCGGATAGTCCGGTTTACCACCGGACAGTCCGGTGAATTATAGCCGTACGCCGTCGTCGAGTCCCGAGAGCGGTTAGTTCACCTTGGACTCGCCTGGCGCACCGGACACTGTCCGGTGCTCCACCGGACAGTCCGGTGCACCCAGACCGAGCAGGAGTTGGCTATACACAGCCAACTCTTTTCCAATTCCTTTTCTCCTATTTCTAGCACTTAGACAAAATATGTTAGTACTCAAAACAATATAATAAGTCTAGAAATATACCTTGTTACACGATTTGCACTTCTTTAATCTTTGGCACATTCAGAATTTAGAGAATGTGTGTTGGACACTTAATCACCAAAACATTATAGAAATGGCCCAAGGGCACATTTCCCTTTCAATCACCACACACTTAGGTGTCTCTTGCTAGCTTTACAAAGCACTTAAGAAGTTTTAGAGTGAGAAGAAGAGAGCAATCTAAGCAACAAGAGCAGCAAAAGAAACACAAAACACCCTCTCTCAAGTCACTAAGCAATTGAGTTGATTTTGAGGCTTGGAGTGGATTTGGTCTTTTGATTGTGTCTTGGAGTGTATGCTTTTGCTCTTGTATTTAATGTTGAAGTCTAAAAAACTTGGATCGCTTGAATGGTGGTGGTTGGGGGTTATTTATAGCCCCAACCACTATTTTAGCCATTGCTGTCGATGGGCACACCGGATAGTCCGATGGTGCATCGGACACTCTACTGTTCATTGTCTGGTGAGTGCCACATCAGCCGACCGTTGGGGTTTGGAGCGGTTGGCCGTTGAAGTCCTTTGTCCTCTTATGGCACCGGTCAGTCTGGTGTGTTCTGACTTTGCAGTTTTGACTTCTAACTTCTGTGTTGACCACTGTTCATTGTTCACCGCAGTCGACCGTTGGGCGCAGTTGATCGTTGCTCCGTTGGCTCACCGGACAGTCCGGTGCACACTGGACAGTCCGGTGAATTATAGCGGAGTGACTCCCAGAAAACTCGAGAGCGGCTAGTTCGTGAGGTGCCTCGGCTTGGGCATCAGACAGTGTCCGGTGCACACCGGATACTGTCCGGTGCGCCACTGGTAGCACCTATACTTGTCTTTTGCTCCAAACTTTGTAGAGTTCCTCAACTCATTTTCTTTGTTGGTTTGTGTTGAACTTTATGCACCTAAGATAATGACAACTAGACAAACTAGTTAGTCCATGTGGTTTGTGATGGACATCAAACACCAAAATCGATTATAGGAAATGTTGGGGGCTTGTTCTCAAATGCTAAGAGTTAAGAACAAGGCAACACAGAAAATGTTAAATATTAAGGTCCTTCGTCCTCCACTACATTATATCCCTTCGGGATATAAGGAACTTCGGACGAAGGTTACGAAGGACGTACCTTCGTAAACATAATAGTGAGGGATGAAGCATTCATATAAATCATGAGGCATAAAATAGACATTCAAATGTTAACATAGAATCATTTTCGTTTCTACTAATATGAATGAATACAAATGACTTCAAATTACAAATGTACCTTCGGTCCTGAGGAAGGCAGGAGAGCAAGTGTGATGCGAAGGCGAATGACAGGTTCGCGTGAACAGTACAGAGGTACTGTTCATCTATTTATAGGCACAGGTCGCAGCCTGTGACAAATTACAATTATGCTCCTTACAAAAGTTTACAACATTAACTCAGACCTCTTATGGATAAAAAGGTCATTCTATTTCTATGTCGGTTTGTAACGCATGAAGGGTCCCTGCACTCCAACATGCTGCACCCTTCTCTGAGCCTCTTTCCTCTGCTTCTTGTTGGCCGGCTCTGAGCAAGAACCGCCTGTTATCGGGAGCACCAGCTTTGAAGCCGAATCAGCTCCAGCTTGGTTGTTGAACGAAGCCATCAGCTCAGGAAAGTGGAAGTGAGTTCACCGGAGGTGGGCGCCAATGTTGGGGGCTTGTTCTCAAATGCTAAGAGTTAAGAACAAGGCAACACAGAAAATGTTAAATATTAAGGTCCTTCGTCCTCCACTACATTATATCCCTTCGGGATATAAGGAACTTCGGACGAAGGTTACGAAGGACGTACCTTCGTAAACATAATAGTGAGGGATGAAGCATTCATATAAATCATGAGGCATAAAATAGACATTCAAATGTTAACATAGAATCATTTTCGTTTCTACTAATATGAATGAATACAAATGACTTCAAATTACAAATGTACCTTCGGTCCTGAGGAAGGCAGGAGAGCAAGTGTGATGCGAAGGCGAATGACAGGTTCGCGTGAACAGTACAGAGGTACTGTTCATCTATTTATAGGCACAGGTCGCAGCCTGTGACAAATTACAATTATGCTCCTTACAAAAGTTTACAACATTAACTCAGACCTCTTATGGATAAAAAGGTCATTCTATTTCTATGTCGGTTTGTAACGCCGAAGCTCCATGAAAAGGAACCTTCGGCCATCTTTTGGGGACGACTTCAGCCGAAGCTGCTTCTTCGTGTGGGACCTTCGGCGCACCGAAGCACGACCCCAACAGGAAATGTTTAAGCACATTTCCCTTTCAGCTACGAGCCCAGAGCTCACGCTCCATGTGTCCGCACACACAGCACGTGGCGAGCGTGACCTGATTGGGTTCAAATGCTCCACTACAAGGATGGAAGGCTCCCCAAGGGTCGGTCGCTGTAGCAAAGTTGTTTCCTGCACTCCTGGCAACCACTTCTATACAACACTTTAGCTAATTAGAGGCTCGGTTTAGAAGTTAATGACCTCCAAACTTTAGTTTGTCAGGACTGCATAAACAGTGCAAAAACTGGAGTCTAACCATATAAAAACATGTCAAACGACTTCAAAAGCTTGTCAACTTTTTACAAGGTGTGCATCAAGTAATTATCTACAACTTTTGTAATTGAAGCAATTCGATTTGAAGATTCTCTTCAGACGAACATGTCAAATCTTGAAGAGAGGTGAAGGAATGGACTCAGAAAAATCAGATTTTCCCTATTTCTTTTAACCCATTCCTCCCAAATCTTTATTACTATTGAAATTCATTCCCTTTTAAAATTGGGTCCACCCACTTAGTAGTTTTATGAAGTTAGTTACTTACTCCTTAGGTTTTGGTTCTAAGTAACATCGTGACACATCAAGCAAGGCCTTTACAAACCATACATATCACATACAAGTTGAGCAACTATCATCTAATGTAGTCAAGGGTTGAAAAACTAACCAAACCAAATCTAAATTTCTTCAAGTTGGTTTAGCTACACACACAAATACTTCTTAATAATCTAAGATTCTAGAACATAACCTTTTTTTAATTCAAGTATCAAATCACTTCACACCAAATAGCAACCAATTCAAGATTTTGATGCAAGTGATGATTGATTAATGATGCTTATGATGATGCTTTCATGATGCATATGAGATGTATAAGCATGCTTAACACCAGGGGTGTTACAGAGTGCAGTATTCAAAGGGGCATCATGTAGTCTAGAGGACAATTGAGTTCCAATCATGCTACACAGCAGGGATGGTCCCTTTGAAGTTGCTTTAGAGAAGCCCAAGACTGAACTATTCAAAATTTTCCCTCCTTAGTCATGCCTCTAACATGTAATCTCCTAAATGAAGGGTTACATTTTCATTGGAGATGGAGAGAGAGAGACAGTAGTGGTGTCATCTAGATGCCACTACATGTATAATATTTCAAAAACATGAAAATCATTCCATACTAGCATTGGAGACATTGGATACTATGACTAGCCTATAAAAATCAAAAGTATGCATTGGAAGGTGTGGTTTCATTCATCAACACACATATCTACATGAAGTGGAACTCTTAGAGCCCCTCCAGTTGTTCTAAAAAACAATTATAAACCAATGAGCTTCCAAGTTGCTAAAAAACTAGACAATTTTGTTGTCTTTCTCCAAGTATTTCCAATATCTCAGTTTCTAAAATCTTAGAAGGCAATTTTGGATTAGGAACCCTAGACCATTTCTGATGAGGACATCCTCCACTATTACCCGTTGGCAAAGACGCAATTGGCCTAGTTGGCCCAATTGTAGTCGGACGGTGATCGTGTGAGCCTCAGAATTATCCCACCTCGCTTAACTTGAGAGGAGGAAGCCACTTTAAAAGGGAGAGCCACCCTTCCCCCATTGGACTAGTCTTTTGGGGCAATTGGGCCTTTCCCTCAGTTGGGTGTGCTTAATGAACTGTTGGGCTCCAGGCAACCCTAATTTGTTGGGCCTCGGCCAACCCCACTTGGGCTGGGTGTATCAATTTCTAAATCATCTCAGACACTTTTATCTTTCTTTCTCCCTTGTACATTTGCAATAGAAACCCTATCCTTTCTTCTTATTCTTTCCCATATCCTTCCACCACCAATCACTTGATTGGATACACATACACATATTTTCGGGTGATGGAATTGATTGTTCCAAGTGTTAAAAAATTGGGACTTGATATGTGGATTTTTTGGAGAAAGGTTGCTTTCAGTTTTGCCAAAAAACAATATCGAGAGAAGATTTTGGATAGTTTTGGAGATGGTCTTAGAATCAACAAAATAAAATCCTTGATTCCATCCATTGAGATTGGCCAAGAATATACAACAACAACAACAAAGCCTTTTTGTCCCAAGCACGTTGGCCAAGAATATAATTCAAATGATATATAGGGGCAACTATAAGGTGAATAGAATGACGCCATTGAGAGGTAGAGTTTGGTATCGATCTTGGAGCTCAATGTAGAAATGGCGTTAATGACCTCTGCAATAGGTTGTAGGGCCACACATGCCACTTGCTTTACAATGCTAAATGCCTTAGACGTAGATCTAGATATGGTCTTTGATCCAAATCTAAATACAAATTCTAGTTGACGACATCTAAGGAAGAGAATGTTCAACATCTCATCTAAACTCAGTGCAAAAGACTATTGTACAATCCAATCCCTTTAAAACCAAGTCAACAAACGATAATCTAATAATAACTAAGGTCTTGTTTAGATCCGCTTATAAGCGTATTATAGCCAGAAATAAGCGATAATCCCACCCAAATACTCTGATTACTTATTGATTTTATGAGAAGCGATTTTTTTTGCCACATCGATTACACGCTACTGCGCTTATTCCGTATCGCCACCCTCTGCAGTTGTGCCATCGTTTGCTAAGACTATTCTCAATAGTCATGTATTAATTAGTGTGACACGTCAAATTTTTGTATGACATGGCACCATGTTTATTATGAAATGAATGGAAATAGTTTCATCACTATGAAACTATGTTAACTCAATTTCAAGACATTGGAAAATGCATGAAACCACCGTTGAGAGCAATTTATTTCATGACCATCCATTTTATACATTTCTATTGGTTATTTGGATGTAACATTTAGTTGACATGATAACCTCTAAAATTGTGAAGTGAAACTTTGTATTGAGAGTGTATGTTTCATTTTTTTTATTTCACCTTATTCTTGAAGATGGGACAATATGAGAAATAATGCTATGAAACTCTTATTAAGAAAAGCTAACAAGCGTCCGCGTTTCCTCTCCTTGGGGGGGTTTGTTTCAGCTTAAAATCAGATACTGGCCATTCGAATTTGATTCTGTCAGCCAAACACTTCACTTCTGAACTCGCTTCTGTAAAAATCACTCAAGCGAACGTGAATGTAGAATTCATCGAATTATCGTGATAATATGAATCCATCACTTTCTAGATGCTAAACCTTATATATCTGTCGGCGTTCCGAGACCGGGGGGTCCCTGAGCCGACGAGTGAATGTCACCGCGTGCCCCAGCCCAGATGGGTCGAGCGCGAGGGCGAGCGCGAAGGGGGAGAGCGAGGCGGCCGAAGACCGGCGTGAGAGAGGTGGGAATCCCGCGGCCTTCGTGTTCGTCCCGCGTCCAGGTCGGGTGCGCTTGCAGTAGGGGGTTACAAGCGTCCACGCGGGAGAGGGAGCGAGCGGCCTCCAGCGAGCGCCTGTCTCGTCCTCGTCCCCGCGCGGCCAACCCTCCCTAAGAGGGCCCTGGTCCTTCCTTTTATAGGCGCAAGGAGAGGATCCAGGTGTACAATGGGGGTGTAGCAGAGTGCTACGTGTCTAGCGGAGGAGAGCTAGCGCCCTAAGTACATGCCGTTGTGGCAGCCGGAGAGATTTTGGCACCCAGCTGGTGTGATGTCGTGGCCGTCGGAGGAGCGATGGAGCCTGGCGGAGGGACAGCTGTCGGGGCGGTTGAATCCTTGCTGACGTCCTCTTGCTTCCGTAAGGGGGCTGAGAGCCGCCGTCGTCACAGAGTATGCGGGGCGCCATCATTGCCTATCTGGCGGAGCGAGCCAGATGGGACGCCGGTCTTGTTCCCTGCGGCCCGAGTCAGCTCGGGGTAGGGTGATGATGGCGCCTCCTGTTGACGTGGCTGGTCTGCGCCCTAGGTTGGGCGATGTGGAAGCTCCTCCGAAGCCGAGGTCGAGTCTGTCTTCCGTGGCCGAGGTCGGGTCCGAGCCCCAGGTTCGGGCGAGGAGGAGATCGCCGGCTGGTGCCGGGGCGGAGTCCGAGCCCTGGAGTCGGGCGAAGCGGAGTTCGTCGTCTTCTGGGGCCGAGCCCAAGTCCGAGCCCTGGGTCGGGTGAGGCGGAGATCGTCGTCTTCTGGGACTTAGCCCGAGTCCGAGCCCTGGGTCGGGCGGAGTTCGCCGTCTTCCGGGACTTAGCCCGAGTCCGAGCCCTGGGTCGGGCGGAGCGGAGTTCGCCGTCTTCCGGGACTTAGCCCGAGTCCGAGCCCTGGGTCGGGCGGAGTTCGCCGTCTTTCGGGACTTAGCCCGAGTCCGAGCCCTGGGTCGGGCGGAGCGGAGTTCGCCGTCTTCCGGGACTTAGCCCGAGTCCGAGCCCTGGGTCGGGCGGAGTTCGTCGTCTTCCGGGACTTAGCCCGAGTCCGAGCCCTGGGGTCGGGCGAAACGGAGCTTCCTATGGTGCCTTCGGCAGGGCCTGACTGCCTGTCAGTCTCACTCTGTCAAGTGGCACCGCAGTCGGAGTGGCGCAGGCGGCGCTGTCCTTCTGTCAGGCCGGTCAGTGGAGCGGCGAAGTGACGGCGGTCACTTCGGCTCTGCCGGCTGGGGGGCGCGCGTCAGGATAAAGGTGTCAGGCCACCTTTGCATTAAATGCTCCTGCGATTTGGTCGGTCGGTGCGGCGATTTGGTCAGGGTTGCTTCTTGGCGAAGGCAGGGCCTCGGGCGAGCCGGAAATATGTTCGCCGCTGAAGGGGGGCCTCGAGCGAGACGGAAATCCTCCGGGGTCGGCTGCCCTTGTCCGAGGCTAGGCTCGGGCGAGGCGTGATCGAGTCCCTTGAATGGACTGATCCCTGACTTAATCGCACCCATCAGGCCTTCGCAGCTTTGTGCTGATGGGGGTTACCAGCTGAGAATTAGGAGCCTTGAGGGTACCCCTAATTATGGTCCCCGACAGTAGCCCCCGAGCCTCGAAGGGAGTGTTTGCACTCGCTTGGAGGCTTTCGTCGCACCTTTTTGCAAGGGGACCAGCTAGAGATGGCAATGGGTACCCGCGACCCGATACCCGATGGGTATTTACTCCATTAGGGTATGTATGTGGGCTAAATATTATACCCGTGGGTCTGTTATTGGGCAAAAATCTTCACCCAATGGGTAAACGGGTATTAGAACGTTCTGCCTTCACCCATACCCGTTAACCCGTGGGTATAAAATACCCAATATAAACTTATCCGAAGCATGAACTTGGACTTTAGTCATCCAACTTTTTACTATTTAACAACAATTTAATGACAATGTAATGGAACATGTAATGTGTTATGTAGTACTATCATAGTGTTACAACTTTATCCAATTATCTTTGGTGTGTTGAATGGATGGTTAAATGATGCTAGAAAATTTTGTAATGGTATTTATATGGATATACTTGCCATTTGTATAGTATAATATTTTGATAGTTGTTTAATTTTTGTGGGTACGGGTGACCCGATGGGTGACCCATACCCACATGGGTATGGGTATGGAGGTAAATCAATACCCGCCAGTGTATATGGGAGACCCGATGGGGTTATTTTTGTGTCGTGGGTATGGGTATGGGGTAGTAATACCCGGTGGGTATTTACCCATTGCCATCTCTAGGACCAGCCTTTCTCGGTTGCGTTTTGTTCCGGTGGGTGCGCGCGAGCGCACCCGCCGGGTGTAGCCCCCGAGGCCTCGGAGGAGTGGTTTCACTCCTTCGAGGTCTTAATGCCTCGCGTAATGCTTCGGCTGGTCTTGTCGTTCCCTCATGCGAGCTGGCCGTAGCCCAGGTGTACGGTCGGGTCCCAAGTTCTCGGGCTGGTATGTTGACGCTGTCAACGGTTCGGCCGGAGCCGGGTTTGTGAGAGCAGCCCCCGAGCCTCTGCACAGAGCGAGAGGGCGGTCAGGGACAGACTCGGCTTTTTTACATACGCCCCTGCGTCGCCTTTCCGCAAGGAGGAGGGGGGGAAAGCGCCATGTTGCCCTCGATGGGCGCCGAACATGGTGTCTCCGATGAGCTGCAAGCGGGTAATCCGAGTGGACGTCCGTGCCCCGTTCGATAGGGGTCGGCTAGGGGCCCAGAGGCACGCCCAAAAGTACCTGCGGGTGATCTGCCGGACCCGGTCCCCTGGCGACGGTGTCCGAGGGCTCGATGCCTCCCTCTGATGGGATTCTGTTACAAGATCGTTCCCGCTGGTCTCGGAAATGTCCTAGGGTACCTCGGGAGCGCAGCCCGAGCCTTGGTTATGTATCGAACGTACCCATGGTCATCCCTCGCTCGGCGTCTGAGGCGGCTGTGAACCCTTCGGGGGCAGCCTTCGAACCCCTGATCAGTAATGGGCACGGAGCCCGAGTAGCCTGAGGCGGCCGTGGAACCCTTTCGAGGGGCCGGCCTTCGAACCTCTGACCAGTAGTGGGTGTAGGGCCCACGCGATCTGAGGCGGCTGTCGAACCCTTCCGGGGGGCCAGCCTTCGAACCTCTGATCAGTAGGGGGGCTCGGAGCCTGGTTCCTTCTCGGGGAAGGATCCTTTTCGGGGTATCCCCCTTTCCCGGTCCCTGTTGCAAGAGAGAGAAAGAGGAAAAAGGGAAAAGGATACGAAATCGAACGACGTGGCGTACCTTTTTTGACGCGGTCATTATGGCGAAGGCGAAGCGTCGCCCGCTTCTCCTGCCAGAGGCGCCGCCTGTCCCGCCGTGAAGTTAATGCGACGGGGCGAGTGGTTGGCGGGGCGGCCGTTGTGCGTGCGCGAGCCGTTCGAGGAACGGATCACGGGCGCGTTGTCTTCACGCCGTGAGAGAGGGTTCTCTCGCTGCCCCCGGACGGGACGTGAGCTTGGTTGATGACGTGACCGCGGCTCCTGCCTGCCTGCCACCGCCATTATTGCCGGCCCATTCTTGGCCGCATTGACCATCGCGCCAGGCTGGCGCCGCTGGGTCGTGCACTGGGCCACCTCGAGTCGCGGCATTGGTTCCGCAGTCGAGGAGGCGCGGTGGTGGCGCAAGTGGCGGTGCAGTTGCATGCACGAAGCATTCGGCGCGCCGGTTGCATGACGCGTGGGCCTGGGCCTCCATGCCGGGCGTGTTGGGAGTCGGAGAAGTGCGCCCACTTGGCGCGGTTGCATGCCGCCTGCATGGCTGCCCACCCTTTCGCCCGCTGGTCTGGGCAAAAGTGGAGGGTCGCTTGTAACCGCTGGGCGGTTGTACGCACCGCGCGCGGCGGTTTGGCTTCTTCTGCTCTGAGTCGGCTTGCATGATGTGTGGGACCCAGCCCCCGCGCCGTAGGGGAGGACCTTGGAGTGTGTTGGAGAAGACTCAACCCATGACGGCTGGGGACGCAAGTAGGGAGAACCGCCTTTAAAAGGAGGGTGACCCCCTTGGGAGGCGACCATGTCTTCGCGCTCCCTTATGCATCGTGTCTTTCCACCTTCCAAGCCCCCGGATGGGGGATATCCGCCGTCTTTCCGCCTCGTCGTTGGAGGACGCAACTCCGCGGGAGTTGGTACCTTTCAGCCATCGTTCGGCTTCAAGGATTTTCATCATGCAGCCCGGCTGCACCCCCCCGCCAGCGGTCACCCAAGACGGTGACCACCAGCTTGATGGTGGGGAGAAGCGGACCGGGCTGCTGCCTCCGCCCCGCCCTCAGCTTCAAGGATCTTCATCACCCTTGCTAGGGCGGAGGGTGAGGCGAGTCGGGAGGCCGCCTCCGCGTGGGTCGGTAACCCTTTTCTTCCCCCGGCGTCTGGGGGAGAAAGGCATCTCCCAGCTCCACGGAGGCTTCCCCCAGGCATGCCGGGGTAGGCGGACCGCCGCTGCTCAGCCAGGGTGCAGCATTTCGTCCTCCGTCCGGACGATGGTTGCGCCGCGTGCGGGCCGGCCATGTCCAGGCCTTCCTCGCGCCGACAGCCGCATCAGTGGGTCGCCCAACACGTCGTGTGCCGCGAGGGCGGCGCTCATGTTCTGGGCGGCTCCGGCGAGGGCGAGGACCTGCCGGTGCGCTTTGAGGCGTCTGGCGCCCGCTGGCGCGGTGCTGAGGTGGTGGCAGCCGGAGAAGGCTTCTCTGTCAATGAGATTGCCAACTCCGGCCGCACCCCTGGGCCTCCGTCTTCCAGCCCGAATGGCTGGTTCTCGTCCTCGGTGAACGAGAGCCCCCGTGCCGTAGCGCCCGCCCGGAAGCTGCTGCTGAAGCTGCTTTGCCGCCCGGGGTGGAGGTCATCGTTGCTGCTGCCGGAACGGGCGACGGCGAGCCACCCGTCGGCCTTCTATTGCTCCGCAGGCCCCCCAATCGCGTGGGGTTGCTCGTACCTACGGAGGTGGAACCGGAGTTCCGTTTGTAATGGCACTTTGAATGCCAGTGTTTTTGTTCATTGTGGCTGTCGGGGCCTGAACATGTATGTATTTTCGGCACGGAGCCGTGTTTTTTCCTCATTTTCGAGCACTAAGACTCGCCTGTTGGTTGTCTGAACCGCTTCACCAAGCGTGAGTCGCCCCGTGTAAAGGTGACGAGTGAGGTATCCGTATCCTGGAGGCGTAGGAGTCCCTCAGCTCGGTCGGCCTTGTTGTCCGAGGCTTCTCTAGCTTAATTAAAGGAACCCCTCGGCCGCTCTTCGATGAGCCGAGGCCAGGGGTAGCGGTGTCAACATGAACAGAGGCAGAGTTGGCTCGAAAAGAAAACCTCGTTGGCCGGAGCCTGGCCGGGTCGTCCATTAGCGGGACCGACGCCGAAATTGACCAGCTGAGGCCTCGGGTCGGGCTGACGTCCTTGGAGGACAGCTGGCCGAGGCCCCGGGGTGACTGGCCGAGCCGCCTGCTCGGGCCGGATTCCCGAGAAGACCCTGGCAGCGATGGCCCGGGCGTGGCGATGACGTCGTCCTTCAGAGTGGAGATCTTCGGACCGCGTCGCCGTCCGAGGCTAGGTCGGACCTCGCCGAAGGTGTTGTCGATGCCGAGGGTGCTGCTGCTCCCTTCCAGCGTTAAGACCCGAGCCCGCAGGATCGGATTGTCTTGTAGCGTGTGTTCCCTGCGGCCGCCGAGGCCAAAACACAACCTCGCCGTGTTGTAAAGCCGCGTCTCCTTTCCTCTTGTTTCAAGTATCTGGACCTTTTTGTTGGTAACAGAAATGTTTGTGCGAGCGAGAGTTGCTTCTCGTGGAAGGTGATGAGTGAGGTATCCGTATCCCGGAGGCGTAGGAGTCCCTCGGCTCGGTCGGCCTTGCCGCTTACGCGCACTCTTACCCGTCCATGGGGCTCTGTCACCGACGCAGTCGAGAAGGCTCGAAGGATCGCTTCGGCAGAAGAGCTTCCGATCGTGTAGACTTGTTCGGTCCGCGGGATCACTTATCCGAACGTGAGTTACTTATCGCAGAAGGTGATGAGTGAGGTATCCGTATCCCGGAGGCGTAGGAGTCCCTCGGCTCGGTCAGCCTTGGCTGCTTACGTGTACTCCGTCGTTTTCAGGATCCACTTTCGAAGTAGTCAAACAGCCCGAAAGACCTTCTGGCAGAAAAGATCTTTTTTCGAGGAAAATTTCGACGCAGAGGGGGTTCCCCCCTTTTAGCCCCCGAGGGAGGGTCGGGCTTTGCCGAGGCGAGGCCGACCCTTCCTTGACGACTAAACTTTTGCTGGGCGCGAGGTATATGAACAACTTGAAAACATCTTAAGGGTAGAAGCGACGTAGCTGTTGGATGTTCCAAGCGTTGCCGTAGACCTCGCCTTGACTGTTGGCCAGCTTGTATGTTCCAGGCTTCAGAACTTTGGCGATGACGAACGGCCCCTCCCAGGGGGGCGTGAGCTTGTGCCGCCCTCGGGCGTCTTGTCGCAGCCGAAGCACCAGGTCTCCCACCTGGAGGTCTCGGGACCGGACCCCTCGGGCGTGGTAGCGTCGCAGGGACTGCTGGTACCGCGCCGAGTGTAGTAAGGCCTTGTCCCGAGCCTCCTCCAGCTGGTCCAGCGAGTCTTCTCGGCTAGCTTGGTTGCTTTGGTCGGTGTAGGCCCTCGTCCTCGGGGAACCATATTCTAAGTCTGTGGGCAAGATGGCCTCGGCCCCGTAGACTAGGAAGAACGGCGTGAAGCCCGTGGCTCGGCTCGGCGTTGTCCTCAGACTCCAGACCACCGAGGGGAGTTCCTTCATCCATCGCTTGCCGAACTTGTTGAGGTCGTTGTAGATCCGAGGCTTGAGCCCTTGTAGAATCATGTCGTTGGCACGCTCTACTTGCCCATTTGACATGGGGTGAGCCACGGCGGCCCAGTCCACCCGGATGTGGTGGTCCTCGTAGAAGTCCAGGAACTTTCTGCCGGTGAACTGGGTGCCGTTGTCGGTGATGATGGAGTTCGGGACCTCGAAGCGATGGATGATGTTGGTGAAGAACGCCACCGCCTGCTCGGACCTGATGCTGTTCAGGGGTCGGACCTCGATCCACTTGGAGAATTTGTCGATGGCGACCAGCAGGTGCGTGTAGCCCCCGGGTGCCTTCTGCAAGGGGCCGACGAGATCCAGACCCCACACAGCAAAAGGCCAGGTGATGGGTATCGTCTGCAGAGCCTGAGCGAGCAGGTGGGTCTGCCTTGCGTAGAACTGACACCCTTCGCAGGTGCGGACAATTCTAGTGGCGTCGGCCACCGCCGTCGGCCAGTAGAAGCCTTGACGGAAAGCATTCCCGACAAGGGCTCGAGGCGCTGCGTGATGGCCGCAAGCCCCCGAGTGTATCTCTCGCAGGAGTTCCTGACCTTCGGCGATGGAGATGCATCGCTGGAGGATGCCGGAGGGGCTGCGGTGGTAGAGCTCCTTCTCATCACCCAGCAAGACGAACGACTTGGCGCGCCGCGCCACGCGCCGAGCCTCGGCTCGGTCGAGGGGTAGCTCTCCTCGGTGGAGATATTGCAGGTACGTGGTCTGCCAGTTTTGATCAGGTGTGACCCCGCTTTGCTCCCCCTCGATGTGCAGCGTCTCGCCCTCGGGGGCCGAGGGTACCTCGGGTTGAATCGAGGATACCTCGGGCCGAGCCGAGGGTGCCTCAGAATGATCCGAGGGTACCTTGGGCTGGGCCGAGGGTGCCTCGGGCTGGGCCGAGGGTGCCTCGGGCTCGGGCGTGTCGTCGATCTTGACGGAGGGTTGATGCAGATCCCGGGAGAAGACGTCCGGGGGAACCGTCGTTCGCCCCGAGGCTATTTTAGCCAGCTCGTCCGCAGTCTCGTTGTAGCGCCGAGCGATGTGGTTGAGCTCGAGCCCATAGAACTTGTCTTCCAGGCGCCGAACCTCATCGCAGTAGGCCTCCATCTTCGGGTCGCAGCAGTGGGAGTTCTTCATGACTTGGTCGATGACGAGCTGTGAGTCACCACGAGCGTCGAGGCGTCGGACCCCTAGCTCGATGGCGATCCGCAACCCGTTGACCAGAGCTTCGTACTCAGCCACATTGTTGGATGCCGGGAAATGGAGGCGTAGCACGTAGCGTAGGTGCTTCCCGAGGGGCGAGATGAAGAGTAGGCCTGCGCCGGCTCCTGTCTTCATCAGCGACCCGTCGAAGAACATGGTCCAGAGCTCCGGTTGGATCGGAGCCGTCGGTAGCTGGGTGTCGACCCATTCAGCTACGAAGTCCGCCAAGACCTAGGACTTGATGGCCTTCCGAGGAGCGAACGAGATTGTCTCGCCCATGATTTCCACCGCCCACTTTGCAATCCTACCCGAGGCCTCTCGGCACTGGATGATCTCCCCCAGGGGGAAGGATGACACCATAGTTACCGGATGAGACTCGAAGTAGTGTCGCAGCTTCCGCCGCGTTAGGATCACCGCGTACAGCAGCTTCTGAACTTGTGGGTAGCGGATCTTGGTTTCGGACAGTACCTCGCTGACGAAGTAGACTGGCCTCTGAACGGGCAATGCATGCCCCTCTTCTTGCCTCTCGACCACAATCGCGGCGCTAACCACCTGAGTGGTCGCGGCGACGTAGACCAGGAGGGCTTCTCCGGCAGCTGGGGGCACCAAGATAGGCGCCTTTGTGAGGAGCGCCTTCAGGTTCCCGAGGGCTTCCTCGGCCTCAGGGGTCCAAGTGAAGCACTCGGCCTTCCTTAAGAGGCGGTACAGAGGTAGACCTCTTTCGCCGAGGCGTGAGATGAAGCGGCTCAGAGCCGCGAGGCATCCCATGACCCTCTGTACACCTTTCAAGTCCTTGATGGGCCCCATGCTGGTGATAGCTGCGATCTTCTCCGGGTTGGCTTTGATGCCCCGCTCGGAGACGATGAACCCCAAGAGCATGCCTCGGGGCACCCCGAAAACTCACTTTTCGGGATTGAGCTTGACGCCCTTCGCCTTGAGACAGCCGATCCGGATCTGCTTGGAGGCGTCGCCGCTGGGGTCGAGGGGGACGGACTTAACCGTCTCCGCTGGCTCAAAGTTGCCGGCATGACGCTTCACGTCTGGCACCTCCTTAGAGAGGCTCTCCAGGTCGGCGATGAGGGCCTCGGACTCGGCGAGGGCCTCGGCGTACTCCACGCACTCCACGTCGCATTCGAACGTGTGTTTGTACGTGGGGCCGACGGTGATGACCCCGTTGGGGCCTGACATCTTGAGCTTCAGGTAGGTGTAGTTGGGGACGGCCATGAACTTCGCGTAGCATGGCCTCCCCAATACCGCGTGGTAGGTTCCTCGGAACCCAACCACCTCGAACGTTAGGGTCTCCCTTCGGAAGTTGGAGGGTGTTCCGAAGCAGACGGGAAGGTCGAGCCGTCCAAGGGGCTGGACGCGCTTCCCGGGAATGATCCCATGGAAGGGCGCAGCGCCTGCCCGGATGGAGGACAGATTGACACGCAGGAGCCCGAGGGTGTCGGCGTAGATGATGTTGAGGCTGCTGCCTCCGTCCATGAGGACCTTGGTGAGCCTGATGTCGCCGATGATGGGGTCGACGACGAGCGGGTATTTCCCCAGGCTCGGCACATGGTCGGGGTGATCGTCTCGGTCGAAGGTGATGGGCTTGTCGGACCAGTCTAGATAGACTGGCGCCGCCACCTTCACCGAGCAGACCTCCCGGCGCTCTTGCTTGCGGTGCCGAGCCGAGGCGTTCGCCGCTTGCCCACCATAGATCATGAAGCAGTCGCGGACCTCGGGGAACTCTCCTGCCTGGTGATCTTCCTTCTTGTCGTCGTCGCGGGCCTTGCCACCCTCCGCGGGTGGCCCGACCCTGTGGAAGTGGCGCCGAAGCATGACGCACTCCTCAAGGGTGTGCTTGACGGGCCCCTGGTGATAGGGGCACGGCTCCTTGAGCATCTTGTCGAAGAGGTTGGCACCTCCGAGGGGCTTCCGAGGGTTCTTGTACTCGGCGGCGGCGACAAGGTCCGCGTCGGCGGCGTCGCGTTTCGCTTGCGACTTCTTCTTGCCCTTCTTCTTGGCGCCGCGCTGAGTTGACGCCGCGGGAGTATCTTCCGATGGGCGACCCTGGGGCTGCTTGTCCTTTTGGAAGATAGCCTCGACCGCCTCCTGGCCGGAGGTAAACTTGGTGGCGATGTCCATCAGCTCGCTCGCCCTGGTGGGGGTCTTGCGACCCAGCTTGCTCACCAGGTCGCGGCAGGTGGTGCCAGCGAGGAACGCTCCGATGACATCCGAGTCGGTGATGTTGGACAGCTCGGTGCGCTGCTTTGAGAATCGCCGGATGTAGTCTCGGAGACTCTCCCGGCTGCTGTCGGTAGCTTCAGAGGTCCCAGGAATTCCTGGGGCGCACGTACGTGCCCTGGAAATTGCCGGCGAAAGCTTGGACTAGGTCGTCCCAGTTGGAGATCTGCCCCGGAGGCAGGTGCTCCAACCAGGCGCGAGCGGTGTCGGAGAGGAACAGGGGGAGGTTGCGGATGATGAGGTTGTCATCGTCCGTTCCACCCAGTTGGCAGGCCAGACGGTAGTCCGCGAGCCACAGTTCCGGTCTCGTCTCCCCCGAGTACTTTGTGATAGTAGTCGGGGGTCGAAACCGGGTCGGGAACGGCGCCCGTCGGATGGCTCGGCTGAAGGCTTGCGGACCGGGTGGTTCGGGCGAGGGACTCCGATCCTCCCCGCTGTCGTAGCGTCCCCCACGCCTGGGGTGGTAGCCTCGGCGCACCCTCTCATCGAGGTGGGCCCGACGGTCGCAGTGATGGTGCTCGTTGCCGAGGCGACCCGGGGCCGCAGGCGCGGTGTTGCGCGTGCGCCCGGTGTAGACCGAGGCTTCCCGCATGAATCGGGAAGTCGCGGCATGAGGTTTCGAGGGGTACCCCTGCCTTCGGGAGGCGGAGCTCTCGGCCCGTCGGACCGCGGCGCCTTCCAGGAGATTCTTGAGCTCTCCCTGGATTCGCCGCCCCTCGGTGGTTGATGGCTCCGGCATCGCGCGAAGAAGCATTGATGCTGCCGCCAGGTTCTGGCCGACCCCACTGGATGCGGGTGGTGGCCTGACCCTGACGTCGTCGGTGATGCGGTGCTGGAAGCCCTGGGGTAGATGACGTATTTCTCCGGCCGGAGGTTGGCCCGCCCATGCCTGCCCGACGTCCCGACGGATCGGCTCAAGCGCTCCTGCTCCCTCGTCGAGCCTGGCCTGCACCCCGCGGATTTGCTCGAGCTGTGGGTCATGGCCCCCCGCCTGAACGGGGACCACAACTAGCTCCCGTGGGATGTCAACGCGAGGCACCGGCCTAGGGAGGTCACCGTCCTCCGGCATGCCGAGATGGTTGCCTTCGGAGGGACCCCCTAGATCGACGTGGAAGCATTCGCGACTTGGGCCACAGTCCTTGTCGCCGAGGCTACGGCTACCGTCGGAACAGTCGGAAAGGCAGTAGTCGCATGCGGTCATGAAGTCCCGCATGTCACTGGGGTTGCCAAGTCCAGAGAAATCCCAACAGATGTTGGGCTCGTCGTCTTCCTCGGACCCAGAGGGCCCGTAGGTCGAGACGTCCGTCAGCCGGTCCCAAGGTGACCGCATACGAAACCCCAGAGGGTTTGGACTCGCCTCTACAAGAGCGCCCACCAAAGCGGGGCCGCTAGGCGGGTCGAGGTTGAATCCGAAAGACGTGGGATGGGAATCGGTCGGTACCTTTTGGTCGACGGGCGGCGATAAGGTCACGTTGGGGACTGACTGCGCCGTCGTCTCAGGTACGAGGGTGACGTCCAGCAAGCTTTTCGCGAGCGTGCTGGCGTCGTCTGCCTGCTCGGGATTGGCGTGTCGCGGGGGGACGGCGCTCGCCTTCGTCTCAAACGCGAGGTTGACGCCCGGTGCGCCCCCCGTTGGGGCGCTGGGGCCGTCGACTCGCTCGACAGCCGACGAGGCGCTGTCTCCTGCTTGGCCTTGGTTGCCCCGCCTCCTCCTCCGTCGGCGGGGGAGAGGATGGGGTGAGCTCGAAGGTTGTTCTTCCACCATGCAGGGAAGACGTCGCCGATTCCGCCGCCGGCGGGCGGGTTGTCGGCCGCCACTGTCGTTGTCGCACGGCGGTGGAAGGAGTATCATGTCGTAGCTGCCGTCGAGGGACATGAACTCAAGACTCCCGAAACGGAGCACCGTCCCGGGTTGGAGAGGTTGCTGGAGACTGCCCATCTGGAGCTTGACGGGAAGCTGTTCGTCAACACGCAGCAGGCCCCTACCTGGCGCGCCAACTGTCGGCGTTCCGAGACCGGGGGTCCCTGAGCCGACGAGTGAATGTCGCCGCGTGCCCCAGCCCAGATGGGTCGAGCGCGAGGGCGAGCGCGAAGGGGGGAGAGCGAGGCGGCCGGAGACCGGCGTGAGAGAGGTGGGAATCCCGCGGCCTTCGTGTTCGTCCCGCGCCCAGGTCGGGTGAGCTTGCAGTAGGGGGTTACAAGCGTCCACGCGGGAGAGGGAGCGAGCGGCCTCCAGCGAGCGCCTGTCTCGTCCTCGTCCCCGCGCGGCCAACCCTCCCTAAGAGGGCCCTGGTCCTTCCTTTTATAGGCGCAAGGAGAGGATCCAGGTGTACAATGGGGGTGTAGCAGAGTGCTACGTGTCTAGCGGAGGAGAGCTAGCGCCCTAAGTACATGCCGTTGTGGCAGCCGGAGAGATTTTGGCACCCAGCTGGTGTGATGTCGTGGCCGTCGGAGGAGCGATGGAGCCTGGCGGAGGGACAGCTGTCGGGGCGGTTGAATCCTTGCTGACGTCCTCTTGCTTCCGTAAGGGGGCTGAGAGCCGCCGTCGTCACAGAGTATGCGGGGCACCATCATTGCCTATCTGGCGGAGCGAGCCAGATGGGACGCCGGTCTTGTTCCCTGCGGCCCGAGTCAGCTCGGGGTAGGGTGATGATGGCGCCTCCTGTTGACGTGGCTGGTCTGCGCCCTAGGTTGGGCGATGTGGAAGCTCCTCCAAAGCCGAGGTCGAGTCTGTCTTCCGTGGCCGAGGTCGGGTCCAAGCCCTAGGTTCGGGCGAGGCGGAGATCGCCGGCTGGTGCTGGGGTGGAGTCCAAGCCCTGGGGTCGGGCGAAGCGGAGTTTGTCGTCTTCTGGGGCCGAGCCCAAGTCCGAGCCCTGGGTCGGGCGAGGCGGAGATCGTCGTCTTCTGGGACTTAGCCCGAGTCCGAGCCCTGGGTCGGGCGGAGTTCGCCGTCTTCTGGGACTTAGCCCGAGTCCGAGCCCTGGGTCGGGCGGAGCGGAGTTCGCCGTCTTCCGGGACTTAGCCCGAGTCCGAGCCATGGGTCGGGCGGAGTTCGCCGTCTTCCGGGACTTAGCCCGAGTCCGAGCCCTGGGTCGGGCGGAGTGGAGTTCGCCGTCTTCCGGGACTTAGCCCGAGTCCGAGCCCTGGGTCGGGCGGAGTTCGTCATCTTCCGGGACTTAGCCCGAGTCCGAGCCCTGGGGTCGGGCGAAGCGGAGCTTCCTATGGTGCCTTCGGCGGGGCCTGACTGCCTGTCAGTCTCACTCTGTCAAGTGGCACCGCAGTCGGAGTGGCGCAGGCGGCGCTGTCCTTCTGTCAGGCCGGTCAGTGGAGCGGCGAAGTGACGGCGGTCACTTCGGCTCTGCCGGCTGGGGGGCGCGCGTCAGGATAAAGGTGTCAGGCCACCTTTGCATTAAATGCTCCTGCGATTTGGTCGGTCGGTGCGACGATTTGGTCAGGGTTGCTTCTTGGCGAAGGCAGGGCCTCGGGTGAGCCGGAAATATGTTCGCCGCTGAAGGGGGGCCTCGGGCGAGACGGAAATCCTCCAGGGTCGGCTGCCCTTGTCCGAGGCTAGGCTCGGGCGAGGCGTGATCGATTCCCTTGAATGGACTGATCCCTGACTTAATCGCACCCATCAGGCCTTCGCAGCTTTGTGCTGATGGGGGTTACCAGCTGAGAATTAGGAGCCTTGAGGGTACCCCTAATTATGGTCCCCGACAATATCCATTCATCTTCCTTCACACGTAAGCCCATGATATTTAGGCTGTGTTTTGATCCACCCTCGTTTTTAAAAACTGATTTCTAGATTTAGTTTCTAGAAACTAGCTTTTAAAAAAAGGCAATTGTGTTCTTGCCCCTTGATGGAAGTGCAATTGTGATTTTGCCCCTAAAAACCGACTTTGTGATTTTGGTCCTCTTTTTTTTTAAAATGAAAGATTAGTCCGTCCCTTCTTCTGTTAGATGGCAGTAATGATGTGAAATAGGACATAAAAAACAAATTTATCCTTTAATCGTAATTATGGTTTTTACCCCTTCTTGACTGTTATGTAATTAAATTATGTTTTTATCTTGTTTTTCTAAAGGAGGGGCAAAATCGCAATTATGACAAAAGGATAAATTTGTCTTTGTATATCCTATTTCACATCGGCCATCTAACAAAAGTAGGGATAGACTTGTTTTTTATTTAAAAAAGAGATCCGAAATCATGAAGTCGGATTTTGAGGGATAAAATCACAGTTACACTTCTATACCGAGACAAGAACACAATTATCCAAAAAAAACTAGGAGGTGTTTAAATCCACCTAGTTTTTTAGAAACTATTAGGGCTAGTTTGGAAGCTCTATTTTTACAAGGGATTTCTATTTTTACAAAGGAAAATAAACTAATTTTGCTTGAGAAAATAAAAATTACTTGGAATAATGGGGTTTCCAAACTAGCCCTTAGTTTTTTAAGAAACTAGGCATGTGTTTGGTTTCGGAACGATGTGGGTCGGGTCGAAGCCGACCTATTTTTCTGGATTGGGTCGGACCCGTTCCTTGTTTGGTTTCAATGACACGTTGAACCTAGTTTTTTATTTGATTATAGGGTTAAAGTGGGTTAGAGCTGCACCATCACTTGTTTGTTTCGTGATGAAGGATGAATTGAATATGGTCACCTTACTGGTCATATTACCACACTCAGGATAATATCTTGAATTCAATAAGAAGACATCATTCAAAATAAATGAAACTGACACTATTTTAATATTTGAGGAATCCATAAGCATAAGATATAAATAAATTAAAGCCTTTATTGACTAAGTCGTAAATTTTTTTGTGACGAGGTCTCATTGTTATATTTTAGTCATAATTAAAGGAACATCCCAACAATATCTAGATGCATTTCAGTGAATTTGTAACGTTTACCATCACTAGCAGGCTTGTCTAGGCAGTGACGAACAATGACATTTACCTGTTCGACGACAGCACTGGAAAGGCTCGTGGGTTGTGCCTACTAGAGAACACGCCGACATCGGAGGGTAGGCTAGCGGGGGACTGATGACGGAAGGCAGGCAAGGGATTAACGTCGGAGGGTAGGCTGGTGGGGTCTCTCGTCCCAGTAGGCCGGCAGTGGCGGCGTGCTCCTGTGTTGGTATCGAGTGAATAAGACATGGGTGATGAGAAGGTGGAGAGAAAGTGAGTCGAAATGGTTCGTTTGTTTTTGAGGAATCACTAGAACCCATATTTTGAATAAGTATTTCGACCCAGAATCAATCTGACCCACGAGCCTTTTAAACCAAACACGAGTTGTTATGGGTTAAACCCGTTCCAACCCGCGTCAACCCGCTAACTAAACACAAGATTGTCGTGTCCAGATTTTCACAAAAGAACATGCCCCTCTTCCTCCGCGCTCTCGAAGCCGCCTCTTCGTGCCCTCCCGCGCGCTGGCTCCCACCCGCCGCCCTCCCCGGCCTACCCGCCGCCGGTTCCCGTCCAGCCGCACGCGCCTTCCTCCTCCTTTCTACACCCTATCGGCGCGGCCTCCTGTGATGCCCTGCCCCTGGCCGTCGGCGAGTGATTCGCCACGACGTGAGCGCGCGTCGCTGCCAAGTGTGGCACACTGGTAAATGTTTTCTGTCTATTATTTTCTCAACCCCAATCTCCAGTCTGTTACAGCTTAAAAGACACTTAATAGGCCAGCCCACTCAACATTCACACACACCACTTACAGCCCAATATTACAGCCCAATAGACTCCACGACACCAGGCACCAGCACACGCACAATCCTGATCCTTCAGCCTTCCGCTTCGCCTGCTTCAGAGCCGGCTCCTTCTGCTTCCTATGCTATGGCACCTCATGCGTGACATCTCCCCATCCCGTTGTTCTCCGATTTTGGGGGGGCGTTCCATGCCCGCTCCGGTCTGCTCCTCCAGAGCCCGGAACAGCGGAGCGCGCTACGACATTGATCGGCAGCCGTCCATCCCTTTCCAGCTCTCCAGAGCCTCCGCCGGTGCGTCCGGCGACTGATTTGCAGGTACTCACGGACTTGTATTCGCAGATGCTGCATAAGGTCGAGCTCATACAAAATGGTTCTATGCCAGTGCGTATCTGTTGGAAATGCTCAGCTGCTAGCTTTTCCTGCTAGATCTACCAAGTCTTGAGAGCACCCAGTTTCATGTTTTAAAACAAATCATTTTCCTGCAAGAGCTCTACGTGGTATGGAGACAGCAAATATATTTTCCTTTGGTTCACTTCAATTTTGACGCACCATACTCCTTTATTGCCATTGCCAACATTGTTTTCTTGATTTTCTGCCTTCATATTTTCTTGATTAAATCTTTTTGATTGATAATTCTAGTTCGAGACAAAATATGAAGCTGGTTCTTTTCTTATGAACTGAATGTTTATTCTGATACCCAAAGACCTCCCTTCAAACATAGTCACTGTATGCCTCGAAACAAAGTATTGTCTTAAGACACCGCATCTTATGCGCAAGGAGCCCTGTTGCTCCCATGAGCAAAATCAATCCAGACCACACCCTCCACATCTAACGGTGCTGCGTCAGGGGGTTTTTTGTAAAATGTACAGAGTTGCAAAGAACATTTTACAAAAACCTCCTGACGCAGCACCGTTGGATGTGGAGGGTGTGGTCTAGATTGATTTTGCTCATGGGAGCAGCAGCGCTCCTTGCGCACAAGATACGGTCTCTTGTCTTAAACTACTCCACTTTATTCATGCATGTTGCTTCTGATCAGACAGTATTATTATAGTGACTAGCACTATATTAATTTATTCTTTTCTGAAGGCAATCTGAGCACACGGGAACATTGTGAGAGGCTGGGTGCCCTGTCCGGTGCTACATTCGGTATATGGCATCCGGTGTACACTGTAGTATCCAGTGCCCTCTGCTGTGTTGTTTTTCTTTACAATATCGAAAATATACTATTTCTATTATTTTCCTTTCATTCAGCTCTCTAATGAGCTATAAAAGAATTCAGGGGCAGATATGTCATTTTACATGTCAGTACAGAGAATCCGTTTAAAAAATCAGGATTGACAAACACTCAGCTTTTCTAGACAGCAGATTATCTGGAAAGCGGCTTCTCAGAACATGAGGCTTTTTAGATTAGCTTTTCTCAGAAAAGTGGATTCAAACAGGGCCTAAATTAGTGTATCTACATGCAGCCCAACATCAAAAACTTGATATTGAATTTAAAATCCATGTTCACTTCTCAAAGTTAGCAAATTTAACTAAGTTTTACTATAGATGGCTCAATGACAGTAAGCTAATTGATGCAAATAAGTGAGTCTAGATGTATGTGTGGACCCATGTTCAAACCGAGCACCTGCATCTAAACATCACGTTCCCACAATGTGCTGTTGAATGGAATCCCAGGAGAAGCCACATCTCATAGGCGGGGCCTTCGGCAGGGTGATCCCTTATCGCCTATGTTGTTTATAGACGCTTTGGTGTATTTGGTTTAAAAGGCTGAAGAGGATGGGCTGCTTCAACCCCTGTCTTCAAGGGTTCTTCAACACCAGATTTTTCTCTATATGTGGATGTTGTTAGCTTCCTCAAGCTGGCTGCTAGTGATATTGCTTTCATCATGGATGTGCTTCACTTGTTTAGGGGAGGGTTCTGGTCTTAAAAACAATGTGCAAAAGAGTAGTATTTTTCCTATAAGGTGTGAAGATCAAAACTTGATGGTCATTCAAAGCATTCTGCCATGCAACATCTTGGATTTCCCATGTCAATACTTGGGCTTGATAGGATTGCCAATCAACTATAGGGGTGGAAGGCTGACTTAATAACAAGGGCTAGTTGGAGGGTTAAAGTTTAGTTTGTGCTCATAGGAATGTTGATCTACCTTGCTATGGCTACTGACATTCCTTCTTGGGTTTTCAAAGCAATTGATAAAATCAGACGAAGATTTCTATAGAGAAGGAAGGATGCCAAAGGCGGGCACTGCCTCGTGGCGTGGGGAAAGGTTTGTCGCCCCCTTGAGCTTGGCGGACTTTGCATTGTTAAGGCCCATTCTATTGCTAAGGCCCGCTGGCCTCTATATATTCTCTATACAGTCCCTATGGACAGATTATCATTCCTTGATCCCAAGGTTAGCATGGTATTGGAGCCAGAGGTCTTGAGTTCGAATCCTGGTAGAGACTTTATTTATGTCTTCGCTTCTTTATTTCCACATTTGCGCCTTTCTCTTTGGTTGCACGTGAGTGGGTTATTTCTATGTTTGCGCCTTTCTCTCTGGGTGTACGTGAATGGGAGTGTTCAAGTATATAAGTGGATTGTCTACCTTGTCCTAACAACTTAAGCTTTTGGGTTGAACTGGTTAGTGCGTCCACTCTAATTGGTATTTCAATTCTTCTAGAGCTATCTTGGGCTAGGGATGAAAACGGTCGGAAACGGTATTTTTTCGGTAATCACTTTTTACTTTAATTGTGAGTAAATAGGATATAGAATATACAATACAAATTTGTATTCTTGTTTTTAACATCCATCTTGTTAAGATTCATAAAAGATAAACCACAAATTCATCCTATATTTTCTTAAATAATAGATATAAACTTCGGTATGGATTCGGAAATAAATTCGGTAATTTTTTCAACTTTTTATGTTGTAGGGAGAAAATAATACATAAAACAATGTATATAATATTTTATTCATATTTGTACTAATGTGCTTGATAACATAAGAAAAGATCAACATCAAATTTTATACATATCTATTTTAAAATATTAAATTTGTCCTAACAGTTCGGATTACCACTTTCATCCCTATCTTGGGCACTCCGCATGAGATGGCTTTGGCTCCAAAAAACTGAGTCGAATAAACCATGGGCTGATTTACCTATCCAATTCCTAGCCAAAGCCCAGACACTTTTTCTATTGCTTTGATTTCTAAGGTTGGGGACAGCACATCCACCCTATTTTGGACTAATCGTTGGTTGATGGGGGCAAAATATAATGGAAATAGCACCAAGGTTGTTTGCTGCTGTTCCTAAGAGAATTACAAGAACTGTTCTTGAAGCCCTCACTAATTATCACTGGATTTCGGATGTTCAAGGTGCTTTTAACAGTTCAAGTAATTGTGGCTTATATCTAGATTTGGGACTGTCTCAGTCGGATGGAGTTACAACAGGGGGTGGCTGATTCTCACATTTTCCAGTAATCGCATAATGGAAAATATTCAGCCAAAGTTTCGTATGAGAGTTTTTTTTGTTGGCTCGGTTCCTTTTGAACCTTATGAGAAGATTTGACGTTCTTGTGCCCTTCCTAAATATGATTTTTTTTTCTGTGGTTGGTGGTGCACAACAAATGTTGGATAGCAGACAAGCTGGCTCGTAGAGGCCTCCCCCACAATGACTGGTGCCTGCTGTGTGACTAGGAAGTAGGAAGATGAAATAGTCAGCCATCTGCTTCTCTCTTGTATGTTTGCGTGAGAATTTTGGTTCAAAATCCTAAGGCCTTATGGCCTGCAGACCCTTGCACCATAATCTTGAAGGTAGGAGTTTCTTTCTCTGGCGGACATAGGCTGAAGAGAGAACTAAGGGGTTGACAAGAAAAGGTTTCAACTTCCTCGTTATCCTGGGAGCTTGGACTTTGTGGAAGATACGGAATGGTTGATTTTGATGGCCTCTCCCCATCATATGATTTCAGCTTCTGCTCGCTTTGGTGAAGAAATAGATTTATGGATGATGGCTGACGCCAAAAGGTTGGTGTTCCTTTCAGCCATGGCTGAGGATTAGTGGTAGTTGGTCTGCTATCATCTATGTTGTGGATACTGCTTTCTTGTATAAGAGGTTTTGGCCACCATGAGCTAGCCATTTGAGTTTTGCAAAGCCTTTAGAGACCTAGTATACTTTTTCTTCTTAATATAATGATACGTAGTTCTCCTGCGTATTCGAGAAAAAAATTCTAACGAAATTCACTAGAATTTATTTGATATGGCACATTATCCGTCTGTTTGGTTGCTTGCATGAGTAGAGAAAATGCACATATGGATCCTAAAGCAGTAATGTTTCGTTGGCGTCTCCACGTATACAGGCTCAACTCGTGCAAAAAAGGACCCGGTGCCAGACTCGCAGGAGACGCCCGCCCTCATGCACAGGCACAGGCGGGGCGCATGCACTGGCACGTAATCCAAGAAGCTTTTTAGTTTGTTTTTTCATTATATCTTCTAATTAAAAGATTTTATCACCAAACCTTTTTCATATTTGTGTTTCTGAGTTTTTTGAACAAAACTAGACCACTCATGTTATATGTATTTCAAAATTTTATTTAATCACAGTCTTCTGCTCATCGAACCAAACAACGTCCGCACCAGCTTGAATTGATCTGTACAAACAACCAAACAAATATGTCTTACATGAGCTCAACCAGGTTCTGCTCATCTTGGCTCGGCTCGGACAGCCTAGCTGGGCACCTACATGCAACCAATCAGACAGTATGATATTTAGGTACTTCTTGAAGATTATATATAGCCCGGTTAAATGTGTGATCCATGTCAAAAGGTGGACCTGAAATTTGAAAACATTACACTCACACCTTAAATTATTAAATTTGTTTCAAGGCCAAGTAGCAATATATATACACCCACATGCATCTCTACCAAATTTGAAATGTCTTATCATAAAATTCAAGCTCTAGGTCCATATATACCTCATCCTCTAAAAATGATCCATATAGATCTATCTCTACATGTAAACAAAACCTAGCCATGCATCACAATTGATGTCACTCTAGCTGATCTACAAAATCATCGAGAGACCTAGTGTCATGTGGGGCCGCACCTATACGCGGGCCCGCGACGCCAGGAGAGCTGAGGCTCGGGCGTTCAAGGTGGGCGCCAACAGCAGCTCACCCAAGGAAGGTTCGTCCAAGGAAAGTGGCAGCAGCTCAACCAAGGAAGGTCCGTCAAAGGAAAGTGGCTAGATTAGTGGCCAAATTGATAGGCCTTAATTGTAGGGGAGATTGGTTTCCAAATAAGTCATTTCCTAAATTAGAAGTTACCTAGTTGGTCAGGCCAGTGGCCTATTTATATGGAACCGCGAGGCAATGAAGGGAATAAGAAAGATATCACCTTAATCTCCCATCTCCCTATACTCTCTAAGCCTACGGAGGAGGAATACCTCGCCGGAGAAGACAGACGGCGGATACGAGCTATGTAGCCGCGGTCTAGCTGCTCGAGGGCTTAACGCCCTTGACAACCTGGTATCACGATCCCGGTGATCCTCTTCCCGGTCCACCACTACACCAGCCGCCACCACCTCACCACCACCCCCAGCCGCCGCACCAACTTCACCAACGTCCTCTGTGGCGTCCTGCGCTCCAGCCATGGGCGATTCTAACGACTTCAAGGCCTTTGCCGAGGCTCTCAAGTCACTGCAGGCGTCCGTCGCGGCCAACGCCCAGGCCATCGCCAGCCTCACAGCCGACCGCACGCCCGCCTCAGGCGACAAGATCAGCTACGGCGAGCACCATGGGGACCGGCCACCGAGGTTCCAAAAGCTGGACTTTCCTCGGTACGATGGTAAAACCGATCCTCTCATCTTCATCAACCGCTGCGAATCCTACTTCCATCAGCAGCGCATCATGGAGGAGGAGAAGGTCTGGATGGCATCCTACAACTTGGAGCACGGGGCGCAGATGTGGTATATCCAGGTCCAGACGGACGAGGGTACTCCATCGTGGCGCTGGTTCAAGGATTTGCTCAATCTGCGCTACGACCCTCCTCTCCGCGCCGCGCCTCTCTTCGAGCTGGCTGATTGCCGCCGCACGGGGTCCGTTGCGGACTATCAGGACCGCTTCCAGGCGCTCCTTCCACGTGCAGGACCCCTCGACGAGGCACAACGGGTCCAACTATTCAAGGGGGGTCTCCGTCCCCCGCTCAGCCTTGACGTCCAGGTACACAACCCGCAGTCCCTAGCGGCTGCCATGAGCCTGGCGTGCCAGCTGGAGCTTCGGGAGCAATATACACCGACGCCTCCCAAGGGCGCGCCCCGTGGCCTGCTGCCGACCCCTGCACCGCGACTAGCTTTGCCTGCTCCGCCGGCTGAGAAGGCAGCCACGCCCGCGGTCATGGCAGATGGGCGTAGGCGCCTATCCATGCAGGAGCAAGAGGAGCGCCGACGGCAGGGCCTCTGCTTCAACTGCAACGAGCGCTACACACGGGGGCACAACCGTGTCTGTACACGGATCTTCTACATCAACGGCGTCGAATTGGACACTGCCGACGAGTCCGCCACGGGGGAGGACCACGACACGGAAACGCCGGTGTTCTCCCTTCACGCCGTCGCCGGGGTATTCGTCGGCAATACGGTACAACTGCAGGTGGTCGTCGGCACCGCTACTTTCGTCGCGCTCATCGACACGGGCTCAACACATAGCTTCATCGGGGAAGCGGCTGCGCAACGCTTGGGGTTAACCATCGAGCCGCGGCCTCGACTCACGGCAACGGTGGCCAATGGGGAGCGCGTGGCCTGCCCGGGCGTTCTTCGCCAAGCTCCGGTCGACGTGGGCGGCATGGTATTCGGCGTCGATCTCTTCGTAATGCCCTTAGCCGGGTTCGACGTCGTCCTCGGCACGCACTGGATGGCCACGCTCGGGCCCATTGTATGAGACTTCACCGCCCGCACCATGGCATTCCAGTGGGAGGGGCGCTACGTCTACTGGCGCGGCGTGGCACCTCCATCCGCGCCGACTCTCCTCGCCGCCACAGCCGACGACACCCTCATCGACGGGCTGTTACACGCCTTCGCCGATGTATTCACCGAGCCGATCGGACTGCCTCCAGCACGGGGCCGCGAGCACCACATAGTCCTCAAGCCGGGCTCCTCCCCGGTGGCGGTGCGCCCGTACAGGTACCCTGCGGTGCACAAGGACGAACTTGAGCGGCAGTGTGCCGCCATGATCGACCAGGGCATCGTCCGCCGCAGCGACTCAGCGTTCTCGTCCCCGGTCATCCTCGTCAAGAAGCCGAACGGGTCGTGGCGCTTCTGCGTCGACTACCGCGTGTTGAACGCGCTCACTGTCAAGGACGCGTTCCCGATCCCGGTCGTCGACGAGCTCCTCGATGAGCTCCATGGCGCACGCCTCTTCACCAAGCTGGACCTGCGGTCGGGGGTATCACCAAGTACGGATGCGGCAGGAGGACACCCATAAAACGGTGTTCCGCACCCACGACGACCTCTACGAGTTCCTGGTGATGCCATTCGGGCTGTGCAACGCTCCAGCCACATTCCAGGCTTTGATGAACGACGTCCTGCGAACCTACCTCCGCCGGTTTGTGCTTGTCTTCTTTGGCGACATCTTGTTATACAACACCTCATGGGCGGACCACCTCCGGCACCTCCGCGTCGTCCTCAACACCCTGCGCCAGCACCGACTCTTTGTCAAGAGGTCCAAGTGCTCATTTGGTGTTGACTCCGTCGCCTACCTTGGCCATGTCATTTTAGCGGCTGGCGTCGCTATGGACCCTGCAAAGGTCCAGGCCATCCACAATTGGCCCCAACCTCGATCGGCGCGAGCCGTGCGTGGCTTCCTCGGTTTGGCAGGCTACTACCGCAAGTTCGTCCACAACTATGGCGCCATTGCAGCACCCCTCACGGCACTCCTGAAGAAAGAGGGGTTCGTGTGGTCCGACGAGGCAACCGCCGCTTTCAGTGCCCTCAAAGGGGCAGTGACGATAGCACCGGTGTTGACATTACCGAACTTCACCAAGCCCTTCGTCGTGGAGTGCGACGCGTCCACCTATAGCTTCGGGGCGGTGCTCATACAGGAGGCTCATCCGATCGCCTTCTTCAGCCGACCGATGGCACCACGCCATCGCTCCCTAGCGGCCTATGAGCGGGAACTCATCGGGCTGGTGCTTGCCGTACGGCATTGGAGGCCGTACCTGTGGGGGCGACGCTTCGTCGTCAAGACAGACCACTACAGCCTCAAGTACCTCCTCGATCAGCGCCTAGCGACCATTCCGCAGCATCATTGGGTGGGCAAGCTCCTCGGGTTCGACTTCTCCGTTGAGTACAAGTCAGGAGCAACGGAGACGGTGGCCGATGCGCTCTCGCGCCGCGACATCGACGAGGACGGCACGGGGACTCTCCAGGCAATCTCAGCTCCTCGCTTCGACTTCATCAGCCGCCTCCGACACGCCCAGGTTACTGAGCCCGCTCTGGCTGCCATCCACGACGAAGTCAGAGCAGGCACACGCACTGCTCCATGGGCGGTGGCCGACGACATGGTTCTCTACGACAGGCGCCTGTACATCCCACCGTCCTCGCCACTTCTGCAGGAGATTGTGGCGACTGTCCATAATGACGGACATGAGGGCGTCCAACGCACACTACACCGCCTCCGCCGTGACTTCCATTTTTCCAACATGCGTCGTGTTGTGCAGGACTTCGTACGGGCATGCCCCACTTGTCAGCGGTACAAGTCGGAGCATCTTCACCCGGCAGGTCTCCTCCTGCCACTACCGATCCCCACCGTCGTTTGGGCAGACATCGGCCTCGACTTCATTGAAGCACTGCCCCGTGTCAACGGGAAGTCGATGATCCTCTCCGTCGTCGACCGCTTCAGCAAGTACTGCCACTTCATCGCCCTCGGCCACCCGTACACCGCCGAGTCTGTGGCACAGGCCTTCTTCGCCGACATTGTACGCCTCCATGGCATGCCGCAATCCATGGTGTCCGACCGCGACCCGGTGTTCACCTCGACGTTCTGGCGTGAGCTCATGTGGCTCATGGGCACTAAGCTGCACATGTCGTCCGCCTTCCACCCACAGTCAGATGGCTAGACGGAGGCGGCCAACCGCGTCATCATTATGTACCTCCGCTGTTTCACAGGCGACCGTCCTCGACAATGGCTTCGCTGGCTGCCGTGGGCCGAATACGTGTACAACACGACATACCAGTCCTCACTCCGGGAGACGCCATTCCGGGTGGTGTATGGTCGTGTCCTGCCCTCCATCCGCTCTTATGAGCCTGGTGAAACACGGGTGGATGCGGTCGCACGCGACATGGAGGAATGCGAGGCATTCCTCGCCGATGTGCGCTATCGCCTCGAGCAGGCTCAGGCAGTGCAGAAACGCCACTACGACAAGCAACACCGGCTAGTGACATACGCAGTCGGCGACTGGGCGCTCCTTCGACTTCGCCAGCGAGCTCCGTCCTCACTGCCACAATAGACAACGGGCAAACTGAAGCCCCGCTTCCTAGGGCCATACCGCGTCATCGAGCTCATCAACAACGTCGCCGTTTGCCTAGAGCTACCACCACAGGCCCGCATTCATGACGTCTTCCACGTGGGCACCCTGAAGAAGTTTGTAGGGGCACCTCCATCCGCCCCACCGCCCCTACCCGACATCCATCATGGGGCGGTTGTTCCAGAGCCAGCTCGGGTGGAACGCGCTCGCCTGGCACGGGGTGTTCAACAGGTACTGGTCCAGTGGCGGGGCGAACCAGCAACTTCGGCGACCTGGGAGGACCTCGACAAGTTTCGCGCCACCTACCTAGATTTTCAGCTCGAGGACGAGCTGGACCTCGAGGGGGGAGAGATGTCATGTGGGGCCGCACCTATACGCGGGCCCGCGACGCTAGGAGAGCTGAGGCTCGGGCGTTCAAGGTGGGCGCCAACAACAGCTCACCCAAGGAAGGTTCGTCCAAGGAAAGTGGCAGCAGCTCAACCAAGGAAGGTCCGTCCAAGGAAAGTGGCTAGATTAGTGGCCAAATTGATAGGCCTTAATTGTAGGGGAGATTGGTTTCCAAATAAGTCATTTCCTAAATTAGAAGTTACCTAGTTGGTCAGGCCAGTGGCCTATTTATATGGAACCGCGAGGCAATGAAGGGAATAAGAAAGATATCACCTTAATCTCCCATCTCCCTATACTCTCTAAGCCTACGGCGGAGGAATACCTCGCCGGAGAAGACGGACGGCAGATACGAGCTACGTACCCGCGGTCCAGCTGCTCGAGGGCTTAACGCCCTTGACACCTAGCTTGCTAAGACATTGCAACTTGGATCCGTGACTGAAATGTTTCTGGTACCAAAGTGGGTTTCCTCCATCGTACCAGCAAAACCACATCCGCCTCCCTTGAGCTTACTATTATTTCAGACATATACCAGCTCAGTCTAAACAGTGGCAGCTCAAAGATGAAAAAAGACTTTTACTGTATAGTGATCATTTCCCACAGCTCAAATGATTAAACTGATTAGCAGGTAGAAATCAGGTGCTTTTATACTAGCAGATTTTGGTAAAATGTACAAACTTGTTCTCCACCTCTTCTAAGCTAAACTGTAAAATACAAGTATGTATAACTATGTCAAACACCAAATTAAATAACATTTTATTTTAAGATAGATATAACTATGTTACTTTCATGTTTCCAAACTATATATTCTATAAGGGCTATGGTTTGTTGATGTTTTACATGTTTGATCAGAGCTTTTCAAAATGCGAAAGGGCCTCTAGCTTAGTTGGTTAGGTGGTCTGAGTAGCACTCCTCAGGTCCTGGGTTTGATTCCCCCGTGCGAGCGAATTTCAGGCTGAGGTTAAAAAAGTCACTCGTTGGTTCCCTTGGTTGGTATGGGTGAACCGACCTATGGTGGGCAGGCCCTCGTGTAAGGGGATGGCCGTGTGGGTTGGGCCTCAAAGCACGAGTCAAGGCCCGAACCATAGGGGGCAGCATCCCCATGTATGATGGGGTCAGCTTTCGTGGCTTTTCTCTACCGGGCTCCGGTTGAGCTCTTGTTAGTGAAATACCATTGGGGCGGGTTTTCCCCATCGGCCGAGTTTTTTCTCTCCAAAATATCAAGTATTTATAACTAGGGTGAGTTCATGCTCACTTTCCTTAAGTTGGATGTTGGCAATTGTGCTTAGGCAACTTAGCTATTTGATTTTATTAATTCATCTCTAGTTTATTCAAATATAATTAGTTATGATTTAATCTAACAAGGCGCCCACAAAAAAATAATCAAATATTTTATCAGAATTTATATATCATTTCTTTTTTCTAGTCATTGTAATTTGTACTATTCAATAGACACATGTTTATGAAAATATTATAGAGATGCAAGGCAGGTTATCTGTAAACCCGTAAATAGACTAAATTTTTACAAGTTACCCACAAATTTGTAAAAAAGATTAGCCTATTTGTGGGTTTACAGAATACCCGACGTACATCCCTCAAATATTAAATAAAAAACTGAGGGTGGTTGAAAACATACAGGGAGTGCTTGAAGATGGCTTTGTCGCTGCCAAGAAGTTATACTCATCTTTTGCAATTGAAGACGAACCATTTCATCGTGAGGTTGATTGTCTAATGAATATTAGACACCACAACATACTCTTGTTTGTTGGTTACTGTGCTGAAACACATGAAGTGGTTGTGCATCAAGAAGGGAAAAATATTTTTGCGGAAAAACGAGAAAGATTACTTTGCTTCGAATATTTGCATAATGGAAGCCTTCACAAGCATCTGACTGGTATGATTGTGGAATAAATTAAACATGTGTTCTAGTTACTCGAAATGGATGGGATTTTCTTTCTGAGTACTCCATTGAATCCAAAATACTTTGCACTTTTGATTTTGCATGGTCTTCCATGTGTTTGAAATATGTAATAAAGTTATGAGATTATGGTTGCACTTTCCAAGAAAAAAATGCAAACATATAACTGGTTTAAGAGTAGATATCTTAAAAGTTATTGATTGTCAATACCTGGGCTAGTTTAACTATACTCTGTTCAAAATGTCATACATGTAAGACTAGGGCAGTAGACGTGTGAAATATACGTCAGCATAAGCTTTATAAACCATAATTATATTGGTTAAACTTTTACAGCACACTGTTAGAATACTGTTAGGGTTAGGGTTAGGGTTACCCCTACTGTAATGGGCTTAGGCCCACCTAACTCTTCTATTTAATACACTCCCAACCCAAGATTAGGGTTAGGGTTTCACATATTCCAACTTGGTACCTAGCTTGGTTTCTCTCCTCCCTCCCTCCTTCCCACAACCGTCGGCCCCCCTTGCCCCTAGCCGCCAGCCCCTCCCCCCAGCCGTTGGCGCTCCCGCTTCCTCCGACGTTGGTGATCCTACCCTCCCCGGCGCGAGCCTCCCCCACACAGGCATTGACTTCACCCTCCTCTCGGCCGCCGCCGTTGGCGCTGGTTGCCTCGCCGACGCCGGTCGCAACCCACTCCCTAACACCCTCACAGGTAGTGACTTCACTCTTCGGCACAAGCGACCTCCCCTCTGCGATGTCCAGCCTCCTCCCCAACACGGTTGTGCTTGGGCTCGCCCCCGCTGCGCCCATCTTTTCCGGCGCGTCCGCGGTCATGGCCCCCCCTTCCCGCCATGCAGGGCCACACCCCGCAGCCTGCCTGGTGAGTGCCCCTCTCTTCCCCGCCCACCGTCCTCTGCTTCCCGAACCCGCGTGGGCTCTCACCACTTTGTCCGACCTCGCCGCGTCCTCGTCGGCACCATCGCCTCAGTCGCTGATTGCATCCTTTGCTCTGGTTGTGGCCCTTGCCACCATCCAGGATGCCATGGCTGCCGCTCAGGACCGTGAACGTGTTGCGACTCTCATTTGGGAGCACGAGCGCATCGTGGGCGTCGCTTTGACCTCTTAGATGGTTGAAGCTCAGCGCCTCCTTCTCGGTCACGTTGATGCGCCCCCCATGGCCCCAGCGGCACACCCCACCTCCAGGCTCGATGTCGTCACCATCGTTGCTCTTCATGCTCAGGCGGTCGATGTTCACAACATCCGGTCCTTGGTCTCTGACGTGTTGAATTCGGTGTCCCCCACTATGCCCGCTGCGTGATCAGGTGCTTCTCACGCTCCAATGCTACGCCCTCGCCGACCACGTCCTCGACAATGCCATTGCCTTGTTGTCTCCATCCTGGCACCAAATGGACGATGTTGTCCTCTCATGGCTCATCAACACCCTCACCGTCGAGCTATAGGACATCGTCCGCGAGCGAGAGGGCACTGCTCGCCAGGACTAGGTCGCCCTCGAGGCCTAGTTTCCCAGCAACTGGGAGGCCCAGGCTCTCCACCTCGATATCTCGTTCCGCATGTTCTCACAGGGGGACCTCTCCGTCAGTGAGTATTGTCGTCGGATGAAGGGCATGGCGAACTCCCTCCGTGATCTCGGTGAGCCTGTCTCCGATCGCACCCTTGTGTTGAACCTTCTGCATGATCTCACTCACCGCTACAACCCCCTGAAGGCTCTCATCAAGCGGACCGTGCCTTTTCCCTCCTTCCACGATGTCCGCAACGAGCTTCTCCTCGAGGAGCTCACCCTGGAGGCTGAGTCCCCCGCCTCTGCCACGACACTCTACAGTGTGCCTTCCGACGTCCAGGCGTCCCCCGGTGGCCAGCTCCCTCGCCCTCCATCTATGGGGGCCCTTGCGCGCCCTCCGACCACCCACACCCCTGGAGCTCCACGCACTGACAGCGGTCGCTAGTCCTGCAAGGGCGGCCGCGGGGGCAGTGGCTCCGCCCGGGGTGGCCCCACCGGTCATGGCGACGGCCCGACGTGGTCGTTGTTCTACAACCCTTGGACCGGGACCATCTCCATGTGATCGGGCCTAGCCACGGGTGCCTCCTCACCACGTCCTCTAGCCGACTCTCTTGGCGACACCACCCTACGGCGCCGCCCTGCCTACGACGACTCCGGCTCCATCTCTCCTGCCTTCAGGGACCCCTACCCCGACACCTTTGTCCCCTCTAGCTAGAGGATGGACCAGGCCTCCCTTGCCGCTTCGTTCGGTACCCTAGCACTGACTCCGCCCCCACCGACTGGGTGGTCGACTCTGGCGCCTCCTACTACACCACCCCTACCGAGGGCGTGTTATCTCGCTCCTATGCCCCGCACCCTCCCACCCTTTCTCTATCGTTGTGGGGAACGGTTCCACCCTCCCAGTCACCTCAGTAGGTTACTCGGTTCTTTCGGGACCGTTCTACCTCAACGACGTTCTTGTTGTCCCTCACACCATTCAGAACCTTCTTTCTGTTCTTCGCTTCACCACCGACAACTCTTTTTTCTATTGAGTTTGACCCGTTTAGTTTGTTCGTGAAGGATTTGGCTACCAGGACCCTTCTCGCCCGATGTGTTAGCTCGGGACCGCTCTACACACTTCGGCCATCCACCTCCTCCGCCTACGTGTTCTCCTCGCATGCTCTGGCTTCCACCACAACTTCCACCACTTCGCATCGTCATCTCGGCCACCCTGGACCTCACGTCATGACCAAGCTCGAGTAGTTTTGATATAGCTTGCAGCAGGGGCCATTTTAACACTGTTTGTCATGCATATTAGCTAGGTCGCCATGCTCGTCTTCCTTTTGCTACTTCTACTTCTAGGACTGAGCATGCTTTTAATCTTGTTCATTGTGACCATTGGACATCTCCTGTAGTCAGTCTTTCTGGCTATAAATACTACCTGGTGATTTTGGATGATTTCCATCATTTTCTATGGACTTTTCCTCTGCGATTGAAGTCCAACACATTTCACACCCTCTCACACTTCCTCACCTGGGTATCCATCCAGTTCTGTCGCTCGGTTCGTTTTCTCCAGTGCGACAACGACTGCGAATTCGACAACTCCGCCTCTCGCTCTTTCTTTCTCTCCCGCGACGTTCAGTTGCAACTCTTGTGTCCCTACACTTCTGCTCAGAACAGCTGGGCTGAATGTATCATTCACACCACTACCAAAATGATCCGCTGCCTTCTCTTCCACGCGTCTCTTCCTGCCAGTTTTGGGTGGAGGACCTGAACACTGCTACACATCTCCTCAACCGTCTCCTCTCCGTGGCGGTCAGTCACTCCACTCCCCACTTTGCTCTGTATGGCACAACCCAATTCTATGCCCATCTTCGGGTCTTTGGCTATGCCTGTTATCCCAACACCTCTGTCACTGCTCGTCTGCTCCTCACAAGCTCTCCCTCGCTCCACTCGTTGTCTTTTCCTCGGTTACTCCCATGACCACAAGGGGTACCAAAGCCTTGACCTCCTCACCCACCGCATCATCATCTCCCGTCATGTCTTCGATGAAGATGTCTTTCCTCTTGCTGGATCCTCCACACCTCCTGACCTTGACACTCCCTTGATTCAGATACCATTGTCGTACACTCACCCCTTCAACATGCAGCCCCATCGACTTTGCCCGCGCCGCATGCGGCCCTGTCGACCCCACTCGCGCCACGCGCGGCCCCGTTGACCCCGCCCGCCCCAAGTGTGGCCACGCCGCCTCCACCTGCGCCATGCACAGCCCCGTCGCCTGCGTTCCACGCGGCACGCTTTGCCGACCCCACCCGCGTCTACCACCGTCATGGGCGGACCGATCCCCCGCTTCCTCGGTCCGTGCCTCGGTCTGCTCCCGTGCCAAGCCGCCGGTGCACCATCCAGTCGCCATTCACCGCGACCCCGGCCATGTCCACGCGATGGTGATGCATCGCTCGGCCGGTGTTCTCCGCCCCGTCGACCGGCTGGCCACCCTTCAGCGCGAGTTCGCGATGAAAGACTTGGGCCCTCTCCACCACTTCCTCGGGATCACCGTGGAGTGGTGGCCCCAAGGCCTCTTCCTCCACCAGCGCCAGTACGTTATCGACATTCTGGAGCGTGCTGGCATGTCCGACTGCAAGGCCTTCTCCACGCCTGTCGACACTCTGGCGAAGCTCTCCGACGACGGGCCCTTGGCTATCGACGTGATAGCCTACAGGAGCCTCACCGACGTGTCCTCCAGTACCTCACATTCTCTCGGCCCAACTTTGCCCACGCCGTTCAACAGGTGTGCCTTCACATGCACACCTCGCAGCAGCCTCACTTCATCGCTCTCAAGCAGATTTTTCGCTACCTTTGTGGCTCCATCGACTTCAGCCTTCTACTTCGACCCTCCCCGACGTCTGAGCTGGTGGTCTACACCGACGTCGATTGGGTTGGCTGCCCTAACACGCGCTGGTCCATATCTGGCTACGCTGTGTTCCTGGGCGCCAACCTCGTCTCCTAGTCCTCGAAGCGACAACCCGTCGTCTCCCGCTCCAGCGCTGAGGCCGAGTATAGCGCTGTGGCCAACGGCGTGGTCGAGGCCTCCTGGCTCTGCCAACTTCTTCAGGAGCTCCACAGCCCTCTCGAGCGCTCCACCCTCGTCTACTGCGACAATGTCAGCGCGGTCTACCTCTCCACCAATCTCGTGCACATCAGCGCACAAAGCACGTGGAGATCGACCTTCACTTCGCCCGCGAGCGTGTCGCCGTCGGTGATGTTCGCGTTCTCCGTGTCTCGACCACTTCGTAGTTCACTGACATCTTCACCAAGGGGCTTCCGACTAGTGTTTTCACTTAGTTTCGATCCTGTCTCAACATCTGTATAAGATAGAATTGTGACTGCGTGGGGTGTTAGAATACTGTTAGGGTTGTATTAGTGTTTTCCTATTTCCTTGTTTACCCCTATTGTAATGGGTTTAGGCCCACCTAACTCTTTTATTTAATACAATCCTAACCTAGGATTAGGGTTAGGGTTTCACATATTCCTGCTCACACTGCAGTAAGGTTTCGTTCACAAGACACTTGACTAATCGGTTTTGCCTACATGACTACACAAATAAGTAGCTTTTGTCCACAAGACGGAAACAGGGAAAAACACCATTATAAATGTTTCTTGTCTCCATGCATAGGAAACTTAGCACATTATAGAATACACCATTATGAATATTCTGTTTCCCCTCTATGTATTTATTTTTTATGGCCCCCCTCTATGTGTTTATTGAAGTTTTGGATTGTTTGGATGGTATTTTGGATTTTTCCGTCCTAAAATGTTTCTGGAAAACCAAACAATCCAAAAAAAAAACATTACAAGGTTCACAGGCTCACTAGTATGGGGATTAGGGCATTATATTCGGAGACATTTCATTTTGTAAACTGAAGAAAAAATGCATACTAATATTTTCCTTTTCCCTGGTGTCTTGTCAATAAAAGGCACTTGCTGCATATAAAATAGATGAGTCCATTTTCCTGTAAATAAAAAATTACACCTTTGTGTTATGTTGTAGACAAATTTCCAAAAAAACTGTGGTACAAGCTCTAGTCATCAGAGTCGTAGACAAAACATGGTAGCAATAAGTTACCAACACAGTATCATATCGGCCATCTGTTTTAAATTATATTTTGCTTTAGTTTTGCCAAGGTCAAACTTCTCTAATTTTGATCAAGATTGTAGAAAAATATTTGAAGTATGGCTTGCTAGTTTATTTATCTGAACTTGTACTCAAATATTCAGTTAGAGAAGTTTGACGATAAATCTGAAGTGAATTATAATTTGGAATGGTGGGAGTAATGTAGACCTATGTTTCCTTATATTGAAATTGTAATGTGCATGTTATGTCAAAACAAGGTTGAAATTTGTTTGCAAATTTATAGATGTTAATATATATTATTTTGTAAAAACTTGATAAAATTTAGAGAAGGCTTGGTTTTGGACAAAGTAAACTATAGCTTGGAACAAAGAGTGTATAATACTATATGAAGTTTTAAGAGAATGCATTTTTATGTACTATTTAAATTGTTGATTTGAGGATCTTTTTTTTTCCTTTTTTATTGTTGACGTACATTGAGTGATATTCATGTGTTTCAGCCGAACCATGTGGGCTTCCATGGCACATTTGTTACCAAATAATAAAAGGAATTTGCCTGGGCTTGCACTACCTCCATGACAAGAACATAATTCATCTAGATCTGAAACCGGACAATATATTGCTTGATGATGGCATGGTGCCCAAAATCACGGACTTTGGTTTGTCAAGACTCTTGGGTAATGGAAAAAGCCACACGATTACACAAACAAGATAGGAACATGGTGAGCTAAATTCATAGTCAATAATGAGGGCTATCATTCCCACAGGTCGTTTTTAAATCAAAGATACCCAGATGTTTTCTTTTTTCTGGTGTCAGCCGTGACATTGCCAGGGTTCATGCATGCAGGGGTTACATGGCACCCGAGTACTTAGATGATGGAGTGATCACAATGAAGACAGACATCTATAGCTTGGGTGTGATAATCAGACACATGGTCAAAGGACGTAACTCGGCAGATACCACTGATGAAGATGTATGTTGAAGAAGGAATAATTAAATATAAAAGTTTAATTTGTGTGTATATTCTTGTAGTGACAAGGAGATCAATATATATTATTGTTAGCCAGGTACTGGCAAAGTGGTTGATTAGGCTGGAAAAGGAGATGATGATGAGGCAGCATCAGACGACCCAATCGTTATTGGAAATAGGGTACAAAGAGCAAATAAAAGCGTGCATGGAGATATCATGGAGGTGCACGCGGCCTAAACCAAAGGATAGGCCGACGATGCAGGATATCCTACTTGCACTGGAGGAAACAGAAGCAAAGATTAAATCGGTCGTTGGGCCTACTACTACAAATGCGGGGCAGGTATGTACATTTTATTTTCTATGGCAGTGTCAATTAGTCTTGATTTTTTTTTCAGTTCACGTATTTTTAATTTTAATTGCCACAGCTTTTGATTGCCAAATTTGGGCCATGGGGTGGAGATGGAGGGAAGCCACGAGACATAAAAATGGTGCCTTGCCTTTTGGACAGCATAACAATTAGCAGTGGAGTTATTATCGATTCTATCGGGTTTTCGTACACTGACCACTATGCTCAGCACCACACTACAGGGCCTTGGGGCGGTAAGGGAGGTTGTAAGAATAAGGTGAGCATGCATCAAAGAATAATGCTTTCATATCAGCCGAATCTTGATATACACACATCTTGATCCTTTTTGCCACACAATACCTGTCAAACTTAAGGTGAGATTTGTGTCACCCTGTCATGGCTCAACACTTAACTTGATCTTATAGTGGATTACAACTTGTGATTGATTCTTTAGTCCCACTATGATTAACTTTTTTAATCACATTGGCATGGTAGTGCACTTCCTTAATCCAACCACATTAAGGGGTCCAGAGATGTCTCTCTTGTTATGTATGAGGGACAAATTCTATCTTGATTCGTTCACATTTTATTCTATGTTTCATGGTACAGCCGAAAACTGCTTTGATAACTACCCAATTATAGAGTAGTACTTGACAGTGACAAAATACTTTACATAGTGAGAAACAATGATGATCTCAGGTCTAAGGATCTAGCAGGTATACCACTCAAGAACGCTTGATTGCTCATATTTAAGTTTAACATAACAATCCTAAGAACATCTCAGAGTGGGTCAATGCAACACCATGACTTTATCATGTGTCCACACTATTGATTTGATATCTCTATAGCAATGCTCAATGAATACATGCTCTGGTCTATACAAATTATTATTGTCCCTCGTAATGATATAAGACCAGGGATAGTTTTGAATAACATTACAAAACATATAGTTTTACGAATAATTCACATACTCATTAATCAGCAGAATAACTTCAATTCAAGGGATTACATTTGAACATGAAATGTTGTTTCCTTTTTCTCTTGCAGATTCAGCTAGGTTCTTCGGAGTTCCTTATAGGAGTATCTGGAACAAGCGGCCCATTCGAAAACCTAGTAAATGTTATAACATCACTTACGTTTGTCACCAATACGTGTAGCTATGGACCGTTTGGAGAAGGGCGAGGAACACCATTCCACATTCAAACACAGAACAACGGCAGGATTGTTGGCTTCTTTGGCCGTTCTGTCCAATATCTCGATGCGATTGGGGTCTACACGAACCAAGATGTGCTGCAAGTCTAGTCCATACTAGTTTTATCGATCTTATTTGTGTTTTCATTCAAGCCTTATTAGTTCGGTTCACTTCCAGGCTAGGGTCGCAAGGATCGGGCGGCCTTTGGGTGGAGATGAAGGGGTTCTTCATGGCATCACAGTAAAACCACATCACATGTTAAGAATGACAGTTTTTAATGGATATATATCATGAGTTCACTGTTGAGTCTTCATCCAGGACCTCAGTGGGCAGCAGCGCAGTGGAGGTGGAGGTCCATCGGGAGAATGTGGAGACAGCGGTCACAAGGTGAGCATTAATCAGTTGACATCTAGCTCTCGACTCTTTCCTTGGTTCTAGTCTGAAGTTAATTCTGTCCTGTTCCTCAGCAATCCGATGATTTCGCCAAATTCGGCCCGTGGGGCGGCGACGGAGGACAGCCGCAGGACATCGGAACGCTACCCCGCCGTTTAGGCTGGATCAAAATCAGGAGCGGGGTTATTATCGACTCGATCGAGTTCTCATACACTGGCCACGACGGCCAGTACCACACCGCAGGCCCTTGGGGTGGCCATGGAGGAGACAACAGTTCTGTGAGTGTGATGAACATTAAAAAAACTATCCATCGAGAATGTGGTATTCATAATTGTCCTGGGGGATAATGAAATATAACTTCTGCTTTGATTTCCTTGCAGTTTCAGCTAGCCCCGTCAGAGTTCCTTACAGGAGTGTGTGGGTCAATCGGCACATTCAACGGCCATGCAAACGTCATAATGTCTCTGACGTTTGTCACCAACGCTCGTAGCTATGGACCGTTTGGAAGAGGGCTAGGCACATCCTTCCACATCCCGGTGCAGGGCAACGGCTGCATCGTCGGTTTCTTCGGGCGGTCTGGACAGTACCTCAACGCGGTCGGTGTCTACACGGCGCCGAACCCTGAGCCAGAAGCAGCTGGGAAACAAGATGTGTGCTGTGCTAATCTATTTTAGTTATAATTTGTGTTTGGTTTTTTTTGTTGGTTTGTTCTGTCCTTGTTTTGTTTGACTCAAACTGGTTTTTGTTACTCGCACAGGGTGGTGATGAGGCCGTCGTCGCCAGGATTGGGCCTTGGGGCGGGGTTGGAAATGCTCTCCATGACATCGCAGAGAGCCCGCATCGCCTGCAGAGAGTGACGATCTTCAGCGGGACGATCGTAAACTCGCTGGAGTATTTGTACAGCGATGGCGACGGGCAGCAGCACACCGCCGGTCCGTGGGGCGGCTGCGGAGGAACTGGTCGAAAGGTGAGCCTCATCAGTCAGTCGAGTATGGAAGCTAACTGCTGGATGCCCAGATTTCTTACTGCTCTCTCTTTCTACATGTTCCTTTTTTGCAGATTCATCTTGCCCCCGAAGAGTTCATAGTGGAAGTTACTGGGACATTCCATCCATGCGCGTGGGACAGAACAATACCCAGTGTCGTGTCCTCTCTGACGCTCGTGACCAGCACGGGCAAAACACACGGGCCTTTCGGAACGCAGCTAGGAGCCGCGTTCCAGGTTCCGGTGCAGAGCGACGGCAGGATCGTTGGCTTCTTCGCCCACGGAGACAATTACATCGAAGCAATTGGCGCCTACGTGAAGAAATTGACAGAATCCAGCAACCGTTAACTCTTGGAACAACTTGCAGCTGTTCACACTGTTTCTTGGGCCATTGCTCCTTAAATTTAGTCCAGATGGCCAAGGAGCAACCAAACAGAAATCGCTATGGCAGGGAAGATGGACTAAACTGGACTGTGGCACCTCCAGCATAGCCTGCTCTTAGGTACAGTTTTTTTTTGACAGCATAAACTCTGAGTCAGAGATTAGATTAGTGACCAGACATCATCATGATATTTCGATATTGTAATAAATGAGGAATCCATCTCAGATGTTTATGTTAGCTCCTCAGTTTTTGCTTCTGAATGATTAATTTAGATCTTCCTTAGTTTTTGCAATAAACGAGGAATCTTTTCTGTCTCTTTTGAATGACTACGAATCATGTATCACCTATCAGTGTACCCATTGCAGTGAGGAGATGAGGACAAGGTGCTGACGACCTTTTTGTCCTGAGCTCCCACTGGAGTTTCTGATTGCTGCTTTACAACTTTGGTCTATACGTGTTGTTCCATCACTAGCCTAGTGAAGCCTGAAAACGTGTCTGCATGCTTGACGATTGCGTCCGGGAATGATTTGGAAAAAGAGTGCTTCCATCCTTACAATTTCCAGGATATATCCTTACAAATTCCCAAACTGGGTGACGTCGAAAAGGTGATTTATATAGCATGACGTTTTGCAGTGCCTGTCAGAGGCAAAAAAAAAATCAGGAGCGTTGAAACTGACAGAATCCGGAAGTATTCAGATAAGATTGCAGGTCCGTTGAACAGATTCATGGACATGGTAAATACGGATGTGTGGACATCGCCGACAGCAAGTCACCACCACCACCACCACATTGAGTTCCATCCACGCAAACTCACTCAGTCACCACTACATTTTTCAACAGCTCATTTGGAAGCTTCTGAAATCTTTCCATCTTCTGCCCTTGTTTTCAGATAGCAACTTGGACTGATGACAACATTGAACTGCAGAACAGGACCTCGTAGGCTGCTTCTGAAATTTGCTTTGCTTTCAGAAGCATATAATATATTCTTCCTGAACCTGTCACCGCCTCTTGGTTTTGTGAGCAACGGCTGTCGTCGGCCGCAGTCCATTGCATCCGCTGATCCTCTCATCTACACTGTTGTGCGCATGCACTGGGGCTAAGGGCTCAACCTCTGTCACAGAGATGTAAAAACTGCTCTTCACAGCTCTTTCATAACCCCGATCCCCAAAGTCAGCAACCCAACAACTATTGAAGACTACAGACCAATTTCCCTTAGCAGTTCAGCAGAGCACTTAAAATCATCACAAAGCTTATGGAAAACAGTCTCCAGAAGATTATTATACCCTTCGTCCACACTAACCAATATGGGTTCATTAAATCTAAAGCAATTCAAGATTGTTTGGCATGGGCCTTTGAATACATTTATCAATGTCAGAAATCAAAGCATGAATACATTATCTTGAAGATTGACTTTACGAAAGCCTTCGACACCATAGAACAATACAATCAAGATGATTATGAGGCAACTTGGGTTCCCTAATTATTGGATTAATTTGGTCACAGAGATATATTCTACAGCAACATCTGCAGTGCTGCTCAATGGAGTCCCGGGGAAGAACTTACAACAAAAAAGGGGTGCTAATCAAGGAGACCCTCTCTCACCGCTACTTTTTGTTCTCGTAGCAGACCTGTTACAGTGCATCATTAACAAGGCTCATCAACTTGGCCTCCTTCATCTCCCCTTGCCACCCAGAGATGGGGCTGGATTTCCGATTATACAATATGTCGATGATACAATTATTGTCATGAAAGCCTCACAAAGGGAGCTTTTCTGCTTAAAAGCTTTGCTCGAGAGTTACGCCCTATCAACAGGGCTAAGAATCAACTACGCAAAATCCTGTTTAGTTCCTATCAACACTGACAGTAAAAAACTGAACTTCTTGCTAGTCTCTTTGGTTGCAAGATTGAATCTCTTCCCTTTACATATCTGGGGCTACCGATAGGGACAACGAAGCCAAGGGTTGTACTACTGACTAACTGACCTCTCAAATCCATCTCTGCTGTCCAGTGTTGTGATTTTTCATGTACCTTTCTCTTCGATATGGGCAGGCAAGTCGTCATTTTTTAACAGCTATTTTGTTCCTTTAGCCCATCAATGAGTAAACGTAATCTAGAAAGATGATTTCACTGGTCATGAGCATATTTTGCGACAACAAAAGGGTTAAAAGTTTGTGGTGCCTATATTTAGTATGATGGTAATTAATGTTTGTTTGGTTTTTATTGCAGTCTGCATAGGTCCATTGTAAAGTGACATCACAACAATAATATGTATAATTTCGGTCGGCTAGAGGTTGACGAAAATTAGAGTTTGCCGATGAAAATTAGCTAATTCTATCGCCTTGGACTAACTTCTACTGGTTTTCGACCAACGTCCATTAGGCGATGAAAATTATTAGCTTCCATCGGATATAAGCTAGCAACCAATGGAAATTACCTCTGGCTAACTTTTAGGGCTAGTTTGGGAACCTCATTTTTCCAAAATAAATTAGTTCATTTTCCCTTGAGAAATTGGAAATCACATGGAAAAATGAGGATGGCAAACTAGCCCTTATCGGGTAGACACTGGCCGATGAAAATCAGCTAACATAGGATTGGTGAGGCGGCCAGAGGTGGGTAAATAGAAGCCAATCAAATTTTGCTGCTAAGAACTGAAATTGAGCACTTAACTTTATTTGAGATGAAGAAAGCGCTCAAACCAAAAGCACATTATAAAATCTGTGATATCATGATTTCAAAATGTTCCTAAGACTCACACGAGACCAATAAAACCAGCGGATCCCAAATCGGACACCGAAAAGTCCGAATCGGCCCAAAACCGTATCACTATCTAGTGTTGTTTTCAGCAGCTCGAATCTTCAGTTTTCGAATGTGAAACTGATCTAAATGGACTCCGATTTAGCTGAAATTTTACACACACATTGACAAATAAATTTTGAAGTTCTCCACACATTTTGAACTCAATCGGATTTATTAATCAATTGCAGATCATAAAACACATATTAGACTAGGGTTTAGTTGAAGTTTTCAAAACGAGTTTAGATTGGATCACAACCACAACCTGCCCAAACCAGATGATTGCAGTGGTCTAAAAAGCGATGTTTACCCCAAGGAAATTCCCAAAATAGTTCCCAACTCAAGAAATCAAGGATTCTTCCAAAATACGAAGGAGGGGAGAGGAAATGAGAACGGAGACAAACTCGAATAAAAACTGCAGCACAAATAAAACTGAGTACATGATTCAAATTACTATATGGATGGATCAGGTCACTCTTCCTTCGGGTACAAAGTTGAAGATTACAAGCACACAAATGAGAGCAAAACACCTATGGGTCTTGGTTAAACTAGGGAATGAAAAACTAGGATATTCTAACAACTATTTTGTTTTTTAGCCCATCAATGAGTAAATGTAATCTAAAAAGATGATTTCACTAAAGTTGTGAACATATTTTGAGACAACAAAAAGGTTAAAAATCTATATGGTGCATATATTTTAGTATGATAGTAATTAATGTTTGTTTTGGTTTTTATTGCAGTGTGTATAGGTCCATTGTAAAGTGATATCACAAGAGTAATCTATAATTTTGGTCGGTCAGAGGTCGGCGAAAATTAGAGTTTACTGATGAAAAATAGCTAGTTCCGTCGGCTTGGACTAACTTCTCCTGGTTCTCGACTAACGCCCGTTAGATGATGAAAATTATTAGCTTCCATTGGCTATAAGCTAGCAACCAAAGAAAATTAGCTCTGGCCTTGCTAACTTTTTACCGGGTAGAAGTAGGTCGACGAAAATCAGCTAACATCCATCGGCAGTAATGCATCCCGCAGAAGTTATCTTGGTTAGCTTCCATTGGGCGTCCATTTAATTAGCAGAAGTTAATGGTTTTAGCAGCCAAAAATAGATGGTTTTTATTTATTTTCCACAAATTAAGTCATATAAAATCCATTTATTCACAGCCCACAAAATAATTCAAGTAACATTTCATTCATGACTCATAACATCAACATAAACAACCACAAATATTCATAGTTCAAATATCTTACCATTCACATATCTCACAAATGTCTTATCAAAATGGTCTTTTGCATATTTCCAACTTGCTCCTAGGTAATTAGATATCTCACAAATATCTTACCATTCATAGTTTTTCACGACTTTACTTCACATTAATGAAATCTTTATGATGATTCCACATGCCGCATCTAGTTCTCGCTGCAACTCTATCCTAGTTTTGAGACCCAAACCCGAAAATCGTTCGCCTGTGGTTTTGAGGCCTAAATCATCAAACCATCCATGGTTAGCGTACTTCATACTCTAGCCCCCATGATCTTGATATGTGTGACCTCCGGTCCTTGACCTCTTGGTCACCATGTCCTACAACGCCTCGTTTGAGTTGATGAACCGTCGTATTGACTCAATCAACACGATCTAGTCCTCCATGTCATCTTGCACTTGTCGGTGACCCACTACTACAGTAAACCTCTATACAGGCGGTCCAGTTAGCCTCTACATAGGCGGTTCCAGGAACCGCTTGTGGTGCACCGCCTGTGATGTAAAACAACATCACAGGCGGTTAATCAAAAATCGCTTGTGATAGACGCACATCACATGCGGTTCTATCTAAAGGAACCGCCTGTGATAGACACACATCACATGCGGTTTCTAATCCTAGCCGCTTGTGTTAGACACACATCACAGGCGGTTTCTAATCCTAGCCGCTTGTGTTAGACACATACCACAGGCGGTTTTAAATATAGGTCCAACTGTATTTCAATATACAGATTCTAGATTCATAAGCAGATTCCAGATTCATATACAGAATTAATATACAAATGATATTCATAACAAATCAATATACAGAATCCAGATTCATACACATCACAAAACACATTCACAGAACGATAACAGTACTAGTATTAGCACCAAACCACAATGATACACATATCAAGTTCCATATACAACTCAACAACTCAACATCCCAAGTTCCATATACAACTGAACATCTCAAGTTCCAAACTAAAGATCTAAACACTGTGTGATATCGTGTACAAACTTAGTTCTGGGAAGTGTTGCAAATTTCCATTTGTATTGTAGAATAGCCCTTGTTGATGAAGAACTTCACGGCCAATAAAGTAAAACAAGTCTTTTACAACCTTAGCCACGCCGACGGAAACCATATCTCTTTCTAACCATTCAACATTGATCTTGGATTTAGGAACCTGTAATGAAAGCAAAATGCAAGCAGTGCTAAGAGTAGTGTGATGAGCAACAATATAACATAAAAATTGCAACATAGACAATGATAGCGAACTTACATCCTCACGATTGACCATGTAATGAAAGGTGACACGACACCATTCACATACATAATAACCGCACAGGACAGTACCCAGAGGTTGTTTGTCATCATATGGAAATAATGATATTGACAACTTAGGCTTGTCCTCTGGATGTTCGCCGCCAAGATCTTTCCAATAAAAACGATATACACTGCATATAAGAATAGTATTGTGAGATTAAGACTACATTTGTTAAGTTGTAATAAGTACAAGTGTGCAATAATAATCATACTTCTCTAAAATATTCAAGAAGTCATTATACGCATCCTTTTCCATTCTCAATGAGTCGAAGACCATGACTTTACCATGCTTTGAAAAGATCATGATACAAATGTAGTGGTCACTATATAGACATAGACTAAAACACATGTTAAGATCACGATTGCCATAATTTGTAGTTCAAAACCATGTCGAGAACTTACTTAAAGTAGTGCGGAGCTATTATTAAGTCCTTGCCATGTTGTACATGATTATACATGGCTCGTCCAATGTATGCCGCCATTACTTTCATTTTCTTTCTCTGATTCTGTTTGACGGCTTTCTCAAATTCATCATCATCCAAGTCTTTGTATTCTTCTCCATGTCTCCGAGCAACTTCTTTGTAGCGAGCTTGGGATATCATCAACGGGTCAAGAAACCCTGTCTTAAGTTGTTTCTTCTTATCATCCATGTATTGCATCCTACGTGTAAAAAGTGTTAATCGTTAGACTCTCGTTTATGTGTGCATATACAAAACTAACAAATATGAAAGTTTAGAGGTACTTACAAGCAAAAGAGGGTTATTCATGACTCATAACAAATATGAAAGTCTTAAGTTTTTATTTATTTTCCACAAAGTCATATAAAATCCATTTATTCACATCCCACAAAATAATTCAAGTAACATTTTATTCATGACTCATAACATCAACATAAACAACCACAAATATTCATAGTTCAAATATCTTACCATTCACATATCTCACAAATGTCTTATCAACATGGTCTTTTGCATATTTCCAACTTGCTCCTAGGTAATTAGATATCTCAAAAATATCTTACCATTCATAGTTTTTCACGACTTTGCTTCACATTAATGAAGGCTTTATGATGATGCCACATGTCACAACTAGTTCTCGCTGCAACTTTATCCTAGTTTTGAGACCCAAACCTGGAAATCGTTCGCCTGTGGTTTTAAGGCCCAAATCATCAAACCATCCATGGTTAGCATACTTCATACTCTAGTCCCATGATCTCGATATGTGTGACCTCCGGTCCTTGACCTCTCGGTCACCATGTCCTACAACACCTCGTTTGACTTGATGAACCGTCGTATTGACTCAATCAACACGATCTAGTCCTCCATGTCATCTTGCACTTGTCGGTGACCACATGTGTCAGCCACACCTACGGTCGGTCCTCCGGCCACCACTCAGTTTAAGCCCGTCGTTCGTCCTTCACCGCTTCAGTCCATCGACATGAAAACACATGAGTGTCACATTTGTTGTTGACTACCACCTCTTTCACTCTTTGCTCCACAGTTGAGCACCATAAACCAAGCTAAGCACCATAAACCAAGAGACATGTTGCACAACATCTTAGCACACACTAAAAAAAGAACGTTTAACTAGTCCCACCACCGTATAGTGTTTGTTGAACACTTCAAACAAGCGAATTGAATACGCAAAAACTTTGTAATCCATTACCCTTAGCGGTCCATTGCATCGGATTTGAGAAACTACTGCAACCAGTAATTAGGCGTACGCGTATCCAACTGCTTTAGAACACACTTAGAAAGAAAGAAAGAAAGGAAAAAAAAGAAATATTGTTCTGCCGAGAAGGAAAAAAAAAGAAGAATCTTAACTAATAGAGCACTAATAATAGTTTGAAAAGAAAAGGCAGTGGGTTTACCATTATTGCACTATGAGGAAAAGGACATCCCTAGGCACTTGAATTCACCGTGTGATGGAGGGCAGCTCGATGGAGACTGCTGCTTCGTGCACCAACAATTCCATTATTTCGCTCGATCTAGTGAATTAATGTGTGAACGAAGGAAATTAAATTGTTCGATCGGATAAATATATACTTGCTTGCAGCACCCCCTGGATAGGAGTGCTGTATTATGCATGGGGCCGGGGAAGAACATCTATATATATATAATTAATTTCAAGTGCTCAAATAATAAAAGAGGGTTCAATTCGTTCGTGTGTTGGTTCGGCAACTATTATATGATCCTCACAGCCATCCCAAATAAGACAGTCACTGTCGTGCATGCAAGACTGATGAGTGACTGGGGTTCGATCGGCACGCTGAACCGTGTGCGATGGGCTGCTTGCCTGCTCGATCTCGATCTGCATGCCGGTCCCCTTTCGATCTGGGCACGGCGGTGTATTAGCGTAGCCTGATGAAGCGAATATATGCGTCCGCCGGCCCCCAACTTTACCGCCACACACTGCACTAGACTAGATTTCATCTGTAGGCGAGCTTTGCGATATAAACCTATAGCAAAGTTTGTTACCAGCTGTGAAATGGAACAAAATGGGGGATGGCAAACTAAAGAAGATTCTTTTCTTTTTTTATTTTCTCTCGAGAGTGTGGGACGGAGAACAACCTTTTCTCGATCGGTTAATTAGAGCATCCGCATGTGCAGTAAGAGTTTTCAAAACCCACTAGCAAGCAATCTTGATTTCTTTTTTTTTTCTTCTTTTTAGTTTGCCAAGACTGGAAACACCGCGCCTCTGAAGAGAGAAATTAAGCAACAAATACTAAAAGTACTGGCGCTGAGGTGATGATTTGCAGCAGATATAGCAGTCTCATATTCCTGACGGTAAAAATGATTGTAGAAAGCCGATAAACATGCTCTCTACTTTTTTTTTAGCGTATTCATTCTTGAAAAACTTAATGATTTACTGGTTATATTATTTTTTCCCCCAAGAACCGTTGAAGATGCTCTTTTACGCTGAGATAGGGGGAGAAAAATGTTAGGAACAGAAGTGGCACGGAATGGATTAACTTTGGCAGTAATCGATAGAACATTTTCAACTGATACAGCGAGGAGTAGCCTTTGATACTTGCCAATAATCGATAGATCGAACATTGGGTCAAAAGCACTCTTTGTCTATACTATGTGTGTGTATATTATATTATGCAGCACGGAAAGTCGCTACCATAGGTCGCTACTTGTTTACTTGGGCAATTTGCGGTTGCTAAAAACTGTACACCCAACACCCTTTAGTGCCAGGAGCAGAAGAAGACTGACGACGACCTGTAATCTGTCATATCCACACGTATCCGTATCGTTGTTGTTTTCAGTGAAGAATAATGATGAGCAGCAGGTAGACTGACAGTGTCGCTAGCTACTCGCTAGTTTTTCTTCAAGAAAAAATATATATATATATCTAGCACGCACGCAGCTTAGTTCACTTGCTCCACTGATTCGAAGCCGTGTTAAACAAAAACTTCTTCTGCCATGGTTGAATCCACGTCGGCATGCCCATTAGCTAGTCAATGGGGAGGGGAAGCATAGTCGTCTTAAACAATTTACTCATAGTGTACTCAACTTGCTCTGTTTTTAATTTTTAATTTTTTTTTTTTTTGCTAACAAGGCTTGCCCTCAAAAGATGGCACTTTCTCCGTTCAAAAGCATTTGATCCTGTAGCATTCAAACTCTGTCCCAGAACACTGTGATCATCCTCACCTCCTTTCTTTTCTTCTAGTAATTTTACTGCAAAAACATATCAAAATACCTATCTAATGATACTAATAATTGTGTACTATAAATATTAATATTTTCTTATGTATATTTAGTCAAAGTTTAAAATGATACTAATTATGTGTCTACATTCATTGCACCAATCAGAATCAGAACATTCAGTAAATCAGCTAGTCTCCTCCTGTCTCAAACATAAAGCCAAGACACAATATCTTCATTAAGAATACGTGTTTTGAGTTTTTTTTTACATTTACCGTTTTAGACACACTCGAAGACACAGCTCAAGATACCTATTGTACCTGCCCGCCCTAATATGGAAAGGAGGGTGTAGGACCATGTTATGATATTAGAAGACCTACTAGTGGGCTAATTTAGTATGCTAAAGATAGATCTCCGTGCTGATATGGGTACGTGAGCCTCAGCATCGACAGCCCTAGGATTACAAGCGGACGGTTCAGATATATCAATCAAGTGGATGGAGAATCTGTACTGCACGGCAGCCAATCCAAGCCGTTCGCGCGCGATCCAGTGAGCGCTCCGATAAATTTGACCATTCAATTGTCTTCACACCCTCTCAGACTCAGTGCTGATACTTCTCTCCACTCTCCTCTTTCTTTCCCTGTCCCGACAGAGTTCGAGGAAGCTGGGTGGGCCTGATGCTTCTCCCCCACCCCCTTCTCTTGGTAAGTTCTTGCTTGCCGGTCTTCCCTGCTGTGTGCTTGCTCGGCTTCTTCTCTTCTCCGAGCATCTGTTCGCTTCACTGCTGCTGCTGCTGCTGGATTGCCAGTTCTTCCTTGCCGCAACCGCAAGCTCAGTTGCTTTGCTCACGTACAATTATTGCCTCGTTGACTTCTTCTCGTCACCGTCGTCTTCGTCTTTCCAGTATCTGTTTGCTTGACTCTTGATTGCTTTGCTCTCCATTAGAGCGGTTCCCCCCCACCCCTGTGCTTCAGACCTTATTGCCGCCTGTGCTTCTTGCTTGCTTGCCTTTTGTGGCGAAACCAATGGAAGCATAGCAAACAAAAAGCTTTGTTTCAGCCCAAACACTACTCCGAACAGGAGAACGCTGCCTCTAGCTACCGCAAGTTTCTTTCCACCTGCATAGCAAAACGGACAGTAAATGAGTGAGAAACTGAGAAAGTTCCACCTGCACCGCATAGCATGATCCCTAGTTCTTGAAACAGAGTAGGTACTGACCTTTCGGAAGTTGCTACGTAGGCGCTAAAAAAAAGGAGAAGACAGAAACATGCTTACTGGACTTTGATGCTCTCTGGCACAACTGGCAGCGACTCCACTTTGCTGCACATTTCCACTACGGTTGATTACTAAATAATAAAAAAAGGAGGGGGGCTTTTGTCATGTACTATGGAAATATAGGGGCTGGCTGTAGTAATCCACAAGGTCTGTAGGGTCATTAGGTCCCCATTTAGATAAGGATAACCTCACTCGAATGAAGTTTCCTTTCCTTTGTGAGAAATGCACGGGAGGAAACTTCTGGGAACTGCTGGATACTATTGAGCACCACGCAAAAGACTCATTTCACACATACAAACCTTTCTTCTTCTTTTTTGTTTTTGGAACCATGCCGAATGAAGTTTCCTTTGTGTGTTTTGAACCATTCTTCTATGTTTGCTGTCCTCTTACACGCTCTGTTTCCTTGGTGCAGCAGTCTAGCGTCCATTCCACTTCGCAAGGGCTTTTCTTTCTGTTTTAAGTAAAACGGATCCAGCAACGCACCTGTTCCTGAAACAGAAACGTGATGATGGATTCAGTAAGCATGAAGCTGTTAGCTTTTGTGTTCCTCCTGTTGCGATGCCAGCGGGCATCGCTTGCTCTTGCTGTCGACTTCCAAGGTATGGCCATGGCCTTTAACGTTTCCACCAAATAAGATGCTCTTTATTAATTAGATAAGCAATTTATAAACTGAAACTTCGATTATGACTGACAAGCTTTCATCAGAGCCATACAGATTATTTGGTATTATGGACTAGATTATCTCTACTGACCACACAAGTGGACCTTAGACATGTGCCTCCCTGTCCATGTCCCCCCCCCCCCCCCCCCCCCTCAAATATGCAAGAGAGCTACATATCGTTATAGTATTAAGAAGAAATAGAGAGGGCAAGAACACTTACAAAGTACCCAAGAGAGCCCCATCAAACACACAGCAATTGTGGTGATTCCACAATATCCAAGCACCCAAAATAATCATGGAATTGAGTCCTTTTTCTAATGAGAGCACCCACTTTGCTATGAGTTGTTTCCCACCAATCTTCAAAGGATTTATCATCCGACTGAGGAGTGAGAGCCTGCAGCTCAGCCCTTCGCAACAGATTAAACCAAAACCCTCGAGCGAAGACACACTCCAACAATAGGTGGTTAATGGTTTCCTCCGCTTGATCACAGTCTGGACAGCTTGTAGGATGTGGGAGATTTCTTTTTGCTAATTGGTCAGCTGTCCAATACCTATCCCGAATTACCAGCCACATAAAGAACCGACATTTACCAGGGGCCCAAAGATTTCCAAATCCTTTCCCATGACCTGAAGATCACCATCCCCTGAAATAGATTTCATAAGCCGATTTTGCGGAGTACTAGCCATCACAAGACAACCCTCCAAACATGGACATCATCAATCCCAGGCTGTAACACCACCTCGGAGAGCAAATCCCAGAGACTAAGAAACTCATTAATAACTCCAAAAGTTAGAGCTCCCTAGATATCCATCACCAAAGAGTGATCAGTAAGAGCTTCATGTACTGTCCTTTTGCTAATTCTCATCTTGGGAACTGTTGCTAAGACTTGTGGTGCAAGGTCAGCAATTCTCTGACCCTGAATCCATCTATCCGACCAAAACAGGGTTGCTGCCCCATTGCCCACTGTTATGGTCGCTAGATCGGTGAGAGATTGGTGAGGGGTATCGATGGGCAGGAACGTCGGCTGGGGGCCTCTGCCCACGGCCGAGCAAGAGGAGGGTTTCTCCCTTCTAATTCTTGCCCGCTTTATTTCTCATCCATTAATTACATAAATAGGCCGGTTGGCCGCCCCTATCTAGCTAGAGATCCTTATCTCCTAAAAACTCTCAACAAACTACTAACTGATAACCTTCCTAGATAATCTCAACTAATCTCCTAAATAATCTGAACTAATCTTCTAATCTTATCTCTAATTATCCTTATCTAATCCCACTTGGAGGGCCCATGGCTGCTGCTGCCGCAGCCCCTCCGTGGGTCTCCTTAGGCCCTGACACTACACCCCTCCTGGACAAGCAGCTCGTCCTCGAGCTGCCGCATAACGGATGCTCAAAGACTGAGTCTACTTGACCCAAAACCAGACACCTAGAAGACAAACCTTTTACATCTCGGCTTATCTTATTATTCCGAATCTGATTTTTTTACCCCATAAGATAAGGCGGACACGCACGTGTGCAGCCACCTGGATCCCATGGACGCCATCTGCACGAAAGGGGAACACATGGATGGGCACCTGGAATAGGTCACAACAATAACCAGCGGAGGCGCCCTCGTGGCGGCCGGTAGCGGAATGTGGTGGCGCTAAATAGTGCGCCCTTGTTGATGACGAGGTTAGTGCCTTCCTTACCGCCGCTGCCGTAGAGTTGAAGTTCGTCGCCGGCGGGACACGTACCATGCTCGCACTTGGAGATAGCGGCCTGGTGCCACTGCTGATGGCCGTCCGATAGGGCGAGGTCGCGCCCCCGTGTGCCGAGGTCAACCGTCACCAAGGCTGCCTCGAGCATCTGCCGGCGCATCTCCCACACTCTCCGTCGTGCAAGGAAGCCACGAGCAGCAGCTTGTATGCCCACAGCCGCCGACGTCTGGAGCTGTGCGGACAACGCCAGCTGGTGCTGCTCATGTTGCACTGCTACCTTGATTTGCAGCAGCCCTTGCTCAACCTTCTGGAGCGTGGCTTGCATCTTTGCTAGATCAGCCCTTATGTTGGTCCACAAGTCTCCTATCGATGGAGCTGATGATTGCTGAGCCGTGGCTGCCCCTAGTGGCGTCGCCCATGGGGACGGAGACGCCGTCAACGAAGATGATGTGACGAAATTTGGCGTTGTCCCTGGAGATGGGCACGCCGGCGTCCAGGATGTGGTGACAAAATTGGCAGGCGATGCTGCCCATGGAGATGCGGACACCGGTTGCCAGGATGGCGTGACGAAGGTGGCATATGGCGCAGCCCATGGAGATGGGGACGTTGATTGCCAGGACGGTGTGACGAAGGTGACATGCGGCGCGGTCCATGGAGATGGGGACGCTGGTTGCCAGGATGACGCCGTGAAATTGGCAGCGGAAGCCATGGGATCAGATCGAAACCTAAGCTAGCCGATACCAGATGTTATGGTCGCTAGATCGGTGAGGGATTGGTGAGGGGTATCGATGGGCAGGAACGTCGGCTGGGGGCCTCTGCCCACGGCCGAGCAAGAGGAGGGTTTCTCCCTTCTAATTCTTGCTCGCTTTATTTCTCATCCATTGATTACATAAATAGGCCGGTTGGCCGCCCCTATCTAGCTAGAGATCCTTATCTCCTAAAAACTCTCAACAAACTACTAACTGATAACCTTCCTAGATAATCTCAACTAATCTCCTAAATAATCTCAACTAATCTTCTAATCTTATCTCTAATTATCCTTATCTAATCCCCCTTGGAGGGCCCATGGCTGCTGCTGCCGCAGCCCCTCCGTGGGTCTCCTTAGGCCCTGACACCCACCTCTGAAACCACTGCTATGGAGAAGAAAGCTTGTGCACATTTATGTACAGGTATATGAAAACGAGACCAGCGAAAATTAGGATCTGTTTTCTTCAACCAAAGTCACCTCTCCTAAGAGCCGAACTAAGATTTTGAAGATTGGAGATCCCCAGGCCACCTAATTCTCTAGGGAGGCACAATTTAGTCCATGCCACAAGACAATGGCCACCTTTTGCATCTGTTTCCTTGCCAGAGGAAACCTCTCCTTATTTTGCCATTTGCCTTAATGGTCCATGAAGGGAGGTCGATGGCCATTACCAAATACACCAGCATCAGGGTTAACACATGTTGCACTAAAATCATGTGGCCTTCCTTAGTTAGTAGGTCAGGCCTTCCAACCTGACAGCCACCCAGCCAAGCGTCAATATATGATTGCAATTTCTTTGTTAACTTTTTTCAAAGATAGCCAGATTCCCAGATATTTACAGGAGAAATTCCAATTGGTCACAAGAGTGCATGTATGTTAGCTGTGTCCAAATCTGAGCATTGTATTGGGAATATATTAACTGCTACAGATTCCAGATTGCATGTGAAAGCACTGACTAGATTCAGTAGGAAGTATTTCACCACTTTTTGAGAACTTGAGCCTACCTTGGGACCCCAGAAATAAGACTGTTTTGTCTGCAGTCGAAGCATTGGTTGAAATGAGGACGCAACTTGGTGACAACCGTGGTGTCCTTAGTGATTGGAAGGATAATCAAATGAGCCCCTGCTACTGGGCCAATGTTAATTGCCAAGACAATAAAGTCACAACAATGTAAGTTCAGCCCATTCATCTCAACTTTCTACACTTTGAACTGAATTACTGCCAAAAAGGTAGAAAATTCACATTATGCCATTATGGTCATTGAACAGAAGGAAATCTTCAATTCTAACAGTTGACTATGTCCAAAGTGATTAAACCCCACCATTTGTAAAGGAGAAGAGATTTCGTTTGAATTGAATAGTTTCATGCTCTATTTTTTCCTAGTTTGCCTACTATTATAAGCTTGTGATGCTGTGTACTTGACTACTTGTGTTCACAAAACTATTTGCTTAGTTTCTCATTATGAGTTTGCAGAATTTTGAGCTCGTCAGGGTTAACAGGATCCTTATCACCCAGCATTGCAAAGCTAACAACTTTACAGCAGCTGTAAGTTCCCCATGTATTCTTTTGAGTGCCCAACATTTGGTGCCCCTGAAAATATGTCCAATAGTACAAAACATTATGTCCCCATACTAGATGAATAAATTTGCTGCTTGCTACATAACTATGGTTTCAGGATACTGGATAACAACAACATTACTGGAGGGATTCCTCCGGAGTTTGGAAACCTATCAGGTTTGACAATTCTAAACCTTGGAAGAAATAATTTAAATGGGTCAATACCGGACTCCCTTGGACAACTTTCTAAACTCCAAAATCTGTAAGTGAGCCATTACTCATATTATCATGACTGATAAAATAAATCTGAGTGAGTGATGACTGATAACTTGTACAGGGATCTAAGCCATAATTATTTGACTGGAAATATCCCAAGCTCTTTCTCAAATCTTCTGTCATTGAGTGATATGTAAGTTTTTTACCCCATGGCGACAAGATGTAAAATTAAAACCTGTCAAATTTTACCGATGTCATACTTGCTAGTGCCATTATATTTAGTTCATTCAAGGGAGTGAATAGTCGTTCAACAATCATGTAGCATAACTCAATTTTTTTGCAGTAATCTGGCATATAATAATATAAGAGGTGCAATCCCACAACATCTACTTCAGGTGGCCCAATACAAGTATGTCATTTATCTGTAGCAAAGCATATTACAGAAACAAAATTCACCATTTCATGTGTGCTACTTTACAGTATCCTTAGTAAATGATTTTGTCTTCCCAGCTATGCAGGCAACCACTTGAATTGTGGCCAAAATTTATCTGCATGTGAACGAGGCAGCACATTGACAGGTAATTACCAAAAACTGGCAAACCATAGTGACAAATTGGGAAGTAAATTTGGAGTGAAACTGAGGGTATTTATCTCAGAATGAATGTTTGCTAATACATTCAGGTGGATCCAAAAATTTCAAGCTAAACGTGGTTATTGGAAGCATTGCTGGAGCAGTCACATTTTCTGTAACTGTAGTTCTAGTTTTGCTATGGTGGCAAAGAATGCGTTACCGGCCTGAAATCTTCATTGACGTGTCAGGTCTGTCCAGCAGCATAACTGTGTTTGTTTAATAATTACCATAGTGATAATTTTCAATGAGGAAAACATATTTCTATGGATTGAAATGGCTCAATAAATTAAGCATTCTCAAAGAAAATATCTAACTTCTTTTATCTGATAAAAATTAAACATGTTCTAATAATTCCAGGTCAGAATGATCATATGCTTGAGTTTGGGCAAATAAAGCGGTTCTCATGGCGGGAGCTTCAGATTGCAACCAGCAATTTCAGTGAACAGAATGTTCTTGGCAAGGGTGGTTTTGGTAAGGTGTATAAAGGAGTTCTTCCAGGTCCAAACAGTATAAAGATTGCAGTGAAACGACTACTGAACGTGGACAGTCGTGATGGGGAAATGGCTTTCCTCAGAGAAGTTGAATTGATAAGCATTGCTGTACACAAAAACATATTAAGGTTGATAGGATTCTGTACAACACCAACAGAGAGGCTTTTGGTCTACCCTTTCATGGAGAATCTTAGTGTTGCTTCCCGTTTAAGAGGTACAACTAAGCTATGATCATCACTTCCTTATTATATATCATTAATTCATACTAAGGCCATGGGCCATGGCTTTGTCTTTTGGTTGTCCTTCACTCAGAATCATCCATTGAAGCATTTAGTTGTGTTAATGAGTTACATATTGCCAAAGACTAGTGAATGCGGTAAATGATTGATGCTGAAAGGGCGTACCCAGTGCCGTAGGCTTCCCGCACTGTGCGGGGTCTGGGGAAAGGTATCTTTAAGCGCCAAGCCTTACCCGCATAATATGCAGAGGCTGGGGCTCGAACCCGGGACCTTCCGGATACAGACGGTAGGCTCTACCGCTGCACCAGGCCCGCCCTTCTAAATGATTGATGCTGAAACTATGCAACATTAAAAAAAGGATGCATTGTTGAACTTCCTCTAGCTTTTGTTCAGCTCAGCTTCAGCATTATATAAAAGTTTCAAACAACTTAGCTAACATAGTAATTTTTGTTGAGTTTGTGATCCAAATTCTGAAGAAAACGACCAAGTTGGCATCGCTACGCTCCGGCCCGTTCCCTACTCACATTAGGGTTTTACCTCTATAAATTCACTTGTAATCCGCAGGAGATCGGCACCTCATTGTAAATCTCCTACGATCTATAACCACCCGAAAAATAGTGATATTGTTGCTAGCCGGCACCCGTGGTTTTTCCCCCTTCACCTGGAGGGGTTTTCCACGTTAAATATGTGTCTTCTCTGTGTTTGATCTACTTCGTGTCGTATTGATTCCTAACAATTTTTCCAGTATCTTTCATCTTCTCAAATACGTTAATAATGATTGCATTGCAGATATAAAACTAAACGAACCAGCATTAGATTGGTCTACAAGAATGCGAATTGCTCTTGGCGCTGCCTGTGGTTTGGAGTACCTTCATGAGCACTGCAATCCCAAGATCATCCACCGTGATGTCAAGGCTGCAAATGTCCTGCTTGATGGGAACTTTGAAGCAGTGGTAGGAGATTTTGGGCTGGCGAAGATGGTAGACATAGGGAGGAATACAGTAACAACAGGGGTTCGTGGAACTATGGGCCACGTAGCTCCTGAGTACATAAAGACAGGAAGGCCATCAGTGAAGACAGATATCTTTGGTTATGGTGTCATGCTGTTAGAGATTGTGACAGGAGAGCGTGCAATTGCATTCCATCCTGACCGTATAGAAGAAGCAGGCGAGATCCTGCTCACTGATCAGGTAAGAAAATTACATGATCCTATTGGTATGAGTAAATCGGTATATATCAGGTGCATAGTGTTACTGAGAGGTCAAGAAAAACTAAGAATGTGAGGTCTAAACAGATTTTTTTGCAAACCATAGTAATCTAAAATCAACTATCAGTAGCAACTAGGCATAACCATGCAATTATCTTACATTTTCTGGTCAAATATTGGTTCACATAGTTGTCCCTTCTAAGGGAACAATACCGCAATTCATGAGTTGATTCAAATGACTGCGAATGTGAAGGTCAAGCTATGGATGGAAGAAGGGCGACTACTCGACCTAGTGGATCGCAATCTAGGCGGTGTCTACAACCTTGAAGAGCTGGAGAAGGTTACCCAGATAGCACTTCTCTGCACTCACATGGATCCTGAACAACGCCCTACAATGTCTGAGGTGGTGCAGATGCTGGAAGGAGAGATTGTCCCAGCAGAGCGGTGGGAGGAGTGGCAGCTGGCTGAGCTCCAACGACGTCAACAGCATGAGATGAGGCAACAGGGCAAACTATTCAACTTCAGTGAAGAGTCTCAAAACATCCAGGAAGCCATTGAGTTGTCAGCTGGCAGATGAGCTGTCATAAGAAAGTGACATGATTTTCACTTGTTCCTTAAATAGAAAGGCTATAAGAGAAATATTGACTATTAGGAATAGTCTATAAGGTCCTGGTGTAATATCTTGCACAAGTAACTCCGTCCATATGCTGTTAATACAACGATAGGACCACACCTAGGTCAGACCATGTGTATATCAAGAATAGACTGTTCTACATTTTAATTGCATTCTGTATTACTGGATAACTCTGAAATTCTCTGTTGTGTGTGTGTGTAGAACTTGAAGCCTTGAATTCAAACTTTAGCTTCAAAGCCAAAAATTTCGGCAGTAATATAATGAGAACTTTACTCACGGCATGCTGTGTTGCAGTTCTTATAACAATGGAATATATCCATCAGTAGTAACTAGTAAGTATGGCAGGCCCAGTGGAATGGAACCTTGTCCAGATTGACACTATACATATAAAATACAAGAAACAAATGATGATCATATGGAGGTTTCAGAAAATAAACATGTGGAGCTTAGAATCAAACATATTCAATAAGGACCCATAAAAGGAGCTAAAACATAAGACATTCAATTAAGAATTAACAAACGTGGAGAAATCCCACAATCAATAATCACTGTTTTTGTGTAGACAGCATCTGTTCAATACTGGCAATCACAGAGATTTATCTAATTGGGGATGAAGAATATTTAAAACTATTAAAGACTGGCACCACAAACGAGGTTCTATGAGAGAATGAAATGCTAATGCATTGATAGTGGACTGCAGTATTACATATACTCTAACCTTAATGGACTAGGCTCTAGGCCCATAACACACAGACACACACATACAATCTAACACCCCCACAATGAAAACTCTAGCCACGACAAATGTTGAGAGTGGATCGAAACTTCGAGAACACCGAGGATAGAAGATCCTTAGTGAAGATGTCTGCAAACTGTGCACTCGTCAGAACGTGATGAACACAGACATCCCCGACAACAACGCGCTCACGGATGAAGTGAAGATAGATCTCAACATGCTTTGTGTGCTTGTGCTGAACCGAGTTGACAGAGAGGTAGGCAGCATTGACGTTGTCGCAGTAGACAAGAGTACTTATCGTGAAGGGATTGTGGAGCTCCCGAAGGACCTGGCGGCGTCAGCTCACTTTAGTCACACCATTGGCAACAACGCGGTACTCAGCCTCAGCGCTGGAGCAGGAGACCACGAGCTGACGCTTGGGGAACCAGAAGACGAGGTTATCCCCAACGAACATGGTGTAGCCAGAGATGGACCACCGGGTGTCCGAGCAACATGTCTAGTCAACGTTGGTGTGGACGATCAGCTATGTGCCTTAAGAGCTTTATTTGGCTGATTTCTCTATGAAGGCGCTGACTAGAGCTCAACATAGTTTTTATCTCTCCAAACTCAGTGTGTTTGACCCACCATGAGTTTGAGGGGGGTGTTAAATGCCTATGCATGTGTCCTTGTTGTATTTGGCCTCATATATAGAGTCCTTATTGCACACAGTCTCGATCCTATATCAGTGTATATATTCAGGCCTAGTGCCCTCATATTGATTATCAGTGCTATTGCTCTCATATTGATTATTAGTGCTATTCATAACACAATTTCAATTAGTGTAATATCAAAAACATTTTTCAGAACAAGATGCCATGGGTAAACTAACCTTAACTCCATCATATAGGATGCAAATCATATAACATTGATATCTTCATAGCATTTAAGAAAGAGTTGTTTCCTTGTAGACACAAAAGGATTCACAAGAGTTGCATCAAACAAATGAAAATAAGCCTCAAATGAAATACTACTATGGCCCTGAGGATATATCAATTTGTGTGCCCATATGAACAACTTATTTTCTTTCTATTCACATGGTTTATGCAAAAACAGACTCCATACAAATCCTCAATCAGCTCTTATCCACTACTCAATATCCGGTCATGTTGAGCAAAAAAATTGACAAAGTAATACTAAAAACACTTCATATTATAGTTTTTTTAAAGTAAGGCAGGAGCTTTGTCAATCATTTAAGTGGAAAAAGGTTATATATACAAGGTGGCAGTAAGGCCAGAAACTGTCACAAGGTCAGAGCAGCAGCACAAAAGCCACAAAACATAAGTTGCCCAAACCCAATAGAGAGCTAAGTGTGTGCATTGGCAAAGGCCCTTCTATACTGCTCTAGGTCCTCCTTAGCTCGCCCGGACACCTGAATAGCTATGGAGTATTTGTTGTCAAAAAATCTAAGATCATGTTCCTTCCACAAGTTCAACATGACATAAATGGCTATTCCATTGAATGCACGTCTTTTCCCTTTCAGGATCATGGGCGAGATCAATTCCCACCAGTCGACTAAGGACTCGTGCTAGTCTGAAGGGCAGTCTGCAGACTTCCAAACTTTTCCAAGGGTGCCACCTTGCTCCAAACCTCCTGTGCAAAGGGGCAGCGAAGACATAAATAGTGCCCATTTTCAAGCAGGCCATTGCATAAGATATAATCGTCCTGGTGAAACCACCCTCTGATGGTGAGGCTGTATGTTGTTAGTATTTTATTTTGACAGGGGATCCAGGCGAAGAGTTTACACTTGTTCGCGGCGTGTGCTCACCAAATGATGTTGGTTTTGAAGTTTGAACCTCCAGTAAAGTAGGCTGATTTAGTGGTGTATTGCCCATCACTGGTCCATTTCCATGTGATTTGGACAATTGGTCATCTAAATCCGACTGCAGTTGTATGTCCTGAATGCGGATTCAGAAAGAGAGAAATTGATAGGCACACCATTTACAGCCAATTGATAGGCATAGACGTTGTGCTAAAAAGGAACATCGAACACAACTGTCAGATTCCTAAGCTGCAAGAATGGGAGAAATTTTGATTGCTCTTGCAAATCAAGCAATAACTGCAGTATCCTTTTTCTTAAAGCCAGAAATCCGCTTTGAGATCTTTTCAGATATTTCAGAAGCTAGAGCATATCTATTGCTTTCATAGCATGAATTGATAAAGCTTGTATAAGTTGCATGGTCAACAGCATAATGCTTGTCCAGAACATTTTTAAGGAAAAGACTAGCAGCATCCAAATTGCCAACAGTACTGAGCTTTCTAACTAGTGCATCCGCTGTATGAGCCTGTTGCCGTTTGTCCAGTCTATCCAAGAATGATACAGCAATGGTTATCTTGTCCCTCCTGCAATATTCGTAAGCTAAAGTGACACGAGTTACATCACATGGCACCAAATGTTTATCAAGCATGGTCTCAAATAATGCCCTTGCTTCCTCTAGTCTTGATTCCTTGCATAAGCTACTTATTAGTGCCCCATAAGTTATAGAGTCAGGTAGGCATCCATGTTGAACCATCCTCTCAAAAACCTTGAGAGCCGAGGTCAATTTGCCAAGTCTACAGTATCCTGCAATCATCGAGGTATAAGTTTGCTTGGTTGGCACTAATCCTATGGAAAGACATTTATCAAAGAGCTGCTGACTTTGTTCCATTTGCCTCTGCTGACAATACATAGCAATGATGGTGGTATATGTGTGTATATCAGGATGGCAACTTTTTTCTGCCATCTGCTTGAACAAATCAAGAGCACAAGTTATGTGACCCTGTTTGCAGTGTTCAGTTATCAGTATAGTGTATGTCACCTTATCAAGATGCAGCCCCTGACTAGTGGCCATTCGGAGCACCTTGTAAGCCTCTTGAATCTTTCCCTTCTTGCAAAAGCCCCCAATAATGGCATTATATGTGTAAATATTGGGCAGGAAACCTTCCAGCTTCATCTTATTCATCAGCTCAAAGGCACGATCGAAGCTGCCTCCTTTGCAGTGCCCATGGATCAGCGTAGTGTATGTGTTTGTGTTCGGGGCAAGTCCCTGCTCAACCATCCGCCCCAACAGCATCTCGGCTCGAGCAAGCTTGCCCTCTTTGCAGTACCCTCCAATCATCACAGTGTAGGTGTGCACGTTCGGCTTGTAGGAGCTACTCTTAACAAGCTTCAAGAACAGACGGAACGCCCGCTCCATCCACCCAATCTTGCATAGCCCATCAATCAGCGACGTATGTGTGTACACATTCGGCTTCAACCCCTTCCCCACCATCTCCTCCAGCACATGGAACGCCTGCTTGACATAGCCTCTTTCGCACAGACCATCGATCCACGCACTGTAATTCACCATGTTCGGCGGCGTGCCCATCTCCGACATCCTCCTGAACAGTTCAGGCACGTTCCTGAACCGTCCCTGCCGGCAGAACGCGCGCACGACCACCGTGCACGTGGCGCTGTCCAGGCAGAACCCCTGCGCCCACATCGCCGCCAGCAGGGCGTCGGCCTCCTCGAACCGCCCCTCCCGGCAGCACCCGAGGACGAGCGCCCGGAAGCTGCGGTGGTCGGGGCGCACGCCGCCGGCGGCGCGTGCCATTCCGTCGAACGCCTCGCGCGCGTGGGCGAAGCAGCCCGGGTGCCGCAGCCCGACGCGGAGCACCCAGTTGGCCGTCTCGACGACGAGCGGGAGTCCGTGGCTCCGCAGCTCCAGCAGCATGTCCGCGGCCTCCCGCAGGCGCCCGGCCTCCGCGAAGGCGGCGACCATCGCGCGCGCGGCCTCGTGCGCCATGGGCAGGTTCCCGCGCGCGACGAAGGCGGTGGCGGCCGTGGCGTAGAGCCGCATGAGGCGGCGCATGTCCGGGCGGGACGACAGGCGGCGGAAGAGCGCCAGCGCCGCCGCGGAGCCCTCGGAGTCCGCGACTGACGGGAGCAACGCGATGGCGTCGTCGGGGGCGAGCGCGGCCGGGTCGAGGAAGGAGCCGGGGGCGGCGGAGAAGAAGGGAGCGGGGTCGGTAGGTGGGAAGGCCGTGGTGGCGCTGGTGGACATAGGCCGGAGCCTCGGAAGGAGGATGCGGCGGCAGACATGGCCATGCCGGGGGAGCATCTCTGTCAGTCTGAAACTCTGAAAAGAGATGGCGCCCCTCTCCCATATACTACATTACAACAGCATTTTCAATAACTTCTAAAAATATTTCTCTCAATATATATATGAAGTGAAACCTTCGCAAAACTTAAAATCCTAAATAAAATACTACTGCTCCTAATATTTTTTTTTTCAAAAATTGTTCACCTCTCACCGGCGTTGGTCGAGACAGAAGTCACAGAACATGTCCCCGTGCAAGTTCCTAGACGCAATACACGATGTATGACCACTCGGATCAGACTTTTAAAGAGTTGTACGACACGGATACGATAGAGCTAAAATACGTCTCTCTTGTTATCTTTCTCATTTTCCCTTTGTACGCATTTTAGCTTGATGAAATAAGGTAAAATTGTGGAAAGAGAGATTCGAACTAGATCTATTTAAACAACGGGTCAAGCCAAGTTAAGGGTGGGTCGTGGATTGTTTGACATGGTTAGAGCTGGATATTGAGCCAGCTCGGCTCGTTCGCCCGAGTTTGAACGGACTCGTTAAGCTAACGAGCGGTTCGGTTCATTTATGAGCTCGAGTTAGCTCGTAAATTAGAGCAGAAAAAACAATATATATATATAATAATTAATTTCTAGATAATTTTTCAACCTAATTTAACAATAGAAAATAGTAATTATATTTATAGTTTTATTGACTACATCAATATAACACCAAATTAACTGTAACACCCGGGCTTTAAGGAACAAAGTCGGGTACATCTCATACATGCGCCAAAAAGAACAATATATATAATAACAGAGTGTATAGAGATAAATGTCACAATAATCAGAATATTTATTATATTGTGGAAGTCTTACAAAATAAAATATAAATATGGATCGAACTAAAATCCATCCTTGGCGCCAGAAAGTCGACTCGGAGACGCCACCTAGATCGAATCGAACTCCTCGTCGAGTGGCTCCTCTTGAACCACCTGTACTTCTCTTGTGGGGGTGTGAGATAGCAAGGGTGAGCTCACACATGTTCATCGCTCAACAAGTTGTGAAGAATAATGTGGCATGAACTCACCAAAGGTGGGAGTTCATGTGATGTGTAAGGCTGATCAACAATAGGGGTTAAAGCTGAGCATTGCTTTTAATAAGTTGGTCAAATTTTATTAGTAGTTACTAAATGTAAGTAAATACTAAACCATAATAAATAATAATAGAACAAAATTAATAACAAATGATCCCATGCAATGTATATGACAAATTGAGTTTAAGTTCCATAATTTAATCATGCGAGAGTCCTCAGCTGCTCATGACCGTGAGCTCGGCTAGTATACCAGTTTTACACTTTGCAGAGGTTGTACCATGTACCCACAAGTCGTGTATCCCATGTCGCTAGGGTTTGCAAGGTCCTTAGACACTACCGAGGTGAATGGCTAGGGATCCACTACGAGGCCTTTACAAAGTTCCACTAGCTTCCGAAAACCCGCTACAGTTATGGAAAGAGCACTTGCAAGAATCCCTTGTCTGACCGCCATCGCAGCAAAATCAACCCGAGAACCTCCCTGCATGCAACTCCCCTACTGCCCTTGCCCCTTACGGGTAAGGTAGTCTTCCACTAGCTTTCCTAATTAGTCAGCCAAGGGCGTCCCATTCCACCCTTTGTGGTGGCACGTGTTTCTCAAGTTAAGCTTCATGTTCCAATTAACATTAATGATCTTGACATGAACATAAGTAGAATAACAAAATAACTGGAACATGGATATAATGAAATATTAATCCCAAAACCATATAGAGCAATAGCAAAAACTACCCAATAATTCAGGGGTAAACAAGGTAAACAGGATAAACAGACTAGAGTGACCTATTGTGTCCCATCAAAATTAAACCTATGCATTGAATAGCGATAATAAAGAATATTATTGGGTAACAAAAGTGATCAAGGGCACATCTTGCCTGGCACTTGAGATTCCAGTTACCAGGGTGATTCTTCAGATCCTCGTGACCTCACGCTAGTCATAGCAATACAAACAGACATGGTATAGACAAAATTAACATCACACCAAACATAATAACAAACTGAATTATAATAATCTACGTGTTTCTACGAGATCGCGGGATCGAGAACTACTAAGATCGGAGTTACGATTAAGGAGTTATGATTTTATATAAGATTTATGTGATTAAAATATTAAACTATATTATAAATTGGTTAATATAAATCATACGAGAGGTTATTCTATAAATAATTATCTCAACTTTATTCTAAGTTATAAATTGACCATAAATTATATTTTAGTAGATTATAATGATAAGCAGATTAACAAGACTAACCAACATAAGTTAAATAGAGATTTAATTATAAAATAATGAGACATGATATAATAAATGTTATTATTGCGTAGTAAATACTTGTACGAGAATAACACAACTTGAATGGATCAAATCGGAGTTATAGATTTTAAGTTACGAATTTCTAAAGATTCTATGTGTTTTGTACAAGATTAAATAGAATATAAATTTTAATGTGACTTTCATATCAAAACAGAGGTACTATGTGATAAACAATAATATTATAGAATTATAGGAACTAAAATGGATCAATTTGGACTTCATATGAATTTTCTAGGAATTAAATAGGTTTCTAGAATAAATTTTGCACTAATAATCATTTTCTAGGCGAATTTCCATAGTTTATTCTCTGACCGGACTGCGCACCAAAAACAGGAAAGTGCAGGGGCTAAACCATAGTTTTCCCCAAGACTCAGGCTACTGGCACATGGACTGCGGGTTCTTTTCTAAAAAGGTCAAGGTCTCTTATGCAAAATACTCAGCGCGAAGGGGTATGAGGGCATCTGAGCCACACGATCCAAATTGGACGCGCGAGATTAGATCTAGGTTTAACGAAGCGGTACACATTCACCATCGTTGGATTCCCGATCAACGGTTCAAGTCTCAAATACGCGCGATCTAATACGCTTCGTACGATCTGGAGCCAACGACCAGGATCTAGTCTTAGGCGAAGGGGTACACACTTCTAATCTTGACCCTCCGAAGGCGATCGGACGGTCGCGGGTCCTTCTTCCACCTGATGCGGCCAACAGCGGCGCAACCTGGTTTGGCGGCGGCCCTCGCCGGAGAACCACCCCACACGCCTTGAAGCTCCCCCAGCTATTCTAACCGACGTTATACGCAAAGTAGAATGTTCCTAATCTAAGAGGGGGGTTGAAAGGGAATTAGGCTTACACCTATTTCCTAAGCTAATTTTGGTGATTGAATTGCCCAACACAAATAATTGGACTAACTAGTTTGCCCGAGTTTATAAGTTCTACAGGTACCAAAGGTTCACAATAAGCCAATAAAAAGATCAAGAGAAAGGGTTCAACAATGGAGCAAAGGGTCAACCGAAGGCACCCTGGTCGGGCGCACCGGACTGTCCGGTGTGCCACCGAATAGTGTCCGGTGCACCAGGGAACTTTAAAACTGAACTCGTCACCATCGGGAATTCTGAAGAGCCGGCGCGCTATAATTCACCGGACTGTCCGGTGTACACCGGACAGTGTCCGGTGCTCCAAGAGGACGCGGCTCTGAACTCGCCTGTCTCGGGAATTCGCATCGGCTGCTCCGCTATAATTCACCGGACATGTCCGGTGTACACCGGACTGTCCGGTGTAACTGCGGAGCAACGGCTACTTCAGGCGCCAACGGCTACCTGCAGCACATTAAATGCGCGCCAGCGCGCGCAGAGGTCAGGCATGCCCATGCTGGCACACCGGACACCCTACAGTTCATGTCCGGTGCGCCACCGGACATCAAGACGGGCCCAGCGTCAGAGCTCCAACGGTCGGAACCCTAACGGCCTGGTGACGTGGCTGTCGCACCGGACATGTCCGGTGTGCACCGGACTGTCCGGTGCGCCATCGAACAGACAGCCTCCACCCAAACGGCTAGTTTGGTGGTTGGGGCTATAAATACCCCCAACCACCCCACATTCAAGTCATCCAAGTTTTTCACTTCTCAACCACTTACAAGAGCTAGGCATTCAATTCTAGACACACTCAAGTGATCAAATCCTCTCCAATTCCACACAAGGCTTTAGTGATTAGCGAGAGAGATTTATCGTGTTCTTTTGAGCTCTTGCGCTTGGATTGCTTCTTTCTTTCTCACTTGTTCTTGTGATCAAAGCTCACTTATAATTGAAGCAAGAGACACCAATTGTGTGGTGGTCCTTGCGGGGAAGCTTTGTTCCCGATTTGATTTGAGAAGAGAAGCTCACTCGGTTCGAGGGACCGTTTGAGAGAGGGTAAGGGTTGAAAGAGACCCGGCCTTTGTGGCCTCCTCAACGGGGAGTAGGTTTGCGAGAACCGAACCTCGGTAAAACAAATCCGCGTGTCACACTCTTCATTCGCTTGCGATTTGTTTTGCGCCCTCTCTCTCGGACTCATTCTTATTTCTAACGCTAACCCGTCTCGTAGTTGTGTTTATATTTGTAAATTTCAGTTTCGCCCTTTTCACCCCCCCCCCTCTAGGCGACTTTCAATTGGTATCAAAGCACGGTGCTTCATTAGAGCCTAACCGCTCGAGGTGATGTCGGGAGATCACACCAAGAGGGAGATGGAGACCGGCGACAAGCCCACTACGAGTCACAGGAGCACTTCATCGGAAGAGTCCCGCACCAAGAGGAAGGAGAAGAAGAAGGACTCCTCCAAACGGAAGGAGAAAAGATCTTCTTCTTCACACCACAAAGAAAAGAAGGAAAAATCCTCTTCCCACAAGCCGCATCGGAGTGGGGACAAGAAAAAGAGGATGAGGAAGGTGGTCTACTACGAGACCGATTCTTCGTCGACATCCACCTCCGGCTCCGACGCAGCGTCCGTCACTTCTAAGCGCCAAGAGCGTAAGAAGTATAGTAAGATCCCCTTACGCTACCCTCGCATTCCTAAACATACACCTTTGCTTTCCGTCCCATTAGGCAAACCACCAACGTTTGATGGTGAAGACTATGTTAGGTGGAGTGATTTAATGCGATTTCATCTAACCTCACTCCACAAAAGTATATGGGATGTTGTTGAGTTTGGTGTACAGGTACCATCCGTAGGGGATGAAGACTATGATGTGGATGAAGTGGCCCAAATCGAGCACTTCAATTCCCAAGCCACAACCATTCTCCTCGCCTCTCTAAGTAGAGAGGAATATAACAAGGTACAAGGATTGAAGAATGCAAAGGAGATTTGGGACTTACTCAAGACCGCGCACGAAGGTGATGAACTCACCAAGATCACCAAACGGGAAACGATCGAGGGGGAGCTCGGTCGCTTCCGTCTTCGCCAAGGAGAGGAGCCACAAGATATGTACAACCGACTCAAAACCTTGGTGAACCAAGTGCGCAACCTCGGGAGCAAGAAATGGGATGACCACGAGGTGGTTAAGGTTATTTTAAGATCACTTATTTTCCTTAACCCTACTCAAGTACAATTAATTCGTGGCAACCCAAGATATACACTAATGACTCCCGAGGAAGTAATCGGGAATTTTGTGAGCTTTGAATGTATGATTAGAGGCTCAAAGAAGATCAACGAGCTTGATGAACCCTCCACGTCCGAAGCACTACCGGTGGCATTTAAGGCGACGGAGGAGAAGAAGGAGGAGTCTACACCAAATAGACAACCAATTGACGCCTCCAAGCTCGACAATGAGGAGATGGCTTTAATCATCAAAAGCTTTCGCCAAATCCTCAAGCAACGGAAGGGGAAAGATTACAAATCCCGTTCCAAGAAGGTTTGCTACAAGTGTGGTAAGCCCGGTCACTTTATTGCTAAATGTCCATTATCAAGTGACAGTGACAGGGATAACGACAAGAAGGGCAAGAGGAGAGAAAAGAAGAGGTACCACAAGAAGAAGGGCGGTGATGCCCATGTGTGCCGCGAGTGGAACTCCGACGAGAGCTCCACCGACTCCTCCTCCGACGACGAGGACGCCGCCAACATCGCCGTCACCAAGGGACTCCTCTTCCCAAACGTCGGCCACAAGTGCCTCATGACAAAGGATGGCAAAAGGAAGAAGGTTAAATCCAAATCCTCCACTAAATATGAGTCCTCTAGTGATGATAATGCTAGTGATGAGGAAGATAATTTGCGTACTCTTTTTGCCAACCTAAACATGCAACAAAAAGAAAAATTAAATGAATTAATTAGCTCTATTCATGAGAAGGATGATCTCTTGGACTCTCAAGAGGACTTCCTTATTAAAGAAAATAAGAAGCATGTTAAGGTTAAAAATGCTTATGCTCTACAAGTTGAAAAATGTGAAAAATTGTCTAGTGAGCTAAGCACTTGCCATGAGACCATTGATAACCTTAGAAATGAAAATGCTAGTTTAATTACTAAGGTTGATTCTCATGTTTGTGATGTTTCAATTCCCAATCTTAGAAATGATAATGATGATTTGCTTGCTAAGATTGAAGAATTAAACACCTCTCTTGCTAGCCTTAGGATTGAAAATGAAAAATTAATTGCTAAGGCTAAAGATTTTGATGTTTGCAATGTTACTATTTCTAACCTTAGAAATGAGAATGATATACTACATGCTAAGGTTGTAGAATTAAAATCTTGCAAACTCTCTACATCTACCATTGAGCATGTTTCCATTTGCACTAGATGTAGAGATGTTGATATTAATGCTATTCATGATCACATGGTCTTAATTAAACAACAAAATGATCATATAGCAAAATTAGATGCTAAAATTGCCGAGCATAGAAAATGAAAAGTTTAAGTTTGCTAGAAGTATGCTCTATAATGGGAGAAGCCCTGGCATCAAGGATGGCATTGGCTTCCAAAGGGGAGACAATGTAAAACTTAATGCCCCTCCTAAAAATTTGTCTAACTTTGTTAAGGGCAAGGCTCCCATGCCTCAGGATAACGAGGGTTACATTTTGTACCCTGCTGGTTATCCCGAGAGCAAAATTAGGAGAATTCATTCTAGGAAGTCTCACTCTGGCCCTAACCATGCTTTTATGTATAAGGGTGAGACATCTAGCTCTAGGCAACCAACCCATGCTAAGTTGCCTAGAAAGAAAACTCCTAGTGCATCAAATGATCATAGCATTTCATTTAAAACTTTTGATGCATCTTATGTTTTGACTAACAAATCCGGCAAGGTAGTTGCCAAGTTTGTTGGGGGCAAACACAAGGGTTCTAAGACTTGTGTTTGGGTACCCAAAGTTCTTGTGTCTAATGCCAAAGGACCCAAAACCGTTTGGGTACCTAAAGTCAAGAACTAATCTTGTTTTGCAGGTTTATGCATCCGGGGGCTCAAGTTGGATCATTGATAGCGGGTGCACAAACCACATGACGGGGGAGAAGAAGATGTTCTCCTCCTACGAGAAAAACCAAGATCCCCAATGAGCTATCACATTCGGGGATGGAAACCAAGGTTTGGTCAAAGGTTTGGGTAAAATAGCTATATCTCCTGACCATTCCATTTCCAATGTTTTTCTTGTTGATTCATTAGATTACAATTTGCTTTCCGTATCCCAATTATGTCAAATGGGCTACAACTGTCTATTTACTGATGTAGGTGTCACCGTCTTTAGAAGAAGTGATGATTCAATAGCATTTAAGGGAGTGTTAGAGGGTTAGCTATACTTGGTAGATTTTGATAGAGCTGAACTCGACACTTGCTTAATTGCTAAGACTAACATGGGTTGGCTCTGGCACCGCCGACTAGCCCATGTCGGAATGAAGAATCTTCACAAGCTTCTAAAGGGTGAACACATTTTAGGACTAACAAATGTTCATTTTGAGAAAGACAGGATTTGTAGCGCATGCCAAGCTAGGAAGCAAGTTGGCACTCATCATCCACACAAGAACATCATGACAAGTGACAGGCCACTGGAGCTCCTACACATGGATTTATTCGGCCCGATCGCTTACATAAGCATCGGCGGGAGTAAGTACTGTCTAGTTATTGTGGATGATTATTCTCGCTTCACTTGGGTATTCTTTTTGCAGGAAAAATCCCATACCCAAGAGACCTTAAAGGGATTCTTGAGACGGGCTCAAAATGAGTTCGGCTTAAGGATCAAGAAAATTAGAAGCGACAACGGGACGGAGTTCAAGAACTCTCAAATCGAAGGCTTCCTTGAGGAGGAGGGCATCAAGCATGAGTTCTCTTCTCCATACACTCCACAACAAAATGGTGTAGTGGAGAGGAAGAATCGAACTCTATTGGACATGGCAAGAACCATGCTTGATGAGTACAAAACACCGGATCGGTTTTGGGCCGAGGCGGTCAACACCGCTTGCTACGCCATCAACCGGTTATATCTTCACCGAATCCTCAAGAAGACATCCTATGAACTCCTAACCGGTAAAAAGCCCAATATTTCATATTTTAGAGTTTTTGGTAGCAAATGCTTTATTCTTGTTAAGAGAGGTAGAAAATCTAAATTTGCTCCTAAAACTGTAGAAGGCTTTTTACTAGGATATGACTCAAACACAAGGGCATATAGAGTCTTTAACAAGTCCTCAGGACTTGTTGAAGTTTCTTGTGATGTTGTGTTTGATGAAACTAACGGCTCTCAAGTAGAGCAAGTTGATCTTGATGAGATAGGTGAAGAACAGGCTCCGTGCATCGCGCTAAGGAACATGTCCATGGGGGATGTGTGCCCTAAGGAATCCGAAGAGCCTCCACATGCACAAGATCAACCATCCTCCTCCACGCAAGCATCTCCACCAACTCAAAATGAGGACGAGGCTCAAGTTGATGAAGGAGAAAATCAAAATGATGAGCCACCTCAAGATGACGGCAATGATCAAGGGGGAGATGCAAATGATCAAGACAAGGAGGATGAAGAACCAAGGCCGCCACACCCAAGGGTCCACCAAGCAATCCAACGAGATCACCCCATAGACACCATCCTCGGCGACATTCATAAGGGGGTAACTACTCGATCTCGTGTTGCACATTTTTGTGAGCATTACTCTTTTGTTTCGTCTATTGAGCCACACAGGATAGAGGAAGCACTCCAAGATTCGGATTGGGTGATGGTGATGCAAGAGGAGCTCAACAACTTCACTAGGAACGAGGTATGGCATTTAGTTCCACGTCCTAACCAAAATGTTGTAGGAACCAAGTGGGTCTTCCGCAACAAGCAAGACGAGCATGGTGTGGTGACAAGGAACAAAGCTCGACTTGTGGCCAAGGGATACTCCCAAGTCGAAGGTTTGGATTTTGGTGAAACCTATGCACCCGTAGTTAGGCTTGAGTCAATTCGTATATTATTAGCCTATGCTACTTACCATGGCTTCAAGCTCTACCAAATGGACGTGAAGAGTGCCTTCCTCAATGGACCAATCAAGGAAGAGGTCTATGTTGAGCAACCTCCCGGCTTTGAAGACAGTGAGTACCCTAACCATGTTTATAGGCTCTCTAAGGCGCTTTATGGGCTCAAGCAAGCCCCAAGAGCATGGTATGAATGCCTTAGAGATTTCCTTATTGCTAATGGCTTCAAAGTCGGCAAGGCCGATCCTACTTTATTCACTAAAACTCTTGACAATGATTTGTTTGTATGCCAAATTTATGTTGATGATATTATATTTGGGTCTACTAACGAATCTACATGTAAAGAATTTAGTATGATCATGACACAAAAATTCGAGATGTCGATGATGGGGGAGTTGAAGTATTTTCTAGGATTCCAAGTCAAGCAACTCCAAGAAGGCACCTTCATTAGCCAAACGAAGTATACTCAAGATATTCTAAACAAGTTTGGAATGAAGGATGCTAAGCCCATCAAGACACCCATGGGAACCAATGGGCATCTCGACCTCGACACGGGAGGTAAGTCCGTGGATCAAAAGGTATACCGGTCGATGATTGGTTCATTGCTTTATTTATGTGCATCTCGACCAGACATTATGCTTTCCGTATGCATGTGTGCAAGATTCCAAGCCGACCCTAAGGAATCACACCTTACGGCCGTAAAACGAATCTTGAGATATTTGGCTTATACTCCTAAGTTTGGGCTTTGGTACCCTCGGGGATCCACATTTGATTTGATTGGTTATTCGGATGCCGATTGGGCGGGGTGTAAGATTAATAGAAAGAGCACATCGGGGACTTGCCAGTTCTTGGGAAGGTCCTTGGTGTCTTGGGCTTCAAAGAAGCAAAATTCGATCGCTCTTTCTACCGCCGAAGCCGAGTATATTGTCGTAGGCCATTGTTGCGCGCAATTGCTTTGGATGAGGCAAACCCTGCGGGACTATGGTTACAAATTAACCAAAGTTCCTCTTCTATGTGATAATGATAGTGCAATCCGCATGGCGGATAATCCCGTTGAGCATAGCCGCACTAAACACATAGCCATTCGGTATCATTTTCTTAGGGATCACCAACAAAAGGGGGATATCGAGATTGCATACATTAATACTAAAGATCAATTAGCCGATATCTTTACCAAGCCTCTTGATGAACAAACTTTTACCAAACTTAGGCATGAGCTCAATATTCTTGATTCCAGGAACTTCTTTTGCTAATTTGCACACTAGCTCATAAGTATACCTTTGATCATATCTCTTTATATATGCTATGACTAATGTGTTTTCAAGTGTATTTCAAAACCATGTCATAGGTATATTGAAAGGGAATTGAAGTCTTCGGCGAAGACAAAGGCTTCCACTCCACTCTACTACTCATCCTTCGCCGTCGCTCCGCATCACTCTCCGTCTTTGGTATAATCTTCACTTATATGTTTTATTTGCCAAAGGGGAGAATGTAGTTATGAAAGGGCTTATATCTCACTCAAAGTATCTGTTTTTGGCGATTCATGCCAAAGGGGGAGAAAGTATTGGCCCAAAGCAAAAGGACCGCACCACCACCCTAATTTTAAAAATTAATGATTTTCAATTGGTAAATTTCAAATTGGTATCTCTTTGTGTTCTAAAGGGGAAGAAAGTAGTATTTTCAAAATTGATATCTTAAAACCCTCTTGAACACTAAGAGGAGAATTTATTTGAGGGGGAGTTTTGTTTAGTCAAAGGAAAAGCATTTGAAACGAGGGAAGAAAATTTCAAACTTGAAAATGCTTCGCAAAATCTTATTCATTTACCTTTGGCTATTTGCAAAAAGAATTTGAAAAGGATTTACAAAAGAATTTGCAAAAACAAAACTTGTGGTACAAGTGTGGTCCAAAATATTAAAAATAAAGAAACAATCCATGCATATCTAGTAAGTAATATTTATTGGCTCAATTCTAAGTAACCTTTGCACTTACACTTTGCAAACTAGTTCAATTTTACACTTCTATACTTGCTTTGGTTTGTGTTGGCATCAATCACCAAAAAGGGGGAGATTGAAAGGGAATTAGGCTTACACCTATTTCCTAAACTAATTTTGGTGGTTGAATTGCCCAACACAAATAATTGGACTAACTAGTTTGCCCGAGTTTATAAGTTCTACAGGTACCAAAGGTTCACAATAAGCCAATAAAAAGATCAAGAGAAAGGGTTCAACAATGGAGCAAAGGGTCAACCGAAGGCACCCTGGTCGGGCGCACCGGACTGTCCGGTGTGCCACCGGACAATGTCCGGTGCACCAGGGAACTCCAAAACTGAACTCGTCACCTTCGGGAATTCTGAAGAGCCGGCGCGCTATAATTCACCGGACTGTCCGGTGTACACCGGACAGTGTCCGGTGCTCCAAGAGGACGCGGCTCTGAACTCGCCTGTCTCGGGAATTCGCATCGGCTGCTCCGCTATAATTCACTGGACATGTCCGGTGTACACCGGACTGTCCGGTGTAACTGTGGAGCAACGGCTACTTTAGGCGCCAACGGCTACCTGCAGCGCATTAAATGCGCGCCAGCGCGCGCAGAGGTCAGGCACGCCCATGCTGGCACACCGGACACCCTACAGTTCATGTCCGGTGCGCCACCGGACATCAAGACGGGCCCAGCGTCAGAGCTCCAACGGTCAGAACCCTAACGGCCTGGTGACGTGGCTGTCGCACCGGACATGTCCGGTGTGCACCGGACTGTCCGGTGCGCCATCGAACAGACAGCCTCCACCCAAACGGCTAGTTTGGTGGTTGGGGCTATAAATACCCCCAACCACCCCACATTCAAGTCATCCAAGTTTTCCACTTCTCAACCACTTACAAGAGCTAGGCATTCAATTCTAGACACACTCAAGTGATCAAATCCTCTCCAATTCTACACAAGGCTTTAGTGATTAGCGAGAGAGATTTGCCGTGTTCTTTTGAGCTCTTGCGCTTGGATTGCTTCTTTCTTTCTCACTTGTTCTTGTGATCAAAGCTCACTTATAATTGAAGCAAGAGACACCAATTGTGTGGTGGTCCTTGCGGGGAAGCTTTGTTCCCGATTTGATTTGAGAAGAGAAGCTCACTCGGTCCGAGGGACCGTTTGAGAGAGGGTAAGGGTTCAAAGAGACCCGGCCTTTGTGGCCTCCTCAACGGGGAGTAGGTTTGCGAGAACCGAACCTCGGTAAAACAAATCCGCGTGTCACACTCTTCATTCGCTTGCGATTTGTTTTGCGCCCTCTCTCTCGGACTCATTCTTATTTCTAACGCTAACCCGTCTCGTAGTTGTGTTTATATTTGTAAATTTCAGTTTCGCCCTATTCACCCCCCCTCTAGGCGACTTTCAGGGGTCTCACCGAGAACGTCACGATGGAGTGCCCTGACCACGGCGAGGTGCGGATCGGGGTACATGGTGGGCGACGATAAGCAATTGCGGCGAGGTAGCGCTGGTCTGGAGGCAGGATAGCTCGCTATCTCCAGCGGGGTAACACCACAAATACTCCAGACTTGGCACTGAGGCACGAGTGCCGGTGCACTTGCTGGACGACGACGGCGGACCCGAGCCAGGCATAGAGGCGGCCATAGCAGCATTGCCCACACACGGCACCTGGCGTGATGACGACGTGCCCGCGGTGGCGAGCAGACCCTCTCAAATCTTCTGGGCGCACGGCGTGCACAGGAGGATGAGCAAGAGGCTGCTGGGGAGGGGGCACGTCCATGAAGGGAGCTCCGCCCAGCCGCCAAGGAAGAGGAGCAGGGGCACCGGGAGCCGAGCTCCATGGATGGGCAGAAGAAGAGGAGTCTAGCAACCCAGTTCGTGACGAGGGAAGAGGGATGCGGCGCGCGGCGAAGTGATGGACCGGGTCGTGCATTTATGGCCCCCAGGAAGCAAGGGAACGACCCTGGTGTTGGGGGTATGCTTCGTAGCTGAAGATCCTAAAGAAATAAACACCTTCGGCAGATCCTCTCCAAAGCAGCGCTGAAGCTATCAACTATAAAGCTTTGGTACAGTGACATGTCTCAAGACGAAGGGGTGAACCGACTTAAAGATGAAATGACTTAAAGACCCATGATATTCTGTGTCATTATTATAGTTCATTGTAAAGGGCATAAATGTAAATATATACAGGCTGTGAACTGTGCCTATAAATAGGTGAACAGTACCCCCGTACTGTTCACGTGCTCTCTTGTAATCACGCATTGGGCATTTGTTTTTGCATCACGCTGGTATTTTTGCTTTTCTTCGAGCCGAAGGTACATTTGTAATTTGTTATCATTTCTACAATAATGAAATAGAAATGAGTTAATAATGATAATCATATATTCAAATTATTTTATATATTTTTTACCCTTCCTCATTATTTGTTGTGTTTATGAAGGTATAACCTTTCATAACCTTCGTCCAAAATCCATTATATCCTGAGGGAAATAATGCTTCGAAGGACGAAGGACCCTAATATTTAACAATTTCTATGTTGCCTTGTTCTTGATTCATAACATTTGAGAACAAGTCCCCAACATTGGCGCCCACCTCCGGTGAACTCACTTCCACTTTTCTGAGCTGATGGCTTCGATCAAGAATCAAGCTGGAGTTGCTTCGGCCCCGAAGCTGGTTCTCCCGATAACAGGCGGTTCATGCTCAGAGCCGGCCAACAAGAAACAGAAGAAGGAGGCACAGAGAAGAGTACAACATGTAGGGGTACAAGGACCCTTCATCAAATCAAGATGGTCTCACATCCCAATTACCTTCTCACAAGAGGATCTTCAGCTTAAGAATTACCCACACAATGATGATACGGTTATCTCTTGTGTGATCAAAGGATTTCTGGTCCATAATGTTTTGGTTGATACAGGCAGTGCAGCAGATATCATATTTGCTAAGGCCTTCAGACAAATGCAAGAGCCCGAAGACAAGATTCATGATGCTACGCACCCTCTTTGTGGCTTTGGAGGGCGACAGATTGTAGCGCTTGGTAAGATTACCATGCCAGTGACCTTCAGATTCGTCAACAACACAAGGACTGAGCAAATTGTGTTTGACATTGTTGACATGGAGTATCCTTACAATGCCATCATTGGTCGCGGAACACTCAATGCTTTCGAAGCAATTCTTCATCCAGCATATCTTTGCATGAAGATACCTTCGGATCAGGGACCTATTGCTATTCATGGGAGTCAGGAAGCCGCCAGAAAGGCCGAGGGGAATTGGACTGATTCAAAGGCAATCCACAACATAGATGAAGCCGAAGCTTGTGAGCAGTACAAGCATAGAAGAGAGAAGGCTGCTTCGGCCGATCAGCCGAAACCCATGCTTTTATGCGAAGATATCGCAGAGCAGAAGGTGCTGCTGGGATCTCAATTGTCTGAGGAACAAGAGAAAACCTTGATAAGATTCTTGTTCAACAACAAAGATGTCTTTGCATGGTCGGCTAATGATCTTTGCGGAGTTAATAGGGATGTTATTGAACACTCGCTCAATGTTGATCCATCCTTCAGACCCAGAAAGCTGTCACACCCGGCTTTAAGGAGCAAAGCCAGGTGCATCTCATACATGCGCCAAGAAGACAACATATATAATAACAGAGTGTATAGAGATAAATGTCATAAAACATCAGAGTATTTATTACATAGCGGAAGACTTATTACAAAATAAAAGTAAAACGAACTAAGGATCGTCGGCGCCAATGTCAACTGAGAAACGCCACCTAGATCAGATCATACTCCTCGCCTTGTGGCTCCTCCTGAACCACCTGCTCTTCTCCTGTGGGGGGTGTGAGATAGCAAGGGTGAGCTCACACATGATCATAGCTCAACAAGTTGTGGGGAACCAGTGGACATAAACTCACAAAGGTGTGAGTTCATGTGATGTGTAAGGCTAATCAATGATAGGGGTTAGAGCTGAGCATTGCTTTTAAGTAGTTGGTCAAAATTTTATTAGCAGTTACTAAGTGTAAGTAAATACCAGACCATAAGTAAAGTAATAGAACGAAATTAATAACAAACCCATGCAATGCAAATGACAAAATTGAATTTAAGTTCCATAATTTAAACATCAGAGAGTCCTGAGCTGCTCATGACCGTGAGCTCGGCTAGTATACCAGTTTTACACTCTGCAGAGGTTGTACCCTTTACCCACAAGTCATGTTACCCATCTGCCAGGGGATCGCGACTTCCCATACACCTCTACCTAGGAAGCGTGGCAGGGCAACACTACGAGGCCTTTACAAAGTTCCACTAGCTTCCGAAAACCCGCTACAGTTTATAGGAAGTTCCAATGCAGGGTTCCTGGCTGACCGCCATCGCAGCAAAATCAACCAGGGACCTCCCTACACTGACCACTCCCCTACTGCCCTTGCCCCTTTCGGGTAAGGTAGTCTTCCACTAGCTTTCCTAATTAGTCAGCCAAGGGCGTCCCATTAAACCCTTGTGGTGGCACGTGGTTCTCAAGTTAAGCTCTATGTTCCAATTAACATTAATGATCTCAACATGAACATAAATAGAATAACAAAAAGAATTGGAACATAGATATGATAAATGATTATCCCAAAACCATGTAAGCAATAGCAAACTACCCAGTGATTCAGGGGTAAACAAGGTAATGAGATAAACAAATCTAGGGTGACCTATCGGGTCCCATCAAAATTAACCTATGCATGGATAAATGATATTAAAGAACATTATTGGGTAAAAAGTGGTCAAGGGCACAACTTGCCTTCAATGAGCTCCTGCTCAGCTACTTCAACTTGCTGCTCACCAGGATCCTCAGCAACGGGCTCTTCTACTCGCCACAATACAAACAAGCACAGGATACAGGGAAAATTAACATTACACCAAGCATGTAAACAAAATACACAGAGATATTCTACATAACAAAATAAAATTCTAGGAACAGGAATCATAATTTTTGGAGTTATAGAATTTAAGTTATGCATTTTCAAAGGTTTTATGTGTTTTAAATAAGATTAAGTGTGAGATTAATTTTCTTGCTGTTGTCATGATAAAACAGAGACACTAAGTGCTAGAGAATAAAATTACAAAATTTTAGAAAGTGAAATGGCTCAATTTGGACTAAAAATGGATTTTCTATGAATTTATTAAGTTCTAGTAATTATTTTCATATTAAAAATCCATTTTCTATTTCATTTATTCGAATTAAATGGGTTCTGGACTGGGCCTCATTTAACAGCAAGGTCAGGGGCGCCAGGGTAAAATTTCCAAGACACAGGGAACAGGCCCTGAGGATGGCGGGTTAATTTGATAAAAGGACAGGGGCTCTTTAACAAAAAGTACCCACGAAGGGGTACGAGAGCTCCTCGGCCGCACGATCCTACATCTACGGTTAAGATCTCACAGCGCGAATGGATACGTGGTCGTCTAATCTGAGCCATCCTTGATCGAATCGACGGTCGCGACATCGTCACCTCCCTCCGCCAAGAACTGAGCACGGCTGCGCAACCCACCGTGCGGTGGCAGGACCGCCGGAGCAGAGAACCCGATCTCCCAGCCCGCCATCTTCTAATTCACTCGCTCCTCGCCTAATTAATGACCCTATGATCTTGTTTCCCCCATCGATTTCTGCCCTCATCGAGCACAGGGCTCGGCCCACGGCGCGCTACTATCCTACGGTGGCGCCACCGCAACAGCGACCCCAATCTCGCTTCTAAGAACGAAATCCGCTACCCTTGTCGATTCTACCTATTGCACAGATGCCTACGACGGTTTGGGTGAGGTGCTTACCTACGGTGTCGCGTTGTAGCGCTAAATCACGAGGTGAGCAGCTCCGCTGCGAAGAGACACCGGCGGCGATTTCTGAGGTCCTGCGGCGTTTGCCCCGCGCAGCAATGTGACGAGGATGTGCGGCGCGGCCGAGTTGTAGTCTCAGGTGCCGGAGACCGCTGCGGAGCTACTCCCCGGTGAGGCACTGCCCGCACACGGCAATGGTTCTCCCGTGGCGGAGTTCAGGGCTTCCCCAGGTGCTAAGACGGTTTTGGATTTAGATACGGGTTCAGGGGGCGAGGCGGACGCAGTTGTGTACATATACACCAAGACTGGCGGCTTCCATAGCCGAGGATCTCGGCCGACGGGTACGACTGCGTTGAGCTGGTAAACACCTAGGGAGAAGAAAGCGCTGACGCGCTGGGCCCCTAGGGCAGCGACCCGAGTTCATCTCGTGCGCCCGAGTGTAGCATGGCTGACCAAAGGGCCCACCTGTCCGTGAGTGCAAAGGCACAAGCATGCGCGATGGCCTGTTCTGGCGTAGGGGCCCCGCATGTCAGAGACGGTGAGGCAGGCGCGCGTGGGCTGGCTAGGGATAGTTGCTTAGGTGGGCCGAGGGAGGGAAAATTTGGCCCAAGAGACGTTTGAGGCTTTTCTCTTTTTTTTCATTTCCATTTTTCTTTTCTCTTTCTCTTCCCTTTTCAAATTCAAATTCAAAATTTGAGTTTATATTTGTGGAGTTCGTACTTAAGTTAAATTTAAATAACTAAATCTAGTTATTTTATATATCTATTTTATCCCATTTGTATAGTATTTCCTTCTCTTTTCTCAACTCTCAAATTCTAAATTTCCTTTAGAATTTAAATTCCACTTTTGGGCTTTTTAATATATTTTTGGTCACAAAATGCACACAGAATAAAATCGAGCATGATGCATAATTTGGTAGTATATATATTTTTATTAATTGTTTTTAGGCATGGTGTTCACATATGATGATGCATGAAGATCAAACTCACATAAAGAGAAATTGTTTTCTCTATTGGTATATTTTCCTAGCAATTTACAAATGGGTGTTACAAATCCTACCCCCCTTAAAAATAATCTCGTCCTCGAGATTAAGAAGATCTAGGGAAAAGGTGGGGAAAATCTATACAAAGCTCTTCTTCTCTCTCCCACGTTGCTTCATCTTCACCGTGGTGACTCCATTGAACTTTGCACATCTTTATCACCTTATTTCTTGTAACTCGAGTCAAAGTATCCAAAATCTTGATCGGGTACTCCGTGTAAGTCAAATCACCTTGAACACTGAGCTCTTCCATGGGTAACTGTTCCTCAGGGACACGGAGACACTTCTTTAGTTGAGATACGTGAAACACATTATGCACATCTGATAAAGTAGCGGGTAACTCGAGTTGGTATGCCATCTCCCCAACTCGCCTAAAGATCAAGAATGGTCCAATGTAGCGAGGGGACAATTTGCCCTTAACTTTGAATCTCCTCATTCCACGAAGTGGTGACACCTTGAGATACACATAATCTCCTTCTTCAAATTCCAGTGGCCTCCTTCTATTATCAGCATAACTCTTTTGCCTGGTTTGAGCCACTCTCAAATTCTCTTGAATTATACGAACTTGTTCTTCTGCTTCTTGAATCAGTTCAGGCCCAAAGAACTGTCTTTCTCCAGTCTGATCCCAATACAAAGGAGTCCTACACTTCCTCCCATATAGAGCTTCAAAAGGTGACATCTTCAGACTGGCCTGGTAACTATTATTATACGAGAACTCAGCATAAGGCAGACTCTTATCCCAACTTCCTCCATGCTGAAGGGCACATGCTCTCAACATATCTTCCAATACTTGATTAGTTCTTTCAGTCTGTCCATCAGTCTGAGGGTGATAAGCTGTACTAAAATTCAACTTCGTACTCATATTCTCATGAAAGCTTCTCCAAAATCTTGAGGTAAACTGCGAACCTCGATCAGACATGATCTTCTTCGGTACTCCATGTAAACACACAATCCGAGCCATATATAACTCTGCTAGCTGAGAACCTTTATAAGTAGTCTTAACAGGAATGAAGTGAGCCACTTTAGTCAATCTATCCACAATCACCCATATTGCATCATATCCTTTCTGGGTGCGAGGCAATCCAGTAATGAAATCCATACCAATCTCTTCCCACTTCCACTCGGGTATCTTCAGTGGATGCAATAATCCAGCTGGCCTCAGGTGTTCAGCCTTAACTCTTTGACATACATCGCACATAGCCACATGTGCAGCTACATCTCTTTTCAATCCATACCACCAATATTTCCGTTTCAAATCCTGATACATCTTGGTACTACCAGGATGAATAGAATAATCCGAGTCATGGGCCTCCTTTAAAATAGTCTCTCGAAGGCTTTTAATATGAGGAACACATATCCTGTCCTTGAACCATATAGTGCCTTGCTCATCTTCCGTAAATTCTGGAACTCGACCTTCAGTAATCAGCTCCTTGATCTCTTTTATTTTAGCATCACCAATTTGTCCTTTGCGGATCTCTTGCTCCAAAGTAGGTTCCACATCAATAGTAACTCCTTCCGTATGAGCAACTATCCCTAGGTTAAGTCTCCTGAAGTCCTCAACAATCTCATCGGGTAGCCGGGCAACAATAGCTGAATAAACATGCTCTTTGCGACTCAAGGCATCTGCAACCAAATTTGCCTTGCCCGGGTGATAGTGAATCTCCAAATCATAATCCTTAATAAGCTCCAACCAACGGCGTTGCCTAAGGTTGAGATCCTTCTGAGTGAATATATACTTCAAACTCTTATGATCCGTATATACTTGGCACTTGGTCCCCATGATATAATGTCTCCAAATCTTAAGCGCATGCACAACGGCTGCCAATTCCAAGTCATGAGTGGGGTAGTTCAATTCATGTTTCCGTAACTGACGAGACGCATAGGCAATCACATGTCCTTCTTGCATAAGTACACATCCTAAGCCTTGGCCACATGCATCACAATAGATATCAAATCCTTTCTGTAGGTCTGGCATAACCAATACTGGTGGCGACATCAACCTCTTCTTCAATTGATCAAAGCTGTCTTGACACTTCTCGTCCCACTTAAATTCTCTTCCTTTCTCCAAAAGCGAAGTCATAGGCTTAGCAATCTTAGAAAATCCTTCGATAAATCTCCGATAATAGCCTGCTAATCCCAAGAAACTCCGAATCTCAGTAACTGTAGTGGGTACTCTCCACTCCATTATCTCCTTAACCTTAGCAGGATCCACTGCTATTCCTCCATTAGAAATAATATGTCCAAGGAATGGTACCTTATCAATCCAAAACTCGCACTTGCTGAACTTGGCATATAGCTGGTTATCTCGAAGCTTCTGTAGCACCAACCTCAGATGTTCCTCATGATCGCTATCACTCTGAGAATAAATAAGAATATCGTTGATGAATACCACGACGAATCTGTCCAAATACTCCATAAACACCTTGTTCATCAAGTTCATAAAATAAGCTGGTGCATTGGTTAATCCAAATGACATAACAGTGAACTCATATAATCCATATCGAGTCGAGAATGCTGTCTTAGGAATATCCGATGGTCTAATCCTCATCTGATGGTAACCCGATCGGAGATCAATCTTCGAAAATACTCTAGCACCTCTCATTTGATCAAACAAATCCTCAATACGGGGCAACGGATACTTGTTCTTCACCGTAACATCATTAAGAGATCTATAATCCACACACATCCGCTGCGATCCATCCTTCTTCTGTACAAACAAGACCGGTGCTCCCCAAGGTGAGGAACTCGGACGAATGTACCCAGCCTCTTGTAACTCAGTTAACTGCTTCTTAAGTTCCTTCAACTCCTCTACGGACATCCTATATGGCCGTTTAGAAATAGGGGCGGTTCCAGGTAGGAGATCAATAACAAACTCAACTTCTCTATCAGGTGGCATTCCTGGTAACTCCTCTAGAAAGACATCCGGAAAATCTCTAACCACCCAGATATTGTCACCAACAAACTCCTCAGGTATAAAGAACATTGCACGCATGGATGAGGAGGTTACTGCAATATTAACTTGAAATCTTTCTCCTTTAGTGGTAGTGAGTTCTACGGTACCTCTACCACATGCTATAACGGCCTTTGCCTTTCTTAGCCATGACATACCAAGGATCAGATCTATACTGCTTGACTCTAATATTATAGCAGTAGCTCCAAAATCTCTACCCATAATGGTTAATGTCAATCTACGTGTCATTTGATTCGCCTCAACAGGCCCTTTAGGTGTAATTACTATCATGGGTTTTCTCATATTTAGCAGTGGTATTTCATTTGTGTTGGCATATCTAGCAGACATGAATGAATGTGTAGCACCAGAATCAAATAATATGGTTGCAGGAATTGCATTAACATAAAACATACCAATTACGAGGTCACCTCCATCCGGAGTAGCATCAACGCTGACTTGATTAACCTTGGCAATAGAATATCCCTTGCCAGAGCTTGGAGTTTGCTGCCTGTTCTGAACTGGAGTAGTAGCAATCCTCTGTGGGCAGACATTTGCATAATGACCAGTCTTCCCACACTTGAAACACGTAGTGCCTGGACTCTGTCCTGAAAACTTCGTCGGGGTGCCGGTAGGGGTAGCCTGTCGAGGAGGTGGAGTCCTCAGTGGTGATTGCTGAACTGGGCGTGGTCCTCCTGGTCGAGTTGGTGTACCCTGTGGTGAACTGTAGCGAGGACGAACACTGCTGCTTCCTTGTCCTTGAGATATTGCCTTTCTCTTCAAATCTCCCAGCTGAACACGCTTGTGTTCAATAGCCAGGGCCTTATCAAGCAGCCTCTGAAATGACGGAAATGTGTGTGCCACTAGAGCATACTGCAGTGGTCCATTAAGTCCTTCAATGAAATGCTCCTGCTTCCTCTCGTCTTCAGCAACTTCTTCAGGGGCATATCTGGATAACTGAATAAACTTGTCGCGGTACTCGCTGACTGACATACTTCCTTGCTTCAGCGACAGAAATTCCTTCTTCTTGATCTTTATCATACCAGCTGGAATATGGTAGTTCCTGAACTGTGTACTAAACTCCGCCCAAGTAATAGTATCCGCAGCATCATGGGCAGCAGTTTATGAATCCCACCAGTCAGCAGCAGGACCTGTCAGACGTCCAGAAGCATATAAAACCTTCTCCCGATCAGTGCATTGTGCAATATTCAACATCTTCTCAACGGACTTCAGCCAATCATCCGCGTCCAGTGGATCCGGTGAGCTAGCGAATGTAGGTGGCTTATGACTCATAAACTCCCGGTGCTTATCACGAGGTGGAACTGGTGGTGGTGGTGGAGGCAGTGGCACTTGTTGCTGCTGTTGCTGCTGTTGCATTTGTTGTTGCAGCTGCTGTTGTTGTGCCCTCCTTTCCTGGCGTATCTCATCTCGCTCCTGGCGCAACTCCTGTCGTATATCTTCTCTTTCCTGACGCATCTCCTAGCGTTCTTGCTGCATCTGGGCACGCATATCAGCCATAGTGTCCGCCATTTGCTGCATCACCGCCATCTGAGCAGCAACCAGTGGGTCAACTCCGCCTGGTGGAGGATTAGGAGGATTCATCTCTGCAGGTTGTGGCTGGGATTGTCTGTATATTCTCCGAGTGTGTCGATTAGGAGGCAAATCAATTCCACCACCCCACCTGGTATTGACCATCTGAGTTAGATACATATGGTAAGAGAATAGTAGACAAGGCAGGTATTTACGAAGCAGGTTACTTTGGGGAATTTTATTAGCTAAGAAGATTAATATTTTACCTACTAAAGCTAATTCAACACCTTATGTTGGTACATGCTAAGATGTCCATCTATAATTCAATCAATCAAAGAAGCAAATCAGGCATTTAGCATCAGAACAATCAACCAACATTTTTAAAATAGAGAAAATAGTTTTATTTTCATCTTAGGTTCCCTATCTCTTAAAAAGATCATAGTGGTAGGATTCCAAGGTGTGAAATCCATCTTGTCTTAGAGTAGAAGAGGTAAGGATGATCAGAGTAGAACAGTAGAAGGTGAGACAAGATCAAGATGAGATGAGTATAGAATGAGTCAGAGTAAGGTAAGTAGGAGAGGGTCTGTCCATTTCTATCTAGGTTTCGTCCTACAGTCAACATTTCCTCTGATACCACTTCTGTCACACCCGGCTTTAAGGAGCAAAGCCAGGTGCATCTCATACATGCGCCAAGAAGACAACATATATAATAACAGAGTGTATAGAGATAAATGTCATAAAACATCAGAGTATTTATTACATAGCGGAAGACTTATTACAAAATAAAAGTAAAACGAACTAAGGATCGTCGGCGCCAATGTCAACTGAGAAACGCCACCTAGATCAGATCATACTCCTCGCCTTGTGGCTCCTCCTGAACCACCTGCTCTTCTCCTGTGGGGGGTGTGAGATAGCAAGGGTGAGCTCACACATGATCATAGCTCAACAAGTTGTGGGGAACCAGTGGACATAAACTCACAAAGGTGTGAGTTCATGTGATGTGTAAGGCTAATCAATGATAGGGGTTAGAGCTGAGCATTGCTTTTAAGTAGTTGGTCAAAATTTTATTAGCAGTTACTAAGTGTAAGTAAATACCAGACCATAAGTAAAGTAATAGAACGAAATTAATAACAAACCCATGCAATGCAAATGACAAAATTGAATTTAAGTTCCATAATTTAAACATCAGAGAGTCCTGAGCTGCTCATGACCGTGAGCTCGGCTAGTATACCAGTTTTACACTCTGCAGAGGTTGTACCCTTTACCCACAAGTCATGTTACCCATCTGCCAGGGGATCGCGACTTCCCATACACCTCTACCTAGGAAGCGTGGCAGGGCAACACTACGAGGCCTTTACAAAGTTCCACTAGCTTCCGAAAACCCGCTACAGTTTATAGGAAGTTCCAATGCAGGGTTCCTGGCTGACCGCCATCGCAGCAAAATCAACCAGGGACCTCCCTACACTGACCACTCCCCTACTGCCCTTGCCCCTTTCGGGTAAGGTAGTCTTCCACTAGCTTTCCTAATTAGTCAGCCAAGGGCGTCCCATTAAACCCTTGTGGTGGCACGTGGTTCTCAAGTTAAGCTCTATGTTCCAATTAACATTAATGATCTCAACATGAACATAAATAGAATAACAAAAAGAATTGGAACATAGATATGATAAATGATTATCCCAAAACCATGTAAGCAATAGCAAACTACCCAGTGATTCAGGGGTAAACAAGGTAATGAGATAAACAAATCTAGGGTGACCTATCGGGTCCCATCAACATTAACCTATGCATGGATAAATGATATTAAAGAACATTATTGGGTAAAAAGTGGTCAAGGGCACAACTTGCCTTCAATGAGCTCCTGCTCAGCTACTTCAACTTGCTGCTCACCAGGATCCTCAGCAACGGGCTCTTCTACTCGCCACAATACAAACAAGCACAGGATACAGGGAAAATTAACATTACACCAAGCATGTAAACAAAATACACAGAGATATTCTACATAACAAAATAAAATTCTAGGAACAGGAATCATAATTTTTGGAGTTATAGAATTTAAGTTATGCATTTTCAAAGGTTTTATGTGTTTTAAATAAGATTAAGTGTGAGATTAATTTTCTTGCTGTTGTCATGATAAAACAGAGACACTAAGTGCTAGAGAATAAAATTACAAAATTTTAGAAAGTGAAATGGCTCAATTTGGACTAAAAATGGATTTTCTATGAATTTATTAAGTTCTAGTAATTATTTTTATATTAAAAATCCATTTTCTATTTCATTTATTCGAATTAAATGGGTTCTGGACTGGGCCTCATTTAACAGCAAGGTCAGGGGCGCCAGGGTAAAATTTCCAAGACACAGGGAACAGGCCCTGAGGATGGCGGGTTAATTTGACAAAAGGACAGGGGCTCTTTAACAAAAAGTACCCACGAAGGGGTACGAGAGCTCCTCGGCCGCACGATCCTACATCTACGGTTAAGATCTCACAGCGCGAATGGATACGTGGTCGTCTAATCTGAGCCGTCCTTGATCGAATCGACGGTCGCGACATCGTCACCTCCCTCCGCCAAGAACTGAGCACGGCGGCGCAACCCACCGTGCGGTGGCAGGACCGCCGGAGCAGAGAACCCGATCTCCCAGCCCGCCATCTTCTAATTCACTCGCTCCTCGCCTAATTAATGACCCTATGATCTTGTTTCCCCCATCGATTTCTGCCCTCATCGAGCACAGGGCTCGGCCCACGGCGCGCTACTATCCTACGGTGGCGCCACCGCAACAGCGACCCCAATCTCGCTTCTAAGAACGAAATCCGCTACCCTTGTCGATTCTACCTATTGCACAGATGCCTACGACGGTTTGGGTGAGGTGCTTACCTACGGTGTCGCGTTGTAGCGCTAAATCACGAGGTGAGCAGCTCCGCTGCGAAGAGACACCGGTGGCGATTTCTGAGGTCCTGCGGCGTTTGCCCCGCGCAGCAATGTGACGAGGATGTGCGGCGCGGCCGAATTGTAGTCTCAGGTGCCGGAGACCGCTGCGGAGCTACTCCCCGGTGAGGCACTGCCCGCACATGGCAATGGTTCTCCCGTGGCGGAGTTCAGGGCTTCCCCAGGTGCTAAGATGGTTTTGGATTTAGATACGGGTTCAGGGGGCGAGGCGGACGCAGTTGTGTACATATACACCAAGACTGGCGGCTTCCATAGCCGAGGATCTCGGCCGACGGGTACGGCTGCGTTGAGCTGGTGAACACCTAGGGAGAAGAAAGCGCTGACGCGCTGGGCCCCTAGGGCAGCGACCTGAGTTCATCTCGTGCGCCCGAGTGTAGCATGGCTGACCGAAGGGCCCACCTGTCCGTGAGTGCAAAGGCACAAGCGTGCGCGATGGCCTGTTCTGGCGTAGGGGCCCCGCATGTCAGAGACGGTGAGGCAGGCGCGCGCGGGCTAGCTAGGGATAGTTGCTTAGGTGGGCCGAGGGAGGGAAAATTTGGCCCAAGAGACGTTTGAGGCTTTTCTCTTTTTTTTTTCATTTCCATTTTTCTTTTCTCTTTCTCTTCCCTTTTCAAATTCAAATTCAAAATTTGAGTTTATATTTGTGGAGTTCGTACTTAGGTTAAATTTAAATAACTAAATATAGTTATTTTATATATCTATTTTATCCCATTTGTATAGTATTTCCTTCTCTTTTCTCAACTCTCAAATTCTAAATTTCCTTTAGAATTTAAATTCCACTTTTGGGCTTTTTAATATATTTTTGGTCACAAAATGCACACAGAATAAAATCGAGCATGATGCATAATTTGGTAGTATATATATTTTTATTAATTGTTTTTAGGCATGGTGTTCACATATGATGATGCATGAAGATCAAACTCACATAAAGAGAAATTGTTTTCTCTATTGGTATATTTTCCTAGCAATTTACAAATGGGTGTTACAAAAGCAGAGGCTTCGGAAGATGTCTGATGACAAGGCCGAAGGTGCTCGGAATGAAGTGAAAAGACTTCTCAGTGCCGGAGTTATCAGAGAGGTAAAATACCCAGAATGGTTGGCTAACACTGTTATGGTAAAAAAGGCCAATGGTAAATGGAGGATGTGTATTGATTTTACTGATCTCAACAAGGCCTGTCCGAAGGACGAGTTTCCATTGCCAAGGATAGATTCCCTAGTTGATGCAGCAGCTTCATCAGAGCTTATGAGTCTGCTGGATTGTTATTCAGGCTATCATCAAATTTGGATGAAGAAGGAGGATGAGCCGAAGACCAGCTTCATAACCCCTAGTGGAACATATTGTTACCTCCGGATGCCTGAGGGGCTCAAGAATGCTGGAGGAAGCTTCAGCAGAATGACAGCGAAGGTTCTTCAATCTCTGATAGGCAGAAATGTGCTAACTTATGTTGATGATATCATTGTAAAAAGCACGAAGCAAGAGAATCACATTACTGATCTGCAGGAAACCTTCGCTAATTTTAGACAGGCCGGTTTAAAGTTGAATCCAGAAAAATGTGTCTTTGGGGTGAAGAAAGGGAAATTTCTTGGCTGCTTAGTTTCAACAAAAGGGATTGAGGCTAATCCAAATAAAATTGAAGCTATCCTTCGAATGGAACCACCAAGTACAAAGAAGGGGGCTCTAAGATTGACAAGAAGACTAGCATCTCTCAACAGATTCATATCTAGATCAGCAGAGAGAAATTTACCATTTTTCGAAGTGCTGAAGTCAGCCGAAGTTTTTCAATGGGGACCAGTCCAGCAGAGAGCTTTCGAAGAGCTGAAGCAATATTTGATAGACCTAACAACGCTAACTCCACCAATGCCAGGGGCTCCTCTCTTGTTATATGTGGCAGCCTCGCACTCAGCGGTAAGTGCGGCACTTGTCCAAGAGAAGCTTGAAGGGCAAGTCAAGAAGCAAGCTCCAATATATTTTGTATCTGAAGTTCTTAGTTTATCAAAGAAAAATTATACAGAATTGGAGAAGGTGCTATATGCTGTTTTGATGGCTTGTAGAAAGCTTCGGCATTATTTACAAGCATACAATATAATTGTCCCTTCTTCACAACCATTGAAGGACATTATGAGAAATAGAGAAGCTACTGGAAGGATTGGAAAGTGGGCTGCGGAACTTAATGAGTTCTGCATTGATTATGTACACAGATCTTCGATTCAGTCCCAGGCGTTAGCTGACTTCATTGTTGACTGGACGCCAGGGGCTCAGGTAGAAGAGGCAAGTAAAGATGCTGAAGCATGGACAGTATTCTGCGATGGTTCTTGGGGAACCTTCGGAGCAGGAGCAACCGCTGTGTTGGTCGCACCCTCCAAAGTTAAAACCTGCTACGCAGCAAGACTTGATTTTAGCTACACAAATAACATTGCTGAGTACGAAGCTTTACTTTTGGGTCTTCGGAAGTTAAAGGCAATAGGAATCAGAAGGGCGGTTCTTAAAACTGATTCCCAAGTTATCTCTGGTCATATTGACAAGAGTTGTAAGGCAAGAGACCCGAAGCTTGAGAAGTATTTAGATACGGTCCGAAGGATTGAAGCTTCCTTTGAAGGGTTTTCTGTAAAAAATATTCCTCGAGGAGAAATTGAACATGCTGATTTGCTAGCCAAGTCAGCAGCATAGGGACTGCCCTTACCTTCAGAAGTATTTTTTGAAACAATAAAAGCACCTTCGGTTGAACTCCTTGAAAGAGCAGTCCTCAATATATCTCTTGTTTATAGTGAAGATTGGAGAACTGAGATCATCTCCTACCTTAAGGGTAATTTCCTTTTAGATGACGAAGCTTATAACAAGAGAATAGAGGCAAGAGCTCGTCCATATGTAATAATACAAGGGGAGTTGTACAAGCATGGGGTCTGCTCTCCGTTACTCAAATGTTTATCCAGAGCCAAAGGTATAGAATTGATGAAGGAAATACATGCAGGCCTGTGTGGATCTCACATTGGATCTAGGCCTTTGCTGGGAAAAGTTTTTCGCCAAGGATTTTATTGGCCAAAAGCAGCTTCGGATGCAGCGGAATTAGTCCAAAAGTGCGAAGGTTGTCAGAAATGTGCAAGAGATCAAAAACAACCTTCGTCCCTAACCCAGTTAATACAACCCACTTGGCCATTGCAAAGGTGGGGTCTTGATTTGTTAGGTCCGCTACCACTAGCACAAGGCAACTTAAGATATGTTGTAGTGGCAGTGGAATATTTTTCTAAATGGATTGAGGCAAAGCCTTTAGCCACAATAACTTCGGTTACTGTTCAAAAATTTTTCTGGCAAAACATTGTTTGTCGCTTCGGAGTGCGAAGGCCATCACTATGGACAATGGAACGCAGTTTGATTCCGAAGCCTTTAAAGAATTTTGTGAACAAATTGGCACAAAGATCCATTTTGCATCAATCCGACATCCGGAATCAAATGGACTAGTTGAAAGGGCTAATGGCATCATAATGACAGGAATAATGAAATTAATCTTCAATCAGCCAAGGGGAAAGTGGCCAGACGAATTAATCAAAGTGGTGTGGAGCCACAACACAACAATATCAAGATCAACAGGCTTTACGCCATTCAAACTATTGTTTGGTGACGAAGCAATAACCCCGGAAGAAGCCAAAGCAGGATCAATAAGAATAGTAGCTTCGGCAGAAGGCGAAGCTGAAGCTGATTACTCTGTGGAAAAAGATGCTATAGAAGGGATCAGGCTTCAGGCTATGGAAAACATCAATAAATACCAAGCTGAAACAATAAAATGGCGTGATAGAAAGGTCAGGCTAAAGAACATCGAACCAGGACATTTGGTGCTTCGAAGAGTGGCCAACCCAGAGACAGTAGGCAAATTACAGCTGAAGTGGGAAGGACCTTTTCTGGTAGTATCTTCGTCAAGACCTGGTTCTTACAGGTTGAAGGATATGGACGGCAACGACATTCCTAGATCATGGAATGCGGACGAACTTCGGCGATATTATGTTTAGCTTGATGTAATTTTTTCTATTCTTTCTTGTGGCACCCTTTTCCTTTCCAAAGGGGGAGAAAGGTTTTTAATGGGGCCACAACATGTAATTTTTCTTTTCCTTATTTCAATTCTATAAGAGTGATATCCCCCAAAGATGTAAATGTAAAAGCTGACAACGCACCATCGAGTGCAGTGGAAAAAGAAAAGAAAACAGGGAGAAGCTCAAAAGTCGTTCCCAAGGGAATGCAGAGCTTACAGCGAAAAATAAACGCTAATTCCGCTGAAAGTAAAAGGCGAAGAAGCTCCTAAGGGAGGCTTACAGCGAAAAATAAATGCTGATTTCGCTGAAAGTAAAAGGCGAAGAAGCTCCTAAGGGAGGCTTACAGCGAAAAGTTAGCGCTGATACACCGAAAAATAAGCGGTGAAGCCGAAAAATAAGCGGCAAAGAAGGTTTGAGTCATTCTCAAGGGAGTATGGGTTCGAATATGTATTTGAACATTCATTTGCACGATACATTACATCATGACATTTGCATTCATAAACATTCACTTAGACATACATAGGATCATCATCAGCATAACGTACAAACATGCTTCAGATACAAAAGGAAGGCAATTTTATGCTTCGCTGTGTACGCAAAGAAGGGAAGGTGTTTTTTGCCTATGGCTCAAAAGTATTACTTTCGTCTACATCAAAGCATTTTATACATGGACGGAAAAGTAAGATTATATTACAAAGTAAAACTCAGATTACATCATATTTTATACAAGTTATTACATGAGTTTTTTGAGCTACTTTTACAAGACTATGCAAGCTTCGACACTATCTCCGGAGCTTCGTTCTTCTACTCTGCAGCTGCAGCTTCAGCCTGGTCAATCTGTACGAAAGTATTATAAGCCAAATTCAAAAATTCAAGGGAAAAGGTAAGAATAAGGTATGATTTTGTTACCAGCTTGAGGTGACTCCGAGCTTCGTCACCAGCTTTGCTCCGACCACCCTTTGTCCATACTAACTTTATAAATCTGTTTGCAATACTTCGAGCCAGATTCGGAACATCATCTAAGTCTGCCGGTGACAAGCCGAAGTTGGGTCTATTAACAATTTTGCCATGTTCACAGCCAGATTTCAAAAAAGCAACAGCTGTACCCCAAGAAGCTGCCAGGGCACAAAAGTCGCAATGCCCAGCTATAACTTCGTCAAGATCATTAATATCACCTTCAATGTGCTCGAAGGCACGAGACAGGTCTTCGACCGAAGGAGTAAACTCTTCACTACTGGCTCCGACAAAATGGAACACTTGCTTTAGCTGATGAATGCATCAAGTGCAGAACTCCAAGCATTTATTTTGAAGATTTTTCAAAGATTCTTTCAATTCCAAGTTTCTTTGAGTTTCGACTTCAAGCCTTGCATCAAGCTTCAGTTTCTCTTATTCAAAATTTTCCGACTGGGAAAGAAGCCTCAAATTTAATTCTGTTATTTTTGCTTCAGCATCCATTAATAAGCCTTCGGCTGTTTATAGCTCGAGGTCTTTCTTCTCAATAGTAGCAGATTGCTCCTTTATTTTGTTTTCTAATTTTTCAATTATAACTTCTTGCCTTTTATCCTCTAAATCTTGTTGCATTTTTAATGCCTTGCTCAAAAGCATGCTCTGTGGACAAATAGCCTTCGTTAGAAATTATTTTCGTACCACAAGTAATAAGAATTAGACACAAAATGTTTACCTTGAAATTAGAATAGAATAAACTGCCGGTAATATGTTGTCGACGGTAGCGACTAATATCCGCTTCTAGCTTCGGGAAGCCAATACTCTTCGATAAAGTACCGACAACCTTCGCACCGGTTTGGTCTCGTATACAGCCTAACCCTTCATCATCAATACCACCAAAGAGAAGCGCCCCCAACCGATATCCGCAAGATAGAGCATACTCTTTTAGTTCCTCTCTTTCAGCTTCAGTCAGCTCCTGGCCAATTAGGTTTCGAAAGTCAAAGTTTTCATCTTCCGAGGTATCTTCGGTTATTCCTCCTTTCTCGGGTTTGGCAGCCGTGGTCTCTTCGGTGGCTGCAGCATTTTCTTCAGCAGCCATGTTTAGCAGCATTTTATCTATATCAGCGGCCACACTCTCTAAATTAATACCTTCGGAGTTAGCATCTTCGGCTCTGGCCTCTTCTGTGGCAGCCTCCGAAGGTACAGCTTCAGTATCTGTCATGATTTCAATTGTCGGCATCTTTAGAGTTGGAGCTCTTGGTGGTGTCGATTCAATTACTTCGGTCACGGTAACAATCCTTTGTCTTTTTGGCCTAGATGCCTTTGCCTGTGCGGGTTCCTTTTCATTATGAAAAAGCTTCGTCAGATGAAGCCCCAATGGACTTAGTTTGACAGGCAAAGTTTTAGTCATTACCTTTAGAATTTCCTCTATTTCAGCATCAGAAGATGTCGCAGAAGCCTTTTCTTCTTCATCAATTGATTTTTGTTCCGGGATTGATTCCTTTCTTTTCTTCGAAGTTAATACTTTCGATTCAAAATTTTCTTTCTTCTTTTTTGATTGATCTTCGTCGTCTTTGATCAAAGCGCCAGCTACTCTCTTCCTTTTCTGCCCTTCGGCACCCTTGTCGAGTCGCTCATAATCGGGATATTCAAAACCTATAGCATCAAGCACTCTGTTTAGCCTTCGTTTCGGCCGGGTGCCGAAGGCTGCTGTCATCAATTGATCCTCCTTTTTAGAATAGTTCCCAAAAATTTCAGTGCACATTGTTTCGATTGTCTCGAGCCATTCTTGGCAGGGTGCTTTGAAATATTTCTTGAATTTATAGTGGTAGGGCAGTCGGACAAGCTCCCCCTCTTTCTTCTCTTTTTCAAGCTTCGGCATAGCCCATTCCTTCATAGTTGGAAATATTTTGTAAGCCAGAAATTCCTGCACTAAATCTCTAGTGCCAATGTGCTCTGCAATAATCCTAAATTCAGCTAATGCAGTTTGGGTTGGACCTTCTGGTGTCATATTGCAGTGGGGTCTGGTTTCTCCGAAGATCAGTTCAAGCGGACTCTGGACTAGCTTCTCCTTGTCATCATCAACTTTGACGTAGAACCATTCCGATTTCCAGCCTGCCGGCGACTTGCTTCGATAGCTGATCATAGGAAATTTTGTAGTTTTCCGATAGGCAAAATTGTAACAACCAAAATTTTCATGTAACCCATCCTTTCTTGCCTTAGTTTGGTAATGTAGCTCGTGCACCCAGCAGAAACCTTCGGCAAATGGTTCCACCCCCTGGCTTCGGAGAGCCCAAATATAAACACTAAGCCTAACAATATTGTTAGGAGTTAGTTGATGAAAATGGATCCCAAACTTTTTTAGCACATCGACAATCATCCTATTCAAAGGAAATCTCAAACCAGCCTTGAGGAAACTCTTGAAAATCACTATTTCATCTTTCTGTGGCTTCGGAGTAGTTTCTTCTCCACCGAAGCGAATCAGCCCTTTCTTATCTTCGCTAAAGTAGCCCGACTTCACCATCTTAGGAAAATCAGCTTTGGAAATGGTCGACTTTTCGAAGTCTAGGTGGCTAGGCTTGCTCGGCACTGCGATATTGTAATCATCTTCAGAATCGGTCTCTTCAATATCTGCTTGCTCTGCTTCAGCAGTAGGGACGTCTTCCGGTGTTACCAACCCAGATCGCTTCATTGCTTCCGAGATAGGAACAGTTTCCATAGCTTCGGTTTCGTCTCCCTCGTGATCGACTCTTGTAGTAGAGCGAACTCTGGCCATTTGACTATGACTTACTTGAAATTTTTTGAATTGGCTTTTTTGTTTTTTCCGAAGCTCTTACACTTGCGCCGAAGCAGATTTTGTGTGAGCGCAATGATCAAGCTTCGGCTATGACTAAAAATTTGGCAGCAAAACAGTACAATAGCAATGAATGCTGTGGTAACTTCACACCTACCCGTCTGTTTATATAGTGCTGCAGGTGGGAAGGTAAATCGGCAAGGTCTCCAATACCGAACAAATAGTCACCCGCGCTCACTGAACGGTGGGCCACACAGCTCGAGAAGGTGAATCGCTGGCAAGACTGTAATCGGTGCAAGATGGGTCGCGCGTCCGACGATTATTTTAATCGTTTCTCGCCAACGAGCTCAGGGAAGGTGTTTTTTGGATCTTCGGCATCCCGAAGCTTAGAAGATTTTTCACGGATCAAGCTCGTTACGAAAAACGATCTAGTGCCGCGAAGGGGCTACTGTTGGGGGTATACTTCGTAGCCGAAGATCCTAAAGAAATAAACACCTTCGGTATATCCTCTCTAAAGCAGCGCCGAAGCTATCAACTATAAAGCTTCGATACAGTGACATGTCTCAAGACGAAGGGGTGAACCGACTTAAAGATGAAATGACTTAAAGACCCATGATATTCTGTGTCATTAATATAGTTCATTGTAAAGGGCATAAATGTAATTATATACAGGCTGTGAACTGTGCCTATAAATAGGTGAACAGTACCCCCGTACTGTTCACGTGCTCTCTTGTAATCACACATTGGGCATTTGTTTTTGCATCACGCTGGTATTTTTGCTTTTCTTCGAGCCGAAGGTACATTTGTAATTCGTTATCATTTCTACAATAATGAAATAGAAATGAGTTAATAATGATAATCATATATTCAAATTATTTTATATATTTTTTACCCTTCCTCATTATTTGTTGTGTTTATGAAGGTATAACCTTTCATAACCTTCGTCCGAAATCCATTATATCCCGAGGGAAATAATGCTTCAAAGGACGAAGGACCCTAATATTTAACAATTTCTATGTTGCCTTGTTCTTGATTCATAGCATTTGAGAACAAGTCCCCAACACCTGGCGAACTCCCAGACGAGAGAAGCGGTCCAGCCACAACCACCCGAGGAAGAAGACCCGGCCTGACCGGTGGGGTCCACCCGACAGCGACTCAGCGAGTCATGTGCACGCACGGACGGATTTCCTGGTCAGCGATATGGGATGGGGTTGAGTTGGGCCGCGCGGAGTCTAACTGGGCCGGGGGAGTGGGTGGCGTTGGAGTAATGGGCCAAAATGTGGAGCAGCGACCCAATTGGCTTCTTCTTTTCTTTTCTTATTTCTATTTTCTTTTCTATTCCAAATTCGAATTTGTAATTCAAACTTAGGGTCAAGGTTATCATGCACAATCAAAATATCCGACATGTTGCAAAGTTCTTATTTTTATTTTTATTTTTATTTTACATATATATTCATTGCTTTATTTATTTTAAGCAACCTCTTCCAAATATATGTTTTAATGAAATAATTTCTATTGCACCAATTTATTAATAGTTATTTCAGGCAACATTTCTAAACATTTTATCTAAAAGAGTAACTTAATTTATATAAGATCATTAAAACTTATTTGAGGAGATGTAACTTAAAAGGTGATATAAAGAATATCATGTTTCAAATCTTCGTACCATTCTTTTAGAAATCCATAATAATATATTTTTTGGGGTGCTACAAATACTACTTTTCAAACTTAAGCTTGTTTTCATACTTTTGAGTACAAAACAAGAACCTCAGCGTTAGATGCCTATTTCCGTATTTATTTATCTGTTATTTGACTACCTTAACTGAATATGCACAAAGAAAGAAAACCTAATAAATCTCCAAAGGTTCCACAATTCCAAAACACTTCTATATCAATATATGCATTTTTTTATTATACCAATTTTAGGGCTTTACATTAACACAACTCATCAATTCATAATTCAACACATGTTCATCTGTTTAACCCACAATTATATTCACATGGACCAATTTAACACATATACAGAGTTCATCAATCATTAGTTTAACTCATAAGCCATATACAACACACATACATATAACATCTTCATCAATTGTTACGTAAATGATATGCTTATAATTTCGTTTTGCTGAAATGTGATAACTCGTTTAGCTCACGAGTTGGCTCGTTAACAAACCGACCTGGTTCATTAATGAACCGAGTTAGGATGTCAGCTCATCTCGTGGAAAAATCCAAACGAGTTGAACTGATTTGAGCCGAGCTAACCACAAACCGAACGAGCCAATGAGCCACGACATTTTGTCTAGTCCTATACATGACTCGTGCTCGCCCCATGTATAGTGTCGAGTCAGATTAGGTTGGCTCGTGCTTCACTGTCGGACATGTCGGGTCGCGTTTTTGGCTTTAGATAGGATTTCTTCGGGTTGGGTCGAGTTTCGATAAAAATCATGGCATGTATCTAGACCGTGGTTGTTGCGGGTCAAAAACTATGGCTCGTGCTCGCCCAGTCGCATTGGTCGGGTCAGGTTTTTTTGGGTGGATCGGTCGGGTCAAGTGGCTCATGCTTAGTCTAATTCGAACCTTAATTGTTGGTTCTATGTTTACACCTAACTATCCGATATAACACATATTTTTGTATTTTATTAAAATAGGATCTATGTATGTGATATATAGAAACTGATAGCCCAATACAACTACCAACATGTTTGGTTTGGCAAAATGTAACAGTGTCCCGTTACATTCTGGACCGGATGATGATACGTTTGGTTTAGTCCGGCCCACTCCAACATAGTGATAAGGCTCCATTCATTTGTGATACTGCCCCTCCCCAACCTTTGGGCCCATTTATTTAAGCTTTTAGATAGCGAGATGCTCAATGTTTAGCTTTTAGAAAAAACAAAAGATCAAAAAAGATAAATTTATATAGAAAGCTAGAAAACCTGATTTTACGAGTTTTGTGTAGCTTTATAAGTTTAGCAAGCTAATAACATCATCAAAAATCTATCATTGACTTCTTAAAATTTAAAAACCCAACAACTTTTCAATAAGCTCTAAAAGCTGCAGCTTAAACAAATGAGGTCTTTATCTCATTAGGTTGGTTCCATCCTTTGGGTCTATATCTACTATCACATTAGAATCATTCTATCGATTCAACTATCGATCATCGTCAACATTATCCACTGCAGCACTCCACTGTACAACCTTTATTGTTAGAATATATTTACCTCTATGCTACATCAGCTTTTCTTTTATAGACTTTTAGTTAACATGAAACATGTTATTTTATTAAAAAATAAATGCATCCTATTACATGATTAAGCAAATAAAATTTACATGACTCATAAACAACAACTAAAAAAATACATAAATTAAAAAACAAAATTACATATTTCATAAAAGTAACTAATACTCCTCTTTTTCTTCTACCACTTCCGCTCTTCTTCCTCGTCTGATTTCAGTTGTTTTGTCAACTTTGTAAGCTAACTTGTAGATTCTTTTTGTGTCTTTGTCTATGTCGACGGTGGAGCAATCCAGCAATTTGTCAAATTGCTCGAACATATTAGTTTCAGTAATCATCTGGGTAGCCTTCTACAACTTATTTAACAATTTTTCTCTGTAATTAAAAACTTTGTACTACTTATTGTTGGGCCCTTCCCTTTCTATTGAGCTCTTGCCCTATCACTACCAATAGGAAGTGATGTGTCCACACTTTCTTATTACATGGGGCTAATCATCGTACAAGTTTAGACGAGATCTTCTACTCTCATGGCTCGAGTAACCATCACTGTGTCTCATGCACCACTTAGGTTGTGGAGAAGAGTGTTCCATATGTTCTCCAACTAGAATTCAAATTCACTAGAGTTGTTGTGAAAGATATCCTTGTTCACTTAAAGCATCATAACATCATTTGCTCCACTCGTCTAGGCCGCATACAAGTGATTGTAGATGCCATTGAAGAGGGTAATCTTCCAGTTGCTCATCAACCACCGATCCTTTAGCTACTTGGGGGTATGGTGGCAAAGAGCATCTGTGGTGGGGTTGTAGGTGTTGGTTATTTAGCCTCGGAATGTCTACCCCTTCTTACCATTGCTATCAATGGGTCCACCGAGTGCAGTAGCCACAATGGACCTAGAAACATGAACTTTAAAAACTATCGTGGACTAAAAATGTGTGAAATTTGAAAAAAATATGCAGCCTTTGAAAAGGCTATATGGACCTTAAAAAATATTTGTGTACTTACTAGCCTTTCAGCCTTCATCTTTATCCTACCCATTTGTCATTGGATTTCTAGAGCACCGGAGTAAGCAGATTGGTTGAAGTGGCATCAATATCACTGCTTGATGGCACTGTCGTGGCTGTTAGAGGACAAAATGGAAGATGAGCACCATATAGAGGAGGAGCTCCAAAGATGGAGGGAACTGAGGAGCATCAAATAGCAGAGGGAACGAAGGAGCAACATCATATGTATGAGGAGGAAGAGCATCATACGATCCAAATGGAGGAGTAGTACATGGATATCCATACAGGTATGTCGAGCTTGACGTTGTCCTAGATTCTCCAATTGAAGCCATCCCAACTGAAGTCATCCCAACTACTCCGCCAACGAACATAAAGATGTTGAAGACGTCCCACACCTAGTAATTCTAAAACGAAATCAAGCACTGGTCAACAATTTTCTAGGTTGCTACAAGAAGACAATAGAATAACATATGATATTTTCTATGGTCCAATGAATATGGAGAAGTATACTAAAAATTTATGGTGTGGTTTCGTAGGCAAAGTGCTTTAGATTGATATCAAAATGCAGAAAAAAGATTGAGAAGCTCATCAGATATTCATGATATTAGAGGAATCTTAAGCTAAAACTTTATTTTAACTTATGTTGACGATTATAGCTAAATGATGTTGTGTGGGTGTTGAATGATGCTAATAATGTAGTGAATGTGAACTCTACATTCTGAACTATGGAGTGATTGTGAGCTCTAGGTTGTGAACTGTGATGTGATGAATGTTATGAACTATTGTCATTTTATATTGTATTTATATTATGAATGTTATGAACTATGGAGTAAAGCCCCTCAACTAAATTTTAGTGTCGATTATTATCGGTGTTTCGACCTCGCTCCTACAAGTAAATTTATTGTGCATTTTCGGGCTCTAAAGGGTGTGCGGGGTGGGCACAATATTTATACTGGTTTGGGCAGAATGTCCCTACTTCCATTCATCGACATCTTGCGCTACCCATTAATGATCAAAATTCGTACTAGGGGGTTACAAGCGGGCGAGAGAGGGAGGAGAGGTTCCCAAGTCTCTTATCGAGGTGGAAGTGGAGCTAAGAGTTGCAGAGTGGAGTCCTAGTTAAGTCTTGGCTTGGCGGTGGGGCTCCGGCCTCCTGGTCCTTGTCGGTGCTCCTCCTCCTGCTCGTTAGTTTTTTTGGGTTTGTCCTTCTGGGTGCGTATTCGAAAGAACTCAACTCTTTGTCTGGGGGCCAACCCCTCCCTTTTATAGGCTGAGAGAGAGGTCGGGCAGTAGTGGCTTCCTTAGGAAGGAGCCATATGGCAAGGGTAAAACCAAACGTTGTATCCTGGGTAAAGCCACGTGTACTCGTGGGCCCTAGAGTCACCTGGTTGTCTCGTATTTACTACGGTGGATGGCACGGGGCTGCGTGGGTCCCAGGTGCCATCATTTAGGCTATGCTGACCATTGGCCTTTGTAGCCTAGGGCTAGGCGTGGCTCGTCATGCTGTGCTCTGCCATTGGCCTGCGCACTCAGGCCTAGTCGTGATAGGTCATAAGTGCGCCACAGGGCAAGGGGCGTGCGGGCCATAAGTGCACGTAGTCCAAGGGGTTCGTAGGTCATGAGTTCTATGGTCTGATGGGTTTGTAGGTCATGAGTGGGAAGCGGACCAACGCCTCTGTTGTGGCTCGGTGATAGGTGTAGTTAATGCGATCGATTATTTATGATGGGTCAGACTTGGGTGGGGCACAGGATCCACTCAAGTGGTTTCCCTCCGACATGCCCGCCCCCTGTTAGGTTCCGCCACACCTGACCCCGGGCTTGGTGCCGTGGGGTTAGACCGGGGTGGGTTCTTTCAGGGTAGACATTAGCCACCGTCTGTAGCTGATTCCTGGGCCCCAAAAGGCGGTTTTGCGAATCTCAGGCCCATTTCGGCACTGGACCAGTCGTCTTTGGTTTTTTTGCGTCCTGCGTGTATTGGGGGGGGGTCGAGAGTGTTGCATCGAGGGTAGCGGGATCCGGTTGTGTTGCTGCACGAGCATGTTTCCGCCCTTGGCTTGTCATATCGTTTTTCGCAGCAGGGAGCCTACTATGGGTTCTTTGTTGGCGATAATGGGTTTGTTTAGGGGAGCACATCTTCCATTCCCACGTATTCCGTTTGCCGGAAGGGGAAGTGCGAGTTATCTTGTGCCCTTGATGATTGAGGTCACAACAAGCCTCCTTTTTTGTGAGGCGAGCCCCCGAGTCCCCCCTTTGTTGTAGGGGATTTATCTAGGGGGCATCCTATCTTTTAACTGTCACTTCCCACGCATCTAGTGTGCCGAGAGGGGAAGGGTGAGCTATACCATGCTCCCCTTGGTGGTTGAGATCATGGCTTTCGGTGGGCCTCGACCAGCTAATCAGAATAGGCCCTTCATTTCGCGGAGCGAGCCCCTGAGTCCCCTGTTCGCTACAGGGATCCATCTGGGGGTGCCCCCATCTTTTTAATACTCCTTCCCACACATTCTGTTCATCGGAAGGGGAAGGGTGAGTTGTACCATGCTTCCCTCGATGTTAGAGATCATGGCACTCGGTGAGCTCCAAACGGGTGATCTGAGTGAGGCCCCGGCTCCTTTCGCAGGATCCAGGCATGGGGTCCACTAGTGACCGTTCTCATACTCCTAGGTTCCAACTCATATAGTTGTCGGCCCCATTCGACCGGGTCTGACTGCTCGTTGCCTCTCTTCGCGATAAACCATGAGTCTGACGTTCCCCAAGACTCGAACACGATTTAGAAGTGCCATTGGTGCTCATGCGCTAGGGTACTGGCCGCTACAGTGCCCACTTCATAATCACCCTTGCTTTGGGTTTCGGGAGTGGTCGTGAACCCTTCATGGGCTGACCTTTGAACTCCAAATTTTGCGGGATTAGCCAGACCGCCTCGTGGTCATGGGCCAGGGAGGGTCCATAGGTCTTATCCAAGCAGGTGAGAGATAGTATTGAGTATTGAAAGATGGGTTGAGTCATCTTACCAGTCTTGGCTTGGCAGCAGTTGCGCCTGGGCGCCACTTCCTACATTGTGCAGCCATCTCTCGGTCAATTGGTCGGGCTTGTGGGCTGCACGACTCCAGGGCTCACATTACGTTTGTTCCAACTCTACACATCGAGATCGAAGATATGCCAGTTACTATCTCTCGCTGCTTACCGGTATGGACCCTTGGTTGGGTGGCTATAGGTTGGTGGGTCGGTAGTTCTCGACTTGGCGTTGTTCGGCTTCCTCCCCTGGCTTATTTCTTAGGGCTGCGCTTGTCCCCTCATTGTCGTTTCCCTACACCGCCATCCGCCTTGGGGCCACCATGGGGTTCTAGAGTCACTCTCTGATCGACAAAAACCGTTTAGACGACCTTGTCTGTCGTGGGCTCTTTCACGAGGGAGACTTCCTGCTCCCCGTCTTTGAAGATGTTCTAGATCCACCGTCGGGCTTCATAGTTTCATTCGTGCACTTCCATGAGCGCGACCTCGTGATGCCTCCCCACCCTTTCTTGGTGGGGCTACTGCACCATTACAAGATCTAATTGCATCACCTGAACCCTAACAGTGTTCGGCACATGGTCGCTTTTGTTGCCATATGCGAGGGATACCTCTGAATGTCCCCCCATTTATGCCTTTGGTGTTACTTCTTCTTGGCTGAGTTGCTCTGCAAACTTGTCTTTTTGATCAAAACCCTCTTGATTGCAAAGAGGAGATCTCTTATTGCAAAACTATTCTCTTATGGGAGAGAAAACTTTCTTATGGGAAAAGGGGGAGTTCTTGGTATTTGGTCAAAACAAGTCTCTAAAAATGGTTTGAGTTGCAAAACTAAAGAGTTTTGACTTACACGTGAGAAAATTGAGTTTGATTGCAAAATTCAAAACGAGTTGTGGCAAAATGATCCAAATATGCCAAATCCTATGAATCTTCAATTGGTTTTTTAGTTTGACTTCAATTTTGAAAAGTTGGCTCATATATAGTAGGAGTAGACCTAGGCGCCATGCATCTCATGTTGTTTCTCATGCACCTAAGGATATGCATGCATCTCATGGTCCCTCAATGATATTTCATACTTTTGATGCATCCCATGAGCTTTATTGTAAGAATGATAGAATTGTTGCATCCAATGTGGGAACCAAAAGCAAGAAGGGTAAGACTTGCATTTGGGTGCTAAAAACTTGTGTAACTAACCTGACAGGACCCAACACAAGTTGGGGACCTAAACCACAAGCCTAAATTCCTTGCAAGTTTATGCATCCTAGGGCTCAAGCTGGATTATCGATAGAGGATGCACAAACCAGATGACGGGGGAGAAGAATATTTTCACTTCCTACATCAAGAATAAGGATTCCCATGACACGATCATATTTTGAGATGGGGACCAAGGCAAGGTAAAGGGGATTGGTAAAATAGCGATTACCACCGAGCACTCGATTCTAATGCCTTTTTGGTAGAATCGCTTGGTTATAATTTGCTTTCTGTCAGCCAGTTATGTCATATGGGATATAATTGTTTATTTACAAATGTTGATGTAACTGTCTTTAGAAGAAGTGATGGTTCATTAGCATTTAGAGGTGTATGTGGTGGCAAGCTTTACTTGGTTGATTTTACTAAAGAGAATGCCGATCTAGATGCATGTTTGCTTGCTATGACTAACATGGGCTAGCTTTGGCATCACCGTCTAGCACATGTTGGGATGAATAACCTTCAAAAGCTTCTAAAGGGAGAACATGTGTTAGGACTAGCTGATGTCTGTTTTGAGAAAGATAGACCTTGTGCAGCGTGTCAAGCACGGAAACAGGTGGGAACAAGTCACCCGAGCAAAAATATAATGACAACGTCAAGACCATTGGAACTTCTACATATGGATCTCTTCAAACCCGTTGCTTACCTTAGCATCGAGGGAAGTAAGTATGGCCTCGTTATTGTTGATGACTATTCCTGGATCACTTGGGTATTGTTTTTGCAGGACAAATCTGAAACCCAAGGAACCCTCAAGCGTTTCCTAAGGCGGGCTCAAAATGAGTTCGAACTAAAGGTGAAAAAGATAAGGAGATACAATGGTTCTGAGTTTAAGAACCTACAAGTGGAGGAATACCTTGAAGAGGAAGGCATCAATCATGAGTTCTATGCCCCCTACGCACCACAACAAAATGCTTAGTGGAGAGGAAGAACAAGATGCTCATCGACATGGCGATGACTATGCTTGGATAATACAAGACGCCGGAGCGGTTTTGGTCAGAAGCCGTGAATACGACTCGCCATGCCATAAACCGTCTCTATCTTCATCACCTCCTCAAGAAGACGATATACGAGCTCCTAACCGGTAACAAACCCAATGTTTCTTACTTTCGTGTATTTGGGAGCAAATGCTACATGTTGGTTAAGAGAGGTAGGCATTAAAAGTTTGCTCCCAAAGCCATTGAAAGGTTTTTAATTAGTTATGATTAAAGTATAAAGGCATATAGGGTCTTCAACAATTCTTCTAGACTAGTTAAATTCACTTGTGATGTTGTATTTGATGAAACTAATGGCTCTCCAAGAGATCAAGTTGATCTTGATGATATAGATGAAAATGAGGTTCCGACGACTGCAATGAGGACTATGGCAATAGGTGATGTGCGACCACAGGAACAACAAAAGGAACAAGATCTACCTTCTTCCTCAACGATGGCTCAACCCCCAAATCAAGATGAGGAACATGTACCTCAAGACAACGACATGGATCAATGGTAGCACATGAACAAGAAGACAAGGAGGAATAAGAAGTACCACAGGCACCTCCAGCACCAATCCACGCCACCATTCTAAGGGATTATTCAGTGGACCAAATCATAGGTGATATCAGCGAGGGAGTAACTACTCATTTACGTATTGCTAATTTTTGTGAGCACTACTCCTTTGTTTCTTCTATTGAGCCTTTCAGGATAGAAGAAGCCTTGTAGGATCCGGATTAGGTGATGGCCATGCAGGAAGAGCTAAACAACTTCAAGAGGAATGAAGTCTGGAGCTTGGTGCCATGTCCAAAGCAAAACATCATGGGAACCAATTGGGTGTTCCACAACAAGCAAGACAAGTATGGGGTGGTGAAAGGAAAAAAGGCTAGACTTATCGCAAAAGGTTATGCCCGAGTCACATGTTTAGATTTTGAGGAGAGTTTTGCCCCTGTAGCTAGGCTAGAATCTATTTGAATTTTATTAGCATATGATGCTCACCATTCTTTTAAGCCTTCTCAAATGGATGTAAAAAGAACATTCTTAATGGGCCAATCAAGGAGGAGGTATACGTAGAGTAACCCCCTGGCTTCGAGGAGGACATGTATCCCGACCATGTGTATAAGCTCTCTAAGGCACTCTATGGGCTTAAATAGGCACCAAGAGCATGGTATGAATGCCTTAGAGATTTCCTTGTTTCTAATGGTTTCAAGGTCGGGAAAGTTGCTCCGACTCTTTTCACTAAGACATGTGATGGTGATTTCTTTATATGCCAAATATATGTCGATGACATAATATGTGGTTCTACTAATCAAAAGTCTTGTGAGGAGTTTAGTAGGGTGATGATGCAAAAGTTTGAGATGTTTATGATGGACAAGCTGACATACTTTCTAGGATTCCAAGCAAAACAGCTCAAGGAAGGCATCTTCATCTCCCAAATGAAGCACATGCAAGGTCTACTCCAGAAGTTTGGGATGAAGGACGCAAAGCCTATCAAGATGTCGATGTGAACAAAATGACACTTGGACCTCAACACGGACGGTAAGTCCATAGATCAAAAGGTATATCGATATATGATAGGTTCCTTACTTTATTTATGTGCAAGTAGACCGGATATTATGCTTTTCGTTTGCATGTGTGGTAGATTTCAATCCAACCCCAAGGAATGTCACCTTGTGGCCGTGAAGCGAATTCTTGGATATTTAGTTCATACGCCTCACTTAGGGCTCTGGTATCCTAAGGGGTCTACATTTGACTTGATTGGATACTCATACTCTGATTATGTTAGGTGCAAGGTTGATAGGAAGAGCACATCAGAGACTTGTCAGTTTCTGGGAAGGTCCCTGGTGTCTTGGAGCTCAAAGAAACAAAATTTCATTGCCCTATCCACCATCAAGGTCGAGTATGTTGCCGCAGGCCAGTCTTTGGATGAGACAAACCCTCCGGTACTTTGGCTACAATTTGAGCTAAGTCCCACTCATATGTGATAATGATAGTGTGATCCGTTTGGCGGATAATCCCGTTGAACACAGGCGCACTAAGCACATAGACATCCGACATCACTTTCTAAGAGACCACCAGCAAAGGGGAGATATCGATATTTGCCATGTTAGCATTGATCACCAGCTAGCCGATATCTTCACCGAGCCTTTAGACAAAGAAGGTTTTGTGAGCTGCGTAGTGAGCTTAATGTCTTAAATTCATGGGACATGGATTGATCAATAACATACATGTGTTTTTATGCCTTTGATCATGTTCTTTTAAGTTTTTTGTGCTTTATTGCTTATTTTGATGCTCAAGTTGTAGAATGTTATCCCCAGATCTCACAAGTCCTTGTGCATTGATGCATATATTTAGGGGAGGATATGCTACAACTTGACCCTTTGAGACTAATATGTTTGCTTGAGCTGTGTTGATGTAGTCTCAAAGGTGGATTGAAAGGGAAATAGTGGACTTGGATAAAGAAAAAGGCTTCCACTACATAACTGTATCATTGTATTTTGTTCCAAGTTACCATTGCTGTGTCATTGCCTTTTGATCCTAAATTGCTATTTTTGGTGAGGCAATGAGGTTTGAGGCCACTAGTTTCTCCGTTTTGGTGCTTAATGCCAAAGGGGGAGAAATTAAGGCCAAAGTAACTAGATCAACCACCACTTAGAGTCTTTTGAAGTTTTTGAGTTCTAAACTTGTATTTTTGATCAAATCCCTCTTGATTGCAAAGAGGAGCTCTCTTATTGCAAAACTATTCTCTTATTATGGGGGATAAAACTTTCTTATGGAAAAGGGGGAGTTTTTGGTATTTGATCAAAACAAGTTTCTAAAATGGTTTGAGTTGCAAAACTAAAGAGTTTTGACTTAGAAGTGAGAAAATTGAGTTTGATTGTAAAATTCAAAACGAGTGGTGGCAAAATGATCTAAATATGCCAAATCTTATGAATCTTCAATTGGTTTTTTAGTTTGACTTCAATTTGCAAAAGTTGGCTCATATTTAGTTAAGTTAGTATATTTTGAGTTGCTTTAAGTGTGTTGGCATAAATTACCAAAAAGGAGGAGATTGAAAGAGAAATGTGCCCTTGGGTCATTTCTAAGGTGTTTTGACGATTAACTGCCCAACACACCACTTTGAACCAACATTCTTCATATAAGCATGTGCACATGTTTTTAGGGGTGTGGTGCTTATGGCTTCTTTGAAACAAAGCTGTTTTTGATGGAGTAAACCCTTGAGCTCTGTTAAAAGTTTGCTTCTAGATGAGTTGAGTTGCTGGGATAGGGTTGGTGCTAAACAGTTAGCAAGTCTTGGTCTACCTACTACTATTAGTAGGGTCTAGGCTATTTTCCAATCTGGTCTAGTTGTTATGCTTGCCCACTGGGCATTGTACTTTGGTCCTCTTTGGACCTTTTTCCTCTCTTAATATATTGACGTGCAGTTCTCCTGCTCGTTCGAGAAAAAAAACACGAGCACATGTTTAGATCAAGCAAATTGGAGATGAGAAATCCAAATGAGTTGGATTGGAAGACCGAAAGTGTAACTTTGGGTAAAACTACAAAATAGAAGGTTTAAGTATTGAAATAAATTGCACTTACATTACACTATTTGTTTCACTACTAACTCTTTTGTGCAAGAAAAGTGGCATTTGTACTTAGTTTGCACATATTGCAAATCTTTTTGAAAAGAGATGAAAAAGGTATGGTTCTCTCACTTAGTCAATTGTTTGTGTTGCTAACTATGTTTGTCTAAGTGCTAGGGATCATCCTAAAGAGAGTCAAAAAGAAGTAAAGGAGTTTGGCTCAAAAGAGCCAAACTTGGGCCATACTGGGCTTCAACGGATAGTTCGGTGTGCACCGGACATGTCCGGTGTTGGCCTGGTCAACTGGCCGCTGTCGGGTTTTGGCTGGATCTCTGGCTAAAAAATCACCGATGGTATGGTGAGCACCGGACATGTCCCTTGTGCCAGGAGGCCAACGACTCCCAAGCAGTGCAACGATCGGCTCGCCAGCCACGTCAGAGCGCCAACAGTCAGAAGGGGTCACCGAACAGTCTAGTGTGCTACCGGACAGTCTGGTTCCCACTCGAAAAGGAAGGCAGCCAATCAAATGATTCTATGACCGTTGAAGACAAGGATGTCCGGTGTGCACCGGACTATCCAGTGCACCATGGATAGAAGGCAATCTTCAGTTTCCAAAGGAAGGAGCAATGACTCCTTAGCCCCTTGGGGCTATAAAATATGCCCCTAGGCGCCTCTACCAGTAGACCAAGCATTCTAAGAGCATACTACAACTCAAAGACTTCGCGAACACACCTTCGAAGTGTTTGCGAGTGATTTAAGCGCGTTTATGAGCTATCACTCTATCGATTTGTTCTTATGCTCTCTTCTTTGCTTGTGTGCATGTTGTTGCTGCAATTGTGCTCTTGTGCGCGTGTTGTTACTCCCTCCCTTACTTCAGTTTTGATTGTGATAATTTGTGTAAGGAGTGAGAGACTACAACTTGTGGAGAATCCTCACAAACGGGATCAAGATATAAGGAAGACATACGTGGCACTCAAGTTTGATCTTTGGATCACTTAAGAGGGGTTGAGTGCAACCCTTTACCAAAGGATGTCACCACAACATGGAATAGGCATTGGTCGAACCACGGAAAAATCATTGTGTCTCCTGTGCACTTTACTTTATTGTGATTCTTGTCTTCCTTAGTTCTCATATTCACTTGTGATATTGCTCCTAGTTTAATACTTGTGAAGAGTTTCTATCTTCTCTTCTCATCCGAACTTGGCTTTAATTCACTCTAACTCATTTATTAGACCAAGTTTGTGTTGCTTGAAGCAAGTTTTGCCGGATCACCTATTCACCCCCTCTTGGTGCTCTCACATGCGAGGGCGACCCAAATCGAGTGCGCGACCATCCACATGCGAGGGACGCAATTCAAGGGGTACATCCCATTCTGGTTGTGTTTGTACAACAAAGGCCAGCATGGTCAGTGGTTTTACCTACGCAACCACGGGGCTCTGCTGTCGTCCATGGCCTCCCTACCTTCCTTCCCGGGGTGCCCCTGGAACACCCCTCAAAGCTGGGCATGGGGCATCCCGAAGGAAGGGGAGAAAAGGAAGGTCAGGATATAGCAGTTGTGGCAATCCTTCGCGATCGTAGGGTCACACTAGTAGGCGTGATCGGGAACTACCTTCGCTGGGGGTGGCTCCTCTCACGGCCAGGCGGCTACCACTTTTCAAGATGACTGCTGGGGCTCCATCGAAGGGGACTCGGCTGAGCACCCCGCCCCCAGCGACGCGAAGATTACTTGTTGGCTCATGAAGGCCATGGAAATTCGCAAAGGTGCGGACATGATTATCGTCCCATATGTCTTCTAGATCCTAGGTTGCCCTCAGTTGCGTCCTAAGCCTGGCTTCGTGGAATTTGCGAGTTCTCCCGATTCCACTCTTTCCCTTTTCTTTTTTCTCGTCGGTTTTGCAACCTGCGATCCCCTCCCTCCCTCCTTCCTCCAACCCTCTTCTCTAGTGCCACAGAACGACCCCGATCCCCTACCGAAAAGCGTGACAGAGAAGGTGGTAACTCGCATGCGGGCGGAGCAGCAACAGAGGGGTAAAAAAGATAGGGTGGAGAAGAAGCGGCGTAGGGCCAAGTTTTAGATACACAGGGACCACGATGCCGAGACCGACTCAACCAACAAAGATGAGGACGACGATGAAGATGCGAGTGCGGGCTCCGATCTTTGGGCCATTCTGGATGCCTCCCTTGCTGTGTCAATAGCTGACTCCACCTTCAACTTTCCTAGCGGGGCGGCAAGTGCCTTCCCTATCATGGAGGAGGACAACTTCCCAGAACTCCTCGCCCAGTTATTTGGGTCGATGGCTTCGGTGGCACTCATCCCCTCACCCGTTGAGCCCCCGACCGATTGGCCGCTCGGGGTTGCTTGCGTGGGAAGCTCTTCTGCCTTGGGTCCATCAGGGGTCCCGACTGATGCACCTCTGGGGCCGTCTGTTCCCGCTTCCAAAGCGGGTGCCAAGACCGCCGCTTCGCCCGGGTGCCACGGAGGCGAGGTAACATTCGGAGGGCAAAGGTCTGTCGGGGCGCGATCAGTCGGGCGGGGGCCTTGCCGATCTCTGCCGTCTAATTCTTTTTTCACCATAACTTCATGATCTTTTACGTTTTTTTCCAGCGGCTCCCCTGCCACATCCGAATTTAAGGGCAAACCCGGGTACGTCTCAAATGTGTGATAGGATCAAGTCTCACACATATGATGACTCAGTGTACATAAATCAATATCACATCTTATGTATAAAATAACTAAATAAATAAATTATATGATGATAACGATCCTCTACCATGGTAGTTGACTGGGAGAGGGTGGTCTATACCTCTGCGAACTTATCTAGAGCTTGGCGATGCTTCTTGCAGAAAAGGGAGGAGATGAGGCGCCATGGCAGGGGCGACGTCGGCCATGAGGAAGCCGCCATGGGCGAGCTGGGGCTGGGCGAAATCTAGAGAGGAGCGGCCATGGCAGACTTGCTGTAGGAAGGGAAGACGAGGGAGAGGCAGCGGAGCAACTGCGGCATGGGGAGGGGCTGGAGGCCGTCGCGTCCATGGCTGATGAGGGAGGGCGACTGGATGTCACACCCGACTTTAAGGAACAAAGCCAGGTGCATCTCATACATACGCTAAGAAGACAACATATATAATAACAGAGTGTATAGAGATAAATGTCATAAAACATCAGAGTATTTATTACATAGCGGAAGACTTATTACAAAATAAAAGAATAAATATAAAACAAACTAAGGATCATCGGCGCCAATGTCAACTGAGAAACGCCACCTAGATCAGATCATACTCCTCGTCTTGTGGCTCCTCCTGAACCACCAGTTCTTCTCCTGTGGGGGGGTGTGAGACAGCAAGGGTGAGCCCACACATGATCATAGCTCAACAAGTTGTGGGGAACCAGTGGACATAAACTCACAAAGGTGTGAGTTCATGTGATGTGTAAGGCTAATCAATGATAGGGGTTAAAGCTGAGCAATGCTTTTAATTAGTTGGTCAAAATTTTATTAGCAGTTACTAAGTGTAAGTAAGTACCAAACCTTAAATAAAGTAGTAGAACAAAATTAATAATAATCCCATGCAATGCAAATGACAAAATTGAATTTAAGTTCCATAATTTAAACATCAGAGAGTCCTGAGCCGCTCATGACCGTGAGCTCGGCTAGTATACCAGTTTTACACTCTGCGGAGGTTGTACCCTTTACCCACAAGTCATGTTACCCATCTGCCAAGGGGTCGCGACTCCCATACACCTCTACCTAGGAAGCGCGGCAGGGCAACACTACGAGGCCTTTACAAAGTTCCACTAGCTTCCGAAAACCCGCTACAGTTTATGGGAAGAGCACTTGCAAGAATCCCCCGTCTGACCGCCATCGCAGCTAAATCAACTCGAGAACCTCCTTGAATGCAACTCCCCTACTGCCCTTGCCCCTTTCGGGTAAGGTAGTCTTCCACTAGCTTTCCTAATTAGTCAGCCAAGGGCGTCCCATTAAACCCTTGTGGTGGCACGTGTTTCTCAAGTTAAGCTCTATGTTCCAATTAACATTAATGAACTTGACATGAACATAAATAGAATAACAAGAATAATTGGAACATAGATATAATAAATGATTATCCCAAAACCATGTAAAGCAATAGCAAACTACCCAAGTGATTCAGGGGTAAACAAGGTAATGAGATAAACAATCTAGGATGACCTATCGGGTCCCATCAAAATTAACCTATGCATGAGTAAGTGATATTAAAGAACATTATTGGGTAAAAAGTGGTCAAGGGCATAACTTGCCTTCAATGAGCTCCTGCTCAGCTACTTCAACCTGCTGCTCACCAGAATCCTCAGCAACGGGCTCTTCTACTCGCCACAATACAAACAAACACAGTGCATATAGAGAAATTAACATTACACCAAACATATATACAAAATACACAGTAATAATCTACACATTAAAATAAAATTCTAGGAACAGGAATCATAATTTTTGGAGTTTTAGATTTTAAGATATGAATTTCTAAAGGTTTTATGTGTTTAAAATAGGTTAAGTGAGAATTAAATTTTCTTACTGTTTTCATGACAAAACAGAGACTCTAAGTGATAGTTAATAAAATTACAAAATTTTAGGAACTGGAATGAAGTAATTTGGACTAAAAATGGATTTCTACAAATTAAACAAGTTTCCAGCAATTATTTATTCACTAAAAATCCCTTTTCTATTTTATTTCTCTGATTTTTGAGTTGACTGGACTGGGCCTCAATTTCTGCAAACTACAGGGGTCTCAGAGTAAGATTCTTAAGACACAGTGAACAGCCCTGTACGGACCGTGGGTGATTTCCCTAAAAACAGAGGGGCCTAATCGCTAAACCGACCCGCTGAAGGGGTATCCTTCGAACCCGAGCCGCCCGATCGTCAATCGAGGGTCCTGATTAGATTAAGACCACACCCGAAACGGTATGTAATACTATGCGCTGGATTGGCATTCGACGGCTACCAGAGATCCCCACACTCATCTAATCCTGATCGACCAACCCGGGATCAACGGCCAGCACTTCATCGTTCCCAATGCACTGACCGTGTGCGGTGGCGCCGCCCAGCTAATCCTACGGATGTGAGCACGGCGGCGAACTACGGATCCGCGATTTGGCGAGCTATTCCGAACGCGGTGATGAGCAATCGGTAATGGAGATTACGGCGAACTCAATGGGGGCAATCTTACCGGTGGTTGATCGGTGTAGAGAGCCGACGACGGGGTTTGGCGGCAGTAGCAGCCTCCGTCGAGCAATTACGGAGGTCCAGGGGCCCTTCTCGTCCAGCGATGCGATGAGCGGCTCCAGTGGTGTCAGGCGAAACTCCCTACACACCAATTCGGCCACGGGTGGCGCGGTGGTCTGGGAACGAGTACGGCGGCTACTTTCTTTCGCAATGGCGCACGGTGGCAATGGGGAAAGGGAGAAGAAAGGAGAGGGTCGGTCCGCAGATATAGAAGGTGAGGATCACGACGCGCAGAGTTCGGTCTGGTCATGGGCCAGCGCAGATTGTGGCATGCGTGGTTGCGGCGGCTTAGCTCCGAACTCGGCGGAGGTAGGCGACGACGCGCGGGTTCCGCGCGCCAGAGATCGCGCTCGAGGTGGTCAACAGTTCTCACGACGCGTCCGAGGTCTTTGTACCTAGGTTGAGGGGGCAAATCTCGACCTGATCCTCCGATCAACGCAGCGGCTGTTACAACTGCGCGTGCGATTCATCGGCGAGTAAAGCGGCGGCGGCTTTGGAGACCCGTTTCACGCCCGCGGCAATCAGGAGAAGATGACCCTGGCAACACAGGTCCACTTGTCTGCGACTGGTGCGCACGCGCGAAGTCTTCCTGGCCAGTAGGCCCACGTTGTCAGCGGAGCCAGCAGCGCTAGCCATGCTCCCGCCTAGGCTGCGCGGAGGGGTAATGCGAAACTGGGCCAAAAGGGGTAGCCACGGCCCAGGTAGGCTTTATCCTTTTCTTTTTTTTATTTTCCTTTTCTTTTATCTTTTCCTTCTTTCCAAATTCAAACTTCAATTTAAATTCAAACTTTATGGCTCCTTTGTACACTGACTAATTATTTAGTTTGATCATACCCACTACGATGAAGTTGTCAAATTATAATTTTATTTATTGAATAATATTCCTTTCTCTCCTCTATTTTCATGGTTTTATTTTCAAGTTAGACTTTGAATTATATGGATCCATTGATATGCTATTAATGATACATTTATTTTATTAAGCACAAATGCACAATCAAATAAAAACTCAGCATGATACACAGATTGATTATGTGTTCATTGTTCTATTCATCCACTTTTAACTAGTGTTGATCACATGCAATAAATAGTAGAGGCCACAAACTATTGAGGTTATCTCTATTCTCTTTATTACACTTTTGAGTATTACAAATCCTACCCCCCTTAAAAATAATCTCGTCCTCGAGATTTAAGGAGAACGAGGGAAAAGATGGGGAAAATCTATGCGAAGCTCTTCTTCTCTTTCCCAAGTTGCTTCATCTTCGTCATGGTGACTCCATTGCACTTTGCACATCTTTATCACCTTATTCCTTGTAACTTGAGTCAAGGTATCCAAAATCTTGATCGGGTACTCCGTGTAAGTCAAATCACCCTGAACACTGAGCTCTTCCATCGGTAACTGTTCCTCAGGGACACGGAGACACTTCTTCAGTTGAGATACATGGAACACATTATGCACATCCGATAGACTATCAGGTAACTCGAGTTGGTTTGTGTCGGTGTTTCGAGACCGGGGGGTCCCTAAGCCGACGAGTGAAATGTCGCCGTGTGCCCCAGCCCAGATGGGACGACGCGAGGCGGAACGCGAAGGGGGGAAAGTGAGGTGGCCGGAGATGGGCGAGAGAGAGGTGGAAATCCCGCGGCCTTCGTGTTCGTCCCGCGCCCAGGTCGGGTGCGCTTGCAGTAGGGGGTTACAAGCGTCCACACGGGAGAGGGAGCGAGCGACCTTACGCGAGCGCCTGTCTCGTCCTCGTCCCCGTGCGGCCAACCCTCTCTAAGAGGGCCCTGGTCCTTCCTTTTATAGGCGTAAGGAGAGGATCCAGGTGTACAATGGGGGGTGTAGCAGAGTGCTACGTGTCTAGCGGAGGAGAGCTAGCGCCCTAAGTACACGCCATCGTGGCGGCCGGAGAGATTTTGGCGCCCGGTTTGTGTGATGTCGTGGCCGTCGGAGGAGCGCTGGAGCCTGGCGGAGGGACAGCTGTCGGGGCCGTCGAGTCCTTGCTGACGTCCTCTTGCTTCCGTAAGGGGGCCGAGAGCCGCCATCGTCAGGGAGCGTGCGGGGCGCCATCATTGCCTATCTGGCGGAGCGAGCCAGATGGGACGCCGGTCTTATTCCCCGTGGCTTGAGTCAGCTTGGAGTAGGGTAATGATGGCGCCTCCTGTTGACGTGGCCGACCTGCGCCCTAGGTTGGGGCGATGTGGAGGCTTCTCCGAGGTTGGGGTCGAGTCCGTCTTCCGTGGCCGAGGTCGAGTCCGAGCCCCTAGGTCGGGCGAGGCGGAGTTCGTCGTCTTTTGGGGCTGAGCCCAAGTCCGAGCCCTGGGTCAGGCGGAGCGGAGTTCGCCGTCTTCCGGGGCTTAGCCCGAGTCCGAGCCCTGGGCCGGGCGGAGCGGAGTTCGCCGTCTTTTGGGGCTTAGCCCGAGTCCGAGCCCTGGGTCGGGCGGAGCGGAGTTCACCGTCTTTCGGGGCTTAGCCCGAGTCTGAGCCCTGGGTCGGGCGGAGCGGAGTTCGCCGTCTTCCGGGACTTAGCCCGAGTCCGAGCCCTGGGTCGGGCGGAGCGGAGTTCGCCGTCTTCCGGGACTTAGCCCGAGTCCGAGCCCTGGGTCGGGCGGAGCGGAGTTCGCCGTCTTCCGGGGCTTAGCCCGAGTCCGAGCCCTGGGTCGGGCGGAGCGGAGTTCGCCGTCTTCCGGGGCTTAGCCCGAGTCCGAGCCCTGGGTCGGGCGGAGCGGAGTTCGTCGTCTTCCGGGGCTTAGCCCGAGTCCGAGCCCTGGGTTGGGCGGAGCGAAGTTCGCCGTCTTCTGGGACTTAGCCCGAGTCCGAGCCCTGGGTCGGGCGGAGCGGAGTTCGCCGTCTTCCGGGACTTAGCCCGAGTCCGAGCCCTGGGTCGGGCGGAGCGGAGTTCGCCGTCTTCCGGGGCTTAGCTCGAGTCCGAGCCCTGGGTCGGGCGGAGCGGAGTTCGTCGTCTTCTAGGGCTTAGCCCGAGTCCGAGCCCTAGGTCGGGCGGAGCGGAGCTTCCTATGGTGCGTGCGGCCGGGCCTGACCGCCTGTCAGCCTCACTCTGTCAAGTGGCATCGTAGTCGGAGCGGCGTAGGCGGCGCTGTCTTTCTGTCAGACCGGTCAGTGGAGCGGCAAAGTGACGGCGGTCACTTTGGCTCTGTCGGCTGAGGGGCGCGCGTCAGGATAAAGGTGTCAGGCCACGTTTGCATTAAATGCTCCTGCGATTTGGTCGGTCGGTGCGGCGATTTGGTCAGGGTTGCTTCTTAGCGAAGACAGGGCCTCGGGCGAGCCGGAAATATGTTCGCCGCTGGAGGGGGGCCTCGGGCGAGGCGGAGATCCTCCGGGGTTGGCTGCCCTTGTCCGAGGCTAGGCTCGGGCGAGGCGTGATCGGGTCCCTCGAATGGACTGATCCCTGACCTATCCGCACCCATCAGGCCTTTGCAACTTTATGCTGATGGGGGTTACCAGCTGAGAATTAGGAGCCTTGGGGGTACCCCTAATTATGGTCCCCGACAGTAGCCCCCGAGCCTCGAAGGGAGTGTTAGCACTCGCTTGGAGGCTTCCGTCGCACTTTTTTGCAAGGGGACCAGCCTTTCTCGGTTGCGTTTTGTTCCGGCGGGTGCGCGCGAGCGCACCCGCCGGGTGTAGCCCCCGAGGCCTCGGAGGAGTGGTTTGACTCCTCCGAGGTCTTAATGCCTCGTGCAATGCTTCGGCTGGTCTGGTCGTTCCCTCATGCGAGCTGGCCGTAGCCCGGGTGTACGGTCGGGTCCCAAGTTCTCAGGCTGGTATGTTGACGCTGTCAACGATTTGGCCGGAGCCGGGTTTGCGAGCAGCCCCCGAGCCTCTGCACAGGGCGAGAGGGCGATTAGGGACAGACTCGACTTTTTTACATACGCCCCTGCGTCGCCTTTCCGCAAGGAGGAGGGGGGGAGAGCGCCATGTTGCCCTCGGTGGGTGCCGAACATGGTGTCTCCGGTGAGCTGCAGGCGGGTGATCCGAGCGGACGTCCGTGCCCCATTCGTTAGGGGTCGGCTAGGGGCCCAGAGGCGCGCCCGAAAGTACCTGCGACGGGGTCCGAGGGCTCGATGCCTCCCTCTGATGGGATTCCGTTACAAGATCATTCCCGCTGGTCTCGGAAATGTCCTAGGGTACCTCGGGAGCGCAGCCCGAGCCTTGGTTATGTATCGAACGTACCCATGGTCATCCCTCGCTCTGTGTCTGAGGCGGCTGTGAACCCTTCAGGGGCCAGCCTTCGAACCCCTGATCAGTAGTGGGCGCGGAGCCCGAGTAGCCTAAGGCGGCCGTTGAACCCTTCCGAGGGGCCGGCCTTCGAACCTCTGACCAGTAGTGGGTGTGGAGCCCACGTGCTCTGAGGCGGCTGTTGAACCCTTCCGAGGGGCCAGCCTTCGAACCTCTGATCAGTAGGAAGGCTCGGAGCCTGGTTCCTTCACGGGAAAGGATCCTTTTCGGGGTATCCCCCTTTCCCGGTCCCTGTTGCAAGAGAGAGAAAGAGGAAAAAAGGAAAGGGATACGAAATCGAACGACGCGGTGTACCTTTTTTGACGCGGTCATTATGGCGAAGGCGAAGCGTCGCTCGCTTCTCCTGCCAGAGGCGCCGCCTGTCCTGCCACGGAGTTAATGCGACGGGGCGAGTGGTTCGCGGGGCGGCCGTTGCGCGTGCGCGAGCCGTTCGACGAACGGCTGTTTCGCTTCGTGTTTTTGAATCCCGCGGCCGGTCCGGGCGGAACGTTGAACCGGTCTCGCCTTGGCCTTTATATACTCGGGGGAGGGTCTGGCGATGGTTCTTTGCTCCACTTCCTGCCTCCCTCTTAGGTTTTCGCAACCCGAGAGACTTAGCCAGAGAAAAGGAAACCGCCCACCCTGTCCTTTGCGCCGCCACCCCTTCTGCTCGGTGATGGCCGACCGGGTGACCATCGTCTCGCCGCGCGACCCATGGCCTTTCTCCACAGTGACGGCGGGCGATCTGGAGGATCTTGTTGCTGAGGGTTTACTTCGCCCTCTCTCTGATGAGAGGCAGCCGGAATGGATTCCCCCCGTGAGCGGAGCCGCTCCGTCCCCACCGCCGGGGTACATCGTGAGCTTCGTCTCCTTCCACGAGCGGGGATTTGGTGTGCCGGCGAGCCGCTTTATGCGGGCGATCCTGCACCACTACGGGGTGGAGTTGCACAACCTTAGCCCCAACTCCATCTCGCAGGTCGCCATCTTCGTAGCGGTGTGCGAGGGGTACTTGGGGATCGCCCCCACTGGGACTTGTGGACTCATCTCTTTTTCACGGAGCTTTTCGCTTCGCCGACGGGGGAGAGAAAGGTCCGCGTGGCAGTGCGGGCCGGGGCTGCATCCTTCAGCTGAGGCAGTCGTGGGCGTCGCTGTATATTCCTGCCACCCTTGCGTCCTCGAACAAAGGGTGGCAGCGCCGGTGGTTCTACCTCCGGAATGACGGCGAGTTGCTCCCGCCGTTTTCCCAGCGAGTAGTCACCGTCGCCGCCGATGCTTGGCGCCACGGGACCCCACACGAAAGACAGAAAAACCTCGAACCCCTTCTCAAGGCTTTGGAGGCGTTGCGGAAAGGGGGACTCACCGCCGCGGGAGTGATTGCCGCCATCCACCGCCGGAGGGTGCTTCCCTTGGCGGAGCGACGGTTGCCGCTCTGGGAGATGACACCGGAGGCTGACTTGGAGGGCTCGCGGATGTCCTCGGATCCTCTTCCCTTCGATGTTCTCCACGGGCGGGTGGCCGTCGCGTTGGGGAAACCGGACCCCAGCGCCTTCTCCCAGCCTTTGATGCGCCCTGACCAAGGGTGCGTGACTCTGGTGAGTGTCCGCTCCTTCCTCCCTCTTGCATCGGGTTGCCCCTGGTTCTTACGGTCGGGATTTCCATCCGTCTTCAGGAGGTGGGGTGGCACAAGCCTTCACTATCACGGGTCCCGCAGGATGCGGTGGACCGAGCAGCGCGGCGGGTTGCCGCGGAGGAGAAGAAGAAAAAGAAGGACGCGGAGAAGACCCGGGCCCGCGAGCGGATGCGGGCTCGGGACGCCTTGGAAAAGCTCCGTCGTCGGCAGGAGAGGGAGGGGCTCCCGAGGGAGCCGTCGCCGGAAACGCCTGATGACGACGACGATGATGAAGATGATGACGAGGAAGACGACATGGCTGCCCGCCTCGGCTTCAGTCCTGGCTTGAGGTTAGGCCAGGAGCCGTCAAGCCAGCCCCCGGGCTGGCTGATGCTGTCAGTCCCCGGAGTTGGGACGCCGAGGTCCCGGCCCGAAGAGCGGGGGCAGACCGAGAGGGTACCTGACCCCTCGGCTGGGGGAGTTGAGGCGACCCCGGGGAGCCAGGCCGAGGCGTCTGTTCTCCAAGAGCCGTCGCCCACGCCGACAACGCAGGAGAGCAACCCTCAGGTCGCCGTGGTGGTGCCTGGGCAGTCCGCCTCCCGGGCGTCCAAAGCGCCCAAAGCTATGGTGGTGCCGAAGCTGCTGGCGAAGCGGACCTCGGCGGCGGCTTCGGGGGTCGAGATCCGAGAGACCTCCCCTCAGGCACGGTTGATCATGGCCCGGAGCGGGTAAGTATCTTGGAACGTCTTCGTCCTGGCTTTTCATTCGTATGTCCCGACCGTGATTTTTCTCTCCTCCTCAGCAAGCGAAGCCATGGCCCGACCGATCTGGCTCCCCGAAAGGCCCTTAAGACGGCGTCGGCTTCCGCAGCCGGCGCCACTCCGGGCCTTGCCGTTCGGCTAACCTTCTCGCAAGGCGCTCCACAGCAGGGGGCTCAGGCGGCACCAGTCGCCGTGGAGCGAGTTCCCGAGGCCAGCTCTTCTGCCGAGGCGGCCATCGTGCTAGGGGAGGCGGCTGACGCGGACGTGGCCCCGGCCCCACCGGACGTGTCGGCGGTGCTGGCACCTGTTGCTACTGAAGCCGCTGCCGTCCCAGTCGGGGAGCGACCTATCGCTGCCGACGCCGAGACGGCCGAGGCGTCGGCGCTTGGTGCCTCAGAGGAGGGGGGCGTGGAGACGCGATCCGTCCCGCCGAGCGGCAGCCTTGTCGCTGTGCGGCGGAGCTCCGAGGGTCGGCGTCAGTTGCTCCGGTTCTGGACCCGCGGTGCCTCGGACCCCTTCTTCGTTCTCGACGATGAGCGGGAGGAGCAGTCCTGGGACGAGCTCCGCGAGTGTGCCGAAGCAACGGTGGGGTCGCTCCGGTCGTCGCTGGAGGTTTTCTGCAGGGACGTCCCCAAAATCCTTCAGGTAACGGTTTCAGGCATACCTTTTCTTTTTTTTGTGGCCAAGGCGTCTTTCGTGACGCCCCGCTTCCTTTCCTCAGGATCTAACGGATCTGAGCGCCGCCAAGTCGTCGTTCATCCGCCACGAGGTCGACGTCTGGGGCTCACTGCGATCCCTGAGGACCTCGCTCGCCGGGGCTACTACACGCCTCTCTCAGCAGAGCACCGAGGTGGCGGACCTTCGGTTGCTCTGCACTGATCTGAGAGCCGAGGCGGCAGCAGCACGCGCGGAGGTGGCAGCGGCGCGCACAGAAGTGCAACGACAGCAGTCGGAGTTCGACCGGGTCGTCGATGAGCGGGACCAATCTTGGGGCCGGGCTGCCGAGGCCGAAAACCGGGCTGGAGCCCTTGCAGCCGACCTAGCCGTAGCCTAGGTCGCAGCCTCGGAGCAGCGTACCCGAGCCGGTGGTACGCCTTGGCCATTTTCGGTTTCGGTTTTAGCTTGTTTTCTCCGCTTGTGTTTGAGATCTTTCGTTCTGGCTGTTCGCAGAGCTCGAGTCCGCCCTTGATGAGTCCGCTAAGGCGCTTGGCGAGGCGCTTGCCGGGGCGGCCGAGCAGAGGGAGGCCGACCATGCGGCCATGTCCGAGGCCGTCTCGGACTTCTGCCGGGTCCTTGGCTCCGGCGACGTCCCCTCAGGAGGCTCCCCTCAAAGTCGCCTGTAGGCCTTGGGCGATCATGTGCGCGGCAGACTCCGCGAGGCGCTTCACCACGGCGTCAGGCGGGCCTTCGCCGTGCTCGCTTCCCACTACGTCATGGACCTGGAGCGGGTCAGCGAGGGGTATTGCCTTCCTGACGAAGATGAAGCCGCCCTGGCAGAGGTTCAGAGGCTCGATGCGGCCGCCGCGGGTCCGAGCGCAGTGCTGGCGACCACCTTCGAGGCAGAGATCCTCCCGCCTACGCCGTTGTCCGAAGCCGAGATGGACTTTGCCAAGGGCGGGGTCGAAGCCGAAGGCGCGGCTCCTTCCCGTGGCGACGCCTAACTCTGTCGGAGCAGTTTCTGTAGGATGCACGTGTGTCTTTCTGCGGCCGCTGAGGCCTGAACACCTTATTACCGTTGCATAAAGTCGTGCTCCTTTCCCTTTCATTTTGCGTGTCCGGCCCCGCCTGTCAGTAGCAGGATGGTTTCCCCAAGTAGGGGTCACTTTTTGTGGCGGGTGACGAGTGAGGTGTCCGTAACCCAGAGGCGTAGGAGTCCCACGGCTCAGTCGGCCTTGCCACTTACATGCACCCGTGTTCGCTCCTTGGGGTCCTGCTTCCGACATAGCCGGGGGAACGCAAAAGCCTTTTCGATTGAAAATTTTGACGCAGAGGGGTTCCCCCCTTTTTAGCCCCCGAGGGAGGGTCGGGCTCTGCCGAGGCAAGGCTGACCCTTCCTTGATGACTAAAACTTGCGTGGGGGCAAGGTAAGCAAACAACTTGAAAGCATCTTAAGGGTAGAAGCGACGTAGCTGTTAGACGTTCGAAGTGTTGGTGCAGACCTCGCCTTGACTGTCGGCCAGTTCGTTTGTTCCGGGCTTCAGAACTTTGGCGATGACAGGCGGCCCTTCCCAGGGGAGCGTGTAGCCCCCGGGTGTCTCCAACAAGGGCTCGGGGTGCGGTGGTGGAGCTCCTTCCCATCCCCCAGCAAGACGAACGACTTGGCGTGCCGCGCCAACCGCCGAGCTCTGGCTCGGTCGAGGGGTAGCTCTCCTTGGTGGAGATATTGCAGGTACGGGGGCTGCCAGCTTTGATTAGGCGTGACCCCGCTTCGCTCCTCCTCGACGCGCAGTGCCTCGCCCTCGGGTGCCGAGGGTGCCTCGGGCCGAGCTGAGGGTGCCTCGGACTGGGCCGAGGGTGCCTCGGGCTCGGGCGTGTCGTCAATTTTGACGGAGGGTTGATGCAGGTCTCGGGAGCAGGCTTCCGGGGGAAACGTTATTCGCCCCGAGGCAGTACAGAGGCAGGCCCCTTTTGCCGAGGTGCAGGATGAAAAGGCTGAGGGCCACAAGACATCCCATGACTCTCTGTACGCCTTTCAAGCCCGCGATGGGCCCCATGCTGGTGACGGCTGCGATCTTCTCCGGGTTGGCTTCGATGCCCCGCTTGGAGACCATGAACCCCAAGAGCATGCCTCGGGGCACCCCGAAGACACACTTTTCGAGATTGAGCTTGACGCCTTTTGCCTTGGGACATCGGAATGACACTTCAAGGTCGGAAAGGAGGTCGGAGGCTTTCCTCGTCTTGACTACGATGTCATCGACGTAGGCCTCGACCGTGCGACCAATGTGTTCGCCGAACACATGGTTCATGCACCGCTGGTACGTCGCGCCCGCATTCCTCAAGCCGAACGGCATGGTGACATAGCAGTACATGCCGAAGGGTGTGACGAAAGAAGTCGCGAGCTGGTCGGACTCTTTCATCCTGATTTGGTGATACCCTGAGTAGGCATCGAGGAAAGACAGGGTTTCGCACCCAGCAGTGGAATCCACGATTTGATCGATGCGAGGCAGAGGGTAGGGAACCTTCGGACATGCTTTGTTCAGACCAGTGTAGTCTACACACATCCGCCATTTCCCCCTTTCTTTCTCACAAGCACAGGGTTGGCAAGCCATTCGGGATGGAATACCTCTTTGATGAACCCTGCCGCCATTAGCTTGCGGACCTCCTCGCCTATGGCTCTGCGCTTCTCCTCGTCGAATCGGCGCAGAGGCTGCTTGACGGGTTGGGCTCCGGCTCGGATGTCTAGCGAGTGCTCGGTGACATCCCTCGGTATGCCGGGCATGTCCGAGGGACCCCACGCGAAGACGTCGGCGTTCGCGCGGAGAAAGTCGACGAGCATTGCTTCCTATTTGGGATCGAGCCCGGAGCCGATCCGGACTTGCTTGGAGGCGTCGCTGCTGGGGTCGAGGGGAACGGACTTAACCGTCTCCGCTGGCTCGAAGTTGCCGACATGACGCTTCACGTCTGGCACCTCCTTAGAGAGGCTCTCCAGGTCGGCGATGAGGGCCTCGGACTCGGCGAGGGCCTCGGCGTACTCCACTCACTCCACGTCGCATTCGAACGCGTGTTTGTACGTGGGGCCGACGGTGATGACCCCGTTGGGGCCCGACATCTTGAGCTTGAGGTAGGTGTAGTTGGGGACGGCCATGAACTTCGCGTAGCATGGCCTCCCTAATACCGCGTGGTAGGTTCCTCGGAACCCGACCACCTCGAACGTTAGGGTATCCTTTCGGAAGTCGGAGGGTGTTCCAAAGTAGACGGGAAGATCGAGTTGTCCGAGGGGCCGGACGCGCTTCCCGGGGATGATCCCATGGAAAGGCGCAGCGCCCGCCCGGACCGAGGACAGATCGATACGCAGAAGCCCGAGGGTCTCGGCGTAGATGATGTTGAGGCTGCTGCCTCCGTCCATGAGGACCTTGGTGAGCCTGACGTCGCCGATGACGGGGTCGACGACGAGCGGGTATTTCCCCGGGCTCGGCACATGGTCGGGGTGGTCGGCTTGGTCGAAGGTGATGGGCTTGTCAGACCAGTCCAGGTAGACTAGCGCCGCCACCTTCACTGTAATACTCAAAGTTGTATACCAAGAGTAATAGAGAGAGAGCTCCTCATTTTGTGTGTCTCATATGCATCATAAAAAGAGCACCTATGTAATTGAGAGTGACTAAATAAAACAATTATTCTAAAATAAAGAAAAAGTGCATTTGTTGGAGTTTTTATGTTTGTGCATTAAATAAAAATAACAATAATATAAAATGACTAGGAATTGGATTAAGCCCACATTGGAAACTAGGGTTTAAAAAGGAAGAAGAGAAATGATATGAAAATAAAAATAATATAAATATATTTCTAGAATTTGTGCTTTTCATTTAATAATATGATTTGATAACAAATTTGTACAAGGTTTGAAGCTAAATTTGAATTCAAACTAAAAACATTAGAAATGAAGAAAATAGAGAGGAAAAGGAATAGAAAATAAAAAGAATAAAGCAAAACCAACTTAAATGGGCCGCCCACCCCCATTTCAGCCCACCTAAAACCTCCCTCGCGCGCGCCAGCCCAACCTGCCCGTCCCCACTCACGCCGACATCGCGGGACCCGCCTGTCAGCCCACACATCTTTCTCACGCGCCGACTGCCTCTCACTGACAACGGGTCGACCCTGTTAGGACCTTCTCCCAACGGAACGACCGAGCTTGGCGGAGGGATCGCGCCATTGTCGCGGGGTCGGTTGCGGCCCGACCTTCCGTTGCGCTTAAAGGGAGCACGACCCTGGCTCGCCTCTGCCTCCTTATCCGCCTACCCTCGCGACCACCGCCGTAGCAGAGAGAAAATCGCACGCGCCGCCATTGAGAGAGAGAGGGGCGAGCGAGTCGCTGCGCCGTGGTGAGTCTGCAGCGTCGTCGGCGCACTGGATTTGGGTTGGGAAGCATCGCGGGAACGTGGGAGAGATACTCGAGGGCGCGGTCAGAGGAATCGGGTCTCGGGGCGGCGGGAATCGCTCGTCGCACTTCGTCACCGCCGCGGATCCGTGCCACGACGTGGTCAGCTCGGTGTCCACCACCATCCTCGGTGAGTTCTCCTTCCCATGTTTCGCTTGAATCTCTAGCACGTTTAGAGTAGCTCGGAATTGGCCTAGGTGCGTTAGTTCGCGTGGCCACTGCCGATGGCATGGGCGCCGCCGCGGCACGCCGGGGGCCGGGTCCTACACTCGACCTCAGCCAAAATTAGTTGTAGCATTGAGTTCTGGGAGTCGTCAATTGTACGTGGGATGAGTGAATCGGGTTATGGCGTTCGTACTGGCCGGATTCGGGATCTCCGGCGGGCGGACCGCCGTGAACGGGCGCCGTCGCGCCTGTGCCTGGGTTGGGGGGAAGACGAAATCGTCATCGTCCGATCCTCAATGGAGGGTCAAGATTAGAGTTGAATACCCCTTCGCGTTGGAGTAGATCCTGGCCGTTGGCACCAGATCGTAAGCATCACGTTAGATCGCGAATAATTGAACCTAAACCGTAGATCTTTGATCCGACGATCGGGAGAGTGCACCGGCTCATCCGCGGTTAGGTCTAATCTAGGTCGTCAACGTCTGATCGGACGGCTCTGGCCTGCCGATACCCCTTCGCCGTGTCACAATTGCTAAAGAGTCCCTAGGAAAACCACTAATGAACCCGCAGTCCACCCTGTACAGTGCTCTGTGTCTCGGGTTCGTTTACGCTTGAGCCCCTGCATTTTCCAGAAAATGACGCCCAGTCCAGAGGACAAATAAAACCAGAGAAATACATTTAAAAATGAATTTTTAGTATTAATTAAATGCCAGAATTTGTATAATTCATAGAAAATTCATTTTAGCTCCAAATTGACCCATTCCAATTTCTAAAATTTTGTAATATTATTCTCTATCAGTTAGAATCACTGTTTTGACATGAACTCTGTTAGAAAATTAATTTATCATCTAATCCTATTATAATCACCTTAAATCTTAGGAAATTCATAACTTAAATTCTATAACTCCAAATTTAGTGATTCCAGTTCCTATGATCTCATTTTAATGTGTAGATTTTTACTATATATTTTATTCATCTGTTTGGTGTGATGTTGATTTTGGCTATACTATGTATGTATTGTGTTGATGCGAGTAGACGAGCAAGCCACTGTGGAAACTGAGGTTCAACAAGTAGAAGTAGCTGAGCAGGAGCTCATTACAGGCAAGTTGTGCCCTTGATCACTTACTTTTCCCAGCCATGTTCTTATTAATTTTAATGATCTGCATAGGTTAATTTTGATGGGAGCCGTTATGTTACCCCAGTTTTGATTACCTCTATACCTTGTTCACCCCTGAAATATTTTTGGGTAGTACTTGCTATTGCTTTATGTGGATTGGGTATGGAGATACACTATTCATGATTATTCTGTTATTATCTTGTTATTATTGCTGTTCATGTTAAGATCATTAAATTAATGGGAACATGGAGCGACCACCCGGGAAAATAGTGCTACCACAAGGGTTTAATGGGACGCCCTTGGCTGACTAATTAGGAAAGCTAGTGGAAGACTACCTTACCCGAAAGGGGCAAGGGCAGTAGGGGAGTGGTCAGTGTAGGGAGGTCCCTGGTTGATTTTGCTGCGATGGCGGTCAGCCAGGAACCCTGCATTGGAACTTCCTATAAACTGTAGCGGGTTTTCGGAAGCTAGTGGAACTTTGTAAAGGCCTCGTAGTGGATCCCTAGCCATTCACCTCGGTAGTGTCTAAGGGCCTTGCAAACCCTGGCGACATGGGATACACGACTTGTGGGTAAAGATGCGCAACCTCTGCAGAGTGTAAAACTAGTATACTAGCCGTGCTCACGGTCAAGAGCGGCTCAGACCCTCACATGATTAATTATGGAACTTAAATTCAATTTTGACATTTGCATCGCATTTGGGATTATTTTACTATTACCGTTCTTTATTATTATTAAGGTTTGGTATTTACTTACACTTAGTAATTGCTAATAAAAGTTGACCAACTTATAAAAGCAATGCTCAGCCTTAGCCTCTATTTCATTGATCAGCCTTACACTTCATGAACTCCCACCTTTGGTGAGTTCATGCCACATTATTCCCCACGACTTGTTGAGCTATGAACGTATGTGAGCTCACTCTTGCTGTCTCACACCCCCCCACAGGAGAAGAACAGGTGGTCGAAGAGGAGCCACCTAATACTGAGGAGTTCGATCTGATCTAGGTGGCGTTTCTCAGTCGACATTGGCGCCGACGATCCTTAGTTCGTTTTATATTTATCTTTATTTTGTAATAAGACTTCCGCTATGTAATAATTACTCTGATATTTTATGACATTTATCTCTATACACTCTGTTATTATATATGTTGTCTTCTTGGCGCATGTATGAGATGCACCTGGCTTTGTTCCTTAAAGCCGGGTGTTACAGAAGTGGTATCAGAGGAAATGTTGACTGTAGGACGAAACCTAGATAGAAATGGACAAAACCCTTATCTACTTATCTTACTCTGATTCATTCCATACTTACCTTATCTTGATCGTGTCTCACCTTCTACTGTTCTACTCTGATCATTCTTACCTTTTCTACTCTGAGACAAGATGGATTTCAAACCTTGGAATCCCTACCCCTATGACATTCTTAAGAGTTAGGGAACCCAAAACAAAAGTTAAAACTATTTTCTTAAAAAAATGTTGGTTGATTGTGCTGATGCTAAATGTCTGATTTGCTTCTTTGATTGATTGAATTATTATAGATGGACATCTTAGCATGTACCAACATAAGGTATTGAATTAGTTATAGTAGGTGAAATACTAATCTGCTTAGCTAATAAATCCCCCAAAGTAACATGATTGTAATTACTGCCTTGTCTACTTCTCTTTCTTACCATATGTATCTAACTCAGATGGTCAATACCAGGAGGGGTGGTGGAATTGATTTGCCTCCTAACCAACACACTCGAAGGATATATAGACAACCTCAGCCACAGCCTGCAGAGATGAATCCTCCTAATCCTCCACCAGGCGGAGTTGACCCACTGGTTACTGCTCAGATGGCGGTGATGCAGCAAATGGCGGACACTATGGCTGATATGCGTGCCCAGATGCAGCAAGAACGCCAAGAGATGCGTCAGGAAAGAGAAGACATACGCCAGGAGAGAGATGAGATACGCCAAGAAAGGAGGGCGCAACAACAGCAGCAACAACAACAAGTACCACTGCCTCCACCACCACCACCAGTTCCACCTCGTGATAAGCACCGGGAGTTTATGAGCCATAAGCCACCGACCTTTGCCAGTTCGCCAGATCCACTTGATGCAGATGATTGGCTAAAAGCAATTGAGAAGATGCTGAATATTGCACAATGCACTGACCGGGAGAAGGTTTTATATGCTTCTGGACGTCTGATTGGTCCTGCTGCTGACTGGTGGGATTCTTATACTGCTGCCCACGATGCTGCTGATACTATTACCTGGGCAGAGTTCAGTACGCAGTTCAGGAACTACCATATTCCAGCTGGGATGATAAAGATCAAGAAGAAGGAGTTTCTGGCATTGAAGCAAGGCAACATGTCGGTCAGCGAGTACAGAGACAAATTTATTCAGCTGTCGAGATATGCTCCGGAGGAAGTTGCTGAGGATGAAAGGAAGCAGGAGCACTTTATTGAAGGACTTAATGGACCCTTGCAGTATGCACTGGTTGCACACACCTTTCCATCATTTCAGAGGCTACTGGATAAGGCTCTTGCTATTAAACACAAGCGTGTTCAACTGGGTGATTTGAAGAGGAAGGCTATCTCACAAGGACATGGTAGCAGCAGTGTTCGTCCTCGCTACAGTTCACGACAGGGTACACCGACTCGACCAGGAGGACCACGCCCAGTTCAGCAATCACCACTGAGGACTCCACCTCCTCGACAGGCTACTCCCACTGGCACCCCGACAAAGTTTGCAGGACAGAGTCCAGGCACTACGTGCTTCAAGTGTGGGAAGACTGGTCATTATGCAAATGTCTGCCCACAGAGGATTGCTACTACTCCAGTTCAGAACAAGCAACAGACCCCTGGCAAGGGATATTCTATAGCCAGGGTGAATCAAGTCAGCGTTGATGATACTCCTGATGGTGGGGACCTCGTAATTGGTATGTTTTATGTTAATGCAATTCCTGCAACCATATTATTTGATTCTGGTGCTACACATTCATTCATGTCTGCTAGATATGCCAATACAAATGAAATACCACTGCTAAATATGAGAAAACCCATGATAGTAATTACACCTAAAGGGCCTGTTGAGGCGAATCAAATGACACGTAGATTGACATTAACCATTATGGGTAGAGAATTTGGAGCTACTGCTATAATATTAGAGTCAAGCAGTATAGATCTGATCCTTGGTATGTCATGGCTAAGAAAGGCAAAGGCCGTTATAGCATGTGGTAGAGGTACCATAGAACTCACTACCACTAAAGGAGAAAGATTTCAAGTTAATATTGCAGTAACCTCCTCATCCATGCGTGCAATGTTCTTTATGCCTGAGGAGTTTGTTGGTGACAACATCCGGGTGGTTAGAGATTTTCCGGATGTCTTTCCAGAGGAGTTACCAGGGATGCCACCAGATAGGGAAGTTGAGTTTGTTATTGATCTCTTACCTGGAACCGCCCCTATTTCTAAACGGCCATATAGAATGTTCGTAGAAGAGTTGAAGGAACTTAAGAAGCAGTTGACAGAGTTACAAGAGGCGGGGTACATTCGTCCAAGTTCCTCACCTTGGGGAGCACCGGTGTTATTTGTGCAGAAGAAGGATGGATCGCAACGGATGTGTGTGGATTATAGATCTCTTAATGATGTTACGGTGAAGAACAAGTACCCATTGCCCCGTATTGAGGATTTGTTTGATCAAATGAGAGGAGCAAGAGTATTTTCGAAGATCGATCTCCAATCCAGTTACCATCAGATGAGGATTAGACCATCGGATATTCCCAAGACGGCTTTCTCAACTCGATATGGATTATATGAGTTTACTGTTATGTCATTTGGACTAACCAATGCACCAGCTTACTTCATGAATTTGATGAATAAGGTGTTTATGGAGTATTTGGACAGATTCGTCGTGGTGTTTATCGACGATATTCTTATCTATTCTAAGAATGAAAGTGATCATGAACAACATCTAAGGTTGGTGCTACAGAAGTTACGAGATAATCAACTCTACGCTAAGTTCAGCAAGTGCGAGTTTTGGATCGACAAGGTACCATTCCTTGGTCATATTATTTCTAATGGAGGAATAGCAGTGGACCCTGCTAAAGTGAAGGAGATAATGGAGTGGAGAGTGCCCACTACAGTTACTGAGATTCGGAGTTTCTTGGGACTCGCAGGATATTATCGGAGATTTATTGAAGGGTTCTCTAAGATTGCCAAGCCTATGACATCGCTTTTGGAGAAAGGAAGAGAATTCAAGTGGGATGAGAAATGCCAAGAGAGTTTTGATCAATTGAAGGAGAGATTGATGTCACCTCCAGTATTGATTATGCCAGATCTGTAGAAGGGATTTGACATTTATTGTGATGCATGTGGCCAAGGACTTGGATGTGTGCTTATGCAAGATGGTCATGTGATTGCCTATGCATCTCGTCAGTTGCGGAAGCATGAACTGAACTACCCCACTCATGACTTGGAATTAGCAGCGGTTGTGCATGCACTTAAGATTTGGAGACACTATATTATGGGAACTAAGTGCCAAGTATACACGGATCATAAGAGTTTGAAGTATATATTCACTCAGAAGGATCTCAATCTTAGGCAACGCCGTTGGTTGGAGCTCATTAAGGATTATGACTTGGAGATTCACTATCACCCAGGCAAGGCGAATTTGGTTGCAGATGCCTTGAGTCGGAAGGAGCATGTTCACTCCGCTTTCGTTGTCCAGCTACCTGATGAATTAGCAAAAGATTTTGAGAGACTCAACCTGGGGATTGTTACACATACGGAGGGAGTGACTATTGAATTGGAACCTACCTTGGAGCAAGAAATTCGTAAAGGTCAGATTGGTGATGCTAAGATTCAAGAGATCAAGGATCTTATTACTGAAGGTAGAGGCCCGGAATTCACAGAGGATGAGCAAGGCACGATATGGTTCAAGAATCGGATCTGTGTTCCCGATATTGATAGTCTTCGGCAAACCATATTGAAGGAGGCACATGATTCAGTTTATTCTATCCACCCTGGGAGCACTAAGATGTATCAAGATTTGAAGCAAAAGTATTGGTGGTATGGACTAAAGAGAGATGTGGCTGCACATGTGGCTATGTGCGATGTATGCCAAAGAGTTAAGGCTGAACACCAGAGGCCAGCCGGATTACTGCACCCACTGAAGATACCTGAGTGGAAATGGGAAGAGATTGGCATGGACTTCATTGTTGGATTACCCCGCACGTCTGCTGGATATGATTCTATATGGGTGATTGTGGACAGGCTAACCAAGGTAGCCCACTTTATTCCAGTGAAGACCACTTATTCAGGAGCTAAGTTGGCAGAGTTGTACATGGCACGGATTGTATGCCTGCATGGTGTGCCAAAGAAGATTGTGTCAGATCGAGGATCACAGTTTACCTCTCGATATTGGAAGAAGTTGCACGAGTCATTGGATACAAGATTGAATTTTAGTTCGGCTTACCATCCACAGACTGATGGGCAGACTGAGAGGACTAACCAAGTACTGGAAGATATGTTAAGAGCTTGTGCTCTTAAGCATGGTGGAAGTTGGGATAAGAGTCTACCGTATGCGGAGTTCTCATATAATAATAGCTATCAGGCCAGCTTGAAGATGTCACCGTTTGAGGCTTTGTATGGCAGAAAGTGCAGGACTCCCTTGTATTGGAATCAAACTGGTGAAAGGCAGTTGTTTGGGCCTGAGATCATACAAGAAGCAGAGGAACAAGTTCAGCAAATAAGGGAGAATTTGAGAACTGCACAGTCCAGGCAGAAAAGTTATGCTGATACCCGGAGAAGACTGCTTGAGTTTAAGGAGGGAGATTATGTCTATTTGAAGGTGTCACCACTCCGGGGCATGAGAAGGTTCAAAGTCAAAGGAAAGTTGTCCCCTCGCTTTATTGGACCCTTTTTAATCTTAAAGCGAGTGGGAGAAGTTGCATATCAATTGGAGTTACCGGATCATCTCGCGGATGTTCATGATGTATTCCATGTATCTCAGCTGAAGAAATGTCTCAGGATACCTGAAGAACAGTTACCACTGGAGGACCTTAGTGTTCAAGAGGATTTGACTTATGCTGAGTACCCCATCAAGATTCTGGATACTTTGACTCGAGTTACGAGGAATAAGGTTATAAAGATGTGTAAAGTTCAATGGAGTCACCACGGTGAAGATGAAGCAACTTGGGAAAGAGAAGAAGAGCTTCGTATAGATTTTCCCCACCTTTTCCCTAGATCTTCTTAAATCTCGAGGATGAGATTATTTTTAAGGGGGGTAGGATTTGTAATACTCAAAGTTGTATACCAAGAGTAATAGAGAGAGAGCTCCTCATTTTGTGTGTCTCATATGCATCATAAAAAGAGCACCTATGTAATTGAGAGTGACTAAATAAAACAATTATTCTAAAATAAAGAAAAAGTGCATTTGTTGGAGTTTTTATGTTTGTGCATTAAATAAAAATAACAATAATATAAAATGACTAGGAATTGGATTAAGCCCACATTGGAAACTAGGGTTTAAAAAGGAAGAAGAGAAATGATATGAAAATAAAAATAATATAAATATATTTCTAGAATTTGTGCTTTTCATTTAATAATATGATTTGATAACAAATTTGTACAAGGTTTGAAGCTAAATTTGAATTCAAACTAAAAACATTAGAAATGAAGAAAATAGAGAGGAAAAGGAATAGAAAATAAAAAGAATAAAGCAAAACCAACTTAAATGGGCCGCCCACCCCCATTTCAGCCCACCTAAAACCTCCCTCGCGCGCGCCAGCCCAACCTGCCCGTCCCCACTCACGCCGACATCGCGGGACCCGCCTGTCAGCCCACACATCTTTCTCACGCGCCGACTGCCTCTCACTGACAACGGGTCGACCCTGTTAGGACCTTCTCCCAACGGAACGACCGAGCTTGGCGGAGGGATCGCGCCATTGTCGCGGGGTCGGTTGCGGCCCGACCTTCCGTTGCGCTTAAAGGGAGCACGACCCTGGCTCGCCTCTGCCTCCTTATCCGCCTACCCTCGCGACCACCGCCGTAGCAGAGAGAAAATCGCACGCGCCGCCATTGAGAGAGAGAGGGGCGAGCGAGTCGCTGCGCCGTGGTGAGTCTGCAGCGTCGTCGGCGCACTGGATTTGGGTTGGGAAGCATCGCGGGAACGTGGGAGAGATACTCGAGGGCGCGGTCAGAGGAATCGGGTCTCGGGGCGGCGGGAATCGCTCGTCGCACTTCGTCACCGCCGCGGATCCGTGCCACGACGTGGTCAGCTCGGTGTCCACCACCATCCTCGGTGAGTTCTCCTTCCCATGTTTCGCTTGAATCTCTAGCACGTTTAGAGTAGCTCGGAATTGGCCTAGGTGCGTTAGTTCGCGTGGCCACTGCCGATGGCATGGGCGCCGCCGCGGCACGCCGGGGGCCGGGTCCTACACTCGACCTCAGCCAAAATTAGTTGTAGCATTGAGTTCTGGGAGTCGTCAATTGTACGTGGGATGAGTGAATCGGGTTATGGCGTTCGTACTGGCCGGATTCGGGATCTCCGACGGGCGGACCGCCGTGAACGGGCGCCGTCGCGCCTGTGCCTGGGTTGGGGGGAAGACGAAATCGTCATCGTCCGATCCTCAATGGAGGGTCAAGATTAGAGTTGAATACCCCTTCGCGTTGGAGTAGATCCTGGCCGTTGGCACCAGATCGTAAGCATCACGTTAGATCGCGAATAATTGAACCTAAACCGTAGATCTTTGATCCGACGATCGGGAGAGTGCACCGGCTCATCCGCGGTTAGGTCTAATCTAGGTCGTCAACGTCTGATCGGACGGCTCTGGCCTGCCGATACCCCTTCGCCGTGTCACAATTGCTAAAGAGTCCCTAGGAAAACCACTAATGAACCCGCAGTCCACCCTGTACAGTGCTCTGTGTCTCGGGTTCGTTTACGCTTGAGCCCCTGCATTTTCCAGAAAATGACGCCCAGTCCAGAGGACAAATAAAACCAGAGAAATACATTTAAAAATGAATTTTTAGTATTAATTAAATGCCAGAATTTGTATAATTCATAGAAAATTCATTTTAGCTCCAAATTGACCCATTCCAATTTCTAAAATTTTGTAATATTATTCTCTATCAGTTAGAATCACTGTTTTGACATGAACTCTGTTAGAAAATTAATTTATCATCTAATCCTATTATAATCACCTTAAATCTTAGGAAATTCATAACTTAAATTCTATAACTCCAAATTTAGTGATTCCAGTTCCTATGATCTCATTTTAATGTGTAGATTTTTACTATATATTTTATTCATCTGTTTGGTGTGATGTTGATTTTGGCTATACTATGTATGTATTGTGTTGATGCGAGTAGACGAGCAAGCCACTGTGGAAACTGAGGTTCAACAAGTAGAAGTAGCTGAGCAGGAGCTCATTACAGGCAAGTTGTGCCCTTGATCACTTACTTTTCCCAGCCATGTTCTTATTAATTTTAATGATCTGCATAGGTTAATTTTGATGGGAGCCGTTATGTTACCCCAGTTTTGATTACCTCTATACCTTGTTCACCCCTGAAATATTTTTGGGTAGTACTTGCTATTGCTTTATGTGGATTGGGTATGGAGATACACTATTCATGATTATTCTGTTATTATCTTGTTATTATTGCTGTTCATGTTAAGATCATTAAATTAATGGGAACATGGAGCGACCACCCGGGAAAACAGTGCTACCACAAGGGTTTAATGGGACGCCCTTGGCTGACTAATTAGGAAAGCTAGTGGAAGACTACCTTACCCGAAAGGGGCAAGGGCAGTAGGGGAGTGGTCAGTGTAGGGAGGTCCCTGGTTGATTTTGCTGCGATGGCGGTCAGCCAGGAACCCTGCATTGGAACTTCCTATAAACTGTAGCGGGTTTTCGGAAGCTAGTGGAACTTTGTAAAGGCCTCGTAGTGGATCCCTAGCCATTCACCTCGGTAGTGTCTAAGGGCCTTGCAAACCCTGGCGACATGGGATACACGACTTGTGGGTAAAGATGCGCAACCTCTGCAGAGTGTAAAACTAGTATACTAGCCGTGCTCACGGTCAAGAGCGGCTCGGACCCTCACATGATTAATTATGGAACTTAAATTCAATTTTGACATTTGCATCGCATTTGGGATTATTTTACTATTACCGTTCTTTATTATTATTAAGGTTTGGTATTTACTTACACTTAGTAATTGCTAATAAAAGTTGACCAACTTATAAAAGCAATGCTCAGCCTTAGCCTCTATTTCATTGATCAGCCTTACACTTCATGAACTCCCACCTTTGGTGAGTTCATGCCACATTATTCCCCACGACTTGTTGAGCTATGAACGTATGTGAGCTCACTCTTGCTGTCTCACACCCCCCCCCCACAGGAGAAGAACAGGTGGTCGAAGAGGAGCCGCCTAATACTGAGGAGTTCGATCTGATCTAGGTGGCGTTTCTCAGTCGACATTGGCGCCGACGATCCTTAGTTCGTTTTATATTTATCTTTATTTTGTAATAAGACTTCCGCTATGTAATAATTACTCTAATATTTTATGACATTTATCTCTATACACTCTGTTATTATATATGTTGTCTTCTTGGCGCATGTATGAGATGCACCTGGCTTTGTTCCTTAAAGCCGGGTGTTACATTCACCGAACAGACCTTCCGGCGCTCTTGCTTGTGGTGCCGAGCCGAGGCGTTCGCCGCTTGCCCGCCGTAGATCATGAAGCAGTCGCGGACCTCGGGGAACTCTCCTGCCTGGTGATCTTCCTTCTTGTCGTCGTCGCGGGCCCTGCCACCCTCCGCGGGTGGCCCGGCCCTGTGGAAGTGGCGCCGAAGCCTGATGCACTCCTCAAGGGTGTGCTTGATGGGCCCCTGGTGGTAGGGGCACGGCTCCTTGAGCATCTTGTCGAAGAGGTTGGCACCTCCGGGGGGTTTCCGAGGGTTCTTGTACTCGGCGGCGGCGACAAGGTCCGCGTCGGCGGCGTCGCGTTTCGCTTGTGACTTCTTCTTGCCCTTCTTCTTGGCGCCGCGCTGAGTTGACGCCTCGGGGGCATCTTTCGATGGGTGGCCCTGGGGCTGCTTGTCCTTCCGGAAGATAGCCTCGACCGCCTCCTGGCCGGAGGCGAACTTGGTGGCGATGTCCATCAGCTCGCTCGCCCTGGTGGGGGTCTTGCGACCCAGCTTGCTCACCAGGTCGCGGCAGGTGGTGCCGGCGAGGAACGCGCCGATGACATCCGAGTCGGTGATGTTGGGCAGCTCGGTGCGCTGCTTCGAGAATCGCCGGATGTAGTCCCGGAGAGACTCTCTCGGCTGCTGTCGGCAGCTTCGAAGGTCCCAGGAATTCCCGGGGCGCACGTACATGCCCTGGAAATTGCCGGCGAAAGCTTGGACTAGGTCGTCCCAGTTGGAGATCTGCCCCGAAGGCAGGTGCTCCAACCAGGCGCGAGCGGTGTCGGAGAGGAACAGGGGGAGGTTGCGGATGATGAGGTTGTCATCGTCCGTTCCACCCAGCTGGTAGGCCAGACGGTAGTCCGTGAGCCACAGTTCCGGCCTCGTATCCCCCGAGTACTTTGTGATAGTAGTCGGGGGTCGGAACCGGGTCGGGAACGACGCCAGTCGTATGGCTCGGCAGAAGGCCTGCGGACCGGGTGGTTCGGACGAGGGACTCCGAGCCTCCCCGCTGTCGTAGCGTCCCCCACGCCTGGGGTGGTAGCCTCGGCGCACCCTCTCGTCGAGGTGGGCCCGACGGTCGCGGTGATGGTGCTCGTTGCCGAGGCGACCCGGGGCCGCAGGCGCTGTGTTGCGCGTGCGCCCGGTGTAGACCGAGGCTTCCCGCATGCATTGGGAAGTCGCGGCATGATGTTCCGAGGGGTACCCCTGCCTTCGGGAGGCGGAGCTCTCGGCCCGCCGGACCGTGGGGCCTTCCAGGAGATCCTTGAGCTCTCCCTGGATTCGCCGCCCCTCGGTGGTTGATGGCTCCGGCATCGCGCGAAGGAGCATTGCTGCTGCAGCCAGGTTCTGGCCGACCCCACTGGATGCGGGTGGTGGCCTAACCCTGACATCGTCGATGATGCGGTGCTGGAAGCCCTAGGGTAGATGACGCATTTCTCCAGCTGGAGGTTGGCCTGCCCATGCCTGCCCGACGTCCCGGCGGATTGGCTCAAGCGCTCCTGCTCCCTCGTCGAGCCTGGCCTGCACCCGTCGGATTTGCTCAAGCTGTGGGTCACGACCCCCCGTCGGAACGGGGACCACAGCTAGCTCCCGTGGGATGTCAACGCGAGGCACCGGCCTAGGGAGGTCACCGTCCTCCGGCATGCCGAGATGGTTGCCTTCGGAGGGACCCCCTAGATCGACGTGGAAACATTCGCGGCTCGGGCCGCAGTTCTCATCGCCGAGGCTACGGCTACCGTCGGAACAGTCGGAAAGGCAGTAGTCGCATGCGGTCATGAAGTCCCGCATGGCACTGGGGTTGCCAAGTCCGGAGAAATCCCAACAGAAGCTGGGCTCGTCGTCTTCCTCGGACCCAGAGGGCCCGTAGGTCGAGACGTCCGTCAGCCGGTCCCAGGGTGACCGCATACGAAACCCTAGAGGGTTCGGATTCGCCTCTGCGAGAGCGTCCTCCAAAGCGGAGCCGCTAGGCGGGTCGAGGCTGAATCCGAAAGGCGTGGGATGGGAATCGGTCGGTACCTCTTGGTCGACGGGCGGTGATGAAGTCACGTCGGGGACTGACTGCACCATCGTCTCAGGTACGAGGGTGACACTCAGCAAGCCTTTCGCGAGCGTGCTGGCGTCGTCCGTTTGCTCGGGATTGGCGTGTCACGGGGAGACAGCGCTCGTCTTCGTCTCAAGCGCGAGGTCGATGCCCGACGCGCCCCCCATTGGAGTGCTGGCGTTGTCGACTCGCTCGACGGCCGACGAGGCGCCGCCTCCTGCTTGGCCTTGGTTGCTCCGCCTCCTCCTCCGTCGGCGGGGAATAGGACGGGGCGAGCTCGAAGGTTGTTCTTCCACCACGCAGGGAAGACGTCGTCGATCCCGCCACCGGCGGGCGGACTGTCGGCCGCCATTGTCGCTGTCGCCCGGCGGTGGAAAGAGTATCATGTCGTAGCTGCCGTCGAGGGACATGAACTCAAGGCTCCCGAAACGGAGCACCGTCCCGGGCCGGAGAGGTTGCTGGAGACTGCCCATCTGGAGCTTGACGGGAAGCTGTTCGTCAACACGCAGCAGGCCCCTACCTAGCGCGCCAACTGTCGGCGTTTCGAGACCGGGGGGTCCCTAAGCCGACGAGTGAAATGTCGCCGCGTGCCCCAGCCCAGATGGGTCGACGTGAGGCGGAACGCGAAGGGGGGAAAGTGAGGTGGCCGGAGATGGGCGAGAGAGAGGTGGAAATCCCGCGGCCTTCGTGTTCGTCCCGCGCCCAGGTCGGGTGCGCTTGCAGTAGGGGGTTACAAGCGTCCACACGGGAGAGGGAGCGAGCGGCCTTACGCGAGCGCTTGTCTCGTCCTCGTCCCCGTGCGGCCAACCCTCTCTAAGAGGGCCCTGGTCCTTCCTTTTATAGGCGTAAGGAGAGGATCCAGGTGTACAATGGGGGGTGTAGCAGAGTGCTACATGTCTAGCGGAGGAGAGCTAGCGCCCTAAGTACACGCTATCGTGGCGGCCGGAGAGATTTTGGCGCCCGGTTTGTGTGATGTTGTGGCCGTCGGAGGAGCGCTGGAGCCTGGCGGAGGGATAGCTGTCGGGGCCGTCGAGTCCTTGCTGACGTCCTCTTGCTTCTGTAAGGGGGCCGAGAGCCACCATCGTCAGGGAACGTGCGGGGCGCCATCATTGCCTATCTGGCGGAGCGAGCCAGATGGGACGCCGGTCTTGTTCCCCGTGGCCTGAGTCAGCTTGGAGTAGGGTAATGATGGCGCCTCCTGTTGACGTGGCCGGCCTGCGCCCTAGGTTGGGGCGATGTGGAGGCTTCTCCGAGGTTGGGGTCGAGTCCGTCTTCTGTGGCCGAGGTCGAGTCCGAGCCCCTAGGTCGGGCGAGGCAGAGTTCGTCGTCTTCTGGGGCTGAGCCCAAGTCCGAGCCCTGGGTCGGGCGGAGCGGAGTTCGCCGTCTTCCGGGGCTTAGCCCGAGTCCGAGCCCTGGGTCGGGCGGAGCGGAGTTCGCCGTCTTCCGGGGCTTAGCCCGAGTCCGAGCCCTGGGTCGGGCGGAGCGGAGTTCGCCGTCTTCTAGGGCTTAGCCCGAGTCCGAGCCCTGGGTCAGGCGGAGCGGAGTTCGCCGTCTTCCGGGACTTAGCCCGAGTCCGAGCCCTGGGTCGGGCGGAGCGGAGTTCACCGTCTTTCGGGACTTAGCCCGAGTCCGAGCCCTGGGTCGGGCGGAGCGGAGTTCGCCGTCTTCCGGGGCTTAGCCCGAGTCCGAGCCCTGGGTCGGGCGGAGCGGAGTTCGTCGTCTTCCGGGGCTTAGCCCGAGTCCGAGCCCTGGGTCGGGCGGAGCGGAGTTCGCCGTCTTCCGGGACTTAGCCCGAGTCCGAGCCCTGGGTCGGGCGGAGCGGAGTTCGCTGTCTTCCGGGACTTAGCCTGAGTCCGAGCCCTGGGTCGGGCAGAGCGGAGTTCGCCGTCTTCCGGGGCTTAGCCCGAGTCCGAGCCCTGGGTCGGGCGGAGCGGAGTTCGCCGTCTTCCGGGGCTTAGCCCGAGTCCGAGCCCTGGGTCGGGCGGAGCGGAGTTCGTCGTCTTCCGGGGCTTAGCCCAAGTCCGAGCCTTGGGTCGGGCGGAGCGGAGCTTCCTATGGTGCGTGCGGCCGGGCCTGACCGCCTGTCAGCCTCACTCTGTCAAGTGGCACCGTAGTCGGAGCGGCGCAGGCGGCGCTGTCTTTCTATCAGACCGGTCAGTGGAGCGGCGAAGTGACGGCGGTCACTTCGGCTCTGTCGGCTGAGGGGCACGCGTCAGGATAAAGGTGTCAGGCCACCTTTGCATTAAATGCTCCTGCGATTTGGTCGGTCGGTGCGGCGATTTGGTCAGGGTTGCTTCTTGGCGAAGACAGGGCCTCGGGCGAGCCGGAAATATGTTCGCCGCTGGAGGGGGGCCTCGGGCGAGGCGGAGATCCTCCGGGGTCGACTGCCCTTGTCCGAGGCTAGGCTCGAGCGAGGCGTGATCGGGTCCCTCGAATGGACTGATCCCTGACCTATCCGCACCCATCAGGCCTTTGCAGCTTTATGCTGATGGGGGTTACCAGCTGAGAATTAGGAGCCTTGGGGGTACCCCTAATTATGGTCCCCGACAGTATGCCATCTCCCCAACTCGCCTAAAGATCAAGAATGGTCCAATATAGCGAGGGGACAATTTGCCCTTAACTTTGAATCTCCTCATTCCACGAAGTGGTGACACCTTGAGATACACATAATCTCCTTCTTCAAATTCCAGTGGTCTCCTTCTATTATCAGCATAGCTCTTTTGCCTGGTTTGAGCCACTCTCAAATTCTCTCGAATTATACGAACTTGTTCTTCTGCTTCTTGAATCAATTCAGGCCCAAAGAATTGTCTTTCTCCAGTCCGATCCCAATACAAAGGAGTCCTACACTTCCTCCCATATAAAGCTTCAAAAGGTGACATCTTCAGACTGGCCTGGTAACTATTATTATATGAAAACTCAGCATATGGTAGACTTTTATCCCAACTTCCTCCATGCTGAAGGGCACATGCTCTCAACATATCTTCCAATACTTGATTAGTCCTTTCAGTCTGTCCATCAGTCTGAGGCTGATAAGCTGTACTAAAATTCAACTTCGTACTCAAGTTCTCATGAAAGCTTCTCCAAAATCTTGAGGTAAACTGCGAACCTCGATCAGACACGATCTTCTTTGGTACTCCATGTAAACACACAATCCGAGCCATATATAACTCTGCTAGCTGAGAACCTTTATAAGTAGTCTTGATAGGAATGAAGTGAGCCACTTTAGTCAACCTATCCACAATCACCCATATAGCATCATATCCTTTTTTGGTGCGAGGCAATCCGGTAATGAAATCCATACCAATCTCTTCCCACTTCCACTCGGGTATCTTCAGTGGGTGCAGCAGTCCAGCTGGCCTCTGATGTTCAGCCTTAACTCTTTGACATACATCGCACATAGCCACATGTGCAGCTACATCTCTCTTCAATCCATACCACCAATATTTCCGCTTCAAATCCTGATACATCTTAGTGCTACCAGGATGAATAGAATAATCTAAATCATGGGCCTCTTTTAAAATAGTCTCTCGAAGGCTTTCAATATCAGGAACACACATCCTGTCCTTGAACCATACAGTGCCCTGCTCATCTTCCGTGAATTCCGGACCTCGACCTTCAGTAATCAGATCCTTAATCTCTTGTATCTTAGCATCACCAATTTGTCCTTTGCGGATTTCTTGCTCCAAAGTAGGTTCCACATCAATAGTAACTCCTTCAGTGTGAGCAACTATCCCCAGGTTAAGTCTCCTAAAATCCTCAACAATCTCGTCTGGTAGCTGGGCAACAATAGCTGAATGAACATGCTCCTTATGACTCAAGGCATCTGCAACCAAATTTGCCTTGCCCGGGTGATAGTGAATCTCCAAATCATAATCCTTAATAAGCTCCAACCAACGGCGCTGCCTAAGGTTGAGATCCTTCTGAGTGAATATATACTTCAAACTCTTATGATCCGTATATACTTGACACTTGGTCCCCATGATATAATGTCTCCAAATCTTAAGCGCATGCACAACGGCTGCCAATTCCAAGTCATGAGTGGGGTAGTTCAATTCATGTTTCCGTAACTGACGAGAAGCATAGGCAATCACATGTCCTTCTTGCATGAGCACGCATCCTAAGCCTTGGCCACATGCATCACAATAAATATCAAATCCTTTTTGTAGGTCTGGCATAATCAACACTGGTGGCGACATTAATCTCTTCTTCAACTGATCAAAGTTGTCTTGGCACTTCTCATCCCACTTAAATTCTCTTCCTTTCTCCAAAAGCGAAGTCATAGGCTTAGCAATCTTAGAAAATCCTTCAATAAATCTCTGATAATATCCTGCTAGTCCCAAGAAACTCCAAATCTCAGTAACTGTAGTGGGTAATCTCCACTCCATTATCTCCTTAACCTTAGCAGGATCCACTGATATTCCTCCATTAGAAATAATATGACCAAGAAATGGCACCTCGCCAATCCAAAACTCGCACTTGCTGAACTTGGCATATAGCTGGTTATCTCGTAGCTTTTGTAGCACCGACCTCAGATGTTCCTCGTGATCACTATCACACTTGGAATAGATAAGAATGTCGTCGATGAACACCACGATGAATTTATCCAAGTACTCCATAAACACCTTATTCATCAAGTTCATAAAATAAGCTGGCGCATTGGTTAATCCAAATGACATAACAGTAAACTCATATAATCCATATCGAGTCGAGAAAGCCGTCTTGGGAATATTCGATGGTCTAATCCTCATCTGATGGTATCCCGATCGGAGATCAACCTTCGAAAATACTCTTGCACCTCTCATTTGATCAAACAAATCCTCAATACGGGGTAACAGATACTTGTTCTTCACAGTAACATCATTAAGAGATCTATAATCCACACACATTCTTTGTGATCCATCCTTCTTCTGTACAAACAGAACCGGCGCTCCCCACGGTGAGGAACTCGGACGAATGTACCCAGCCTCTTGTAACTCAGTTAACTGCTTCTTAAGCTCCTTCAACTCCTCTACGGACATCCTATATGGCCGTTTAGAAATAGGGGCGGTACTAGGTAGGAGATCAATAACAAACTCAACTTCTCTATCAGGTGGCATCCCTGGTAACTCCTCTGGAAAGACATCCGGAAAATCTCTAACCACACGGATGTTGTCACCAACAAACTCCTCAGGTATAAAGAACATTGCACGTTTGGACGAGGTGGTTACTGCAATATTAACTTGAAATCTTTCTCCTTTAGTGGTAGTGAGTTCTACTGTACCTCTACCGCATGCTATAATGGCCTTTGCCTTTCTCAACCATGACATACCAAGGATCAGATCTATACTGCTTGACTCTAATATTATAGCAGTAGCTCCAAATTCTCTACCCATAATTGTTAATGTCAATCTACATGTCATTTGATTCGCCTCAATAGGCCCTTTAGGTGTAATTACTATCATGGGTTTTTTCATATTTAGCAGTGGTATTTCATTTGTGTTGGCATATCTAGCAGACATAAATGAATGTGTAGCACCAGAATCAAATAGGATGGTTGCAGGAATTGCATTAACATGAAACATACCAAGCACGATGTCAGTACCATCCGGAGTAGCATCAATGCTGACTTGATTAACCTTGGCAACAGAATATCCCTTGCCAGATCCTGGAGTTTGCTGCCTGTTCTGAACTGGAGTAGTAGCAATCCTCTGTGGGCAGACATTTGCATAATGACCAGTCTTCCCACACTTGAAACAAGTAGTGCCTGGACTCTGTCCTGAGAACTTCGTCGGGGTGCCAGTGGGGGTAGCTGGTCGAGGAGGTGGAGTCCTCAGAGGTGATTGCTGAACTGGGCGCTGGCCTCCGCCAGTGCGAACTGGTGTACCCTGGGGTGAACTGTAGCGAGGACGAACACTGCTGCTTCCTTGTCCTTGAGATATTGTAACACCCGGTTTTAAAGAACAAAGCCGGGTGCATCTCATACATGCGCCAAGAAGACAACATATATAATAACAGAGTGTATAGAGATAAATGTCATTAACATCAGAGTATTTATTACATAGCGGAAGACTTATTACAAAATAAAATAATAAATATAAAACGAACTAAGGATCGTCGGCGTCAATGTCGACTGGGAAACGCCACCTAGATCAGATCGAACTCCTCAGTGTTAGGCAGCTCCTCCTGAACCACCTGATCATCTCCTGTGGGGGGGTGTGAGACAGCAAGGGTGAGCTCACACATGATCATAGCTCAACAAGTTGTGGGGAACCAGTGGACACAAACTCACAAAGGTGTGAGTCCATGTGATGTGTAAGGCTAATCAATGATAGAGGTTAAAGCTGAGCATTGCTTTTAAGTAGTTGGTCAAAATTTTATTAGCAGTTACTAGGTGTAAGTAAATACCAAACCATAAGTAAAGTAATAGAACAAAATTAATAACAAACCCATGCAATGCAAATGACAAAATTGAATTTAAGTTCCATAATTAAACATCAGAGAGTCCTGAGCTGCTCATGACCATGAGCTCGGCTAGTATACCAGTTTTACACTCTGCAGAGGTTGTACCCTTTACCCACAAGTCATGTTACCCATCTGCCAAGGGGTCATGAATCCCATATACCTCTACCTAGGAAGCACGGCAGGGCAACACTACGAGGCCTTTACAAAGTTCCACTAGCTTCCGAAAACCCGCTACAGTTTATGGGAAGATCCAGTAAAGGGTTCCTGGCTGATAGCCATCGCAGCAAAATCAACCAGGGACCTCCCCGCACTGACCTCTCCCCTACTGCCCTTGCCCCTTTCGGGTAAGGTAGTCTTCCACTAGCTTTCCTAATTAGTCAGCCAAGGGCGTCCCATTCCACCCTTGTGGTGGCACGTGGTTCTCAAGTTAAGCTCTATGTTCCAATTAACATTAATGATAACAACATGAACATAAACAGAATAACAACAAGAATTGGAACATAGAGGTAATAAATGATTATCCCAAAACCATATAAAGCAATAGCAAACTACCCAAGTGATTCAGGGGTAAACAAGGTAATGAGATAAACAAATCTAGGGTGACCTATTGGGTCCCATCAAAATTAACCTATGCATGGATAAGTGATATTAAAGAACATTATTGGGTAAAAAGTGGTCAAGGGCACAACTTGCCTTCAATGAGCTCCTGCTCAGCTACTTCAACCTGCTGCTCACCAGGATCCTCAGCAACGGGCTCTTCTACTCGCCACAGTACAAACAAACACAGTGCATATAGAGAAATTAACATTACACCAAACATATAAACAAAACTCACAGAGATATTCTACATATTAAAATAAAATTCTAGGAACAGAAATCATAATTTTCCGAATTATAGATTTTAAGTTATGCATTTTCAAAAGTTTTATGTGCTTTAAATAGGATTAAGTGATAAATAAATTTCTTACTGTTTTTATGCCAAAACAGAGACACTAAGTGCTAGAGAATAAAATTACAAAATTTTAGGAACTGGAATGGATTAATTTGGAGTTAGTATGAATTTTCTATGAATTTATAAAGTTCTAGTAATTATTTTTCTATTAAAAATCCATTTCCTAATCATTTAATCAATTTATAACTGTGCTGGACTGGGCCTCAATTCCAGAAAAACCCAGGGGGGTCGGGGTAAGTCGCCCCAGACACAGTGCACAGTGCAAATAGGACGGCGGGTTTATTTCTGTTTTCTGCAGGGGCTCTTTAACAAAATCGCCCACGAAGGGGTATCGGGCCGTTCTGGCCGTTGGATCACACACAGACGGCTCGGATTAGATTTAGTGTAACCCGAACCGGTACGCATCAACAACCGTTCGATCGGCGATCAACGGCCCAGATTTAATGAAGCCGAGATCACGCCGCAGCCCTCCGATTGAATCCTACGGTTCAGATCTAAAGCGCGAAGGGGTATCCCCTGGCCTAATCTCGGCCGTTGAGGGTGAAATCGACGATCCGCTGCCCACCCTTTGACCGAGAGCCCGAGCTCGCCGGACCACGGTGGCGATGCCCGCACCCGCGGTGGTGGCCGGCCGGCGAGCAACCAAAATGGCGCCAGACCAGCCCCCCCCACACAACGAACTAGCCTAAAACGAAGGTAACATCGCAGGGAATACTATGAACGAGGTCTTACCTCCTATCGGCGCGTCGGTGTCGCTAGCCACGACGAGACGCGGCTACACGGCGGAAGAGCAGCGACGGCGAGGAATCTCCGATCGTCAGCTGCACGATGCGCCAAGGCAAGCTCTCAGCCGCGACCCACCGGACCAGGTGAGGCTCCCGCACCCCAAACCTCGGTCCAATTGCTGAGGAACCGACCGGTCAACGACGGCGGAACGGATCTCCTCCCACGGCGCGCGGCGGCGTTCTCCCACACTCGAATTCCCTTTCTCTGTGCGGTTCACGGCGGCGCAAGCGGATGAGGAGGGAAGGAAGGAGCAGAGGAGTTCGCCTACTTATCCTCTGTGGACTCGGCTCGGCTAGAAGGAGGTCGCCCGCGATTCACGGCAACGGCGGCGAGTATCTCGCGCGGTTTGTTAAGGCGAAGAAGAACGGGCTGACACGGGGGGTCGGGTTGTCAGCGGCCGCGCGTGCGAAGTAAAGGAGAGCGCGTGCAGTGTGCGACCGACGAGTGGGGCCCGCGAGCGAGCGAGAGTGAGGCAGGCGCGCGGCTGAAGCGCAGAAGTGGGCCGTCGCGGGTGATTTGGCCAGTGGGCCGAATAAGGAGCCTGCGGCCCAGGTAGGCATAGTCTTCCTTTTCTTTTTTTTTATATTTTCTGTTTTCTTTTCTTTTTATTTTTCAATTCCCAATTTGAATTCCAAATTTGACTTTGAATTTGTACTCAAACTATAGATAAATTTCAATCATACCAGTATAGTTGAGTTTGTGTATTTATAAATTTGGTTTTACATTTTATATTATTTCTTTCTTTCTTTCTCCTTTTTCCTCCAATCCTCTTCTCAATGTCATTTTATCTCTATGTTGTCACCAAATGCACACACAAATAAAAGTATCCAGCATGATGCAATAATTTAGTAGCATATCTTTTTGTTAATTGTTTTTGGACATGGTGTTCACATATGATGATGCCTAAAGTTCAAACTCACATCAAGAGAAAATGTTTCTCTATTGATATTATTCCTAGCACTTACAAAGTAGGTGTTACAAATCCTACCCCCCTTAAAAATAATCTCGTCCTCGAGATTTAAGAAGATCTAGGGAAAAGGTGGGGAAAATCTATGCGAAGCTCTTCTTCTCTTTCCCAAGTTGCTTCATCTTCACTGTGGTGACTCCATTGCACTTTACACATCTTTATCACCTTATTTCTTGTAACTCGAGTCAATGTATCCAAAATCTTGATCGGGTACTCCGTGTAAGTCAAATCACCTTGAACACTGAGCTCTTCCATTGGTAACTGTTCCTCGGGAACACGGAGACATTTCTTTAGTTGAGATACGTGGAACACATTATGCACATCCGATAGACTAGCAGGTAATTCGAGTTGGTATGCCATCTCCCCAACTCTTCTAAAGATCAAGAACGGTCCAATGTAGCGAGGGGATAATTTGCCCTTAACTTTAAATCTCCTCATTCCACGAAGTGGTGACACCTTGAGATACACATAATCTCCTTCTTCGAATTCCAGTGGCCTCCTTCTATTATCAGCATAACTCTTTTGCCTGGTTTGAGCCACTCTCAAATTCTCTCGAATTATACGAACTTGTTCTTCTGCTTCTTGAATCAATTCAGGCCCAAAGAACTGTCTCTCTCCAGTCTGATCCCAATATAGAGGAGTCCTGCACTTTCTCCCATACAAAGCTTCAAAAGGTGACATCTTCAGACTGGCCTGATAACTATTATTATATGAGAATTCAGCATAAGGTAGACTCTTATCCCAACTTCCTCCATGCTGAAGGGCACAAGCTCTCAACATATCTTCCAATACTTGATTAGTCCTTTCAGTCTGTCCATCAGTCTGAGGGTGATAAGCTGTACTAAAATTCAACTTCGTACTCATATTCTCATGAAAGCTTCTCCAAAATCTTGAGGTAAACTGCGAACCTCGATCAGACACGATCTTCTTTGGTACTCCATGTAAACACACAATCCGAGCCATATATAACTCTGCTAGCTGAGTACCCTTATAAGTAGTCTTGACAGGAATAAAGTGAGCCACTTTAGTCAATCTATCCACAATCACCCATATAGCATCATATCCTTTCTGGGTGCGAGGCAATCCAGTAATGAAATCCATACCAATCTCTTCCCATTTCCATTCGGGTATCTTCAGTGGATGCAGTAGTCCAGCTGGCCTCTGATGTTCAGCCTTAACTCTTTGACATACATCGCACATAGCCACATGTGCAGCTACATCTCTTTTCAATCCATACCACCAATACTTCCGCTTCAAATCCTGGTACATCTTGGTACTACCGGGATGAATAGAATAATCCGAGTCATGGGCCTCCTTTAAAATAGTCTCTCGAAGGCTTTTAATATCAGGAACACACATCCTGTCTTTGAACCATACGGTGCCTTGCTCATCTTCCGTGAATTCCGGAACTCGACCTTCAGTAATCAGATCCTTAATTTCTTTAATTTTATCATCACCAATTTGTCCTTTGCGGATCTCTTGCTCCAAAGTAGGTTCCACATCAATAGTAACTCCTTCAGTATGAGCAACTATCCCCAGGTTAAGTCTCCTGAAATCCTCAACAATCTCATCGGGTAGCTGGGCAACAACAGCTGAATGAACATGCTCCTTGCGACTCAAGGCATCTGCAACCAAGTTTGCCTTGCCCGGGTGATAGTGAATCTCTAAATCATAATCCTTAATAAGCTCCAACCAACGGCGTTGCCTAAGATTGAGATCCTTCTGAGTGAATATATACTTCAAACTCTTATGATCTGTATATACTTGGCACTTGGTCCCCATGATATAATGTCTCCAAATCTTAAGCGCATGCACAACGGCTGCCAATTCCAAGTCATGAGTGGGGTAGTTCAATTCATGTCTCCGCAACTGACGAGAAGCATAAGCAATCACATGTCCTTCTTGCATGAGCACACATCCTAAGCCTTGGCCACATGCATCACAATAGATATCAAATCCCTTCTGTAGGTCCGGCATAACCAATACTGGTGGCGACATCAACCTCTTCTTCAATAGATCAAAGCTGTCTTGACACTTCTCGTCCCACTTGAATTCTTTTCCTTTCTCCAAAAGCGAAGTCATCGGCTTAGCAATCTTAGAAAATCCTTCAATAAATCTCCGATAATAGCCTGCTAATCCCAAGAAACTCCGAATCTCAGTAACTGTAGTGGGTACTCTCCACTCCATTATCTCCTTAACCTTAGCAGGATCCACTGCTATTCCTCCATTAGAAATAATATGACCAAGAAATGGCACTTCGCCAATCCAAAACTCGCACTTGCTGAACTTAGCATAGAGTTGATTATCTCGTAGTTTCTGTAGCACCATCCTCAGATGTTCTTCGTGATCACTTTCACTCTGAGAATAAATAAGAATATCGTCGATGAACACCACGACGAATCTGTCCAAATACTCCATAAACACCTTGTTCATTAAGTTCATAAAATAAGCTGGTGCGTTAGTCAATCCAAACGACATAACTGTGAACTCATATAATCCATATCTAGTCGAGAAAGCCGTCTTGGGAATATCCGATGGTCTAATCCTCATCTGATGATAACCGGATCGGAGATCAATCTTCGAAAATACTCTAGCACCTCTCATTTGATCAAACAAATCTTCAATACGGGGCAACGGATACTTGTTCTTCACTGTAACATCATTAAGAGATCTATAATCCACACACATCCGTTGCGATCCATCCTTCTTCTGTACAAACAAGACCGGTGCTCCCCAAGGTGAGGAACTCGGACGAATGTACCCAGCCTCTTGTAACTCAGTTAACTGCTTCTTAAGTTCCTTCAACTCCTCTACGGACATTCTATATGGCCGTTTAGAAATAGGGGCGGTTCCAGGTAAAAGGTCAATAACGAACTCAACTTCTCTATCAGGTGGCATCCCTGGTAACTCCTCTGGAAAGACATCCGGAAAATCTCTAACCACCCGGATATTGTTACCAACAAACTCCTCAGGCATAAAGAACATTGCACGCATAGATGAGGAGGTTACTGCAATATTAACTTGAAACCTTTCTCCTTTAGTAGTAGTGAGTTCTATGGTACCTCTACCACATGCTATAACGGCCTTTGCCTTTCTTAGCCATGACATACCGAGGATCAAATCTATACTGCTTGACTCCAATATTATAGCAGTGGCTCCAAATTCTCTACCCATAATGGTTAATGTCAATTTACGTGTCATTTGATTCGCCTCAACAGGCCCTTTAGGTGTAATTACTATCAGGGGTGTTCTCATTTTTAGCAGTGGTATTTCATTTGTGTTGGCATATCTAGCAGACATGAATGAATGTGTAGCACCAGAATCAAATAATATGGTTGCAGGAATTGCATTAACATAAAACATACCAATTACGAGGTCCCCTCCATCCGGAGTAGCATCCACGCTGACTTGATTAACCTTGGCAATAGAATATCCCTTGCCAGGGGTCTGTTGCTGCCTGTTCTGAGCTGGAGTAGTAGCAATCCTCTGTGGGCAGACATTTGCATAATGACCAATCTTCCCACACTTGTAACATTGAGTGCCCGGACTCTGTCCTGAAAACTTTGTCGGGGTGCCAGTAGGGGTAGCCTGTCGAGGGGGTGGAGTCCTCAGTGGTGATTGCGGAACTGGGCGTGGTCCTCCTGGTCGAGTCGGTGTACCCTGTGGTGAACTGTAGCGAGGACGAACATTGCTGCTTCCTTGTCCTTGAGATATGGCCTTTCTCTTCAAATCTCCCAGTTGAACACGCTTGTGTTCAATAGCCAGTGCCTTATCAAGCAGCCTCTGAAATGATGGAAATGTGTGTGCCACTAGAGCATACTGCAGTGGTCCATTAAGTCCTTCAATGAAATGCTCCTGCTTCCTCTCGTCTTCAGCAACTTCTTCAGGGGCATATCTGGATAACTGAATAAACTTGTCTCTGTACTCGCTGACTGACATACTCCCTTGCTTCAGTGACAGAAATTCCTTCTTCTTAATCTTTATCATACCAGCTGGAATATGATAGTTCCTGAATTGTGTGCTAAACTCTGCCCAGGTAATAGTATCCGCAGCATCATGGGCAGTAGTATAAGAATCCCACCAGTCAGCAGCAGGACCAATCAGACGTCCAGAAGCATATAAAACCTTCTCCCGGTCAGTGCATTGTGCAATATTCAGCATCTTCTCAATTGCTTTCAGCCAATCATCTGCATCAAGTGGATCTGGTGAGCTTGCAAATGTGGGTGGCTTATGGCTCATGAACTCTCTATGCTTGTCTCGGGGTGGAACTGGTGGTGGTGGAGGTGGAGGCAGTGGTACTTGTTGCTGTTGTTGTTGCATTTGCTGTTGCAGCTGCTGTTGTTGCGCCCTCCTTTCCTGGCGTATCTCATCTCGCTCCTGGCGCAACTCCTGTCGTATATCCTCTCTTTCTTGACGCATCTCTTGGCGTTCCTGCTGCATCTGAGCACGCATATCCGCCATAGTATCTGCCATTTGCTGCATCATTGCCATCTGAGCAGCAACCAGTGGGTCAACTCCGCCCGGTGGAGGATTGGGAGGATTCATCCCAGCAGGTTGTGGCTGAGGTTGTCTTCGAGTGTGTTGGTTAGGAGGCAAGTCAATTCCACCACCCCGCCTGGTATTGACCATCTGAGTTAGATACATATGGTAAGAAGATAATAGACAAGGCAGGTATTTACAAATCAGGTTACTTTGGGGGACTTTTTAGCTAAGCAGATTAATATTTCACCTACTATAGCTAATTCAATACCTTATGTTGGTACATGCTAAGATGTCCATCTATAATAATTCAATCAATCAAAGAAGCAAATCAGACATTTTTCATCATAACAATCAAACAACATTTTAAATATAGAAAATAGTTTTGATTTGGTCTTAGGCCTCCTATCTCTTAAAAATGTCATAGGGGTAGGGATTCCAAGGTGTGAAATCCATCTTGTCTCAGAGTAGAAAAGGTAAGAATGATCAGAGTAGAACAGTAGAAGGTGAGACAGGATCAAGATAAGTGTAGAAAGAATCAGAGTAAGGTGAGTGTAGAATGAATCAGAATAAGATAAGTAGATAAGGGTTTTGTCCATTTCTATCTAGGTTTCGTCCTACAGTCAACATTTCCTCTGATACCACTTCTGTAACACCCGGTTTTAAAGAACAAAGCCGGGTGCATCTCATACATGCGCCAAGAAGACAACATATATAATAACAGAGTGTATAGAGATAAATGTCATTAACATCAGAGTATTTATTACATAGCGGAAGACTTATTACAAAATAAAATAATAAATATAAAACGAACTAAGGATCGTCGGCGTCAATGTCGACTGGGAAACGCCACCTAGATCAGATCGAACTCCTCAGTGTTAGGCAGCTCCTCCTGAACCACCTGATCATCTCCTGTGGGGGGTGTGAGACAGCAAGGGTGAGCTCACACATGATCATAGCTCAACAAGTTGTGGGGAACCAGTGGACACAAACTCACAAAGGTGTGAGTCCATGTGATGTGTAAGGCTAATCAATGATAGAGGTTAAAGCTGAGCATTGCTTTTAAGTAGTTGGTCAAAATTTTATTAGCAGTTACTAGGTGTAAGTAAATACCAAACCATAAGTAAAGTAATAGAACAAAATTAATAACAAACCCATGCAATGCAAATGACAAAATTGAATTTAAGTTCCATAATTAAACATCAGAGAGTCCTGAGCTGCTCATGACCGTGAGCTCGGCTAGTATACCAGTTTTACACTCTGCAGAGGTTGTACCCTTTACCCACAAGTCATGTTACCCATCTGCCAAGGGGTCATGAATCCCATATACCTCTACCTAGGAAGCACGGCAGGGCAACACTACGAGGCCTTTACAAAGTTCCACTAGCTTCCGAAAACCCGCTACAGTTTATGGGAAGATCCAGTAAAGGGTTCCTGGCTGATAGCCATCGCAGCAAAATCAACCAGGGACCTCCCCGCACTGACCTCTCCCCTACTGCCCTTGCCCCTTTCGGGTAAGGTAGTCTTCCACTAGCTTTCCTAATTAGTCAGCCAAGGGCGTCCCATTCCACCCTTGTGGTGGCACGTGGTTCTCAAGTTAAGCTCTATGTTCCAATTAACATTAATGATAACAACATGAACATAAACAGAATAACAACAAGAATTGGAACATAGAGGTAATAAATGATTATCCCAAAACCATATAAAGCAATAGCAAACTACCCAAGTGATTCAGGGGTAAACAAGGTAATGAGATAAACAAATCTAGGGTGACCTATTGGGTCCCATCAAAATTAACCTATGCATGGATAAGTGATATTAAAGAACATTATTGGGTAAAAAGTGGTCAAGGGCACAACTTGCCTTCAATGAGCTCCTGCTCAGCTACTTCAACCTGCTGCTCACCAGGATCCTCAGCAACGGGCTCTTCTACTCGCCACAGTACAAACAAACACAGTGCATATAGAGAAATTAACATTACACCAAACATATAAACAAAACTCACAGAGATATTCTACATATTAAAATAAAATTCTAGGAACAGAAATGATAATTTTCCGAATTATAGATTTTAAGTTATGCATTTTCAAAAGTTTTATGTGCTTTAAATAGGATTAAGTGATAAATAAATTTCTTACTGTTTTTATGCCAAAACAGAGACACTAAGTGCTAGAGAATAAAATTACAAAATTTTAGGAACTGGAATGGATTAATTTGGAGTTAGTATGAATTTTCTATGAATTTATAAAGTTCTAGTAATTATTTTTCTATTAAAAATCCATTTCCTAATCATTTAATCAATTTATAACTGTGCTGGACTGGGCCTCAATTCCAGAAAAACCCAGGGGGGTCGGGGTAAGTCGCCCCAGACACAGTGCACAGTGCAAATAGGACGGCGGGTTTATTTCTGTTTTCTGCAGGGGCTCTTTAACAAAATCGCCCACGAAGGGGTATCGGGCCGTTCTGGCCGTTGGATCACACACAGACGGCTCGGATTAGATTTAGTGTAACCCGAACCGGTACGCATCAACAACCGTTCGATCGGCGATCAACGGCCCAGATTTAATGAAGCCGAGATCACGCCGCAGCCCTCCGATTGAATCCTACGGTTCAGATCTAAAGCGCGAAGGGGTATCCCCTGGCCTAATCTCGGCCGTTGAGGGTGAAATCGACGATCCGCTGCCCACCCTTTGACCGAGAGCCCGAGCTCGCCGGACCACGGTGGCGATGCCCGCACCCGCGGTGGTGGCCGGCCGGCGAGCAACCAAAATGGCGCCAGACCAGCCCCCCCCACACAACGAACTAGCCTAAAACGAAGGTAACATCGCAGGGAATACTATGAACGAGGTCTTACCTCCTATCGGCGCGTCGGTGTCGCTAGCCACGACGAGACGCGGCTACACGGCGGAAGAGCAGCGACGGCGAGGAATCTCCGATCGTCAGCTGCACGATGCGCCAAGGCAAGCTCTCAGCCGCGACCCACCGGACCAGGTGAGGCTCCCGCACCCCAAACCTCGGTCCAATTGCTGAGGAACCGACCGGTCAACGACGGCGGAACGGATCTCCTCCCACGGCGCGCGGCGGCGTTCTCCCACACTCGAATTCCCTTTCTCTGTGCGGTTCACGGCGGCGCAAGCGGATGAGGAGGGAAGGAAGGAGCAGAGGAGTTCGCCTACTTATCCTCTGTGGACTCGGCTCGGCTAGAAGGAGGTCGCCCGCGATTCACGGCAACGGCGGCGAGTATCTCGCGCGGTTTGTTAAGGCGAAGAAGAACGGGCTGACACGGGGGGTCGGGTTGTCAGCGGCCGCGCGTGCGAAGTAAAGGAGAGCGCGTGCAGTGTGCGACCGACGAGTGGGGCCCGCGAGCGAGCGAGAGTGAGGCAGGCGCGCGGCTGAAGCGCAGAAGTGGGCCGTCGCGGGTGATTTGGCCAGTGGGCCGAATAAGGAGCCTGCGGCCCAGGTAGGCATAGTCTTCCTTTTCTTTTTTTTTATATTTTCTGTTTTCTTTTCTTTTTATTTTTCAATTCCCAATTTGAATTCCAAATTTGACTTTGAATTTGTACTCAAACTATAGATAAATTTCAATCATACCAGTATAGTTGAGTTTGTGTATTTATAAATTTGGTTTTACATTTTATATTATTTCTTTCTTTCTTTCTCCTTTTTCCTCCAATCCTCTTCTCAATGTCATTTTATCTCTATGTTGTCACCAAATGCACACACAAATAAAAGTATCCAGCATGATGCAATAATTTAGTAGCATATCTTTTTGTTAATTGTTTTTGGACATGGTGTTCACATATGATGATGCCTAAAGTTCAAACTCACATCAAGAGAAAATGTTTCTCTATTGATATTATTCCTAGCACTTACAAAGTAGGTGTTACAGATATAGCCTTTCTCTTCAAATCTCCCAGCTGAACACGCTTATGCTCAATAGCCAGGGCCTTATCAAGCAACCTCTGAAATGATGGAAACGTATGTGCCACTAGAGCATACTGCAGAGGTCCATTAAGTCCTTCAATAAAATGCTCCTGCTTCCTCTCATCTTCAGCAACTTCATCAGGGGCATATCTGGATAACTGGATAAACTTGTCGCGGTACTCGCTGACTGACATACTCCCTTGCTTCAGCGACAGAAATTCTTTCTTCTTAATCTTCATTAATCCAGCTGGTATATGATAATTCTGAAACTGTGTACTGAACTCTGCCCAAGTAATAGTATCAGCAGCATTGTGGGCAGCAGTATATGAATCTCACCAGTCAGCAGCAGGACCTGTCAGACGTCCAGAAGCATATAAAACCTTCTCCCGGTCAGTGCATTGAGCAATATTCAACATCTTTTCCACATATTTCAACCAATTATCCGCGTCCAATGGATCAGGTGAGCTTGCAAATGTAGGTGGCTTATGACTCATGAATTCCCTATGCTTATCCCGGGGTGGAACTGGTGGTGGAGGTGGAGGCAATGGTACTTGTTGCTGCTGTTGCTGTTGTTGTTGCATTTGCTGTTGCAACTGCTGTTGTTGCGCCCTCCTTTCCTGGCGTATCTCCTCTCGCTCCTGGCGCAACTCCTGTCGTATCTCTTCTCTTTCTTGACGCATCTCCTGGCGTTCTTGCTGCATCTGTGCACGCATATCTGCCATGGTGTCCGCCATTTGCTGCATCATCCTCATCTGAGCAGCAACCAGTGGGTCAACTCCGCCTGGTGGAGGATTAGGAGGATTCATCTCTGCAGGCTGTGGCTGGGGTTGTCTATATATCCACCGAGTGTGTCAATTAGGAGGCAAATCAATTCCACCACCCCGCCTGGTATTGACCATCTGAGTTAGATACATATGGTAAGAGAATAGCAGACAAGGCAGGTATTTACAAATCAGGTTACTTTGGAGGATTTTATTAGCTAAGCAGATTAATATTTCACCTACTAAAGCTAATTCAATACCTTATGTTGGTACATGCTAAGATGTCCATCTATAATAGTTCAATCAATCAAAGAAGCAAATCAAGCATTTACCATCAGAACAATCAACCAACGTTTTTTAAAAAAATAGTTTTAAATTTTGTCTTAGGTTCCCTATCTCTTACAAAGATCATAGTGGTAGGATTCCAAGGTGTGAAATCCATCTTGTCTTTAGAGTAGAAAAGATAAGATTAATCAGAGTAGAGTAACAAAAGGTGAGGCAAGATCAAGATGAGATGAGTATAGAATGAATCAGAATAAGGTAAGTAGTGGAAGGTTTGTCCATTTCTATCTGGGTTTCATCCTACAGTCAACATTTCCTCTGATACCACTTCTGTCACACCCGGCTTTAAGGAACAAAGCCAGGTGCATCTCATACATGCGCCAAGAAGACAACATATATAATAACAGAGTGTATAGAGATAAATGTCATAAAACATCAGAGTATTTATTACATAGCGGAAGACTTATTACAAAATAAAAGAATAAATATAAAACGAACTAAGGATCGTCGGCGCCAATGTCAACTGAGAAACGCCACCTAGATCAGATCATACTCCTCGCCTTGTGGCTCCTCCTGAACCACCTGTTCTTCTCCTGTGGGGGGGGGTGTGAGACAGCAAGGGTGAGCTCACACATGATCATAGCTCAACAAGTTGTGGGGAACCAGTGGACATAAACTCACAAAGGTGTGAGTTCATGTGATGTGTAAGGCTAATCAATGATAGGGGTTAAAGCTGAGCAATGCTTTTAATTAGTTGGTCAAAATTTTATTAGCAGTTACTAAGTGTAAGTAAGTACCAAACCTTAAATAAAGTAGTAGAACAAAATTAATAATAATCCCATGCAATGCAAATGACAAAATTGAATTTAAGTTCCATAATTTAAACATCAGAGAGTCCTGAGCCGCTCATGACCGTGAGCTCGGCTAGTATACCAGTTTTACACTCTGCAGAGGTTGTACCCTTTACCCACAAGTCATGTTACCCATCTGCCAAGGGGTCGCGACTCCCATACACCTCTACCTAGGAAGCGCGGCAGGGCAACACTACGAGGCCTTTACAAAGTTCCACTAGCTTCCAAAAACCCGCTACAGTTTATGGGAAGAGCACTTGCAAGAATCCCCCGTCTGACCGCCATCGCAGCTAAATCAACCCGAGAACCTCCTTGAATGCAACTCCCCTACTGCCCTTGCCCCTTTTGGGTAAGGTAGTCTTCCACTAGCTTTCCTAATTAGTCAGCCAAGGGCGTCCCATTAAACCCTTGTGGTGGCACATGTTTCTCAAGTTAAGCTCTATGTTCCAATTAACATTAATGAACTTGACATGAACATAAATAGAATAACAAGAATAATTGGAACATAGATATAATAAATGATTATCCCAAAACCATGTAAAGCAATAGCAAACTACCCAAGTGATTCAGTGGTAAACAAGGTAATGAGATAAACAATCTAGGATGACCTATCGGGTCCCATCAAAATTAACCTATGCATGAGTAAGTGATATTAAAGAACATTATTGGGTAAAAAGTGGTCAAGGGCACAACTTGCCTTCAATGAGCTCCTGCTCAGCTACTTCAACCTGCTGCTCACCAGGATCCTCAGCAACGGGCTCTTCTACTCGCCACAATACAAACAAACACAGTGCATATAGAGAAATTAATATTACACCAAACATATATACAAAATACACAGTAATAATCTACACATTAAAATAAAATTCTAGGAACAGGAATCATAATTTTTGGAGTTATAGATTTTAAGATATGAATTTCTAAAGGTTTTATGTGTTTAAAATAGGTTAAGTGAGAATTAAATTTTCTTACTGTTTTCATGACAAAGCAGAGACTCTAAGTGATAGTTAATAAAATTACAAAATTTTAGGAACTGGAATGAAGTAATTTGGACTAAAAATGGATTTTCTACAAATTAAACAAGTTTCCAGCAATTATTTATTCACTAAAAATCCCTTTTCTATTTTATTTCTCTGATTTTCGAGTTGACTGGACTGGGCCTCAATTTCTGCAAACTACAGGGGTCTCAGAGTAAGATTCTTAAGACACAGTGAACAGCCCTGTACGGACCGCGGGTGATTTCCCTAAAAACAGAGGGGCCTAATCGCTAAACCGACCCGCCGAAGGGGTATCCTTCGAACCCGAGCCGCCCGATCGTCAACCGAGGGTCCTGATTAGATCAAGACCACACCCGAAACGGTATGTAATACTATGCGCTGGATTGGCATTCGACGGCTACCAGCGATCCCCACACTCATCTAATCCTGACCGACCAACCCGGGATCAACGGCCAGCACTTCATCGTTCCCAACGCATTGACCGTGTGCGGCGGCGCCGCCTAGCTAATCCTACGGATGTGAGCACGGCGGCGAACTACGGATCCGCAATTTGGCGAGCTATTCCGAACGCGGTGATGAGCAATCGGTAGTGGAGATTACGGCGAACTCAATGGGGGCAATCTTACCGGTGGTTGATCGGTGTAGAGAGCCGACGACGGGGTTTGGCGGCAGTAGCGGCCTCCGTCGAGCAATTACGGAGGTCCAGGGGCCCTTCTCGTCCAGCGATGCGATGAGCGGCTCCAGTGGTGTCAGGCGAAACTCCCTGCACACCAATTCAGCCACGGGTGGCGCGGTGGTCTGGGAACGAGTACGGCGGCTACTTTCTTTCGCAATGGCGCACGGTGGCAATGGGGAAAGGGAGAAGAAAGGAGAGGGTCGGTCCGCAGATATAGAAGGTGAGGATCACGACGCGCAGAGTTCGGTCAGGTCATGGGCCAGCGCAGATTGTGGCATGCGTGGTTGCGGCGGCTTAGCTCCGAACTCGGCGGAGGTAGGCGACGACGCGCGGGTTCCACGCGCCAGAGATCGCGCTCGAGGTGGTCAACAGTTCTCGCGACGCGCCCGAGGTCTTTGTACCCAGGTTGAGGGGCAAATCTCGACCTGATCCTCCGATCAACGCGACGACTGTTACAACTGCGCGCGCGATTCATCGGCGAGTAAAGCGGCGGCGGCTTTGGAGACCCGTTTCACGCCCGCGGCAATCAGGAGAAGATGACCCTGGCAACACAGGTCCACTTGTCTGCGACTGGTGCGCACGCGCGAAGTCTTCCTGGCCAGTAGGCCCACGTTGTCAGCGGAGCCAGCAGCACTAGCCATGCTCCCGCCTAGGCTGCGGGGAGGGGTATTGCGAAACTGGGCCAAAAGGGGTAGCCACGGCCCAGGTAGGCTTTATCCTTTTCTTTTTTTTCTTATTTTCCTTTTCTTTTATCTTTTCCTTCTTTCCAAATTCAAACTTCAATTTAAATTCAAACTTTATGGCTCCTTTGTACACTGACTAATTATTTAGTTTGATCATACCCACTGCGATGAAGTTGTTAAATTATAATTTTATTTATTGAATAATATTCCTTTCTCTCCTCTATTTTCATGGTTTTATTTTCAAGTTAGACTTTGAATTCTATGGATCCATTAATATGCTATTAATGATACATTTATTTTATTAAGCACAAATGCACAATCAAATAAAAACTCAGCATGATGCACATATTGATTATGTGTTCATTGTTCTGTTCATCCACTTTTAACTAGTGTTGATCATATGCAATAAATAGTAGAGGCCATAAATTATTGAGGTTATCTCTATTCTCTTTATTACACTTTTGAGTATTACACTGGAGGTGAGGGCGCCGACCACCAGTAACAAGGGAGAGGCGGCGGCCATGGCAAGAGGAGGGAGGCGGTGTCCTTGCTGCTGGCGTGGGGGCTGATGCCCAGGAGCCGAGCATGGCCAACAGAGGAATAGGGCGGCGTGGATGAGCCTAGAAACTTGAGGTCGGCGAGAGGATAAGAAGGAAATAAGATTTTTCCTTCATTTCATTGTTAACGAAATCAACGCGCAGATATTTTGGGTTCTAAAATTAGGGTCTAAAAGATATATAAAAAGGTCAAATAGAGCGAGATCGATGGTAAAATTTAGACATGATTTAATTTGATGAATACTCAAAAGTCAGATGAATTTTTACCTATTATTTTATTTGAAGATTTAGATTAGGGCAAGAAACACAAGGACCGAACCAAACGAGATCGGAACTAATAATTTAAACTGTATTTGATCCAGTCAAGTTCGGACAAAGATCACATGCTATCCGAACAACATCGGCTCGACATCTTGAAGGATTATTAAAGTCCAAATTTCATAAATTTTTTTTGACAGTTTAGATAGACGGAAACATATACGATATCCAAAACGTGATAGTCGAAGATGATTAGAATTTAGTGACAGTTATACTCAAAGATATCCCGCGCTCAAGTTCATACTCGTTGTCGAATGAGATATAAACACCTAAGTGTTACAGGTTCTTTCAGTGCAGGCGTTATCCACCTTCTTTAGCTGACCAACAGGCCCCAGCGACTGGAGTCTATCCCTCAGCGCGCTCCCTAACCGATGGCCCTAGGGACCGGAGATCATATCCCCGACAACTATATTAAGGAATAGTATCTGTTTTTTTGGCTATAACCAGTATTATAGAGGGATCTTTAATATCGATTATAGCCAACTAAAAGGTTAGGTTTTGGTACCGGTTATAGCCAAGAACCAATACTAAAGACCCCTCTATAGTATCAATCGTTGCAACCGGGACTAAAGATCAATGTCTTTAGTCCCGGTTGCCACGACTGATACTATAGAGGGATCTTTAGTATCCATTATTGGCTATAACTGGTACCAAAGGTCTTTAGTCCTGAATGCCAAGTACCAACTGGGCATTTGGTACTGTAGCCGGTTCCTAACCGGTAAAGATGTCACTCTCTAGTAGTGATAGACATACATAAAATATCATTTTTGTGGGAGTGTAAGGATATAAATAGGTGAGCTAATGGATAAACTAAACTTTAGCTCCGAACCTAACTATGTTGTTATTGTACTAGTTGGCAAAAAAAAACTAACTAACAATAAAACTAAGGGGTGTTTGGTTACTAATCCCTATTATATTGAATGTTTAAAAAATAATTACACGTATTAAATATAGTCTAATTAAAAAACTAATTACGCAGATAACGACTAAAAACAAGATAAATTTATTAAACCTAATTAAATATATATTAAAATATTTAATGTGACACAACATAAATTTTAGTCAGGGCAACCAAACACGCCCCCCTAATAGACGCAACAAATCACGAAAAAGTCAAATCTTAGGTCTATGCATGAAGCAACAACAGCAGGTAGGTGAGGGGCATAAAGGTCTTTGCGTGATATAATACCAGTACGTACTATTCGTTAGTTCTAGGATCAAACCGATCAAAGACTAATTTTTGTCCAACTAACTATCAACTAGGAACAACTATTCATAGCCATATTCCAAACTAATAAGTTATAGTGCATTTAATAAGCTCTCTACGATGACTATGGACATATATACTTGTTAAGTTGTTAAAATCAAGAGGGTGTCATCTATGACGTGTGACATGTGTTGTCAGCATAACTAATTATATTACTGGTTCGTTGATAGTAAAAATATTTAAATATTAGAATATGTACAATCCAATTTAATATTAGGTGATTTAAGGAGGGGTTAACTAAAAAATATAAGAGATGGTGTCTTCGCGAAGTGTATCAGTCTTTACACGACTCTCCGTATATTGTCCAATAACTATATTTATGATCTATTGGCTTAGAGTTGTATCATACAATTTCTTACTTATCTTTTATACTTAGAAAACTCCAAGAGCTCAGATTAATTGTACACATATCCTTATAGTTTACATAAATGTTGCAGTACAACTAGATGACCATGGAACAATGTGAACTGGCACATTGACTTCAACAAACGGGACAGAGAATTAAGCGTGTGTCACAACGTTGTTATTATTTCATGTGACGCAACAATTTCATTGATTTTTAACAGAGGGGGTGTTTGATTTTTTATGCATTGCGTAGTTTTTATTTTCATTTCTCCTATGTGTTACATTTATTAAGCAATGTAATTTTTAATTCTTTTTATGAATTACATAATTTTTATTTTCTTATTTATATGTTTGATGGTTTATTTATTCAATGAAAAGTCGTGTTTCATTCGCAATAAAAATTTGTAAAAGAGAAGTTGCTGTGGAGCTGAGGTGGTTGTAGGCTGACAGTAAAGGGCCGAGTATTGGAGTGTTGTGGTAGATAAGGGCCGACGACGGTCGATAGCGTAGTCTGTGGTGTAGTCGGAAGTTGACGTGGCGAATGTTATAGATCGCCAGTGCTGCAACCGACCTTAGGTTAGGTATGTCCGCGTCGATCAGTGACATAGCGTCATAGGTTATCGATATCGATTGACCTGGTCCCAACATCGGTCGGTTCAGTTGGTACCAATCGTGTTGGAACTGGATCGATCGGTACCGACCCACACGTTGAATATCTTGTTTGTACCAACCTCGACCAATTATCGATCGTCTATTGCTACGTGCTAGTTCTTGTTTGGTTCGCGTTATTTTGAAGTTCAAAAGATTAAAAAAACTTCAAAAAAAATACTAAAATCCAATCTATAAATAGACGATTAGTGGTTAAGTTCATTCACATCCTCTACTCTCCAAATTGCTCTTACTATTTCTTATTGCACTTCTCTAAACCATTCTCGACATATCTTTCTTGAGCTCAGACATTAAGATGACCGAAACTAGCTAGGTGCTTCATACACTGCATCAAACTATTATAGATGTGGTGATAGAGCTTGCACTCGGACCTTCAATTAGGAGGCGAAGGAAACAACATTGGAGCTACATCGACTAGGATCATGAAGATGCCCACGACTGATTTATGCAAGACTACCCTCCACTCTACTTTTCCCGAAGGTACCACACATGAAGCAATCTCTTTCTTGAAATCTTGGAGAGGTTGGGTGAGCATCCCCCCACAACAATCTTAGAACTAATGCACTCAACCACAATTGTCCCTCTCACAAAAAAATGCACCACTACTGTATGTATGCTTGCCTATGGTAGCGTTGCTCACTCCATTGGTGAGTATATCAAAACAAGGAATTAAGGAAAGCCTTGGCCTTAGAATGCCTCGAACGTTTCTATATGCATTCTATTTTATATTTTGACAAGGAGTGTAGTCCTTATTTCACTGCTGATGGTCTTAGGCTACTTTTAGCTCAGATGGAGAAGAGGGGATTTCCTAGTCTGATAGGAAGTATAAATTACATGCATTGAAAGTGAAGAAATTATCCTATTGAACGGAGAGGACAGTTTACAAGGGAAACATTATATCACCACCATCATACTCGAGGTGGTTGCCTTTTACCACTTAAGGATTTATCACGCTCAGAAGTTGCCTAAAAATCAGGCAGAATATGCAAAGCTAGGTATGTTAGCAGCGACGGACCCCCACAGGATATACCGGATATGCATCGGCAAACCATGTAAAACCAGCGGCCACAGTATATATATACACTATATAGTACTATATACACTATATATGTAAAAAGGACAAAAAGAAAAAAACATTTCTGGACTCCATGACGAGATGACAGACGGGAGACAGTTTGGGAACCCATTTTATCATGGGATTTCTATTTTCCCATGGGAAAATAAACTAATTTTTATTGAGAAAATAGAAATCCCTTGAGAAATCGGGGTTCCCAAACTAGCCCTAAGTGATGTGGCGTGAGCTCTATGTACACTACCGGAATCGCAGGCTTTGCCGAGTGCAGTACGCTTTGCCGAGTGCCTTTTGTCGGGCACTCGGCAAAGAAGGCTTTGCCGAGTGCCGCACTCGGTAAAGTTAGGAACTCGGCAAAGAGCCCCTTTACCGAGTGCTGAACACTCGGCACAGGGGGCTCTCGATAAAGACACGTTTTGCCGAGTGTCAAACACTCGGCAAAGGGGGCTCTCGGCAAAGGGCCGTCAACGGCCGTCCCAAAGCTGACGGCCGTTAGTCGTTGCCGAGAGCCTACGGCTGGCACTCGGCAAAGAGGATTCTTTGCCGAGTGCCACCCTGGGGGCACTCGGCAAAGAAGTCTTTGCCGAGTGTCATCTCTAGACACTCGGCAAAGTATATTTTTATTTTTTTTATTTTGTCTCCCAAATTTTTTGTGGTATGTTCCTACACTGTGTAGACCTACATGTATCATTTGTGCACAATTTTAACAAAGTTTTCAATCGTTAGTAGATTTAGTTCGTTTATTTGAATTTCTTCGGAAAATTTAGATTTGAACTGCAGGTCACTCGAAACTTGGAAAACCGTGCATGCAAAAATGATATTCATGTTACTTAGCATAAGTTACGACCGATTCCAGGAGCGGACCGGAAACTTCGAGCAACATGCTCACTAAACATGGCCGTGAACTTGCCATCCACATGTTTAAAAATTGTATAAAACACAAACAAAGTCAGAAAATCCTGAAACTTGTCCATGTGTCATGATATCATATGTACAGGCTGCAATAAAAATTTTAGAATGTTTGGAGAAAGTTGTGGGACACTATGTGTACAAACCTAAGAGATCCACATTGAAACTCTACGATTTCATGTGTAGTTCTCTTAGATTTCTACACATAGTGTCCCACAACTTTCTCCAAACATTCTAAAATTTTTATCGCAGCATGTACATATGATATCATGACACGTGGACAAGTTTCAGGATTTTCTGACTTTGTTTGTGTTTTATATAATTTTTAAACATGTCGATGGCAAGTTCACGGCCATGTTTAGTGAGCATGTTGCTCGAAGTTTCCGGTCCGCTCCTGGAATCGGTCGTAACTTATGCTAAGTAACATGAATATCATTTTTGCATGCACGGTTTTCCAAGTTTCGAGTGACCTGCAGTTCAAATCTAAATTTTCCAAAGAAATTCAAATAAACGAACTAAATCTACTAACGATTGAAAACTTTGTTAAAATTATGCAGAAATGATACATGTAGGTCTACACAGTGTAGGAACATACCACAAAAAATTTGGGAGACAAAATAAAAAAAATAAAAATATACTTTGCCGAGTGTCTAGAGATGACACTCGGCAAAGACTTCTTTGCCGAGTGCCCCCAGGGTGGCACTCGGCAAAGATGTGTAAGTTAATCTTTGCCGAGTGTCAGATGATAGACACTCGGCAAAGGATCCTTTGCCGAGTGCCACCGATCTGGCACTCGGCAAAGTTTATTTTAAAAATTAAAAAAAACTTTGCCGAGTGCCAGATCACGGGCACTCGGCAAAGAAGGCGAATATACTCGCTCGCGGCTTTCTTCCTCCTTCTTTCTCTGCTCTCGCTCTCTCCTCTCTATCGCGCCCGCCGCCGCCTCCCTGCGCGCCCGCCGCCGCTCCGCGCCATCGCCGGCTCGCCGCCCGCCGCGCCTCCTCCACGCCGCGTCCGCCCGCGCCCGCCGCGTCCGCCCACGCCCGCGCCCGCCGCGGCCGCCCTCGCCGGCGCCCGAGCCCTCGCCGGCGCCCGCCCGTCCGCCCGCCGCGCCCTCGCCGGCGCCTGCCCGCCCGCCGCCGCGCCCTCGCCCTCTCACTTTGACGCGCCGCCGCCGCCGCCGCGCCCGCTATGCCCTCGGCCGACCACGCGCGCCCTCTACGCCCTCGCCCTCGCTCGACCGCGTCCGTGCCCCTCGCCCGACCGCCCGCGCCCTCCACGCCCTCGGCCGCCGCGCGCCCTCTACGCCGCCGTGCCCGCGCCCCTCGCCGTGCCCCCGCCACCAACGCCGCGCGCCACCACCGCCGCCGGAAGCCACCTCCTCGCGCGCCGCCACCGCCTCTCGGCCACGCGAGGTATAAACTTTTTATGCGTCAATTTATATTTATTATTGATTAGATGATAGAATGTATAAATCATGTAAGCCGATGTCACCCAACCATTTATAAACTTGTTACTGTGTGCATGTCAGCCATCGTGCTGTTAGTTTTATTTGCAGGTTTTAAAAACCTCAACGTACAGGGGAGGTGCTGTCGATTTTTTTTGTATTAACAGACTTGTGTTTCTTTTTTACAGAGAAGATACTTGTCTTCCTAGCCGCTGCGGGTCTGCCTGCACCGCGTCCCATCGCCACTGCACCGACCCGCCACAGCCCCACTAGCCTGACTCCACCGCCACCCTAGGTATAACCTCTACATCCGCATCATGGTCGTAGATCACCTCTACATCCAGTTAGGCGTCTCCCGTTCGAAAGTGACACGGTGTAGATATGCAGATCTTTGCAGATCTACAAATGTATCAGTTTCGAATTGTCCATGTTTTTTGGACAACCCGCGGTTGCGTAGATGGTGTTAGTTTCATGCTCTACTCCGGTCCAAGATAGAGTTTCAGCGTCACCTCCCTGTTGTTCTCCGGACAGTACACTCTCCCTGCCAGGACGTGTATCTGGAGAACAGCGGGGAGGTGCTGCCGAAATTCTATCTCGGATCGGAGTAGAGCATGGAAACTAACTCCATCTACGCAACCGCGGGTGGGATTAGGACCTATCGTCACCTATTAGAAGGTAGGAACGTAGTGTACATGCATTACATGTCTATATTAAACTATACTCGGTTATATATGTTAGAGGATGGAGGACCGTGAGTGGATGTACACGGGCCGCGTTCGACGTAATGATGTCACCCCAGAATGGATTAGGAAGACCGATGCTTTCGTGGAACGGGCATATGGCGAAGCTGCTAAAGGAGCTAGCCTAGTCCCTTGTCCGTGCAGCAAATGTGACAACCGGAAAAGAAAACCAAAGAAGGCCATGGTAGAACATATTTGGAAGAATGGATTTACGCCGGACTATACTCGGTGGATCTTCCATGGTGAAGCGCATCGCACGAGAGAGGAGGTGGTGAGACAACGCGTCGAGGATTACGATGCTGATGCCGGGGTAGCAGACATGTTGAACGACTAACACAAGGCACAGTTCGTCGAAGGACGTACGGAGGACGAGCCAGAGGCGACCGCAAAGGCATTCTACGACATGTTTGACGCGGCACAGAAACCCCTTCACAGCAAGACAAAGGTTTCTCAACTGGATGCCATTGGGCGTATAATGGCGTTCAAGTCACAGTATAGCATGAGTCGAGATGCCTTCGATGGTTTGTTAACAGTTATTGGCAGCTGTAACGCCCCGAATTTTGCAGTTGAATTTTTTCTTTTCTTTACTCGCCAAATTCGGGCGTTACCTTTTCTTTTTCTTTTTCCCCTCGCTAGACCTTGACCTTTTCCAAAGCTAGCGGGATTCGGTTTGGAATTCCCGTGTAAAGAAAAAACCCTAAAACTATTTTATGATTGTTTGATGCACCATGCCGAACTATGCATTCTTTGATTGTTTGAAAGTGCAAATGCATTCATCTAGGAAGATCGGATTTCGAAAATAAGGAGAAAACCTTTTCTTTCTTTTCTTTTTCTTTCTCTCTCTCCTCCTTTTCTCTCTCCCGCGCCGTGGGCCGTCCCTGGCCGGCCCAGCCGCCCCCTGCGCGCCCCCCTTTGGGCCCAATAGGCCCAACCGCCCACCCCCTCCCCTTTTTCCCCAATTCCCTCTCTCCCTCCCTCCCCTTCCTCTCATTTTCTCCCTCCCCACCCTAGCCGCCACCGCCCCTACCCCCTAGCCGCCGTCCCCTGCTCGGCCGCCCCTGCAGCCGGCCCAACCGCCGCCCTCGGCCGCCCGTCCCCGGTGAGCCCCCTCTCTCCCTCCTCCCTCCCTCTCCCCTCTCCCCTCCTCTCTCCTCGGCCACCGCCCTGGCCGCGCCCCAGCGCCCCCGGCCGCCCGCCTGGCTCGGCCGCTCGCCCTGGCCGTGCCCCAGCGCCCCCGGCCGCCCCCAGCCCGCCCCGGCCGCCCCCAGCCGGCCGCTGGCCGCGCCTGGCCCTGCCCGCCTGGCCGCGTGCCCGCCTGGCCGCGCGCCCGCTTGGCCGCCTGGCCGCTTGGCCGCCTGGCCGGCTCGGCCGCCCTGGCCAGCCCGGCTGCCCCCCCTGCGCGCCGCCGGTTCAACCGCCCCCACCCGGGCCGGTTCAACCGCCCCGGCTCAGCCGCCCCCCCCCCCCCCCCCCCCCCCCGCGCTCGGCCGCCCCTGCTCGGCCGCCCTGCCCCCGGCCGGTTCAACCGCCCCCCCTGTTTTTTTTATTTTTTTTATTTTATTTTGTTTTGTTTTACTTTCTGTGATCATAGTTATTTTATTTTAGGTAGGCTAATCATTGTTCATGTTATTGAAATAGGAAGCTTAATTTAGAATTTCGTTGCGCTAGGTTATTCATTTAGTTAATTGTTTACCTAGTGCAATGTTGATCAACTTAAAATGACTAGGTTTCCATTAGTGTATATAACAGAATTCTTTTGTTAAGAACCAATTGTAACTAATCATTAGTGCATAAGATTTAACCCCCTGCGAGACCCTTTCCCGTTTCTTTCTAACCTTAAAGAATGCGATATCGAATGTCGTACTTGATGCATATTCGCTTTACTTGTTCCCTTGTATGGTGTACTGTTCTTTTGTATTAAATATGTGGATGTATGTATGTTTGCGCTCGCATAGAGAACGATCCGGTCGAAGAGCCCGAGGAATTCGCAGGAGAAGCCCCTGAGCAGCAGTCGGTTGGTGGAGGCAAGTGTCCTTTGACCTATTTCTGTCCTATTCATTCTTTAATTCACCTCCCGCATTACACATTTATACCTAAGGATTGACTAGCTTTTGTTATTCATGTCCTTGTTTACCTATTTGGGTCGGATTATTACTGCTTAGTCTGATGCTATTGCTCAACTCTAATCAATGAACATGATGTGATTATCTATGATACGCTGTTTTCCCTTCTTATTTATGATTATATTTGTGACCTTCAAGGGGACTCGAGCGGTTTCTCGAGTGCCTCTCCGTAAGGACCTGTTCTATGGATGACCACCCGGGAAAACAGTGCAACCATGAGGGTGGAATGGGACGCCCTTAGCTGAATAATTAGAGGAACCGGGGTGTAGTTCGCTTAGCCGTTGTGCCGTCAATGGGGCTCGGTGTATGCGGCTCGCTCTGCCAAGGTCGATTTGTCCCTTGGGGAGGAGTGCGGTACATTTAGGAAACCTAACGGGTGGCTACAGCCCCGGGGAATCTTTGTAAAGGCTACGTAGTGAGACCCTGCCTATTCACCTTGGTAGTGTTTAAGGGTTTGATCGGCCCGAGGCAAGAGGGAATCACGGCTTGTGGGTAAAGTGCGCAACCTCTGCAGAGTGTTATGAAACTGATATATCAGCCGTGCTCGCGGTTATGAGCGGCCAAGGGAGCTCCAGAGATTAGTGATACTTGATCAGAGACATTTTGGTACAGGTGGCAATGAGATTGATGGTTCTGATTATGATTATGGTGCTGGTAAGTGGTATTCTTTCCGTTTGGAAAGGATACATTGGGCTAATAACTTGGGTTAATGTTAAAACCTGGCTTTCTACTAGTAAGTAATAACCTGACCAACTAAAAGCAACTGCTTGACTTATCCCCACATAAAGCTAGTCCACTACAGCCAAACGGGATGCTTGCTGAGTATGTTGATGTGTACTCACCCTTGCTCTACACACCAATCCCCCCCCCAGGTTGTCAGCATTGCAACCACTGCTCAGGAGAAGATGAAGCTGTGGAAGGAGACTTCCAGGAGTTCCAAGACTACGACGAGTTCTAGGTGTGGGTTAGCGGCAACCCCCAGTCGGCTGCCTGTGAAGGCCGCGTTATCTATGTTTCTTTTCCGCACTTTGATTTATTGTAAGAATTATATGGACGTCTCAGGCGTATGATGTAATCGACTATTATTTCCCTTTTAATACTATTTGAGCACTGTGTGATGATGTCCATGTTATGTAACTGCTGTGTACGTGAATAACTGATCCTGGCACGTACATGGTTCGCATTCGGTTTACCTTCTAAAAACCGGGTGTGACATAAGTGGTATCAAAGCCGTGCTGACTGTAGGACCGCTAACCTAGAGTAGAATGGTCGTTCTAAGGATTATAGACCTCTGTCCCTGCCTTGACTTTGGTATCCCTTCAAAAGTTGGTCCTACTGACCAAACCTATGTTCTACTATATATTATACCTTGCTGAAAATTATGTTTTATTCTGATCCTTCATTTATTTATGATTCATTATTTGCTGGTCATATTAATTATGTTCTCACCCTTTTGCTTGCGATGTCTTTTGTAGATGGCTCGACTTAGACACACTGCACGAAAGTCCGTCATCCCCTTCTCACCCTCCCGCCTTGCTGAGCGTCCGCTTCGCCGTCCCGTGGCCGGACAGTCCAGCCACTTGGAGAGACTGCACCACCGCCTGCATGAGGAGCAGGAACGTCGACGACGGGAGCAGCGGGGCTCTTCCTTCTCGCTCCAGCAGGAGATAGAGTCTGTGAGGAGCTGCTCCCCTGTGCTTCCCCTGGAGGCGCCCCCTGCACCACCACTGGGTGCCCCAGCTTCTGGAGTAGCTGCTGGAGGAGACCCAGACGACGGAGGTGGCGACGACAGCTTGAGCCACGACATCGACCTCTCTGCTAACCATGAGCCGGAAGGATGGGTTGCTCGACCCATCACTCGCGACGCTGCTCGCGGGTGTCACTTCCACGACGCGCTCGACACCCTGCTACGTCGGGCACTTGACCGGCGTACTTGGTCCATCGAGTATCGCTGTGTGGTCTACCAGCATAGTAGAGGGGTCTACCCGGACCGCTGGGAGGCGACCTGTTTGGTGCGCCGTCCGGAGAACAGTCTCCAGGGCGCGGAGGCTTGCTCAGAGCACTATTCTATCTCTGAGCGGGACTCAGCTGAGGCAGCCATGCAGGATGCTGCACGGCGTGCGCTTTCGCACTACTGCTCGGTTCTCGGTGGGGTAGCTGACGGCCTCGACCTGAAGTATTACCCCCGCCGTCCATCTGGCAGCACAGGAGGCGTGATTGTTTCACCTGCTGGTGAGGACAATCCTAGGTTGAGCAGCACAGTCAACCTAGCCGCCGTGCTAAACACGGAGCTGGACCATGCATTAGACGAGCTGAGTAGGGCTCGTGCTGAGATCGCCCTGCTGTGGGCTGAGCGCGCGGAACGTCGTCACTTGGATGATGGTTCCCCCACTCCCGTCGGGACTCAGCACCCGTACCGCTCACCTCGGCGTGGACTCCAGTCTTATGGCAATCCCGACTGCAAGACCAAGATAAATCTAGAACCATAGCTCGTTAGAGTTGGATCTTGTAATTAATACAAAATATATACATAGAAGCTTCAGTCTTAGCGTTAGTCTCGGTCTTAGTTAGTCTTAGTTAGACAGGGTAGTTTGCTATATCCTGTGCATTTATGTTTGTCATGATGAACTATGTTTGGTTTGGATCTTTGTAATGACTGTCACCAGAGTGTGGGTATCCCCTACATTTTGGTTTACCTATTATGTTAATGGAGTTAGTTATATAGTTGGGAAACCCTTTATTCTACTTTCCTCTTTATCTGAGAAGCTGTGTGGTCTGCGATGGAGATCAGTGAAGATGCTCATCTGTTCAGTGCTGTTGGAGAATTCTATACTCTTTTCTTATGCTGCAAGATTTGCCAGATCAGTTCTGATGTGTGGTTGCGTTCTGCAGATGTCAGAGAACAGGCGCAGAGGAGGAAGGCGTGCTCAGCAGGAGCAAGCCGCTCCGCAGGATGAGGTGCCCCAGCAGCAGCACCTGCCACCCCCGCCCCCGATGTCGATCGAGCAGATGTTTCTGATGCAGACTCAGGCAGTTCAGGCCATCGGTCAGACTCTGGCCGCCATTCAGCAGCAGCAGCAGCAACAGCAGCAAGCACCACCCCAGCCTCAGATGCCTCAGATGCCCAGAGACAAGCGTGCTGAATTCATGAGAGGTCATCCCCCAACGTTCGCTCACTCTTCTGACCCCATGGATGCTGAAGATTGGCTGCGCACTGTGGAGCGGGAGTTGCATACCGCTCAGTGTGACGACAGGGAGAAAGTCTTGTATGGTCCCCGTCTGCTGAGAGGAGCAGCCCAATCATGGTGGGAGTCTTACCTCGCCACCCATGCCAACCCCGATGCCATCACCTGGGAAGAGTTCAGAGGTAGCTTTCGTCAGTACCATGTGCCTGCAGGTCTGATGACAGTGAAGAAGGAGGAGTTCCTGGCCCTTAAACAAGGGTCATCATCTGTCAGTGAGTATCGAGACAGGTTTCTGCAGTTGTCTCGCTATGCTCCTGAGGATGTCAACACCGACGCCAAGCGACAGTACCGTTTCTTGAGAGGCCTGGTCGACCCTCTGCAGTACCAACTGATGAATCACACCTTCCCGACATTCCAGCACCTGATTGACAGAGCAATCATGACAGAAAGGAAGCGTAAGGAGATGGAGGATCGTAAGCGCAAGATCAGTGGACCCCAGCTTGGAAGCAGCAGTCGTCCTCGTTTCTCAGGCAATCAACCTCAGCAGTTCAGGCAGAACCAGCGTCCACCTCAGCAGCATCAGCAGCGTCAGCAGTATCAGCAGTTCCAAAGGCAGTATCCTCAGCATCAGTACCAGAACCGTCAGAGCAATCAATCAGGAGGTCAGTTTCAGAGGCAGAATCAGCAGACACCTCGTCTTCCTGCCCCAGCAAGCCAGCAGAACAATCAGGCAGCACCAGCTCAGGTTGGAAACAGAGCATGTTTCCACTGTGGAGAGCAAGGCCATTGGGTGATGCAATGTCCGAAGAAGGCAGCCCAGCAGCAGTCAGGCCCCAATGCCCCAGCAAAGCAGAATGCGTCTTAGTCTGGAGCAGGCAACCACCCTCAGCAGCGCTATAATCATGGAAGACTGAACCACTTGGAGGCTGAAGCAGTTCAGGAGACCCCCGGCATGACAGTAGGTATGTTCCCAGTCGATTCCCATATTGCAGAAGTGTTATTTGATACTGGAGCAACGCATTCTTTTATTACTGCATCATGGGTAGAAGCACATAATCTTCCAATTACTACCATGTCAACCCCCATTCAAATTGACTCAGCCGGTGGTAGAATTCGAGCCGATAGCATATGTTTGAATGTAAGTGTGAAAATAAGGGGGATAGCGTTTCCCGCTAACCTTATAGTAATGGGTACTCAGGGAATAGATGTCATCCTAGGGATGAATTGGCTAGATAAGTATCAGGCAGTTATCAGTTGTGATAAAAGGACAATCAAGTTGGTGTCCCCACTAGGAGAGGAAGTGGTGACCGAGTTAGTCCCGCCTGAGCCGAAGAAAAGAAGTTGTTATCAGATGGCTGTCGATAGCAGTGAAGCAGACCCAATTGAGAGTATCAAGGTTGTGTCTGAATTCCCAGATGTGTTTCCAAAGGACTTACCGGGTATGCCACCAGAGCGGAAAGTTGAGTTTGCCATAGAGCTTCTTCCTGGAACCGCCCCTATCTTTAAGAGAGCTTACAGAATATCTGGACCAGAGTTGGTTGAGCTTAAGAAGCAGATTGATGAGCTGTCGGAGAAAGGCTACATCCGGCCAAGCACCTCGCCTTGGGCCGCCCCTGTCTTGTTTGTGGAGAAGAAAGATGGCACAAAGAGGATGTGTATCGATTATCGAGCTTTGAATGAAGTCACGATCAAGAACAAGTATCCCTTGCCCAGAATAGAAGATCTGTTTGACCAGTTGAGAGGAGCCAGTGTGTTCTCCAAGATTGATCTGAGGTCAGGTTATCATTAGCTCAGGATCCGACCTTCGGACATTCCGAAGACGGCATTCATTACCAAGTATGGTTTGTATGAGTTCACAGTGATGTCTTTTGGTTTGACCAATGCACCAGCGTTCTTTATGAACTTGATGAACAGTGTGTTCATGGATTATCTTGATAAGTTTGTGGTGGTATTCATTGATGACATTCTGGTTTATTCTCAAAGCGAAGAAGAGCATGCAGATCATTTAAGGATGGTATTGCAGAGATTGCGAGAGCACCAGTTGTATGCAAAGTTGAGCAAGTGTGAGTTCTGGATCAGTGAAGTCCTGTTCTTGGGTCACATAATCAACAAAGAAGGATTGGCTGTGGATCCGAAGAAAGTGGCAGACATTCTGAACTGGAAAGTGCCCACGGATGCTCGAGGAATCAAGAGCTTCATTGGAATGGCCGGATATTATCGGCGATTCATTGAAGGGTTTTCGAAGATTGCGAAACCAATGACAGCGTTGCTAGGCAACAAGGTTGAGTTCAAGTGGACCCAGAAATGTCAAGAGGCCTTCGAAGCGCTGAAAGAGAAGTTGACAACAGCGCCTGTCCTAGTCTTGCCTGATGTGCACAAGCCCTTCTCTGTGTACTGTGATGCTTGTTACACAGGTTTGGGATGCGTGTTGATGCAAGAGGGAAGAGTTGTGGCTTACTCGTCCCGACAGCTGAAGGTTCATGAGAAGAATTACCCAATCCATGATCTAGAGTTGGCAGCAGTGGTTCACGCACTGAAGACATGGAGGCACTATCTGTATGGACATAAATGCGATATTTACACAGACCACAAGAGTCTGAAGTACATATTCACTCAGTCAGAATTGAATATGAGGCAGCGAAGATGGTTAGAGTTGATCAAAGACTATGAGTTGGAGATCCATTACCATCCAGGCAAAGCAAACGTAGTGGCAGATGCTTTGAGTAGAAAGAGTCAAGTCAATCTGATGGTCGCTCGTCCGATGCCTTATGAGTTGGCCAAAGAGTTTGACAGGTTGAGTCTCGGATTTCTGAACAATTCGCGAGGAGTCACAGTTGAATTGGAACCTACCTTGGAGCGAGAAATCAAAGAAGCGCAGAAGAATGATGAAAAGATCAGTGAGATTCGGCGACTGATTCTAGATGGCAGAGGCAAAGATTTTCGAGAAGATGCAGAAGGCATGATATGGTTCAAAGACCGCTTGTGTGTTCCCAATGTCCAGTCCATTCGGGAGTTGATTCTCAAGGAAGCTCATGAGACAGCCTATTCGATTCACCCTGGCAGTGAGAAGATGTATCAGGATCTGAAGAAGAAATTCTGGTGGTACGAAATGAAGAGGGAAATCGCAGAGCATGTGGCTATGTGCGATAGTTGTCGAAGAATTAAGGAAGAACACCAGAGACCTGCTGGATTGTTGCAACCGTTGCAGATCCCTCAGTGGAAATGGGATGAAATCGGCATGGATTTCATAGTCGGATTGCCTCGCACTCGAGCCGGCTACGATTCTATTTGGGTAGTAGTGGACCGTTTGACCAAGTCAGCCCACTTCATACCTGTCAGGACCAACTACAACAGTGCAGTATTGGCAGAGCTGTATATGTCTCGGATCGTTTGTCTTCATGGTGTGCCAAAGAAGATAGTGTCAGACAGAGGAACGCAGTTCACCTCTCATTTCTGGCAGCAGTTGCATGAAGCTTTGGGCACACATCTGAATTTCAGTTCAGCTTATCATCCGTAGACAGATGGCTAGACCGAAAGAACTAATCAAATTCTCGAAGACATGTTGAGAGCCTGTGCGCTGCAAGATCAGTCCGGATGGGACAAGCGATTGCCTTATGCAGAGTTTTCCTATAACAACAGTTACCAGGCCAGTTTGAAGATGTCACCATTTCAAGCGCTTTATGGAAGGAGTTGTAGAACTCCGTTGCAATGGGATCAGCCTGGAGAGAAGCAAGTGTTTGGGCCAGACATTCTGCTTGAAGCCGAAGAGAACATCAAGATGGTCCGAGAGAACCTGAAGATAGCGCAATCGAGGCAGCGAAGCTATGCAGACACAAGAAGAAGAGAGCTGAGTTTCGAAGTCGGAGACTTCGTCTATCTGAAGGTGTCACCGATCAGAGGAGTCAGAAGGTTCGGAGTGAAAGGCAAGCTAGCACCCCGCTACATTGGTCCGTACCAGATCCTCTCAAAGCGTGGAGAAGTGGCCTATCAGCTCAGTCTGCCAGAGAATTTGTCAGCTGTGCATGATGTCTTTCATGTGTATCAGTTGAAGAAGTGCTTGCGTGTGCCAGAAGAGCAGTTGCCAGTGGAAGGTCTGGAAGTCCAGGAGGACTTGACCTATGTTGAGAAGCCAGCTCAGATCCTTGAGGTTGCAGATAGAGTCACCCGAAGGAAGACCATCAGAATGTGCAAAGTCAGATGGAATCACCACTCTGAGGAAGAAGCAACCTGGGAGCGTGAAGATGATTTGATGGCCAAGTACCCAGAGCTCTTTGCTAGCCAACCCTGAATCTCGAGGGCGAGATTCTTTTAAGGGGGATAGGTTTGTAACGCCCCGAATTTTGCAGTTGAATTTTTTCTTTTCTTTACTCGCCAAATTCGGGCGTTACCTTTTCTTTTTCTTTTTCCCCTCGCTAGACCTTGACCTTTTCCAAAGCTAGCGGGATTCGGTTTGGAATTCCCGTGTAAAGAAAAAAACCTAAAACTGTTTTATGATTGTTTGATGCACCATGCCGAACTATGCATTCTTTGATTGTTTGAAAGTGCAAATGCATTCATCTAGGAAGATTGGATTTCGAAAATAAGGAGAAAACCTTTTCTTTCTTTTCTTTTTCTTTCTCTCTCTCCTCCTTTTCTCTCTCCCGCGCCGTGGGCCGTCCCTGGCCGGCCCAGCCGCCCCCTGCGCGCCCCCCTTTGGGCCCAATAGGCCCAACCGCCCCACCCCCTCCCCTTTTTCCCCAATTCCCTCTCTCCCTCCCTCCCCTTCCTCTCATTTTCTCCCTCCCCACCCTAGCCGCCGCCGCCCCTACCCCCTAGCCGTCGTCCCCTGCTCGGCCGCCCCTGCAGCCAGCCCAACCGCCGCCCTCGGCCGCCCGTCCCCGGTGAGCCCCCTCTCTCCCTCCTCCCTCTCTCTCCCCTCTCCCCTCCTCTCTCCTCGGCCACCGCCCTGGCCGCGCCCCAGCGCCCCCGGCCGCCCGCCTGGCTCGGCCGCTCGCCCTGGCCGCGCCCCAGCGCCCCCGGCCGCCCCCAGCCCGCCCCGGCCGCCCCCAGCCGGCCGCTGGCCGCGCCTGGCCGCGCCTGGCCGCGCCTGGCCGCGCTTGGCCGCGCGCCCGGCCGCGCCTGGCCCCGCCCGCCTGGCCGCGTGCCCGCCTGGCCGCGCGCCCGCTTGGCCGCCTGGCCGCTTGGCCGCCTGGCCGGCTCGGCCGCCCTGGCCAGCCCGGCTGCCCCCCCCCCCTGCGCGCCGCCGGTTCAACCGCCCCCACCCGGGCCGGTTCAACCGCCCCGGCTCAGCCGCCCCCCCGCGCTCGGTCGCCCCTGCTCGGCCGCCCTGCCCCCGGCCGGTTCAACCGCCCCCCTGTTTTTTTTATTTATTTTATTTTATTTTATTTTGTTTTACTTTCTGTGATCATAGTTATTTTATTTTAGGTAGGCTAATCATTGTTCATGTTATTGAAATAGGAAGCTTAATTTAGAATTTCGTTGCGCTAGTTGATTCATTTAGTTAATTGTTTACCTAGTGCAATGTTGATCAACTTAAAATGACTAGGTTTCCATTAGTGTATATAACAGAATTCTTTTGTTAAGAACCAATTGTAACTAATCATTAGTGCATAAGATTTAACCCCCTGCGAGACCCTTTCCCGTTTCTTTCTAACCTTAAAGAATGCGATATCGAATGTCGTACTTGATGCATATTCGCTTTACTTGTTCCCTTGTATGGTGTACTGTTCTTTTGTATTAAATATGTGGATGTATGTATGTTTGCGCTCGCATAGAGAACGATCCGGTCGAAGAGCCCGAGGAATTCGCAGGAGAAGCCCCTGAGCAGCAGTCGGTTGGTGGAGGCAAGTGTCCTTTGACCTATTTCTGTCCTATTCATTCTTTAATTCACCTCCCGCATTACACATTTATACCTAAGGATTGACTAGCTTTTGTTATTCATGTCCTTGTTTACCTATTTGGGTCGGATTATTACTGCTTAGTCTGATGCTATTGCTCAACTCTAATCAATGAACATGATGTGATTATCTATGATACACTGTTTTCCCTTCTTATTTATGATTATATTTGTGACCTTCAAGGGGACTCGAGCGGTTTCTCAAGTGCCTCTCCGTAAGGACCTGTTCTATGGATGACCGCCCGGGAAAACAGTGCAACCATGAGGGTGGAATGGGACGCCCTTAGCTGAATAATTAGAGGAACCGGGGTGTAGTTCGCTTAGCCGTTGTGCCGTCAATGGGGCTCGGTGTATGCGGCTCGCTCTGCCAAGGTCTATTTGTCCCTTGGGGAGGAGTGCGGTACATTTAGGAAACCTAACGGGTGGCTACAGCCCCGGGGAATCTTTGTAAAGGCTACGTAGTGAGACCCTGCCTATTCACCTTGGTAGTGTTTAAGGGTTTGATCGGCCCGAGGCAAGAGGGAATCACGGCTTGTGGGTAAAGTGCGCAACCTCTGCAGAGTGTTATGAAACTGATATATCAGCCGTGCTCGCGGTTATGAGCGGCCAAGGGAGCTCCAGAGATTAGTGATACTTGATCAGAGACATTTTGGTACAGGTGGCAATGAGATTGATGGTTCTGATTATGATTATGGTGCTGGTAAGTGGTATTCTTTCCGTTTGGAAAGGATACATTGGGCTAATAACTTGGGTTAATGTTAAAACCTGGCTTTCTACTAGTAAGTAATAACCTGACCAACTAAAAGCAACTGCTTGACTTATCCCCACATAAAGCTAGTCCACTACAGCCAAACGGGATGCTTGCTGAGTATGTTGATGTGTACTCACCCTTGCTCTACACACCAATCCCCCCCAGGTTGTCAGCATTGCAACCACTGCTCAGGAGAAGATGAAGCTGTGGAAGGAGACTTCCAGGAGTTCCAAGACTATGACGAGTTCTAGGTGTGGGTTAGCGGCAACCCCCAGTCGGCTGCCTGTGAAGGCCGCGTTATCTACGTTTCTTTTCCGCACTTTGATTTATTGTAAGAACTATATGGACGTCTCAGGCGTATGATGTAATCGACTATTATTTCCCTTTTAATACTATTTGAGCACTGTGTGATGATGTCCATGTTATGTAACTGCTGTGTACGTGAATAACTGATCCTGGCACGTACATGGTTCGCATTCGGTTTACCTTCTAAAAACCGGGTGTGACAGCAGCCTGCTTCCGGAGGATCACGTTCTGCCAAAGAGCATGTACGAGGCACAGAAACTCCTTCGTGCACTCAAGATGACGTATGAGCAGATACATGCTTTTCCGAAGGGCTGCGTCCTATTTAGGAAAGAACACAATGAGGCAAAGTACTGTCCGAAGTGTAAATCGTCTAGGTTCATGGAGGTAGACTCTGGTGATGGACAGAAGAGGCAGCTCGACATCCCCGTGACAATCCTACGCCACCTTCCATTCATACCGAGGATCCAGCGTCTATACATGACAGAGGAATCCGCGAAACAGATGACATGGCACAAAAAGGCAAACGATACAATCCTGACAAGATGGTTCACGCATCCGATGGTGAAGCATGGACCCACTTTGATGCCATTCACCATGAGAAAGCCAAAGAGGCTCGTAATGTTCGTGTTGCGCTGGCCACAGATGGGTTCAATCCCTATGGAATGACCGCTGCCCCATACACATGTTGGCCCGTGTTCGTTATCCCCATCAATCTCCCCCCCCGGCGTATGCTTTCAAAGACAGAACATATTCGTGTCGTTGATAATTCCTGGACACCTGGGGAATAAAATGGGCGTGTACATGGAGCCTTTGATTGATGAATTGGTCCGTGCTTGGGAGGAAGGGGTATGGACGTACGACCGAGCTACGAAGACAAACTTCAAAATGCATGTTTGGTACCGGTACTCCATGCATGACTTTCCGGCATATGGGCTATTTTGCGCCTGGTGTGTTCACGGTAAGTTCCCATGCCCAGTTTGCAAGGAAGCTCTTAGGTTCATTTGGTTGAAGAAGGGTGGCAAATATTCGTCATTCGATAAACATCGACAATTTCTCCCTCCTGACCATGCATTCCGACTAGACATCAAGAACTTTACGAAAGGTGTCGTGGTGACAGACCGCCCACCTGCAATGATGACTGGTGCCGAAGTTCGCGAATAGATAGATGGTCTCGTGGCCAACCCAGAAGGTGGTTTTGTGGGATATGGTGAGCAACATATGTGGACACATAAGTCGGGCTTGACTCGGCTCCCCTATTATGATGACCTGCTCCTTCCACACAACATTGACGTGATGCACACTGAAAAGAATGTCGCCGAGGCACTTTGGGCAAAAATTATGGAGATTCCTGATAAGTCAAAGGATAACGTAAAGGCAAGAGTGGATCTGGCAGAGTTATGTGATAGACCAAACCAAGAGATGAAGCCGCCTAGTGGTGGTAAGACATGGAGAAGGCCTAAGGCCGATTTCGTCCTGAGCAGGGCCCAGAGGAAGGAAGTACTACAGTGGATCAAGATGTTAATGTTCCCTGATGGGTATGCAGCTAACCTTAGTAGGGGGGTGAACTTATCTACTCTGCGAGTCTTAGGGATGAAGAGTCATGACTTCCACATATGGATTGAACGAATTCTTCTGGCGATGGTTCGAGGCTATGTCCCTGAGCATGTCTGGCTAGCGCTTGCAGAGTTGAGTTATTTCTTCCGCCAGCTTTGTGCAAAAGAGTTAGCTCGGACCATGATTGCAGACTTGGAAAGGATGGCACCCGTGTTACTATGTAAGCTGGAGAAGATCTTTCCACCCGGCTTCTTCAATCCGATGCAGCATTTGATTATTCATCTCCCGTATGAGGCACGAATGGGGGGGCCTGTGCAGGGACGTTGGTGCTATCCAATTGAGAGATGTCTAAAGACTATCCGAAAGAAATGTAGAAATAAATGCAAAATCGAGGCTTCCATTGCAGAGGCATACATACTGGAGGAGGTGTCAAACTTCACAACAACTTACTATGGTGACAAACTGCCGAGCGTGCATAATCCACCCCCTCGTTACAATGATGGCGACAATGAATCGAACCTCAGCATTTTTTGAGGGCAACTCGGAAGCGCAAGTGGTTCGACCACCAAGACCCTGAGACATGAAGAGTGGCGCCATATCATGCTATATGTATTGACCAACCTTGAAGAGGTGACGCCATACATGGAGCAATTTCTTCATGAATTCTGGCGTCGATCAAGGGACCCAACTCCACAGGAATATGATACCCTTCTTCGAAAGGGTGCGGGAAATGGATTGCCCGATTTCATTTCCTGGTTTAAACGTAAGGTATGTGCTTAGTTTGTCATTTGAAGTTGCTCTTACGTGCGAATAATATAACAATCTAGCGTGTTTGAACTTGCAGGGCCAAAGAGAGCCGTCTATGAGTGCCGAGTTGAGACAAGTAGCCAATGGCTTTGCCTATAGGGTCAGGAAATTTTCTGGGTATGACGTCAATGGATACCATTTTCGCACAACAAGCTACGACCAAAGTCGGCCCAATCGAAAAACCACGTGTTCTGGAGTCTTTACGCCCGGGCTTGACGAGGTCGAGTATTATGGAAGAATTGAAGAAATATATGAACTCAATTTTTATGGTTCCAAACCTCTTACTCCAGTGATATTCAAATGTCATTGGTTTGACCCTGAAGTTACGAGACGGACACATTCTAATCTTGGGCTAGTTGAAATTCGACAGGATTCCACCTTACCAGGAGACGATGTCTATATTGTGGCCCAATAGGCCACACAAGTGTATTATCTTCCATATGCGTGCCAAACGAAACAACATCTTAAGGGTTGGGATGTTGTGTATAAGGTATCACCGCACGCTAAATTACCTGTTCCAAACGATGAAGATTATAACTTAGACCCAGACACATATGACGGAGAGTTCTTCCAAGAAGATGGGCTCGAAGGGCAATTTGAGATAGACTTAACCGAAGCGATCGGAATGGAAGTAGATATTGAAATGGTTTTTGATAACGAGGATGATGAGGTGCAAAATGAGAATGACTTAGAAATACTTGAAGGCAATGCCAATGACGGAATTGCGCCTTCAGATAATGTTGACTATCAAATGGTTGATAGTGATGATGACACTTATGATCCGGCTAACCCGGACACATATGAAGATTATTTTTAATCGATGTAATGCTATATTTCATTTATTTTGCATATGTTTCTAAATACATATTTTTTATCTGTGCTGAATTGTTTACTCTTAATTGCAGGTTGTTGGACAAAGATGGTGGGTGGTGGGACGAGGACGAGGAGGGGGAGGAGGAGCACCCGTAGGACAGAGGAGGAGGCCGACGCCGTACAGCAGCAGGTGGAGCAGCAAGCCGCTGTCGATGCGGCACAGCAGGACGACGACGATGCGGCGCAGCAGGACGACGACGACGACGCCGCTCAGCAGGACGTCTCAGGTTCTGGCTCCTCAGGTTCGAGGAGTATCTACCTGCGAGGTCCCGCGAGTCTCCCTAAGCGACCCATACTTCGTGACAGACGTCCGCTGATACAACCCGATGGAGAGAGGTAAGTAACTTTAGATGTTGTTGCTGCTTTTTCATATTATATGTTCAAATTAATAATAGAAACTAATACTTCATCTTAATCACTTGGACAGGTCTTGGATGGTTTTGGAGACTGCAGGGGGTCACGGCCGCAACCCCAATGGCATCCTCGGCCTTCTATGCCGGGAACACTTCCCTGGACTTGTCGAGTACGCCGGAGTGACGAGCCCAGCATACACCTTCGACCACTACGTCGTCGCCCCCGATGCAGTAGATCGGGACGGCAGACAATTCAACAACAAGGCGGAGCGGGTGAAGCAAGAGCTGTGGGTAAGTCTTCCTCGCACTATATTGTTTAATAAGTCGCATTTGTTGCATATTCTTGAAATAATGTATGGATACATCGTCTTTGTATGTAGGATTTCTTCAGGTGCGATGCTGGATACGAGGCCAGGGCGGATGTGGTGTCTACGACGTGCTGTAAGAAGCTTGTCGTGGACATGCACTACGAGGCACGCATCCAGGCCATCGTCACTTGCCACGGCTCCGTCCTTGGGGAGAAGGTGAACAAGAAGGACGCCTGAACCATGTCGTTGACTCCGGACCAGTACTTGCAGGTAAATACAAAACTTTATTATTGGTACTAAATATGCTTATTTTTATCTTCTGATATGCGGTGTACTTATATTTTTTTAGATGATTCCTCATTGGTGCGCCGCGCATCCTGAGTGCTGGGAGCAGATGGTGCAGAGGTGGTGCTCGGCTGAGTGGGATGAGGCGCACAACGCTAGCCGGGAACGACGTTTGCTGATGCAAGGTCCCTCCCACCATCAAGGCAGCCGCAGCCTTGGCAAATACGCGGAAGCATGGGTACGCGCTCTTTTTTATTTAGGTATATAACTTTCGATTAGACATGATTTCTAACCATCTCGTTGGTTTTCTCGCAGTCGGCGGCACATGGTGGCGCGCCTTGCTCCACGTTCTCGGCATATGCCTTGGCCCACAAGGGGAAGGCGACGTCCGACGTCACCTACAACCCGGATGACGGGCCCGAGGCGTACACCAACCCCGCCATCCACAGCCGACTCAGTGAGTACACCGCCATGGCCAAGGAGGTCCATGGGCCAGATTACGATCCAAGGACCGAGGACATCGATGGAGATGTCCTCATGAGGGTCGGAGGAGGCAAGAGGCATGGGCGGTACTGGATTGCCGACGGGGCAATCGACTCGTCCTCCACTCCCACTCTCTCTCAGGTGCGAGCAAGGAGCACGAGCGTGAGCCCAGCCATACGACCTCGGCAGGACACCTCACAGCATCGTATCCAGCAACTCCAGGTTATTCCTTATCTATTCATCGTTCATTGATTTTTATATGTCTTCTCTTTGCATTATCGTAACATTAGGGCGAAATATTACAGACTCAGCTAGATGATGAGAGGAGGCAACATGAGGAGCTGGAGAAGAGGATGGCGGAGATGTTCGCGTACATGCAGAGCCTTGGCGCCGCACAGGGTCATGCTCCACCACCTCCGTTGTTCCCTGCAGCTGACCCTACAGAGTTCACTACTCCTGTGAGTATCAAAATTTTAGTACTGCATGATATATATTCATATGTTCTCACACATACAATCTCTTCTCTGTACAGGGTCAATCGGCGGCGTCGAACAACCCTCATGCTTCGTCCAGCCCTTTGCTGAACCAGTCCAGATGCCCACCTCGTTGATGATTTGTTTTGTGATGATCCAGACTTACCTTTATGAGTGTTGGTGATGTTAGTTAGACTTTATCTTGTGAGATACTTGGTGATGTTAGTGATGATGCAGACTTATATCTGTTTTGTGATGATCCTGACTTATATTTGTGAGACTTTAGTGAGACTTTGTGATATATATGGTGTTGATGATAAATGTGTTCATTCTGTGATGTGCTTGATATATAATGTGATGTGAATGATATATATCTTTTGTTTGTTTGGATGGAACAACAAAAGCAAATAAAAAAGGGACATTCTGGTCACTTTGCCGAGTGTAACACTCGGCAAAGGGTCGCTTTGCCGAGTGCTATGACCATGGCACTCGGCAAAGAAGGAAACCTGGGAACCGGTAAAGCCATCTTTGCCGAGTGCTGACAATGGCACTCGGCAAAGAAGGAAACCTGGGAACCGGTAAAGACATCTTTGCCGAGTGCTGTTGCTAAGGCACTCGGCAAAGATACTGGCAAAGGGGCCCACTTGAGGGTTCTTTGCCGAGTGCCAGTCCACCAGACACTCGGCAAAGAAGCCTTCTTTGCCGAGTGCCTATTAGAGCTCTCGGCACAGGGACTGGCGGTGGGGCCCACTGGACCAGTCTTTGCCGAGGGCCTCTCGAGCAAACACTCGGCAAAATTGGCCTCTTTGCCGAGTGCCACAGAAGGCACTCGGCAAAGGATCCGTCACCGTCACTTGGCGCCGTGACGGTGACTTCTCTTTGCCGAGTGCCCGACAAAAAGTACTCGGCAAAGAGGCTGTTGCCGATGTACAGTTCGCCGAGCGTTCTTTGCCGAGTGTTACACTCGACAAAGCCTTTGCCGAGTGTAAAATAGCCTTTGCCGTGAATGTCTGCTCGCCCTCGCCACCAGACGCCAATTAAAGCTCGTCGCCGCCTAATTTAACTGCCGTTGGGCCGTGGTGGTCACCGCCCCTGTGTCGCGTAGAGTGGCGATGTCACTCGCGTACTTAGGTTTCTCGGTTCTTTTTTAAACATAAGAGCAACTCCAATAGTTATGTAAATTTTAGCTCTCTAAATCACAGATTTAAGAATTTGCTAAATGGCTTTTGGAGTAAAAAAATATGAGTTCTCCAATAGTTCTCTAAATATATGTTGTAATTTTGTTTTGTATCTATCCACATAAAAAAATAAGTCACAAAAACTATATAATGCAGTCAACATTTTTGTTTAGGGAGTTGTTAAATGGTTGCCAAATGTAGAGAGAAAATGAGGTTAGATGACAAGTTGTTAAATTTAGAAAGTTCATTTAGAGAACTGTTGGAGAATAGTTTTCATGTTAACTACCTAAATTATTGATTTAGGAAGTCTTTTAGAGAACTACTGGAGTTGCTCTTAGTATATGCGGTCCACGAACTGACCTCCGCCTTCAGGGCGTTGGGCAAGTGCTGCGGTATATATATCAGATATAGTCACAGTTTCTCGGAGGTTCGTCATCTACTCATCTTAATGTATATGGTTTTACCGAATTCGAATACGGTTTTAATGAATTGTAAATGGTTTACCGAATTGCATAAGATATTTTTTATATCGCATATCCTATGATTAAATCCTAGATCCGCCACTTGTATTGTATATGTCAGGAGTTGATATGTTTTACTTGCAAGCATGTTATACCTAGATAAGATATATAGGAACAAAAAAGTCACGGGAGAATAGTCTGCGCAATTCGGAAATAACCAATTCCGATCCATTAGTCACAACAACGCCGTACATGAACATATAAAGAACAATGGACGAAAAAGAACTTCCATTTCACTTAAGGATTACAGATCGATCGATAGAGTACATGAACATATACTCAAACAAGAGTTGGTTGCAACAAACAGTACAAAGGATGATGATTAAACTGGCGCATCGTGAAGTTGGGGCCTTGCTTGGGGCTGTCGTCGTCCTCGACGACGGGCGGCGGCGAGTAATCCATCGCCGTTTGGTTATGTGATAGATTCCTTGTGGATTTTGCTGTTTGGTTGAAACTCTCAATTATTTCCTGGACATGAACAACCCAAATTAAAGGTCATGATGACCTACAAAACCAAACAGAAGAGATTATTATTTATCATGCATAGTAGCAAGCAGACTCACCGCGCTGTGGCGCTGCAAAGCGTCCCCGGCGTCACCACCGCGCCATTGGGCGCCGGGAAACGGATGTAGCACTCATGCATGGTCGAGGTAGTAGACCGTCTTCTGGAACGGGAACTTGTACATGAACGTCGAGGCGACCTTCACGAGGACGCCGAAGGAGCCGTTGGCGGACTCCCTGGCGAACAGCTCGGCTGCTGCCGGTGCCAGCGGAGCGGCGCTGCCCTGGAAGCTGGCGCGGACAGCGTTGGACGCCATGGGGCGCTGGACGAAGACGGGCAGCACGTCGGCGCTGGGGCCGAGCCGTGTCCCGCCGTACGACGCCACCGCTACCAGGTCCAGGTACCGGACGTCGAGGTGCCGGTGCAGGTTGCGGAAGCGCAGGTCCACGGCGAAGTCGTAGTCGAGCGACGAGGTCGCGTTGTCGAGGCTGAAGCTGACGGCGACGGCGGCGTCCACCCGCGGCCGAAGGTTGCTGGGGCGGAGGACGAGCCAGAGGAGGACCGAGACCAGGCTGATTGGGATGAAGTAGTCGACGAGGGAGTAGACGAAGAAGCAGACTGCCCAGAACCCGCACTTCTGCTCGGGTTTCTCGATATAATCGCAGTCACAGGAGAAGCACCAGCAACAATGCTCATCCTCCGATCTGCTGCGCCTGCGGGGCCTCCTCGGGTAATGGCGGTGAAGCATTATGTTTGCTCTTTTTTTTTCCCCGAGACGAGAAATATGGATCCCAGCAAAACTGACTGACCGCTATTCCTTTATAACACCTTGGTCAGACTCGGGAAGAATTATTTACACAACAGAAAAGTTAGGAACTTTCGTGCGCCAAAACAATCTCCATAGTCTTTTAGTTTAGTGCACGAAAATCGATTAATTTTCGTCAAACCACGACGGAGCACGATGGAAATCTCTACTTCTCTAGAGACACCGGTTTCAGTTTTGTGCATTGTGCGTCACGTGTGCATGTAGATCTATTTTTCTCCCTCGTTTCTAGTCAATAGATTGTTAAACTTACACCACACATGAACTATGAGAAACCACTCAAGACCAACACGATAGGAAGCCATATATGCAGCGCACAGCGCTTACACATAGAGGACATTTGGTATGGCTCTAAGCAGCTCCACTCCAAAACTCTGGCCGGAGCAGCTCTGCTCCAAATTTAAATTGTTTTCTCATAACCTGTGGAAGAGCGGGTAAATAACTCCAAACCCCACGTCTAGTTTGCTTTTTAGAGTTTTTGAGCAGTAAAAGAGCTACTCCAAAAATCTGTATTGCAGCTCTAATAACTCTATGAAGTTTGCAACTATGCAGTTAAGGTGTTTGGTAGACTCTTGCCAACTCCTCATTAGAGTTCTGCTCTGAAACCATGCCAAACATGCCCATAGCACCACCACGCTAGCTGAAGATGGACGAGCAACCGAGCGAGATATAAAAAACGGGTCGTGTCGGTGTTTCGTACTGGAGGTACACTATGGGATGTACCACAAGGTGTTTTTAGTGGTTGACGAGATTGACTATAGCTCGATGGTTCACGTGGAACACATGACATTAGAATTATGTAGGTACATGCCACCGAAAAGCGTAAAACCCTACCTTATGTGCGTTGTGGAGATTGTATTGCTCTGAGCTCGAGGTTACAACGGTGTCCGGCTAGCTTGGGGTTCTGGCATGAGATGGCTATGAGGTGAGATTATCTCCTGCATCATAGGGGTCCCCAACCTGCCTTAAATAGGTTGACGGGTTTTGGGTTACAAGTCGGTTTCTTTCCTTAACATAAGTCACACGATCCCGTGGGCTTGTTCCCGAGTTGCATGTGAGTCATTGCGCCTTCCTTATCTAAAAAGACACTACTCCGTCTTGATCCCCAAGCCTTTGCGCCGTCTTCGAGCCTGAGTTGGTCGATCGACCAATGAAATCAGTTGTCCGACTTGCTTAGGCTCTTAAACGGCTCATGTACAAAATTCAAGCCATGAGGACCCAAATGATATCTATCCCCACAAGCACTCGAGAAGTTTATTGCAGACGACCATATTATGGTGGCCGCCTGCAATTTGCTGAACATGATTCAAATGAAATTTGAATTTCAGTTTTTCTGCCAACAAACCGTACAACAAAATTCATTGTTATCATTTAGATTTCGATACACATCATTCACAACCAAAAAATCATGGCACAATATATAAAGTGTTATTCATCCATATCCACAATATAAGGTTTCAAATGTTTTTACATGCAACCAAAATATATCATTCATCTATATAGAAAGTATCATTTATCCATAGACATATATACACCACTAGTTTTGTCATTTATTCATATTCACAAAATTAGTTCAAATGTTTCAAAATTATAATATATGATGCTTCTTGAAGTTAATGAGCTCTCAATGATTTGTCAATGATCCGCCATGGTCGAAGAAGAGTCTCGTTATGTGTGTCACTTCACGTCATAAGTGACATAAATTTGTTACCACCGTCTTGACTCCTGTGTCTTCCATATTCCTATAAAATGGCCACATTTCTTTGACATTGTGGTGTTGATGCAATCAAACATAATAACTATAGTTGGAATGTTAGTGAAAACAATTAATGTATTTTCTCACACGATAGACCATAATATATAGATACGTAGAACAACGTTAATTACATCCTCACGATTTGGAACATATCTGCCGGTACAGTGAAGCGCCTCACACACATAATATATGCAAATTAGTGTGTTAGGTGGTTGCTTGAAACAAGGAACATCATAGCTGAATCTCAACTCCTTGACGTCGTCTAGGTGTTTTCCTTATAGGGTGGTGATGTAGTATTTTTAAACACCGCATTCATGCAAAAAACAATAATATAAGCATAAAGATCGATGTAACAGAAGATTGACAACTTATAAGACGTAAAGTGTACATACTTTTTAAAAATCATAACAAAATCGATGTATGATGATTTGGGGGTAGTTTAACGAGCCAAGTACTGTGTTCGTGCCATACTCCAAATTCATATAGAAGCAAATGTAGTGTTGGCTATGTGCACAAACATGTTTACTAGGTTCATGGTAAAAAGTACTATTTCAATGCAACAAACAAGGGTAACTAAACTTATTCGAATTGGTATGAGATCGTCACAAATTCCTTGCCCTGTCACAAAATGATCGATTGCCCTAGCTATTTACAAGGCAACATCCTTTCTATTTTGTACTTCCTTATTAAACTCCTTTCTGCTAGTCATTTTTTGAACTCATTTAATTTCTTGTTTAAGTTGACAATGAAAGCTGCCTTGCAAACCTAGGTCAGGTCAAGGATGCAACACTTCCACATGTTGACTTTCTCTGTATCCATCCATTGCATTGTACATGGAGACACAACCCTTACTCAATACTGTCACATGCCGTGTATTCATAGAATAATAAAGAGAAAGTGTGAGAGCTTACGTGCCCTAGAAAGTTGTTGAACCGGCGCCGAAGCTGTCACAATACTGTCACAGCAGGTTCGGAACGAAGGTTGAACCGACGCCGAAGCTGCGCGCAAGGGAGCTTCGGCTCAGTAGCAGAAAAAGGAACCGACTTAAGGAGAAAAAGGCTATCTAGTCCTCGACAGATTCTTCTTAAGTCAATAGTGAACATGAAGGGCATGAATGTAATTTCACACAGGCTGCGCCCTGTGCTTATAAATAGATGAACAGTACCCCCGTAATATTCACGCTGACTTGTACTCGCTCGCGCGTCATGCTTGTACTTTTGCCTTCTGTCAAGCCGAAGGTACAAATGTAATTCAGCATTGTTCTTATTCATCCATGATTATATAATAAGAACATATAAATGATGTTATACGATTATTCATGTTATTTCTCATGTTTCATATGCTTTCCCTTTCATCGATGTAAACTGTAACGACGAAGGTATGACCTTAATGACCTTCGTCCGAATATCGTTATATCCTAAGGAAAATAACCGAGCATTAACCATTAACTTCTTTCTGTGTTGCCTTGTTCTTAATTCATAGCATTTAAGAACAAGTCCCAAACATAAATGTTGTTTTTTAGCAGTGTTATACTATATTTGTTCTCGAATATTTGTTGTCCGTTAATTCATTTTTAAACTAAACCGTGACAAAGTACAACCACTTCTCTTCTTCTGTAGCATTTAATTAAGGGTGCTGCTCTTGATATCCTCAATGGAAAGTACTGTAGAATTTGTAGGAAAGAATTCTCTTACTATTCAATTTTAAATAGGGAGATGTTTTTTTTTTCTATAGATTCTCTTCTTCAATTCTATTATCACCAAACTAGCCCTAAAGGCCATGAAGGAGTGCATGTAATTCTGTAACAAATATACGGTAGCTTCGAACCAAACACCATTTACAGATTTTTGCGGCTTCAAAGAATGGGCTGTTGCAGAATAATGTTGCCCCACAACATTCTTATATACCATTACATAGTAGCACTGTTAATTGCGCGCATCATAACGGCAAAGGAAAATCAAAGGGATGATTTGAGCTTTAACTGCAATATTATTCGATGGGAGGATACATCATTGTTCCTTAATCTGCATAGCTTTGTCCGGTTTCTCGTCATGCAACACACTTTTCTTACATGTAGTCCAACAGTCGTCGCCATCGAAGATGTTGGGGGCGCCTCTTCTTGGGGACGACGACGGCAGCGGCGCGAAGAAATAGAGGGTGCAGGAGGAGTCGCACCAATGGAGTCCTCCTCCCAAAGCCAGGCTTAGCTTCACCTGTATGGCGTAGTAGCCCCTCGCGGCGTCGTCCGCGTACGTCCTGGTGACCACCGCGCCTGCAGCGGCGGGCAGCTGGCCGCGCGCGTCGAGGGGAACCGTCGCCGTCTCCAAATACCGCAGCTGGAACGCCGGCAGGCTGGATCCCGGCCCCAACTGCTGGCCGCCGTACATGGGCGCCACGGCAAGCTTGGCGACGCTGACGGTGTCACGCTCGTAGTTTTTGTTGCGAAGGCCGTATACAGCGGAGAGGCTGTATGTCAGGGTGGAGTTGCTGGAGGAGTCCATGTCCATGGCGTGGAGGGTTCCATTCTCCACCCAAACGTCGAAGATGCCCGGCTCGGGCGCCCCTACGAGGACCAGGTACGCGAAAAGGAGCACCGTTATGGATCCCAGAACAGCAATGAAGACGTAGACAGGACCGAAGTTCGTTCCTTGTCGCATGATGGCATACACAAGTTCGGAAGAAGCACAAGCCTTTTGTAGATCAAGAACAAGCTAGCTAGAACGATGCGTGCGGCCGGGGGATGATCGGAGTGTGGTGTGTTATTCGATCTATATCATCGAGCCTTTGTGGATCGGAGGATGGCTCTCTATATATATTTATTACAAGGTGCTGTAGTATATGTATATATATTCTAACTAACGTTGACTAGAGTAATAACTAATCCAAGATATATGTGGCTTAAGCGCCATATAAATTCTTTTTGGGGTTGTTTGATCGTGTGTTTACTCGTACATATTCCTAGAATTAGGCCTCATCTAACTCGCATGCATCATAGGGGTTTAAGAACTTGGCCTCTCAGGTTATCAAGGGATGCCAGTACAGACCTTTGAAAATACATGTTTGGATTAGAGATAGCAATAGAGACCCCCAATCTCCCATTCTCCGCGGGGAATTCCCCTATTAGGGGACAATGGTCAGTGGTGGGGTAATTTAGGGTCTGTTTGGGAGGGTTTCATTTCAAGAATTTCAGGTTTATTCTAACTTCTTTCATCCAAACATGTTTAGCTTCATGAGCTCTAGCTTCAAAAATAATTGAAACTAGATGCCAGTTTCATGAAATTCATGAAGCTTAGCATAGGGTGCTTAAAAAACAGTTTTCCACTATCTACATATATAACATAGCGTTTCGGTTCTCTCGCGCGAAACATCAAGGGCAATTAAAGAAACTCACACAAATCAATTATATTACAGAAGGTGGAGTCCACATGCAAGCCAAACACTCCTATAACCCACTTCAACAATTTGCTGAAACTGTTTTATGGTGAAACTACAAAACCGAAGATGTAATTGTTGAAGTGATGCTCTCCCAAACAAGCCCTTAGTCCCATGGGGATCAAAACATGGAAAATTTAGTCCCTGTCGGGGCGACGGGTGGAGAACCATTCCCCATACCCATTCTCAATGTACCCACCCCGCGAACTTCTCTTGATCTGAATTAGTCCACTAACATGTTAAAAAATAGTCTAATAACTCAATACATAGCCTATTATAAAATAGCAAACTAAACTCTAAAGTAGATATCTCTTACAAATTTAAATCTTATTTGTTCGATTTATATTGATTTCATATAATTAATTTCAACCCCCTATAAATATTGCATTTCTTAACGGGGACGGATTCCCCACGAGATGAATTCCCCGATGGGGACGAGAATAGGAGAAAAAGCTCTCCTGTGAGTGTTCATCGTGATGGAGATGGGGAATTCCCTGTTGTCATCCCTAGCCTGGACCACTAACTTGTAAGGGCCTATTTGGCAACAGTGTTTCTCAAAACTATGGTTTTACAATCCTATACTTTGCAATTATCATGACAATACCGTAGGGCAGCTCTAAAAATACCATAGTTTTGAGAAAGATTGTTTGGATACAACATTGTAAACCATGATATTAAACAAAAGCTAGCCATGCCATGAAAACTTTCGGTTGGAGTGGTGTTTCTAATACTCCAAAAATACCATGGTATCTAGAATGCCATGGTTGGATTGCAACCAAACACCTTATAGCATAAAATACTATGGTATTACTAAAAACCATGGTATTGCTTAGAAACCGCAAAAATATTTCACTCCCAAGAATGCCCTAAAGTGTGTAAAATAGTGTAGCATAGGTCTATATACTAGTCACATGGGTGTTTACTATGATGTGAAGCTGCCACTATGGCGCTCACTATGTAGCCACCTTGGTTAACACATTACATACTCCATCTATCTCACACCCATCTGTTTGCATTTTTTTTGTAAAAATAGGCCTTTCAGAACTCCACAAACATCTAGGTCCCTACGAACGATTGTATTTGTTTGACAGTCGATGATATAGGAAAGTACCCCTGTTTAGATTCGATAGGGGTTTGGCGTGACCGTGATATATACAAACGATGGTCGATTGAGCCCTGCTCGGGTAACCCAGGACAGAATGCAGCGAGGGAACGTGGACACTGCTAGAGAGACACCAATATAAAGAGGTTCGGGCTGCCGGAGTGTAATATCTGTTTTATTTGTGGGTTGGTTTCTATTGCTTGGGATGGATGAGCGACTAAATTTTGAGCAAGTATATGTCTAGCAAGAGTCTAGAAAAAGGATCCAAAAGAATCCCCCTGCATAGGGGCCACCCTCCCCCTTTTATAGACCAAGGGAAAGTGGGTTAAATTTGACATGTGGGGCTAGGATGAGAACATAACCATATCTATTTTATTGGAGAAGTCATATACATTAGTCCACAATCCTATAGAAGTGTTGCCTGCATGTCGTTGATGACCAGGGAAGTGGCAGACCATGACACACGTCATCCACACTGCCATAGTGGCACACTAGTGCCATGCCCAGAATGTTCGGTCCTGACAACCATAGAGTGGACATGGTGTAGCTATAGTTGCACATGTTCCATTGCACAAGTGCAACACGTCTCTGACTGCACCAACTCCTTGACTTGTCTGAGTTGGTGGCTCGTAGACGTGGCGCACTTGGATCCCTCTTGGGCATGGGGTCGAGAGCCCCTATGGTTAAACACATGGTGTGCCATGACCCCACAACAGATAGGGGCTCACTCTAGAGCATGTGGCCCTTCGAGGCCCTACACTATAGTCAGTGGAGAAGATGCTTGAGGGAGGCCTCCCAAGGGACCCAGAGCCATCAACGAGAGCCCTAGGACACGTGGCTCTTTTAGACCCTACCGAGGGCAGGGGGTGCTTGGGACACGTGGTGCCCCACCAATAGGTTGGTGAGGACGATTGCATGATGGGAGCCTGACAATGGCTTGCGCCCCAGGGGACCCCTTATACTGCCACGTGGTAGGGGTCCCAATGATGTATTTTCTTGTCTCTACCACTAGGTCTTGTCAGCATAACCTACCTCAAAGGTGGGACCATAGATTATCCTCCATGCAGACCTAGTTTGTTGTAGCGCTTGGGGTACCCGTACCCTAAACCCTAAAACCCTAAATCCTAAAAAGAGATGTTGACCAATAGACCTCTAAGGTCAATGCGACACTTATTATTCACTTGAAAAGTTGAGGAATCGAATGCCTCCCATGAAAACCCATCTAGGAGATCATAATAGGGGATGCCCTAAGATCAACAACATTGAAAGGGACATGTGCCTTGATCCATCTCTTAAAGGTTTTGATGATTGATAACCAACACAACACAATAGTTTAACATGTTTGCTAAGTATGTAAATGTAGGTTAATAAGAATCAAAGGAATGAAGTTACATGACTTAGACTGGATGGACAGTCACTAGAAATATTTGTCTGTCATGGGAACACTCTTGAAGAAAGACAAAATGTTTTGGGGAAGATAATGTCAAAATACACTTCTGTTTAGTAGTCTAGGGTGCACCGGACTGATTTGGTGGCGCACCAGACTTCAATTCTAGGGAGCTCTACAGGAGCGCTTTGGCGGCATGGTACGCCGGACTAGTTCGATGGTGCATTGGACCAAAGTTCTATAGAGCTCTACAGATGTGATTTCGAGCAGATGGCATACCAGCCCAATCCAATGGTGCACCAGACCGTTGGGTCCAATGGCTACTTTAGCTTTCAAGATTCATCTCAATGACTAGCTAACACGTGGCGGGTCCAGTGGTGCACTAGACCGGGTCAGTGCCGCACGGGAAGGCAAGTCTGGAGGATATCCCGTTGATGGAAGGTGACCGTTGGAGATCTGGTGGTGTAGTGTACCTGTCTAGTGCAATCGTGGAAAGTGGATTTTCTAAAATCTATTATATGGCTCTTTTAGGGGTTTGGGGCTATAAATACCCCCTAACCAGCCTACTCTAGTCACAAATCACTCTTAAAGATAAGCATAATTACTAAGCACTTGTGCAACACCACCAAGTCATTCTAGAGAAATACAAGCACCCATTTTAGTTGAGATAGTGATTTAGAGAGAGTGTGCTCTTGTAATCTGTTTTTGGTGTTGTGTTCTTGTGTTTCTTGCTCTTGTGTGAGTGATATTCTATTGTAATGGCTAGCAAGAGACTCCAGACTTTTATGGAGTACCTTATGGAGACTCTGTCTCCCATTCTAGTGGATTTGAGGGACTCAAGTTGATCGGTGGATCACTTGAGAAGGTCGAGATAGACCTAGTCCTTTGGGACACCTTAATAGGGACGCAGGTTCTTTGGAGCCAAACCTCGGTAAACAAATCATGTGCTTATTGTGTTCTTTACTTTTTGTTATGATTTGTTCTCCTCTCTCTCCTCTTTAAGTTCTCTTGTGATAAATTTATTTCACATCTATAAGAGCAACAAGTGAAACAGAACTCTTTTCTCTCACTTGGTTTACATTCTCTCTCATTCTAACACTTAATCGGGATCGAGTTTTTGTTTAAGTGTTGAATTTTCAGGTGTCGCCTATTCACCCCTCTAGGCGACTATCAAACATAACCTAGAACGATGTTAAATCTCTTTGAGAGATGTACTGTACAACAAGAGAGTTTGAAAAGTTTGGGTTTCAAGATAAAAAGTAAGGTAGACTTGTGCCTTTGAAGATTTATACATCTCAATTAGCCATGATGCTCTCATGTAAATAAAAGTATTAGTTTTATGTAATATAAAACTTATCCCATACATAAAAACTATCATACTATCAAGGAGGATAATCTTTAATGTGCAACCAAATGCTTATCTTAACCACCATAAAAAACCCTAGCCAAGCCATGCTAGCTCCTACATAATTTTAATCTTTTGATGTATGGTTGGTGCATCACCGTCGTGTATAATGTACCACTAGTATGACTTAATGGTCTATTGAAAAAATGAGTATTCACAACAGGAATTCCGTTGACTCTCGTCGGCCAGCTTAATTCCCGTCGGCCAGTGTAAAAGCCGACGGGAATTAAGTAACTCCCGTCGGTCGTCAACTAGCTGACGGGAATTATTTTAATTCCCGTCGGCCACGTCCCTGGCCGACGGGGTTTAGTAATTCCCGTCGGCTTTGTCCCTAAGCCGACGGGGGTTATTTAATTCCCGTCGGCCACGTCATAGGCCGACGGGGATTAATGGTTTTAGAGCAACGGCCGAGCCCGCGCGGACTCATTCTTCCTCCTCTCTCTCGCTGAAATTGACGAGCCGCCGTCGCCCGTTCGAGCCGCCGCTCGCCCGAGCTCCAACGCCGGCGCCCGCCCGCGTCACCTACGCCGTCGCCCGCCCGTGCCCCCGCCGCCCGTCCGAGCCGCCGCCCGCCCGCGCCCCAACGCCGGCGCCCGCCCGCGCCCCAACGCCGGCGCCCGCCCGAGCCCCCAAAGCCGCTGCCCGCCCGCGCCCCAGCCGCCGCCCGCCCGTGCCCCCGAGCCGCCGCCGCCCGCAGCGAGCAGACGCCCGCCCGAGCCGCCGCCCGCCCGAGCACCCGCGTGGCCGAGCTCCTGCGCCGCCGGGCCGCCGAGCCGCCACGCCACCGCGCCGCCGTCATCCGAGGCCCGCCACCCGAGGCCGGAACGCCGCCCCCGAGGCCGCCAACGCCCTCAGTTCGTCCCGAAGCGCCGCCGTCCGCCCGAACGCCGCTTCTAGCCCTCGTCGAGGTATAATCCTACCTATATGTAAATAAATGTGATTATTTTCGTCGGTTTTTTATGGCCGACGGGAGTTAGCTTTAATGTGATTAGAGTGTGATTAGAGTTAGTTTATGTGGCTTGATTAGAGTGTGATTATTATTTATTTTCGTCGGTTTTTATGGCCGACGGGAGTTAACTGTAATACGATTACAATTTGTTAGTTTAATATCACATGTTAATTTTCGTCGGTTTTAATATCACATGTTATTTGTTAGTATTATTTGACTTAAAATTGGATGTTGCAATATTGTTAATTAATTATTATCATGTTAATGTGATGAAGGTGATGTTATGTATATATATATATAGTTTTACTACTTACCTATAGATATATGTGTGACATGTAGAAACATAAATGTCTCACACGCACTCTTTACTCGTACACACAGCCGCAATAATGGGTGATATACGTGATTGGATGTATGAAGGTTTCAAGAAGGGTGGGTGTCATACAAGTGAATGGTTTGTCAAGACGCAGATGTTTCTGGACCATGCAGCTGCTTTGTCACAAATAGATAATATTAGGTGTCCATGCAATAAATGTAGAAATATGACGAGCCACACAAAGAGGCAGGTCACACTACACCTGTGTTCGCATGGTTTTGTGCCAGGCTATAAGGTCTGGTATCTCCATGGTGAAGATGTTGAACGAGCAGCAGAAGTAGAAGTTGATGATGGTGAAGATGATGTTGATAGGATGGACCAGATGCTTGAGGATCTGCAGCCTGAACTGGCACCAGATCATCATGATTCACCTACACCGGAGGTTCAGAAGTTTTTCGACCTACTCAAAGCGTCAGAAGAGCCTCTTCACGGGCACACTGACGTGACCGTACTGGAATTCGTGACCCGACTGATGTCAATCAAGTCCAAGTTTGCATTCTCAATTAATTGTTACAAGGAGCTTGTGGATTTGATTAGCGAGGTTCTTCCTACGGGTCACAAGATGCCCAAAGACATGTACCAGTCCAAGAAATTGCTTGAAGGTCTTGGTATGGAGTATGAGAAGATTGATGTTTGCCAAGACAACTGTATGCTTTTTTGGAAGGAACATGGCAGAGAACAGAAATGCTTAAAATGTGGGAAGTCGAGGTACGTGGAGCTTGTAAATGAAGATGGGGAGAAGGTGGTGACAAAGGTTGCACATAAACAGCTTCGGTACATGCCTCTCACTCCTAGAGTGAAACGTTTGTTTCTCTCGAGAAAGACCGCTATGCACATGAGGTGGCATAAAGATTGTACGGACAGACAAGATGGGTTAATGGTGCACCCGTCAGATGGTGATGCATGGAAGGCTCTTGACAAATTTGATCCAGATTTTGCCAGCGATGCAAGAAACGTTCGTATCGGCTTGGCAACTGATGGTTTCACGCCGTTCAATATGACCGCTGCGTCGTATTCATGTTGGCCTGTCATTGCCATACCATACAACCTTCCACCTGCTCTATGCATGAAATATGAGTTTATGTTCCTATGTCTTGTTATACCTGGGCCTGAGCATCCTGGCGTACGCCTCAATGTGATGCTTCAACCACTGATTGAAGAGTTAAAGAAGCTATGGCAAGGTGTGGAAGCCTATGACTGCTTCAAGAAGCAGAAATTCAATCTTCGTGTTGCATATCTGTTCTCGGTTCATGATTTTATGGCGTATGGTATTTTCTCTGGATGGAGCGTGCATGGTAGATTGACGTGTCCTTATTGTGCTAAAGATACAGATTGTTTTCGTCTTAGTGCTGGTGGCAAGATATGTTACTTTGATTGCCATAGATGTTTTCTACCCTTCAATCACCCCTTCAGAAGGCAGAGAAAGGAATTTAGGAAGGGCACCATTGTCACGAAGGGACCGCCCAAGCGACGTAGTGGGATAGAAATTACAGAAGAGCATATGAAACTTGTCCTAGACGAGAGTGGGAAAAGGTATCAAGGTTTTGGTGAGGAGCATAACTGGACTCACATATGTGGCTTGTGGGAGCTTCCTTATGCTAAGTCATTGATTTTGATGCACAACATCGACGTCATGCATCAAGAGAGTAACTTTTGCCAAGCCCTCATAAATACATGCATGGATTTCCCTGATAAAACGAAAGACAATGACAAGGCACGCATGGACTTAGCAGTGATATGTGATCGTCCAACCCAAGTGCTTAGAGAAAACGGAGGCAAACCAAAAGCTGACTATTGTCTGAAATCTAAGCAACGGAAAGAAGTGATGAAGTGGATGAAGGATATTAAATTTCCCGATGGTTATGCCGCTGGTTTTAGAAGATCTGTGAACTTGAAGACAATGAAGATGAATGGACTGAAGAGCCATGACTTCCACATAATTATGGAGAGGCTCATGCCTGTAATGTTTCGTGGGTACATTTCCGAAGCTGTGTGGAAAACGTTAGCTGAAGTTAGCTATTTCTACAGACAGTTGTGCGCTAAAGAAATCAGAAGAGATGTGATGGAACAGCTGGAGAAAGAGGCACCGGTGCTTTTGTGCAAATTGGAAAAAATATTTCCACCGGGTTTCTTCAATCCTATGCAGCATCTCTTTATACATCTTCCATATGAGGCTAAGGTCGGTGGTCCTGTTCAGTATAGGTGGATGTTTCATATAGAAAGAGCATTAAAGAAGCTTAGAGCAATGGTGGGCAATAAGGCAAGAGTTGAAGGATGTATTGCGGAACAATTTAAACTAAAGGAGGTAGCACACTTCACAAGTTGTTACTTTGCAGAAGAACATAATGTATTTGCTCGAAAGAAAAGGTACCATGATGATGAACGAGAGATGCCTCCGTGTAGTGATCTTTCGATTTTTCAGACAAACGGCAAAGCCGTTGGTCCACCCAAGGCATATCACCTAAGTATGGAAGAACGGAAGTCTGCTTTACTGTACATGTTCACGAATATGCCTGAGGTGGAGAAATACTTTGTGTAAGACTTGTTTTCTTAAACTGTTCATATGTGAATTAGTTTATGTTATCAAATATCTCATGTCATACAATAATATTTGACAGCGAGTTTGATGAACAAAACATGAGGTGTCTCGGTAGGCCAACAGCGAGAGACATAGACAAATTGCGACGCGATGGTATGCATGGGCGACCTAATTTCATTATGTGGCTTCGGGACCGTGTAAGTCTTAATTATGTGGCTCCGAGAGCTAATTTAATTTAACTAATATTACAGAATTTGCTAATGCTTTGTGGCATGATTGACAGTTTGGGGAGGAAATGAATTTGAATGATGACTTACGTCAGTTATCTATTGGAAGTGTAACTGCCAAAAGCTATGGACGTTACGACGTCAATGGATATCGCTTTCGTTCAAGCATTTTCGAATCAAGTCATCCTATGGTCGCCACTCAAAATAGTGGAGTCGTTACTAGGGCAACCGACATGGAAGGACACGAAGCCTGCTATTACGGGAAAATCAAAAATATAATCGAGATTACATTTGCTGGAAATAAGCCTTTAGCGCTAGTTTTCTTTGAGTGTAAATGGTATGACCCGAAGTATTATAGGACCGAATTTGGGATGACACAGATCCAACCTGAGAAATTGCTTCAAGGACACGACACGTATATCCTTGCCCATCAAGCAGACCAAGTTTATTTCTCGACATATCCATGCAAAAAGTTGTCTAAATGGAGGGTTGTGTACAATGTAAATCCCCGCGAACGCCTATACACTCCTGGTGAGGACGAATATCAAATTGGTCACCTTGAGCAGGTTGATGAGGTGTTTCAAGAAGAAGAGTTGCCAACTAGTTTTCATATTGATCCTGCACCGGCATTAGATTCACTAGTTGCAGACGTTAACGACTTAACTTTTCCTGAGAGACGGAGAAGACATCCTGTTAGGAGAAAAGTTACATGGCGACCTCTGCATAGAAGAGAACAAATAGATCCTGATTTTGATGATATTTAACAAGTAAAGTTGTTTTGTTATTTCATTTGTTTATATTTTAAGTATTATGTCATTTTTGATGCACTAATGAATAATTTCTTATTTTTTATGCAGGATGCCGCCAAAATCAAAGAAGTCAGTGAAGGGGTTGTTCAAGGGCCTGGGCCTTTTTCAGGGCAGTTCTTCGAGCAGCAGCAGACGTCGAGAGCTGTTGAGCGCGGTACATGGAGATGAGGTAACATATCTTGTACAAATAAAGTTGTTTACATATTTACAAATAAATCTTGAGTTGTATGTACCAGGATGAGCAGCACACTGAGGAGCAGCACATTGAGGAGGAGGAGCACAATGAGGAGGTGGAGCACAATGAGGAGGTGGACCACGTGACATGGGACCAGGCCGCACAGCATCACCAGCCATGGGACCAGTGGGACCACCAGAGAGAGCAGCAACAAGCGTGGGACCAGTGGGGCCAACAGGGCGAACCGGCTGACAACCCGATGGATGATGGCTCGGGAGGCTCTTCAGCGACACGCACACGTCGCTCAAGAAAAAGCCACTCAGTAAAGCCTCGTCACGCGATAGAGCGAGAGGCTGATAGGACTTTAATCATGCCACATGGAGATCGGTGAGTGTAATATATTAACTTATCTAATATAACTATTATGTGTATTGTTAATGTTTTTGTGTACTGCAGGAATTGGGAGGACCTGTCCTTTGACGGCAAGGGACACCACACTCAGGTTAACCTTACGTTGGGTTCTCTTTGCCGCCTTCACTACCCTGGTATAGTGAAGGTGTCAAACGGTGATACCGAGGATGAGGTGCTCGTCAGTACCTGGGATGAGTACAAGTTTAAAAAGGAACGAAACCACACCGACAGACAGGGACTTGTGCGTAATGACTTTTGGGTATGAATTCTTTATTATTTTTGTTATGTTTCTTAATATTGTAAATCTATGACTTATACCATTGTATTTGTATTCTTTATGTTGTAGCTTCGATATCGGTTGCCTGACGGAGAGGATTACATGGGGCACGCTGAACGTGTCTTGCAAAACAATGCAAAGAAGCTGGTGAAGGATGCCATATACTATGCGAGAATTCAGGCTACAAACCTGTATTTTCAAAAGCATCCGGAAGAAGCGGGCCCCTTGAATAAAAAGGAAGGGTCCTCAAAGATATATTTGACTGAGGATCAATATCGTGAGGTTAGTATTCAATTTGTTTTACCCTTTATATTTATTGTTGTGAGTGATATAATATGTAACATTGTGTGTGTGCAGGTGATGGTTCCATGGATGGCGCCCGTGCCTGATGCGTACTATGCTTGGTGTCGATATTGGGCTTCCGAAGGCTTCCAGAAAGCGTCAGCGCATCACAGACAATGTCGAGGAACCAATCCTAACCACAAGTTTGGCGGTGACGACATGATACGAAAAGCTAAAAGAATGGTAAGTTTGATCTTTCTATGTCGATCAACAAATAATACGATTGCTTATGAATGTTTTTTGTTTATACAGGAAGCTACGAGTGGCCAAAAGCCTAGTGACATTGAGGTGTACCAGGAGGGCCACAAAGGACCAGACCCGAACAACCCTGACCAGCTCTGCAGCCAGACAGCCACGGATCGCTTGGTGAGTTTTGGCTAAAAAGTTCAAACGTTCAAAGTATATAAATTCCTGCATTTGTAAGGTTGTGAATGATGTATAGGCGGCATATGGGGAGGAGATGGTTCGTCGCCATGGCCCTGACTACGACTGGCGCCATGAACCGGTGGATCCCTCGGTGGTGTACGCAAGTGGTGGTGGCAAAGCACATGGACGGTAAGCTCTAACTTATGAAATTATATGGTTGACACTAAATGGATTATGCAGTAATAACATTTTTTGAATCACTTACAGATACGCACTCTTCGACGGATTCATTGACTCGTCGTCGGTGAGATCTCAGAGGACGGGTTCATCTTCCCGTAGCTCATGCTCTCGTCGACCGAACGAGCAGGAGTTGGAGATTATGAGGATGCGTGAAGAGATGAGACAACAACGCGAATTTATGGAGGCTTGCAATGCTCATAATCAAGCGATGTATCAAGTGAGTACACATAATCCGAACTCTAAATTATTATATTTCAATACAACATCTTCAGTAGTAACACATATGTGTTTAACAGTTAATGCAGCAACAGGGCATCACATCAAATTTTCCACCGCCACCACAATGGAGCCAATTTGCAAACACACCAGTTCCACCACCACAGTTCACCACCCCTCCGACACATATACCTGCACCTGGAGATAGGGTACGTTTGATAACTCTCCATTAATTTATACACTTGTATACTTTTTGATATTTGCATTTAACGTGTTGATATTTGCTAACTTGCATAGGTTACGCCTGAAGCGGGTGGCAGTGGGTCTGATCCAGCAGCAGGGACTGGATTTGTTGACTCGCTCTTCGCGTTCCCTCCTCCTGGTGGTGAAGGCGGCAGCGGTCAAAGCTCTAACCACCCAAGTGGTGGTTATCTCTAAACACTTAAACTCATGCTCGTTATGTTTTTAACTCCTGGACGTTATGTTTGTGTAAACACTCTCGTATCTGAAATGTTTGTGATGTGTGAATTATATCAATGTGTTTGTGATGTGTGATGTCAATGATGTGTTTGTGATGTGTGATGTCAATGCGTTTGTGATTTATATGTTTATGTGATACGTTTTGTCATATGTTTGTGATATATATGTTTTGTGTATGTTATGTGTGAGAAATATCTAATGTGGTGTTGTTGTTGCAGAAATATAGGTTAACTCCCGTCGGCCCAGTTAATTCCCGTCGGTTTGACCATAGCCGACGGGAATTGACTATTAACTCCCGTCGGCCCAGATAATTCCCGTCGGCTGACCTGGCCGACGGGAATTAATTAGTAATTCCCGTCGGCTGACCTGGCCGACGGGAATTAATTAGTAATTCCCGTCGGCTGACCTGGCCGATGGGAATTAATTAGTAATTCTCGTCGGTTGACCTGGCCGACGGGAATTAGTCCTTATTCCCGTCGGCTCGATATTGGCCGACGGGGATTACGTATTCCCGTCGGCGGCCGACGGGAATAACCATATCCCCGACATGGAACGCCTGGCGGTTGACAACCGACGGGAATAAGGGCTAAACCGACGGGAATAACTTATTCCCGTCGGTTTAGTGCTTATTCCCGTCGGTTCCTGGCCGACGGGAATTAACTGTTTTCCTGTAGTGATTTATACCTCTTATTCTTCCTCCCAACAGTTATCTTGAGCATTCACCTCTCACCAATCATCAGACAAGCTTTTCTCACTTTGTTAAAAGCCCCCAAGCTCTCTCATTGATTCCCTTGATATTCTATGAGATATTGGACTCTAAACTCCATTAGATCGCTTCCCAAATTGAGCTTCAACTCTTAGAGCACTTAGTTCACATTCAAGTCAGTGGATTGGATTCTTTACAGTTGGAGTAAGAGCTCCTAGCTGGTTAGGCATTGCCCATCAAAGCACTTGACTCTTATGCATGCTCTAAGAAGTTTGTAACTCTCCCAACATATACTAAGAACTCTCGAGAAAGAAACTTGAGTTATTAATTTGAGAAAGAGGATAGAGTTTATGAACTCACACCTTAGTGTGGTGGCTTCCTCAATAACATGGAGGTAAGCGAGCCTTTATGGTGAGCTGGTCCATAAGATAAATCCATCGCTTGTGTTTTTTCTATTATGTTGTGCTATGCTTATTTTTATTGGTATTTTAGGGTTTGGTACCGATCTACTTATTCCTTAGCTTTCAACCATGTTCAAGTGTTGAAATAGACTTTACACTACCCTAGGATCATCAATAGTTTACTTATCCTACTTTTCGATCTACTTTTCGATATACTTTTTGTTGGGGACTTGTTCTCAAATGCTATGAGTTAAGAACAAGGCAACACAGAGAATGTTAAACGTTAAAGTCCTTCGTCCTTTGAAGCATTATTTCCCTTGGGATATAATGATTTTCGAACGAAGATTATGAAGGACGTACCTTCATTAGCACAACATATAATAATGAAGAAGGAATCATACGAAGTATAAGAGATAACATAAACAATTATGTATTATTATTATTAACTCATTTCTATTTTATTATAATGGAAAAATAGAAATGATATCACATTACAAATGTACCTTCGGCTTGAAAGAAGGTAAGAGTACAAGCGTGACGCAAAAGCAAATGCCAAGTCAGCGTGAACAGTACGGGAGCACTGTTCATCTATTTATAGGCACGGGACGCAGCCCATGTAAAATTACACCCTTGCCCTTTACATTTGCTAATGACTCTATAGTAACCCATCGAGGTCTGAACAACCTTTTCCTTTTTAAGTCGGTTTCCTTTTCTACTATAGTGCCGAAGCTCTCCTGCACATAGCTTCGGCTCTGCGCCAACCTTCGTGTTCTTTGTGTTATACTATGGTTCTAATCCGAATCCGAAGGTACCTGTTCATGCATTGTACTCCACAAACATTGTTAAATCATGTTTTTGAGGACCTTTGGAAGCCGAAGGCCCCCAACAGTAGCCCCTCGCAATATTAATTTGTTAGAATGATAAATTCAGATTGCGATATGGACGAAGGCCCTAAGCCGAAGGTCTGAAAAAACACCTTCCCTTTGCTAAAATAGCAACAGTCAATGACAAGCGGGGCCCTCCAGCTTGCAACGCACTAGGCGTATATATAGGAGCACACCTCGAGTTCATTAGGCACGCTTTTTGCCATCTGCTCTGCTTGCTCTATTTTTAGCTCTTGCCTACCAACGCTTGCTTGACTTTTTAGATTTTCTAAGCTTCGGCTTTAAGAGCGCTTTTTCACCATTTCTGAAGAGAAAATGTCTCAAGATAAGAAAGCTGTTGCTGAAACGAAGCTGAGCGAGGATGAGAAGCTTCTTAAGGAAAAAACCGCTGGATTCATCGAGTCAATTGCAAAGACCAACACAGAAAAGATTACAAAAGAAATTCTAGAAGGCTTATCTGAAGATACCGCTGACAGCAATAGTTATGATGTGGAAAGTGGGGGCGAAGACTTCGAAGACCGGTCGTGGCGACCAAGTCACACAGTCTTCAAAAAATCGACTATCAGGCAAAGTCATCTTGATAACATGAGAGGAAGGTATTTTTGAGACATATCCATCGTGAGGGTTGATAACGGAGACATGACTGCTCCTGCTCCTGAAGAAAATGAAGTCATAATTTACCGAAGCTTCTTCAAGGCTGGGCTTCGGTTCCCCCTAAGCAGTTTTGTGGTTGAAGTTTTACAGATATACCAGATTTTTCTTCACCAGATTACTCCCGAAGCCATCATAAGAATGGGAATCATCGTATTGGCTGTGAGGAGTCAAGGTTTGGAACCAAGTGCAAAAGGTTTCTGCAGTATGCACAAACTTTTATATGAGACGAAGCCCTGGGGTAAGGAGCAATATCACAACAATTTTGGTTGCTACAGCTTCTTTGCTCGTTCAGGCTCAATCTGCCCAGCGCCAACCTTTCGGAAGAGGTGGCCTGGAGACTGGATGAAAGAATGGTTTTATGTGAAAAATGATTTAAGGGCGAGGGAAGATATTAAAGAGATCATAATGCGCCCCATCTGGTCCCGCTTCGGCCTTCGGAAGCCGAAGGTAGAGATGATGAAGCAGCTGAAGAATGCCGAAGGGCCTTTGGCATAGTTTGTTCTTTCATCGGGACAAGGGACATAGTCCAAGAGCACGTGGCCTACAGGATATGGCCATTGGTAGTCAACTGGGAGATGCCAAAAGAAACCATCAGCAATCCCAATGAAGGTGGTTTGGTTCGTCTGAAATATACCTTCAGGTTTGGAGACCAATTTATCGAACCAGACGATGACTGGCTGAAGTGCATCGAAGCTACAAGTGATGAACTGCTTGGGTCGTACTCCAAAGCGGAAGATAATGCGCTATCTGCGGCCTTCGGAAGCCGAAAGAAGAAAAGGCTAAATAGAGTTTTTGATGCTATTGGGTTCATGTACCCTGACTACCGCTACCCGTCACGGGGGCAGAAAAGAAAAAGTGCAACTTCCGGGAAGGATGATGCTTCAGCTGCTCCAAGCAAGCCCGCGCCGAAGAGAAAAAAGGTGAAGGTTCTTACTCACCGGCCGCGATATATTGAACCAGCCGTAGTGCCCAAATTTGGCGGTGAGACCTCTTCGGCTACTGAAGCCAAGGATCCTGTGCCTACACAAAAGATTGAAGAGCCGGCTGCAATGCCAAAGACATCCTCAGCCAAATTAGCTGAGCCGAAGGCCGATAATATAGGGGTCGAAGGAACAAAGATATCGGAAATTACAAGCCCTTCAGCAGAAATGTCAGTGCCGAAGGCACAAAAAGATCTTACAGCGACCCCAAGAGGAAAAGGATGGTCAACGTACTGGATGTGCTAGAGACGATCAAAACTTCAAACTCTACTCCAGGGAAAACTACCGAAGCTTTGAAATCGCAGACTAATACAAAACAAACCAAAGCCGAAGCTGTAAAGAGCCAGGCCGAAACCGAAGCTGGACCTTCAGAGTCCGCTAAAGAAAAATCCTTGGAAACCGGAAAAAGGAGGTGGAAAAAGAAACTACAAAACAAATTCTGCCTGAAAAAACTGCCACTCCTATTCCCGAAGCATCTTCCGAAGTTCTCGATTATATTGTACGACATGCTTCGGGAAAAAGGTTATCTGAAGAAGAAAAGCGAGAAGCTCAATACTATGCCCAAAAACTGAAATATCCAAAGGGGGCATTGATATTCAACGGCAACGGAGAAGAAGATTTCTTGTATTGTCTCCCAGACAGCAAGGAGATTTCTGTCTGCTGGGAGATGAGCAGAAGCTTCGGATTCCCGACACTAGAGGATGGGCTTTCGGTGCTATCAAAAGATGAGTTGGCCGACAGCTTAGCATATAATAGTTTAAAGGTACGAGAATGAGTTTTTGCACTTTAAAACAAAAGATTTTTTATTTGCTTGTACTTAATACCGCACTCCTTTCGCATGGCCTCGTTCTTAGTAACGCCCTCAGGGCGCAAAAAAGTGCCGAAGATGAAGGATGCACTATGGCTTTGAACAACCTTCGTTCCGAAGTAATTGAACTGAGGAACGAAAGTCTTGAAAAGGATAAGATATTAAACTCATTGGTGAACAAAATAAAAGAAGACGAAGCTACATCCAAAGCCGAGGCTGAAGCCCAGAAATGCGAAATCGAGGATCTTCGAAAACAGCTGGCCGAAGCAAAATTAAAATGTGCTATTGCCGAAGCTAACCGAGACGCCAGTGATTACTGGAAAAATTATTGGGAGAAAACGGTTGTAGAACTTTGCTCTTCAAAAGAAAGATGTTATGAAAAATCCATAGAATGTGTGAGAAAAATAAAAACTAGTTTCGCCAATGTTGACGCATATTCAAGTGAAGACAACTTCGTACGGGGCGATCCCGAGGGGCCAATTGAATGGATCAGCAGCAAGGCCGAAGCCTTTGAGGAGATTCTAAATGATCGTGGGGACGTCTGCGCCTTCTCAGGTGCAAGGGGAATTGCGGCTATCTTGGAAAAATCAGGTTGCGATCATGTGAAAGCTTTGGCCCAAGCCGAAGCTACTTTATCTATCAATGATACGAAGGACCCCTCGGCTGAAGCAAGCTTATTTGGTGGAAAATTCTTTACCGACATATGGGAAAATGGCGGCCGAGGGATGGCTCACGAGATAAAAAAGAAGAGCGAAAAAGATACTCACGATGCTAGGGAAGCAACGAAGGCAGCTGAAAAAGCTGCAGAACTTGAAAGACGGATAGGTATTGCTTAGTAGCTTTTTAATTTTATTTTTATTTCTGTGACTTCGAACTTATTTACGTTTTCTACCACAGCCGAACTATCTTCTCCCCCGGAGCCCTTTGAGCCACTGGCCGAAGCAGAGGTAAAAGAATCATCAGAAATTACTAGCATGGCTGAAACCATTATGGACGAAGTTGTTATTCAACTGCTAACCAAAGCTGCGGACAAAGTTTTGAGAGAAGAGGAATAAATATTGTAAAAATATTGCCAAAATATTAATGTAACATTTGCTGGACTATGCTTGTAATATTTGGTACTAATGAGTTCTTAATGTAATGTGTAAATGACTTTGTAATCTATTTCTTTGCGATGCATGAAATTTTTATTGTACATACCGTTTTTGAGCCTTCGGCGAAAAAACACCTTCCCTTCTTTTCATGCTTCGTAAAGAAGAGTTTTTATGCTTCGTGAGAAATCCTCCAATCATCGCACAAACATTAATGCTTCGTTAGTAATAGACTTTCTTCCTTGATATCAAAGTGCTTTATAAAAATGCTCCAAGCGTCGCCATAACACCGATACTTCGTCAATAAAAGACTTTCTCCTCCACTTTAGAGCTGATAAAACCGTATCTCTTCAAAACTTATTTTGTGCCTTAGCACAATTTCACTTTTTCGAAGCATTCTCCGAAGATCAACATTATGTCCCCTTCTTGTGCCATTGATGCGATATGATGTATGATGTTATGTTATACGAAATGATGTGATGATGTTATGCTATGCAAAATGATATTTGCGCCGAAGACACACACACATCCCCATAGTGGAATCTTTTTGCCGTTTATTTTTCGGCTTCACCGCTTATTTTTCGGTGTATCAGCGCTGACTTTTCGCTGTAAGCCTCCCTAAGGAGCTTCTTCGCCTTCTATTTTGGCGGTATCAGCGTTGACTTTTCATTGTAAGCCTCCCTTAGGAGCTTATTCGCCTTCTATTTCGGCGGTATCAGCGTTGACTTTTCGTTGTAAGCCTCCCTTAGGAGCTTCTTCGCCTTCTATTTCGGCGGTATTTGGCTCTGCATTCCCTTTGGAACGACTTTTGAGCAGAAAACTTACACTGCGCTCCCTTAAGAACGACTTTTTGTAGCTTCAGCAAACTTACGCTGCGTTCCGTAGAACGACTTCGGCAATTTTTGTAGCTTCGGAGATACTTGTGACTTAAGAACGACTCTTTTGTGCTTCGGCGACTTTTTGGACTCCATGAGTCTGTGGAGAATATATATTTCATTACGCAAGAACGAAGCTATTACAGGAAATTGAAAACAACAAAAAAACTAGGCTCTCAATGATTGTTCCTTATTGAAAAAGAAAATGATAACGAATATAAAAAACTGTTTCAGGGGTAGGATATCTCTTAGTAGATATGCTTTGATTCTGGCACAGTACTGTTGACTGTGCGAGCTTCGGACTCCTCCCTGAAGTCTCGCTGCTGATGCGTATGCTGGCTCCCTTCTGGCTGCTGGCCTCGGGAATATGCAGGTTGTAGTGGTGGTGGAGGTGGAGGCTGTTGCCAAGATGCCTGTGGCTGGCTAGCCGAAGCAACAGAAGCTGCAGGGTGGTTACCCACATACTCTGGTATGTAGGGTGAGTGATAGAAGCAGTATGCATGACCTGCTTCGACTGGTTCTGTTGGGCTGTAGCTTCTGCTATTTTCTTCTGTTTCTGAATGGTGACATGGCACATCCTTGTAGTATGGCCTTTGTCCTCACCACAGAATAAGCAATAAATTTTCCTGGGCTGATCCCCAAACCTTCCTCCGAAGCCCCTGGCGCCTTTGCCCCTTGGAGCTGGCGGCCGAAGATAGCTCTGTTGCTGCCCCGAAGCTTGCGAGGAATATTGTGGCCTCTGTTGCTGACTTCCTCTGTCGTCATTCTGGGAGGAGTGGATTGATCTGACGTGCCTTGGGTGGATTCTCCCTCTGAAGCCCCTGGTCATCTCAAAGAACCTGTAGGCTTCCTCCCTTCTTTGATGAAAGTCATTATCTGTCGGGGACCATAATTAGGGGTACCCTCAAGACGCCTAATTCTCAGCTGGTAACCCCCATCAGCATAAAGCTGCAGAGGCCTGATGGGTGCGATTAAGTCAGGGATCAGTCCATACGAGCGACTCGATCACGCCTCGCCCGAGCCTAGCCTCGGGCAAGGGCAGCCGACCCTGAGGTATTTCCGTCTCGCCCGAGGCCCCCTTTTCACGGCAGACGCATCTCCGGCTCGCCCGAGGCCTTGCCTTGTTAAGAAGCAAGCCTGACTAAATCGCCGCGCCGACCGACCGGGTCACAGGGGCATTTAACGCAAAGGTAGCCTGGCACCTTTATCCTGACGCGCGCCCCCTGGCAGAGCCGAAGTGACCGCCGTCACTTCGCTGCTCCACTGACCGGTCTGACAGAAGGACAGCGCCGCCTGCGCCATCCCGACTGCAGTGCCACTTGACAGAGCGAGACTGACTGGCAGCCAGGCCTTGCCAAAGGCGCCATAGGAAGCTCCGCCCGACCCAGGGCTCGGACTCGGGCTAAAGCCCCGGAAGACGGCGAACTCCGCTCCGCCCGACCCAGGGCTCGGACTCGGGCTAAAGCCCCGGAAGACGGCGAACTCCGCTCCGCCCGACCCAGGGCTCGGACTCGGGCTAAGGCCCCAGAAGACGGCGAACTCCGCTCCGCCCGACCCAGGGCTCGGACTCGGGCTAAGGCCCCGGAAGACGGCGAACTCGCTCCGCCCGACCCAGGGCTCGGACTCGGGCTAAGGCCCCGGAAGACGGTGAACTCCGCTCCGCCCAGGGCTCGGACTCGGGCTAAGGCCCCGGAAGACGGCGAACTCGCTCCGCCCGACCCAGGGCTCGGACTCGGGCTAAGGCCCCGGAAGACGACGAACTCCGCCTCGCCCGACCCCAGGGGTCGGACTCCGCCCTGGCCTCTGCCGAACGACCTCCGCCTCGCCCGACCCAGGAGCTCGGGCTCGGCCTCGGCCATGCAGGACAGACTCGACCTCGGCTTCGGAGGAGCCTCCACGTCGCCCGACCTAGGGCACAAGTCCTCCACGTCAACAGGAAGCGCCATCATCACCCTACCCCGAGCCGACTCGGGCTGCAGAGAACAAGACCGGCGTCCCATCTGGCTAGCTCCGCCAGATAGGCAATGATGGTGCCCCGCTAGCCCTATGACGACGGCGGCTCTCAGCTCCCTTACGGAAGCAGGGGGACGTCAGCAAGGACCCAACAGCTCCGACAGCTGTCCCTCCGCCAGGCTCCGTTGTTCCACCAACAGCCACGACACCACACCAGCTGGGTGCCAAGATCTCTCCGGCCGCCACCTTGGCGTGTACTTAGGGCGCTAGCTCTCCCCCGCTAGACACGTAGTACTCTGCTACACCCCCATTGTACACCTGGATCCTCTCCTTGTGCCTATAAAAGGAAGGACTAGGGCCTTCTTAAAAAAGAGGTTGGCCTCGCGGGAACGAGGGCAGGGGCAGGCGCTCTCTTGGGGCCGCTCGCTCCCCTCACCCGCGCGGACGCTTGTAACCCCCTACTGCAAGCGCACCCGACCTGGGCGCGGGACGAACACGAAGGCCGCGGGATCTCCGCCTCCCTCACGACCCGGCTCCGGCCACCTCGCTCTTCCCCCCTTCGCGCTCGCCCACGCACTCGACCCATCTGGGCTGGGGCACGCGGCACACTCACTCGTCGGCTCGGGGACCCCCCGGTCCCGAAACACCGACAGTTGGCGCGCCAGGTAGGGGCCTGCTGCGTGTTGACGAGCAGTTTCCCGTCAAGCTCCAGATGGGCAGTCTCCAACGACCTCTTCAACCCGGGACGGTGCTCCGTTTCGGGAGCCTCGAGTTCATGTCTTCCGACGGCAGCTACGACATGATACTCCTTCCACCGCCGCGCGACGGTGACAATGGTGGCCGACAGCCCGCCCGCCGGCGGCGGAATCGACGACGTCTTTCCCGTGTGGGGGAAGGACAACTTTCGAGCTCGCCCCATCCTCTCCCTCGCCATCGGAGGAGGAGACGGGGCAACCAGGGCCGAGCGGGAGGCTGCGCTCCGTCGGCTATCGAGCAAGTGGACGACGCCAGCACGCTCACGGAGGGCCTGCAGGACGTCGCCCTCGTACCCAGGACGACGGCGCGATCAGCCCCCGAGGTGACTTCGTCGCCCCTCGTCGACCAAAAGGTACCGACTGCTTCCCATCCTTCGTCATTTCGACTCGACCTCAACCCGCCTAGCGACCTCGCTTTGGCGGGCGCTCGCGTTGAGGTGAATGCAACCCCTTTTGGGTTCCATGTGCGGTCGCCTTGGGACCGATTGACGGGCGTCTCGACCTACGGGCCCTCTGGGTCCGAGGATGATGACGACCCCAGCATCTGCTGGGATTTCTCTGGAACTGGCAACCCCAGTGCCATGCGGGACTTCATGACCGCATGCAACTACTGCCTCTCCGACTGTTCCGACGGCAGCCGCAGCCTTGACGACAAGGACTGTGGCCCGAGCCGCGAATGTTTCCACGTCGAGCTAGGGGATCCCTCCGGAGGCGGCTGTCTCGGCATGCCGGAGGATGGTGATCTCCCTAGGCCAGCGCCTCGCGCCGACATCCCGCGGGAGCTAGCTGTGGTCCCCGTTCTGGCGGGGGGTCACGACCCACAGCTCGAGCAAGTCCGCGGGGCGCAGGCCGGGCTCGATGAGGGGGCAGGAGCGCTCGAGGCAATCCGCCGGGACGTCGGGCAGGTATGGGCGGGCCAGCCCCCGGCCGGAGAAATACGTCACCTGCCCCAGGGTCTCCAGCACCGCATCGCCAACGATGCCAGGGACAGGCCGCCACCCGCATCCGGCGGAACCGGTCAGGACCTGGCAGCCGCAGCGATGCTCCTCCGCGCGATGCCGGAGTCATCAACCACCGAGGGTCGGCGAATCCAGGGAGAGCTCAAGCATCTCCTGGAAGGCGCTGCGGCCCGGCGGGCCGAGAGCTCTGCCTCCCGAAGGCAGGGGTACCCCTCGGAACCTCGTGCCGCGACTTCCCGACTCATGCGGGAAGCCTCGGTCTACACCGGGCGCACGCGCAACACCGCGCCTGCGGCCCCGGGCCACCTCGGCGACGAGCACCCTCATCGCGACCGTCGGGCCCGCCTCGACGAAAGGGTGCGCCGAGGCTACCACCCCAGGCGTGGGGGACGCTACGACAGCGGGGAGGACCGGAGTCCCTCGCCCGAACCACCCGGTCCGCAGGTCTTCAGCCGAGCCATTCGGCGGGCGCCGTTTCCGACCCGATTCCGACCCCCGACTACTATCACAAAGTACTCGGGGGAAACAAGACCGGAATTGTGGCTCGCGGACTACCGCCTGGCCTGTCAACTGGGTGGAACGGACGACGACAACCTCATCATCCGCAACCTCCCCCGGTTCCTCTCCGACACTGCTCGCGCTTGGTTGGAGCACCTGCCTCCGGGGCAGATTTCCAACTGGGAGGATTTGGTCCAAGCTTTCGCCGGCAACTTCCAGGGCACATACGTGCGCCCCGGGAATTCCTGGGACCTCCGGAGCTGCCGGCAACAGCCGGGAGAGTCTCTTCGGGACTACATCCGGCGGTTCTCGAAGCAGCGCACCGAGCTGCCTAACATCACCGACTCCGATGTCATCGGCGCGTTCCTTGCCGGCACCACCTGCCGTGACCTGGTGAGCAAGTTGGGTCGCAAGACCCCCACTAGGGCGAGCGAGCTGATGGACATCGCCACCAAGTTCGCCTCTAGCCAGGAGGCGGTCGAGGCCATCTTCCGAAAAGACAAGCAGCCCCAGGGCCGCCCGTCGGAAGATGCTCCCGAGGCGTCTACTCCGCGCGACGCCAAGAAGAAAGGCAGGCGTAAGTCGCAAGCGAAACGCGACGCCGCCGACTCAGACCTTGTCGCCGCCGCCGAGTACAAGAACCCTCGGAAGCCCCCCGGAGGTGCCAACCTCTTCGACAAGATGCTCAAGGAGACGTGCCCTTACCATCAGGGGCCCGTCAAGCATACCCTCGAGGAATGTGTCATGCTTCGGCGCCACTTCCACAAGGCCGGGCCACCCGCAGAGGGTGGCAGGGCCCGCGACGACGACAAAAAGGAAGATCACCAAGCAGGAGGGTTCCCCGAGGTCCGCGACTGCTTCATGATCTGCGGAGGGCATGCGGCGAATGCCTCGGCTCGGCATCGCAAGCGAGAGCATCAGGAGGTCTGCTCGGTGAAGGTGGCAGCACCAGTCTACCTAGACTAGTCCGACAAGCCCATCACCTTCGACCAAGATGACCACCCCGACCATGTGCCGAGCCCGGGGAAGTACCCGCTCGTCGTCGATCCCATCATCAGCGACGTCAGGCTCACCAAGGTCCTGATGGATGGGGGCAGCTGCCTCAATATCATCTACGCCGAGACCCTCAGGCTCCTGCGCGTCGACCTGTCCTCCGTCCGAGCAGGCGCTGCGCCTTTCCACGGGATCATTCCTGGGAAGCGCGTCCAGCCCCTCGGACAGCTCGACCTTCCTGTCTGCTTCGGAACACCCGTCCAACTTCCGAAGGGAGACTTTGACGTTCGAGGTGGTCGGGTTCCGAGGAACCTACCACGCAGTGCTAAGGAGGCCATGCTACGCGAAGTTCATGGCCATCCCCAACTACACCTACCTGAAGCTCAAGATGACGGGCCCCAACGGGGTCATCACCGTCGGCCCCACGTACAAGCACGCGTTCGAATGCGATGTGGAGTGCGTGGAGTACGCCGAGGCCCTCGCCGAGTCCGAGGCCCTCATCGCCGATCTGGAAAACCTCTCCCGAGAGGTGCCGGACGTGAAGCGACACGCCGGCAACTTCGAGCCAGCGGAGACGGTTAAGGCCGTCCCTCTCGACCCCAGTGGCGACACCTCCAAGCAGATCCGGATCGGTTCCAGGCTCGACCCCAAATAGGAAATAGTGCTCGTCGACTTTCTCCGCGCAAACTCCGACATTTTTGCGTGGGGTACCTCGGACATGCCCGGCATACTGAGGGATGTCACCGAGCACTCGCCGAATATTCGGGCAGGAGCTCGACTCGTCAAATGGCCTCCGCACGGATGACGCCCGGGGGCTGCGCCCTTCCCCCGCTCACACACGAGTATCGGTCATCAAGGAAGGGTCGGCCTCGCCGTGGCGGAGCCCGACCCTTCCTCGGGGGCTAAAAAGGGGGAACCCCTCTCGTCGAGGTTGGATGCACTTTTTTGCGTCAAAAAAATTTTTCGATCAAGAAGGGGCTTTTTGCGTTCTCCCGGATGCGTCAGAAGCAGGGTCCCAAGGAGCGAACGTGGGTACAAGTAAGTGGCGAGACCGACTCAGCCGAGGAACACCTATGCCTCCGGGCTAGAGACACCTCGCTCATCGCCTGCCACGAAAAAGGACCCAGCTCGGGAAATCACCCTATTGTTGATAAGTCAGGCCAGGCACGCAAATTGAAAGAGAAGAGAGTACGACCTCACGCAAGAAAGGTAAAATGTCCAGGCCTCGGCGGCCGCGGCAAAGCGCACATCCAACAGAAATTGCCCCCAACAAAAGTCAAGCGTCGCCTTGGGAAGGCGCCGCACCCTCAGTTCCGCCCCCGCCGTCGGTAGGGTCCACCTCCGCTTCCGACGGCGGCGCAGGAGGAAGGATCTCCGCCTCGAAGGTGGTTGCCAGCGCCGCGCTCGGACCCGCGGCGACCGCGTCGAGCCGCTGAACTTCTGCCAGGGCGGCTTCGTCTTCGTCAGGAAGGCAATACCCCTCACTGACCCGCTCCAGGTCCACGACGTAATGGGAAGCGAGCACGGCGAAGGCCCGCCTGACGCCGTGGTGTAGCGCCCCGCGGACTTTACCGCGCGCGTAATCACCTAGGGCTTGAAGACGGCTTTGGGGGGAGCTTCCTGAAGGGACGTCGCCGGGGCCAAGGATCCGATAGACATCCGAGACGGCCTCGGACATGGCCGCGAGGTCGGCCTCCCTCTGCTCGGCAGCCCCAACAAGCGCCTCAGCGAGCGCTTTGGCAGACTCGTCAAGGGCAGACTCGAGTTCTGCGAACAACCAGAAGAAAAACCTCAAGCACAAGCGGAAGAAACAGACAAAAACGAGAACCAAGGACGGTCGAGGCATACTTCCGGCTCGGATGCACTGCTCCGAGGCTGCGACTTGGGCTGCGGCCAGATCGGCCGCGAGGGTCTTAGCCCGGCTCTCGGCCTCGGCAGCCTGGCCCCGAGACTGGTCCCGCTCCTCGGCAACCTGGACGAACTCTGACCGCTGCCGTAGCACCTCCGCGCGCGCCGCCGCCGCCTCGGCCCTCAGGTCAGCGCAGAGCAACTGGAGGTCCGCTATCTTAGCGTCCTGCTGAGAAAGGCGCGCGGTAGCCCCGGCGAGCGAAGTCCTCAGGGATCGCAGCGAGCCCCAGACGTCGGCCTCGCGGCGGATGAACGACGACTTGGCTGCGCTCCGGTCCGTCAGATCCTGGAAAGGAAAACAAGGCGTCACGACGAACGCCTCGCTCACAGAAGGAAGAAGGTATGCCTGAAACCGTTACCTGGAGGATTTTGGGGACGTCCCCGCAGAGAACCTCCAGCGACGATCGGAGCGACCCCACCGCTGCTTCCGCACGCTTGCGGAGCTCGTCCCAGGACTGGTCCTCCTGTTCGTCGTCAAGAACGAAGATAGGGTCCGAGGCCTCGCGGGTCCGGAATCGGAGCAACTGGCCCCGGGCCTCGGGGCTCCGCCGCACAGCGACGAGGCTGCCGCCCGCCTGGACGAACTGCGCGTCCACGCCCACCTCTTCCGAGGCCCTGGGCACCGACGCTGCGGCCATCTCGACGCTGGCAGCGGCCAGATGCTCTCCGACCGGGACGGTGGCAACTGCGGTGGCGGCAGGCGCCGGCACGGCCGGCACGGCAGACGGGCTCGAGACCGCGTCGGTGCCGGCCGCCTCCTCGATCATGATGGCCGCCTCAGCAGAAGAGCCCGCCTCGGGGACCTGCTCCCCCGAGACCTGCGACGCCCGAGCCCCACGCGGCGAAACGCCCTGCGAAAGGGTTAGCTGAGCGGCAGGGCCTGGGGTGGCGCCAGCCGCCCGTGCCGACGCCGTCTTAAGGGCTTTCCGGGGCGCCAGGTCGGTACGGCCATGGCTCCGCTTGCTGGAAGAAAGAAGAAAGAGAAAGTCACGGCCGGGATGTATGAATGGAGCGCCAGGACGAAGACATTCCGAGATACTTACCCGCTCCGGGCCATGATCCACTATGCCTGGGGGGAGGTCTCTTGGCTCCCGCTCCCTGGAACCGCCGCCGAGGTCCGCTTCACCGACGGCCTCGGCACCACCCTCGCTTTGGGCGCCCCTGACGCCGGGGAGGCGGACTGCCCGGGCGCCGCCATGGCGACCTGAGGACCGCTCCCCCGCGCTACCGGCGCGGGTGGCGGCTCTCGAGGGACGGGTACCTCGGCCCGGCTCCCTGAAGTCGCGTCAACTCCTCCAGCCGAGGGGTCAAGTGCCCTCTCGGGTTGCCCACGCCCCTCGGGTCGGGGATCCGGCATCCCGGCTCCGGGAACTGACGGCATCGGCCCGCTCGGGGGCTGACTCGACGGCCCCTGGCCACACCCCAAGCTGGGGCTGAGGCCGAGCCGGGCGGCCATGTCGTCCTTCTCCTCTTCACCATCGTCGTCATCGTCGTCGGATGTCTCCGGCGACAGCTCCCTTGGGAGTCCTTCCCTCTCCTGCTGGCGACGGCGTTTCTCCAAGGCGTCCCGAGCCCGCCTCCGCTTGCGGGCCCGGGCCTTCACCGCATCCTTCTGCTTCTTCTCCTCCTCCGCGGCGACCCGCCGCGCTGCCCGACCCGCCGCGTCCTCCGGGACCCGCGGCAGGGAGGGTTTGTGCCACCCCACCTCCTAAAGGGGGGGGGGGGAAAGAAACCCAATCGTGAGAACCAGGAGCAACCCGATATATGAAGAAGGAAGGGGCGAACACTCACCAGAGTGACGCACCCCTGGTCGGGGCGCATCCGAGGCTGGGAGAAGGCGTGGGGGTCCGGCTTCCCCATCGCGACCGACACCCGCCATTGGAGGGCGTCGAGGGGAAGAGAATCAGGGGACATTCGCGACCCTTCCCAGTCGGCCTCCGGGGTCATCTCCCAAAGCGGCAGCCGCCGCTCCGCCAAGGGGAGCACTCTACGCCGGTGGATGGCGGCAACCACTCCCGCGGCGGTGAGTCCTCCCTCCCGCAACGCCTTCAGGGCCTGGAGAAGAGGTTCGAGCTTCTTCTGCCTCTCGTGTGGAGTCCCGTGGCGCCAGGCGTCGGTGGCGGCGGTGACGACCCGCTGAGAAAACGGCGGGAGCAACTCTTCGTCATTCCGGAGGTAGAACCACCGGCGCTGCCACCCCTTGTTCGAGGATGCGAGGACGGCAGGGATATACTGCGATGACCGCGACTGCCTCAGCAAAAGGGTGCAGCCGCCGGCCCGCACCGCTGCGCGGACCTTCCTCTCCCCCGTCGGCAAGGCAAAAAGCTCGGCGAAGAAGAGATGGGTCCACAAATCCCAATGGGGGGCGATCCCCAAATACCCTTCGCACACCGCTACGAAGATAGCGGCCTGCGAGATGGAGTTGGGGGTGAGGTTGTGCAACTCCACCCCATAATGGAACAGGATGGCCCGCATGAAGCGGCTCGCCGGCACACCAAATCCCCGCTCATGGAAGGAGACGAAGCTCACGACGTACCCCGGCGGTGGGGATGGAGCGACTCCGCCCGTGGGTGGAATCCATTCCGGCCGCTACTCATCGGTGAGAGGGCGGAGCAAACCCTCGCCGACGAGGTCCTCCAGATCACTCGCCGTCACCGTGGAGAAGGGCCATGGGTCGCGCGGCGAAATGATGGTCACCTGGTCAGCCATCGCCGAGCGGAAAGGGTGGCGGCGCGAAGGACAGGGAGGGCGGTTTTCTTTTCCCTGGCTAGATCTCTCAGGCTGCAAAAAACCTAAGAGGGAGACAGGAAGTGGAGTCGAGAACCGTCACCGGACCCTCTCCGGGGTATATAAAGACCAAAGCGAAGACGGTTCCAACTTTCCGCCCGGACCGGACGCGGGGTTCAAAAAACGCGAAGCAAAACAGTCGTTCCTCGAACGACTCGCGCACGCGCAACGGCAGCCTCGCCAACTACTCGCCCCGGCGCATTAACTCCGCGGCTGGACAGGCGGTGCTTCTGGCAGGAGCAGCTGGCGACGTTTCGCCTTCGCCAAAACGACCACACCAAAAAAAAGGTACGCCACGTCGTTCAAATTCATATCCTTTTTTCCCTTTTTTCTCTTTCTCTATCTCTTGCAACAGGGACCGGGAAAGGGAATACCCCCAAAGGGATCCTTCTCCGTGAAGGAATTAGGCTCCGAGCCTCCTTACTGATCAGGGGTTCGAAGGCTGGCCCCCCAAAGGGTTCAACAGCCGCCTCAGATCGCGTGGGCCCGACACCCACTACTGGTCAGAGGTTCGAAGGTCGGCCTCCCGAAAGGTTCCACGACCGCCTCAGGCTACTCGGGCTCCGCGCCCATTACTGATCAGGGGTTCGAAGGCTGGCCCCCCGAAGGGTTCACAGTCGCCTCAGACACCGAGCGAGGGATGACCAGGGGTACGTTCGATACATAACCAAGGCTCGGGCTGCGCTCTCGAGGTACCCTAGGACATTTCCGAGACCAGCGGGAACGATCCTGTAACGGAATCCCATTGGAGGGAGGCAACGAGCCCTCGGACCCCGTCGCCAGGGGACCGGGTCCGGCAGATCACCCGCAGGTACTTTTGGGCGTGCCTCCGGGCCCCTAGCCGACCCCCAACGAACGGGACACGGACGTCCACTCGGATTACCCGATTGCAGCTCACCGGAGACACCATGTTCGGTGCCCATCGAGGGTAACATGGCGCTCTCCCCCTCCTCCTTGCGGAAAGGCGACGTAGGGGCGTATGTAAAAAAGCCGAGTCTGTCCCTGATCGCCCTCTCGCCCTGTGCGGAGGCTCGGGGGCTGCTCTCGCAAACCCGGCTCTGGCCAAACCGTTGACAGCGTCAACATACCAGCCCGAGAACTTTGGCCCCGACAGTGCACCCGGGCTACGGCCTGTTCGCATGAGGGAACCGCCAGACCAGCCGAAGCATTACGCCAGGCATTAAGACCTCGAAGGAGTGAAACCACTCCTCCGAGGCCTCGGGGGCTACACCCGGCGGGTGCGCTCGCGCGCACCCACCGGAACAAAGTGCAACCGGGAAAGGCTGGTCCCCTTGCAAAAAAGTGCGACGAAAGCCTCCAAGCGAGTGCTAACACTCCCTTCGAGGCTCGGGGGCTACTGTCGGGGACCATAATTAGGGGTACCCTCAAGACGCCTAATTCTCAGCTGGTAACCCCCATCAGCATAAAGCTGCAGAGGCCTGATGGGTGCGATTAAGTCAGGGATCAGTCCATACGAGCGACTCGATCATGCCTCGCCCGAGCCTAGCCTCGGGCAAGGGCAGCCGACCCTGAGGTATTTCCGTCTCGCCCGAGGCCCCCTTTTCACGGCAGACGCATCTCCGGCTCGCCCGAGGCCTTGCCTTCGTTAAGAAGCAAGCCTGACTAAATCGCCGCGCCGACCGACTGGGTCACAGGGGCATTTAACGCAAAGGTAGCCTGGCACCTTTATCCTGACGCGCGCCCCCTGGCAGAGCCGCAGTGACCGCCGTCACTTCGCCGCTCCACTGACCGGTCTGACAGAAGGACAGCGCCGCCTGCGCCATCCCGACTGCAGTGCCACTTGACAGAGCGAGACTGACAGGCAGCCAGGCCTTGCCAAAGGCGCCATAGGAAGCTCCGCCCGACCCAGGGCTCGGACTCGGGCTAAAGCCCCGGAAGACGGCGAACTCCGCTCCGCCCGACCCAGGGCTCGGACTCGGGCTAAAGCCCCGGAAGACGGCGAACTCCGCTCCGCCCGACCCAGGGCTCGGACTCGGGCTAAGGCCCCAGAAGACGGCGAACTCCGCTCCGCCCGACCCAGGGCTCGGACTCGGGCTAAGGCCCCGGAAGACGGCGAACTCGCTCCGCCCGACCCAGGGCTCGGACTCGGGCTAAGGCCCCGGAAGACGGCGAACTCCGCTCCGCCCAGGGCTCGGACTCGGGCTAAGGCCCCGGAAGACGGCGAACTCGCTCCGCCCGACCCAGGGCTCGGACTCGGGCTAAGGCCCCGGAAGACGACGAACTCCGCCTCGCCCGACCCCAGGGGTCGGACTCCGCCCTGGCCTCTGCCGAACGACCTCCGCCTCGCCCGACCCAGGAGCTCGGGCTCGGCCTCAGCCATGCAGGACAGACTCGACCTCGGCTTCGGAGGAGCCTCCACGTCGCCCGACCTAGGCACAAGTCCTCCACGTCAACAGGAAGCGCCATCATCACCCTACCCCGAGCCGACTCGGGCTGCAGAGAACAAGACCGGCGTCCCATCTGGCTAGCTCCGCCAGATAGGCAATGATGGCACCCCGCTAGCCCTATGACGACGGCGGCTCTCAGTTCCCTTACGGAAGCAGGGGGACGTCAGCAAGGACCCAACAGCTCCGACAGCTGTCCCTCCGCCAGGCTCCGTTGCTCCACCAACAGCCACGACACCACACCAGCTGGGTGCCAAGATCTCTCCGGCCGCCACCTTGGCGTGTACTTAGGGCGCTAGCTCTCCCCCGCTAGACACGTAGTACTCTGCTACACCCCCATTGTACACCTGGATCCTCTCCTTGTGCCTATAAAAGGAAGGACCAGGGCCTTCTTAAAAAAGAGGTTGGCCTCGCGGGAACGAGGGCAGGCGCTCTCTTGGGGCCGCTCGCTCCCCTCACCCGCGCGGACGCTTGTAACCCCCTACTGCAAGCGCACCCGACCTGGGCGCGGGACGAACACGAAGGCCGCGGGATCTCCGCCTCCCTCACGACCCGGCTCCGGCCACCTCGCTCTTCCCCCCTTCGCGCTCACCCACGCGCTCGACCCATCTGGGCTGGGGCACGCGGCACACTCACTCGTCGGCTCGGGGACCCCCCGGTCCCGAAACGCCGACATTATCAGCGCGGATGTATTCATCCATCTTTTGAAGCAATTTCTCCAGAGTCTGAGGGGGTTTCCTGGCGAAGTATTGGGCCGTAGGTCCTGGCCGAAGCCCCTTGATCATGGCCTTAATGACAATTTCATTGGGCACCGTTGGCTCTTGTGCCCTCAGACGCAAGAACCTTCGGACATACGCCTGGAGGTATTCTTCATGATCTTGCGTGCACTGGAACAAAGCTTGAGCGGTAACTGGCTTCGTCTGAAACCCTTGGAAACTGGTAATCAACATGTCCTTCAGCTTCTGCCATGATGTGATTGTTCCTGGCCGAAGAGAGGAGTACCAGGTTTGCGCAACATTCTTGATTGCCATGACGAAAGATTTCGCCATGACTGCGGTATTGCCTCCATATGAAGATATGGTTGCTTCGTAGCTCATCAGAAACTGCTTCGGATCTGAGTGCCCGTCATACATGGGGAGCTGGGGTGGCTTGTAAGATGGGGGCCAAGGTGTAGCCTGCAGTTCTGCTGACAGAGGAGAAGCATCATCAAAAGCAAAATTTCCATGATGGAAATCCTCATACCATTCATCCTCATTGAAGAAGCCTTCTTGGTGAAGCTCCCTATGTTGGGGCCTTCGCTCTTTCTCATCTTGAGCGAGATGGCGTACTTCTTCAGTAGCTTCGTCAATCTGCCTCTGAAGATCGGCTAGTCGAGCCATCTTCTCCTTCTTCCTTTGTACTTGTTGATGAAGCATCTCCATGTTCCTGATTTCTTGGTCCAACTCGTCCTCCTGGGGTGTTGGACTAGTGGCCTTCCTCTTCTGGCTTCGGGCCTCTCAAAGAGAAAGGGTCTCCTGGTTCGGGTCCAGCGGCTGCAGAGCGACAGCCCCTGTCGCTGATGCTTTCTTCGGTGGCATGACGAAGGTCAATGTTTGCCGAAGGTGGTCGAAAAGAGTTCACCGGAGGTGGGCGCCAATGTTGGGGACTTGTTCTTAAATGCTATGAGTTAAGAACAAGGCAACACAGAGAATGTTAAACGTTAAAGTCCTTCATCCTTCGAAGCATTATTTCCCTTGGGATATAATTATTTTCGAACGAAGGTTATGAAGGACGTACCTTCATCAGCACAACATATAATAATGAAGAAGGAATCATACGAAGTATAAGAGATAACATAAACAATTATGTGTTATTATTATTAACTCATTTCTATTTTATTATTATGGAAAAAATAGAAATGATATCACATTACAAATGTACCTTCGGCTTGAAAGAAGGTAAGAGTACAAGCGTGACGCAAAAGCAAATGCCAAGTCAGCTTGAACAGTACGGGAGCACTGTTCATCTATTTATAGGCACGGGACGCAGCCCATGTAAAATTACACCCATGCCCTTTACATTTGCTAATGACTCTATAGTAACCCATCGAGGTCTGAACAACCTTTTCTTTTTTAAGTCGGTTTCCTTTTCTACTATAGTGCCGAAGCTCTCCTACACATAGCTTCGGCTCTGCGCCAACCTTCGTGTTCTTTGTGTTGTACTATGGTTCTGATCTGAATCCGAAGGTACCTGTTCATGCATTGTACTCCACAAACATTGTTAAATTATGTTTTTGAGGACCTTCGGAAGCCGAAGGCCCCCAACACTTTTCATTGGACAGTTTTCGAATTGTACATATTGCTATGATTCGTGGTAGTTTACACCATAGTTTTGCATAAAGGTGTGATAGTGCCACGCCTGGTCACCTTTCAATAGCTGCTACATTATGTATGGTCTTAAAATGTCTATTCACCTTCTCTAGGTTGCTTACGCAGACCGCTTGCAGGGCACAACACGACAAACCACGCCGAGCCCCAGGCTACTGAGGCCAGGGGTCGGCGTAGCTCGAATGATGGCACTCGGGCCCCACGCTACCCGCGTCGTCCGCTATAAAGGATACGAGACAACCAGATGACCCTAGGGCCCACGGGCGCGCATGGCTTCACCTAGGGTAGAATGCCCCGATTTTACCATCATCCGGTGACTCCTTCTTGAGGAACCTACCGCTGGCTGACACACTCCTTGGCCTATAAAAGGGGAGGTCGGTCCCTAGACGAACGATAGGACACCGAGACAAGAGGAGACGCCCAGACGGACACCCAGGCGCAAAGACGATCGACAAACTTATGGGAGGAAGGAGGACGCACCGGCGAGGACTAGAGGCCGGAGCCCCACCGCCAAACCAAGACTTATTTAGTACTCCACTCTATAGCCCTTAGCTCGACCTTTTCCACAACAAGAGACTTGGGAGCCTCTCCTCCTTGTCTCGTCCACTTGTAACCCCTACTACGAGTATTGATTAATAAAGGTACCGGTAGCACAAGCCGCCGAAGGCTGGATAAATATATGGACGTTCTATTCGAACCAATATAAATCTTGCGCCCACCAGGTACAACGTCCGAAATCAGAAACGTACACACAAATTTACTTGTTGGGATTAGATCCGAAATACGACAATTATATACTAATAGTCTAACTATTATATACCTATGACTGGGCCCTACAAATTTGGAGACTTATGGGGCCGCCCCTTTGCCCCACCCTCAGATCCGGCACCTGCTTGAGGGAGGGCAAGCAACTAAATGTAGCCGGCGCCAACTTTACAAAGTCAGCAATAAACTTAGGCACTCAAGTCATGCATCATGGCGACGCCACGTTAGAAAAAAACTCAGGCACTCAAGTCAGCAATAACTAGTATACAAGGATAAAAGACAACATAGGAATGAGACAAATTCAACGCCATGCATGATGGCGACGCCACGTTAGAAAAAAAGAAGTGTTCATGTAGCTGCCATGGACCTAGAGGTGGTACACTTTTTAATACTCTCCATCTCAAAATATAATTCATTTTAAACAAATCATATATTCATTAAATAATATATAAATGTAGTTTACATACGAGAAATTTGGTTAACCCACTAAATTTGAGGAATGAACTCATACATCATACACCACCTTATTTTAGGTGGAGTGATTAATCAAATTAAACACCCCCTAAGGCCTTGTTATGTTCGGAGTGGATTGAGGGGATTGAAGGAGTTTAAATCCTTTTCTAGTTAAATTTGAATAGCAGGGGATTTAATCCTCTTCAATCCCCTCCAATCCCCTTGCATCTGAACACACCCTAAGTGATACCCCGCACGTTGTTGCGAGAAACTTTATATGGGAGAAAGCTTGACATAAAATGAGTAATGATTTTAGATAAACTAACGAAATTATAACAAAAAATGAAGAAAATACACTAGTAGAAAAAGACTCAAAGCCTGCGGTGCGTTATATTTTTATAGGCAGATTCGGTTATCAACCGTCTGTGCTATTTTTAGTGGCGGTTTCTTAAGAAAACCGTCACTAGAAATCGTATTTCTAGAGGCGGTTCCTTATGAAAACCGCATGTAAAAATCTATGATTTCTAGTGGCGGTTTTCTTAAGAAACCGCCTGTAGAAAAGGAACCGCCACTAGAAATCATTTTTATCCTTAATTTTTCGAGTTTTTCAAACGACCTCGTATGATGAAACTATCAAAATAAAAGTTGTAGATCTCTAAAAATTATAAAACTTTGTAGTTGATAACTTTTTTATTTGAAATCATTTCGGCTCTCAAAAATTGTATCTAAATTTGTCAAATTTAAAATTCAAATTTTGCAAACGACCTCGGATGAAAAAAGTGTCAAAATGAAAGTTTTAGAACTTCAAAAATTATTCAACTTTGTAGTTGATAACTGTTTTATTTGAATTCGTTTACGGTCTCAAACAAGCAATTTACACTCAGTTAGTTGTAATATGTGGGCAACAAAACTACACACTAAACACAAAGTATGTCATAGCCAGAGTGATAGAGTAGGGTACGTGTGAGGTTGAGGTCACGGGTTCAATTCCTAGCAACTGTGTAGTGCACAAAAAATTCCGTGAAGTCGCGACCTGGGACTTCGACGGAGACGAACAGGTGGGTGGGCGGACCGCGAGGGAAAATCGATTTCCACTGACGGTTCTCAGTTACCCGCCTGTAAAAATGGTGATTTTTACTGACCCCTAGCACTGGCGGTTACGGAAAACGTCACTATAAATAGGTTTACGACCGTCACTATAAAGCTTATATGTACTAGTGATACGGACATAACAAGCATTCGCAACCCAGGACTCACATTCATGTTGAGATTAATATTCTCCTGTGCTAACCATCGTGCATCAAGAGCACATATTTATACCCCAAGAATTAATAATGAGATAAATATGATTTTTATTATCCAAGTTTTTTTCCGAACGAAGGAATCTAAAATTTGATCTGTTGCTCGGATGGATGAATATTAAATAAGCACTCAACTCTTATGTGTGCCGTGAGAAGTCTGTAACTCTCCCAACATCTACTAAGAACTCTCTACCAAGAAACTTGTGTTGTTGACTTGACAAAGAGGATAGAGATTATAAAACCCATTCCTTGGGTGGCTTCCTCAATAACATGTAGGCAAACAAGCCTTTATAGCGAGTTGAACCACATGATAAATCCATGTCTCTTACGTTGTACTCTACTTATTTTATTGATATTTTAGGGTTTGATATTGATCTACTTCTGCCTTAGCTTTCAACCATTTTCAAGTGGTGAATAGGCTCTACACTACCCTAAGATCATCACACTAGTATAAAAAAGCTTTATATAGACGGTTCGTAACCCATTCCACTGGCATTTCTCAGATCTGCCATCACTAGGGGCCAGTGAAAATGCTTCTATATACAGGCGATTATCTAAGAACCGCCATTAGAAATCTATTTCCACTAGCGGTTCAATTAAGATAACCACACGTGGTAATTTTCTTGCCTTTTTACAAAATTTCCACCAAACCTTATTGTATATATTGATATTAAAGTACTAAATCCTATTGGATCATGTTCAATCATAGCAACATGCAATTTAATTATATCATACATTTATATAATATGTTTGTATACATCAAATTTTTATGCTTACAATTATAAAGGTACACGTATATATATCACACATTATATACATCAAAGTTTTCACCTCTGCTCTAATACCATCTCGACTAAGATTTAGTCTACTAATTTTTGTTAGCACTCTAAAATCTGGCCTTGCTAAGACGCTGGTAACATCGTGATATTTCCTTTCGCATAGAATGACTTCCTTCAATATGAATGATCACATGTCCTCCACTATGTTGTATAAAGCACCTAGGGTCATGTGGTCCACCTTTTTGAGTTCAAATTCTTGGAAAAAGTTTATAAACATAATATATTTACACTTGATAATACATCTGTAACTTTAATTATAGAACTACATACATGACTATTACTTATATTACCTTATCAGGGTTCTCGATGTATCATATGTTCTTTGTCATTAACTCGCACACATAGAATCCACAGGGGACCGATCCAATTGGTTGCTTGTGGCACTATATAACGAAAATGTGGTTATTTAGCTGCAATATTGTCCTAAGTATTGTACATGTATGATATGTATTCATAAATTTACATAATTACTAGCCATTTATAAAATATTTCCAATGGCTACCCTTTTTCGATGACTCGCACCTTCCACCTTTAATCTTATAAATTTAAAACCTACATGCCTTATGATCTCGAATAAAATCACCATGTTATTCTCAAACTCTCATTGATAAAACTATGTATGCATACTTTAGCTTACTGCTCTAAATTGGGCATGAATTCTGCATTCTAGAAGGCTCGTAATCTATGGAGTCTATCGCCGGTATTGTTTCATCCTAGGATGAATGATGAAGCAGATCTAGTGGTCCTTGTACAAATAAAATTTGTGATGCATGCATATTAAAATTATTAATTTTATGTATGCAAATTCACACTTACCCGAAGTTGTATGGGGCCACTACGGATTCCCTGTGTTGAAACTGAAACATTATGTGTCCTAGGTAGATGACGTATTTGGCTTCAAAATTCTTTTTCATTTCCTCTATATGCTTCTGAGCTTCTTTAGGTGCATTCCCCTGTAGTTCTTCAGGGTCTGGATCAATTCTAAATGTATGCTGATTCTTGCATGTTTTCATTAGGTTGAGATACCTAAACCTTTTACCGGTATTAGAATGAGGATCTGGACCGTATTGGATCTCTTGCTGATCATATTGCATTCTGCAATGCACACGTGCATGTCAGATTTTAAAAATAAGACAACTCACTAATAATAACACATGTATATGTAAGTATGAGTGACACTTACAATGCAAACATTGTTATAAGCTACACATCAAGTCTCTAGAGGTTCAGAATCAAGAACATGTCCTCGCATATACAATGGCCATTTCACGACCACTAACAAAAGCAATCAGTAGTAACATGTGTTGAGTGTGTCAATGCCAATAGAAGATACTCTCATGTACCAGGCATGCAACCATTTTATACTAGATAGGACCTTTTTGAGTTTATCCTAATTGAGTGGAGGCTAGCCCATCACATATTTTTAGGGACATTTAGGTAATCCTCCCTCATTGGCTTCTTGATCATTATGGTAACTATCTCAGGCTTTTTCGCCAACTTCTCGATATCAGCCATGTTAACTATACGTGACGTGCGGGTCCATGTAATTCCTGACAAAAATTTGGCTATGTCAGCACTTTTTTGCTTCTTTGGCTCGAAGGGGAACCAATTTTAGTATCACAAATTTCTTTTTTTGCGGTGATGATGGCTTAGTCGTTTTTAGGATCATTAGGTGGTGGGGAAGGTGGATAATTAAATGGTGATGCTAGTGGCAGAGATAGTGGGTTAGGTGATGATGGTGGGCCAATAGGAGACACGATTAATGATGATGGTAGGTTAGGAAGAGACTGGATAGGTGAAGATTGTGGGTTAGGAAGATGATTGGCAGGTGATGGCGGTTGGTTAGTGAAAGGGAAAATGGGTTAACCATTTCCTATAATTAATTTTGGTGGTTGATAGTCAACACAAACACATGGACTAACAAGTTTGTCTAGAACTCATGTATTACAGGTGCATAAGGTTCAAACATAAACCAAGAAAGAAATCAAGTTAGGGACTCAATTTGAAACGGAGCAAAGAACTTGAGTGTGCTGAGAATTGGCGCACCGGACTGTCCGGTGCACCAGGACCGTACAGATGTCAATCAGCCACTCTCGGGAATTCCAGGGTGCCCTCCGCTATAATTCACCGGACTGTCCAGTGTGCCAGCGGAGCAACGACTATCTGCTCCAACGGTCGACTCTGCAAAGTGCTACAGTGTCACGGCAGAAGTCAGAGCAGGAAGTCAGAGGGGCACCGGACTGTCCGGTGTGGCACCGGACTGTCTGGTGCCGGAAGAAGACAAAGCTCCAACGGTCGACCCAGCTCCGAACCCTAACGGTTGGGTGACGTGGCGGCGCACCAGACAAGGAACAATGCCTGTCCGGTGCGCCCATCGCCAGCAGCCTCCCCAACGGCTATGGAAGTGGTTGAGGGCTATAAATACCCCCAACCACCTCATTTATTTCCAGCCAAGCATTCCAAATATCTCATTCAATACAAGAGCAAAAGACTCCACTCCAAGACACATCAAATAGATTGAATCCTCTCTAAGCCTCCAAATCAACTCAAATCTGTTAGGGACTTGAGAGAGGGTGTTTTGTGTTCTTTGTTGCTCTTGTTGCTTGACTTGGCCTTTTTCTTTTCCCATTCTTATTCTCAAGTGCTTTGTAAGCGAAGCAAGAAACACCAAGTGTGTGGTGGTCCTTGCAGGGTCTTAGTGACCTGTGAGATTAAGGAAGAAGGCTCACTCGGTCTAAGTGACCGTTTGAGAGAGGGAAAGGGTTGAAATAGACCCAGTCTTTGTGACCTCCTCAATGGGGACTAGGTTCTTTAGAACCGAACCTTGGTAAAATAAATCACTGTGTTCACTCACTTGATTCTTGATTTATTTGTTTTCCCCTCTCTTCCGTACTTAAATTTAATTCTAACGCTAACTCCGACTTGTAGTGTGTGTTTAAAGTTATAAATTTCAGGTTTCACCTATTCACTCCCTTCTAGGCGACTTTCAATTGGTATCGGAGCTAGTGCTTCATTAAGAGTCTAACCAACTTGAAGTGATGTCTGGAGATCACGCTAAGAGGGAGATCATGACCGGCGACAAGTCCGCAAGCTCGGGGAGGACTCTCTCAAGGGAGTCCGGCAACAAACACAAGGAGGAATCATCTTATTCCATCAAGTCACATTGGAAAGGTGACAAGAAGAAGAAGATGAAAAAGGTGGTCTACTATGAGACCGACTCTTCGTCACCCACCACATCAAGCTCCGACTCGTCTGTCACTTCTAAGTGCCATGAGTGCAAGAAGTATAGTAAGATGCCCCTATGCTATCCTTGTATTTCAAAGCGTGCTCCATTACTTTCCATTCCCCTAGGCAAACCACCATATTTTGATGGTGAAGATTATTGTATGTGGAGTGATAAAATGAGGCACCATCTAACCTCACTCCACGAAAGCATTTGGGATATTTGTTGAGTATGGAGCGTAGGTACCTAAGGTGGGCGATAAAGACTACGACTCGGACAAGGCCGCCCAAATTAGGCACTTTAACTCCCAAGCCACGTCTATACTCCTCACCTCCTTATGTCGAGAGGAGTATAACAAGGTGCAAGGATTAAAGAGTGCCAAAGAAATTTGGGACGTCCTCAAAACCACGCACAAAGGGGACGAGGTGACCAAGATCACCAAGTGGGAAACAATCGAGGGCGAGCTCGGTCGATTCATCCTCAACAAAGGAGAAGAGCCGCAAGCAATGTACAACCGGATAAAGACAATGGTGAACCAAGTGCGCAACCTCGAGAGCACCAAATGCGATGACCATGAAATGGTCAAGGTTATTCTAAGATCCCTTGTTTTTCGTAATCCAAGTCAAGTTCAATTAATACGTGGGGATCCTAGATATAAACTAATGTCTCTCGAGGAGGTTATTGGCAAGTTTGTGAGCTTTGAACTTATGATCAAATTCTCCAAACACATTGTCAACTTGGAGCAAGGCGCCACCTCCACATCCGAGGTGCAACCCGTCGCATTCAAAGCGACGGAAGAAGAGAAGAAGGAGTCTAAACCAAGTAGGCTTCCAATCGACGCCTCCAAGCTCGACAACAAGGAAATGGCACTCATCATCAAGAGCTTCCACCAAATCCTCAAACAAAGGAGGGGAAAAGACTACAAGTCCCGCTCCAAGAAGGTGTGCTACCGGTGTGGTAAGTCCAGTCATTTCATTGCAAAATGTCCAATTTCTAGTGGTAGTGACGGGGACAACGACAAGAAGGGAAGAATAAGGAGAAGAAGAGATACTACAAGAAGAAGGGCGGCGATGCCCACATATGCCGGGAATGGGACTCCGACGAGAGCTCCACCGACACCTCCTCCGACGAGGACGCCGCCAACATCACCGTCAACAAAGGCCTCCTCTTCCCCAACGTCGGCCACAAGTGTCTCATGGATAAGGACGGCAAGAAGAAGAAAGTACACTCTAGAGCAACCCCCAAATATACAACATCTAGTGATGAGGGTAGCTCTAGTGATGATGAAGATAACTTAATGTCTCTCTTTGCCAACCTTAGCATGGACCAAAAGAAAAAATTAAATGAATTAACTGAAGCCATTAATGAGAAGGATGAACTATTGGATAGCCAAGAGGACTTCCTCATTAAAGAAAACAAAAAATTTGTTAAACTGAAAAATGCTTATGCTCAGGAAGTAGAAAAATGTCAAAACTTAACTAAGGAGCTTAGCATTTGTCATGATTCAATTTCTAGTCTTAGAAATGAAAATGCTAGTCTAGTTTCTAAGGTTAAAGAATTGAATGTTTGCAATGATTCTATTTCCTGTCTTAGAGATGAGAATGTTAGATTAAATGCTAAGATAGAGGAATTAAATGCTTGCAAACCATCTACATCTACTGTTGAGCATGTTTCTATTTGCACTAGATGTAGAGATATTAATGTTGAAGCTATAAATGATCACCTTGTCATGATTAAGAAACAAAACGATCACATAGCTCAATTAAGTGCTAAAATTGCCGAGCATGAGCTCGAAAATGAAAAATAAAAAAATTGCTCGTAGTATGCTTTATAATGAAAGACGTCCTGGTATTAAGGATGGCATTGGTTTCCAACAGGGGAGCAATGTCAAGCTTAATGCCCCTAAAAGATTGTCTAACTTTGTTAAGGGCATAGCTCACATGGTTCAAGATAGTGAGGGTTACATTTTATATCCTGTAAACTATCCCGAACATAAGATTAGGAAGATTCATGCTAGGAAACCTCACAATGTTTCTCACCATGCATTTATGTACAAAAATGAGGCTTCTAGCGTATGCCAAGTAGAAAAGCAAGTTGGCGCTCATCATCCACGCAAGAATATAATGACGATGGACAAGCCACTCGAGTTGCTCCGCATGGATCTATTCGGCCCGATCGCTTACATAAGCACCGGCGGGAGTAAGTACTATCTAGTTATTGTGGATGATTATTCTCGCTTCACTTGGGTGTTCTTTCTGCAGGAAAAATCTCAGACCCAAGATACCTTAAAAGGATTCTTGAGATGGGCTTAAAATGAGTTCGGATTAAGAATAAAAAAGATAAGAAGCCATAATTGGACGAAGTTCAAGAATTCTCAAATTGAAGGATTTCTTGAGGAGGAGGGCATCAAGCATGAGTTCTCTTCTCCCTACACTCCCCAACAAAATGGTGTAGTGGACACGAAGAATAGAACCCTACTGGACATGGCAAGGATCATGCTTAATGAATACAAGACACCAGACCAATTTTGGGCCGAGGCGATTAACATTGCCTGCTACTCCATCAACTGGCTATATCTTCATCGAATCCTCAAGAAGACATCATATGAACTCCTCACCGGTAAAAAGCCCAATGTTTCATATTTTAGAGTCTTTGGTGTGACAGAACCTCCCAAGTCATTAGGCCCACCTACAGTTGTCCTTGTCCAGCGGACCTCGGACAACCCTGTAGATGCATCTGACCACTTGACAAGTTCAGTATATGTATCCCTTACCTTTCCCAAGAGCGTTTCACCCATCACGCAGATATTACAACACATCGGAGGAACGAATAAGCAGAAGCAATTACAGTAACTTAATTTACATTAAAATATAGAAGAGTATTATTATTATAGACCAGTAATATAGGAGTGCAGAAGTAATATTATTACAAACCCAAGAGGCAAAAACCCCTCCCGCTTAACAGTAAAGTGTTTTTAAAGGGAGGACGACATCCTCCCGAGGCTTCACTCTTGAGCTTCTTCCTTCGGCACCACCTTATAGCAAAATCAACAAAAGTTTGTTGCTTCCTCACCTACAACAACATGGGTTCGAAAACCCTGAGTATGAAGTATACTTTCGCAAGTCTTACCCGTCAAAATAAAAGACTCTCAAGGATATGCTGGCTTGAGGGGGTCAAGGTAAGGCTGAATCAAGAATCAAGACTCTGTTTGCAAAAATGCTTACTAATAGTGGATCCTTAAAAATCCAGTTTTATTAGCAAGTTAAGTCATTACCTGATTCTAGGGTTCTTTCTACCCTAGTTCAAGCACTTGGCCTATACTAGCCACCTTTTTATCAACCCTTCTTGTTCACTGGAATGCTACGTGTAAGTCAGTGACCAAGTCTTCATGTCCGAGAAGTAACGGCGACCCGAATAGATTAATACTCAGCTGAGGATCTCCAATCACATAACATATGTAGCACTTAACCCTTGCATATGTAAACTCGCCACCAGGGTTCTTAAGACCAGATCAGGTTCACGCCAACCGAGAGCACAGATACACCACCGTCCAGCCTCTTGCCACGGAGGGTACACGCTACTCTCGCCATCTCTCCACTCCCATTGCGTGTTGTCTTATTCTGGTATTAGTCTGCCCTAGGCAAAGCTTACCCATGATGAGGCATGTGACCAGTTAAAGGGTCCTCGGTCAGCAGACCTACATCGAGACGGTCCTTAATCGACTCAGACTGAGACACTACACCGAGACTCTTTTCTCGTGCAAGTCACCCGCCCGGTCTCAGCTTTATCATTTCAACCCAAAGTTTGGTACCTGACAGAGGTACATCTTTTTTTATGTTGAACCCATCATGGCCATGATGGATCCACCATCAAGTTTTATTTTTGAAAATCATCCTTTCCCACTTGAAGCATCATCTTTTGTTGAAAACAAAACATTTTGTTTTTCTAGAGCAAGACTAAGCATCAGAAAAACCTTTTCATAAAACAGGTGATCAAGGAAAGGTAATCAAACTTCCAAGGAAGGAAATGCATCAATTGTTTAGCACACAGCTCCTATCACCTAATGCATTAAGCAAGTGAGAAAGATTTTAAAATAGCAAGGAGGTGGAAAATGCACCGGGGCTTGCCTTGTGTTATAGGAGAGTCGGGTTCTGCTCCACAAATATCGAAATAAAAGCAGTTCCCGGAAGGTGGGTCTTCAGGTGGTGGTGGTGCAACTTCTTCTTCAACCACTATTTCTTCTCCGTTCTCTATATATCATATATATAACCATGAATGCTCATATAATGCTTATGAAAATGCAATAATAAAGGTAATTGTTGGGGACTTGTTCTCAATTGCTACGAATTAAGAACAAGGCAACACAAAATGTTAAAGGTTAAGTCCCTTCGTCCTTCGAAGCATTATCTCCCTTAGGGCATAATGATCTTCAAACGAAGGTCATTATGGACATACCTTCATGATTGCAGTATACATTAATGAAAGAAGAAGCATGTAAGACATATAAAGCAACATGAATAATTATATAACATTATTAATTCAAGTTTATTATATCATGGATAAATAGAAATAATACAAAATTACATTTGTACCTTCGGCTTGACAGAAAGAAATAGTACAAGCGTAATGCACGAGCGAGTACCAGTCAGCGTGAACAGTACAGGGGTACTGTTCATCTATTTATAGGCACAAGGCGCAGCCTATGTGGATTTACATTTGTGTCCTTTACAACCGGTTGCAATCATAACACAAATTATCATGGGTCAATTGGTATTTTCATCTTTAAGTCAGTGCATCTGAAAGTACGCTACGAAGCTCCCTGATTGGTAGCTTCGACACCGCTTCAGTTTTGATCCTCCGAAGGTGTTTCTTCTCACAGGACCTTCAGCGACGAAGCAGACCCCCAACAGTAGCCCCTTCATGGTGCCAGATCGTTTTTCGTAACGAGCTCGACCCATGAAAAATTCTCTTAGGCTTCGGAATGCCAAAGGTCCGAAAAACACCTTCCCTGAGCTCGTTGTCGAGAAACGATTTAAATATTCTGAGTGCAAGGTGGTCCCACCATACAACGGGTACACGCGATCTGGTGATTCACATTCTCGCGCACTTTGGTCCACCGTTCAGTGGTTGCAGACAACTGTTCAGCGTGTGCAAGCGGCTTGACGATTCACCTTCCCACCTGCAGCAAAGACGGGTAGGTGTGAAGTTACCACATCCTTTATTACTATTGCACTGTTGTGCTGCTAAAAAATTTGACCATAGTCGAAGCTTATTCATTGTATTCTCAATTAGAGCATCATCTTGTTTTAGCTTTGTCTTAAGAAGAACCTTCGTCAAAAGTGCAAAAAGTCATCAACTTCGTCAAAACCGTAAGAAATTCAGTGTCAAATGGCCAGAGTGCATTCAACAGCTAGAGTTACGCGTGACAGAGAGGAGGCCGAAGCTGTTGAGACTGCCCCAATCTCTGAAGTAATGAGGCAGTCGGGACTGGTTGTGATAGAGGGTGCCTCTAACGAAGGTGCACCTACTGCCGAAGCTGAACAGGCTGACTTTGAAGAGGGTGATGCTGAAGAAGAGATCGATTATAACATCATTATGCCATCCAAACCTAGCCACTTGGACTTTGGAAAGACTACTGTCTCTGAAGCTGATGTGCCCATGATGATTAAGCTAGGCTACTTCGGGGAAGCCGAGAAGAAGCTGATTCGTTTTTGCGGAGAAGAAACCACCCCGAAGCCAGAAAATGATGAGGTGGTAGTTTTCAGAAGTTTCTTCAAAGCAGGATTGAGGTTTCCTTTGCATGAAATGATTGGGGATGTTTTGGAAGATTTCGAAATTTATCTTCATCAACTGACTCCTAACGCCATCGTTAGGCTCAACGTCTTTATTTGGGCTCTCCGAAGCCAAGGAGTGGACTCGCTTGCTGAAGCCTTCTGCCGGGTGCACGAGCTTCATTTTCAGACGAAGGCTAGAGAAGATGGGCTACACGAGAACTTCAACTATTACAATTTTGCTTATCGTAAAGATATGAAGACTCCGGTGATCAGCTATCGCACCAAATGGCCAATCGGCTGGAAGAATGAGTGGTTTTATGTTAAGGTTGATGAGAAGAAGGAGAAGATAGTTCCGAGCCTACTGAACCTAACCTTCGGTTTAACTAGGCCCCTGTGCGACATGCTGCACGGCTCACCATGCCGACAAGCTGTGGGCGAATTCCGAGTTGTGTCTGAGCATATCGGTACTAGGGATTTAGTGCAAGAATACTTAGCCAATAGAGTATTTCTGACATTAAGGGAATGGAATATGCCGAAGCTTAAAGGAGAAAAGAAAAAGAATGAACTTGTTCGACTGCCCTATCACTTCAAGTTCAAGAAACATTTCAAAGAGCCCTGCCAAGAATGGTTGGAGATGATTGAAGCTATGTGCAATGAAATTTTGGGCAACTATACTAAGAAACAAGATCAATTGATGACCGTGTCCTTCGGCACCCGACCAAAACGAAGGCTGAGCCGAGTAATGGATGCCCTGAAATTTGAATATCCTGACTATGAACGGTTAAGCAAGGGTGCCGAAAGGCCACGAAAAAGAGTTGTCAGTGTTATGAAGAGGCAGGCTGCTAGAATGATAGAAGAAGATGAGAAAGCTTTGAAAAAGAAAAATCCAGCCCTGAGCCGAAGATGGCTGTTCCGAAGAAAAGAAAAGCTTCGGCTACGAAGCCAAAAACAACTGATATAGAGGAAGAAATTCCTACAACGCCTCCTGCTACTGACGTGGAGGAAATTTTAAAGGTAAAGACCGAATCTTTACCTCTCAAGCTAAGTCCACTAGGGCCACAACTGATGAAGCTTTTACAGAAGAAGGAGGAGCCTGCGGTAATCAAGAAGCCTGCTGAAAAAAGGCGAAGGATCATTACTGTTATTGACGCTATTGAAGAAACGCCACCGCCGGCCTCGGCGTCAAAAACACCGGTTGCCGAAGATACTGCAGCAACCGAGGCTGCCCTCGCCGAAGCTGCAACTGTCGAAGCTAAAACAGCCAAAGATACAAATCTGGAGGGCACTTTTCTGATATAGATAAAATGATTTTGAACATGGCCGCGGAAGAAGCCGCTACAACTGCCGAAGAGACCCTGGCCCCAGTGCCTAGGAAAGAGAAGGAGATTGCTGAAGATACTTTAGAGGAGAAGGATTTTAATTTTCAAAACATACTTGGTCAAAAGCTATCTAAGGCCGAGAAGGAAGAGCTGAGGGATTATGCAATATCGTGCGGCTATCAACCAGGAGCATTGCTCTTCGGTGGCGTTGACGAAGAGAGCTTAGGATGCCTCCAGGACCGGACTGGAGCGAAGGTTGTCAGTACTCTATCGAAGAGTGTTGGCTTTTCGAAGCTTGAGGCCGAGCTCAACAGATACCGGTGGCAACATATCGCCGGTAGCTTGTTTTATTCTAATTTCAATGTAAAATTCTTACCTTAACTTTATTATTGTTTTCGAGATGAAGGTTACTTCTGATGAAGGTTATTTTTTTCAGAGTCTACTACTAAGTAAAACCTTGAGGATGCAGCAAGACCTCGAGGACAAGAAAAACGAGACTATAATTGAGGGCTTAGAGGGCAAAATTAAAGATCACGAAGCTGCTCTGGAGAAAAAGGATTTCGTGATTCAAACACTGGAGGGTTCGCTGGCAGAAGCCCAAACCGAGATTGCTAGATTAAACAGTGAACTCTCCGCGAAATCAAAAAGCTTCGAACAAGAGAGGAAGGATTTTGATGCAAAGCTTGAAGCTGAAGTTGCAAAGAGTTCGAAATTGCAGAAGTCATTGAATGAACTCCAAGATAAATGTCTGAACTTCGGCACCTGTTGCGTGCAACAACTAAAGCAGGTCTTCAACTCTGTTGGGGCCAGTTCTAAAAAGTTTAAACCTTCAGCTAAAAACCTGCCAGGCATCTTTGATCATATTGAAGGCGAAGTTGATGCTCTTGATGAAGTCATAGCTGGGAATGGTGACTTCTGCGCTCTGCTAGCTTCTCGTGGCACAGTTGTTTCTTTTATGAAGGTTGGTTGCACGCACGGGAATATTGTAAACCGGCCGAACTTCAGATTATCACCAGTGGACTTGAATGATATCCCCGGCCTGGCCCGAAGCATTGGGAACAGATTCGTAACTCAACTTTGGGTGAAGGGTGGACGAATTTTGGCTGGTGACGAAGCTCAAAGTCACCTTAAGCTGGTAATAAATTCATACCTTGTGCTTACCTTTTCCTTGAAACTTGAATTTACCTTATAACGCTTTGTTATGTATAGGATGACGAAGCTGAAGAGCAATGATCCGAAGCTTGGCGGATGATCCGAAGCTTAGCGGATGGTGATGAAGCCGAAGACATTGCTGTGAAAAAAAACTATAGAGAAACTCTTGAATTATCCTTGTAAAGAATATTATAATTTAAGAATCAGATACTACTTTGTAAATGTGTTCATACCTTGTAATATATTTTTACCTTTCTGTCTATATATGAACTGCTTTGATGTGGACGAAACTTGTATTTTTTGAGCCAAAGGCGAAAAACACCTTCCCTTCTTTTCGTACACAACAAAGCATAAATCTGCTTCCTTTCCTCTCGCCGAAGCCTTATCATTAGAGCCGAAGCAACTGCCTGTATTTGTATGATATGATGATGATCCTATGTATGTCTAAATGGATGTATATGAATGCAATGAATGATGTGATGTAGTGTGCAAATGAATGTCCAGACACACGCTTACGAAGCCACATCAAAACTCCTCATTCCCTTAGGAATAACTGAAATCTCTTTGCCGTTTATTTTTCTGCTGCACCGCTTATTTTTTGGTGTAAGTTCTGCATCCCCTTAGGAACGTCTTTTGAACTTCTTCGCCTTCTATTTCGGCGGTATCACCGTTGACTTTTCGGTGTAAGTTCCGCATTCCCTTGGGAACGTCTTTTGAACTTCTTCGCCTTATATTTCGCAGTATTTGGCTCTGCATTCCCTTAGGAACGATTTTTGAGCAGAAAACTTACGCTGCGCTCCCTTAGGAACGACTTTTTGTAGCTTCATCGTGCTCTGCATCACCTTAGGGATGACTTTCGAGCTTCTCCCTGTTTTTTTTCTTTTCTGCACTCGATGGTGCGTGCTCAGATTTTACATTTTACATATTTTTGGGGGATTGTGCTCTCGTAGAGCTGGATAAGAAAGGAAAAAATTACAAACTATGGCCCCATTAAAAACATTTCTCCCCCTTTGGAAAGGAAAAGGGTACCATAGGAAAAATGAAAAAGATTACATCAAGTTACACATAGTATCGTCGAAGCTCATCCGCATTCCAAGATCTAGGAATGTCGTTGCCGTCCATATCCTTCAATTTGTAAGAACCGGGTCTTGACGAAGATACCACCAGAAAGGGTCCTTCCCACTTCAGCTGTAGCTTGCCTACTGTGTCTGGATTGGCCACTCTTCGAAGTACCAAATGCCTTGGTTTAATGTCTTTCAACCGAACTTTTCTGTCACGCCATTTTATTGTTTCGGGTTGTTATTTATTGATATTCTCCACAGCCTGAAGTCTAGTCCCTTCTATAGCATCTTTTGCCACAGAAAAATCAGCTTTGTCCTCTGCCGAAGCTACTGTTCTAATTGACCCTGCCTTAGCTTCTTCTGGGGTTATAGCTTCATCACCAAACAATAACTTGAACGGTGTAAAACCTGTTGACCTTGATATAGTTGTATTGTGGCTCCACACCACTTTAATCAACTCATCTGGCCACTTTCCTCTAGGTTGATTGAAGATTAACTTCATTATTTCCGTCATTATAATACCATTTGCTCTTTCGACCAACCCGTTTGACTCTGGGTGTCTGACTGATGCAAAATGAATCTTCGTGCCAATCTGGTCGCAGAAATCTTTGAAAGTTTTGGCATCAAACTGTGTTCCATTGTCCACAGTTATAGCCTTCGGCACGCCGAAGCGAGAAACGATATTTTGCTAGAAGAATTTCTGGACTGTAACCGAAGTTATTGTAGCCAAAGGCTTTGCTTCAATCCACTTAGAAAAATATTCCACCGCCACCACAACATATTTCAAATTACCATGTGCTGGTGGAAATGGGCCTAACAAGTCCAGGCCCCATCTTTGCAATGGCCAAGTTGGTTGTATTAACTGGGTTAATGACGAAGGTTGTTTTTGGTCCCTTGCACATTTTTGATAATTTTCGCACTTTTGGACTAGATCTGCTGCATCCGAAGCTGCCTTCGGCCAGTAGAATCCCTGTGTAAAAACCTTTCCCAGCAAAGGCCTGGACCCAATATGAGATCCACATAATCCTGCATGTATCTCCTTCATTAGTTCTATACCTTCAGTTCTGGATAAACATTTCAGAAGGGGGAGCAAACTCCATGTTTGTATAATTCCCCTTCTACTATGATATACGGTCTTGTTCTTGCTTCCATTCTTTTATTATAAACTTCGTCGTCCGAGAGGCAATTACCCTGGAGGAAAGATATGATTTCAGTCCTCCAATCTTCACTATGTTCTGGTGAAATGGCAAGCACTGCTCTCTCCATGAGTTCAACCGAAGATGCCTTTATTGTCTCAAAAAACACTTTCGAAGGTAGAGGGAGCCCCTGAGCCGCTGATTTGGCTAACAGATCTGCATGCTCATTTTCGCCTCTTGGAATGTCCTTGACAAAGAAACCTTCGAAAGAAGCCTCCAACCTTCGGACTGTATCCAGATATTTCTCAAACTTCGGATCTCTTGCTTTACTACTTTTATCTACATGACCAGAAATGACTTGAGAATCAGTTTTCAGAATAGCCCTTCTTATTCCCATTGCCCTTAACTTCCGAAGCCCTAATAGGAGTGCTTCGTATTCGACAATATTATTTGTACAACTAAAGTCTTGCTTGGCTGCATAACATGTTCTGACTTTCAAAGGTGCTACTAGAACAGCAACTGCTCCTGCGCCGAAGGTCCCCCAAGAACCATCGCAGAACACTGTCCAAGCTTCGGCATCTTTATTTATCTCTTCTTCCTGAGCCCATGGCGTCCAGACAGCGATGAAGTCTGCTAACACCTGGGACTGAATTGAAGATCTATGCACATAATCAATGGTGAATTCATTAAGCTCTGCAGCCCATTTTCCAATCCTTCCAGTAGTCTCTCTGTTCCTCATGATATCCTTTAGAGGTTGTGACGAAGGAACAATTATGTGGTATGCTTGAAAATAATGCCGAAGCTTTCTAGAGGCCATTAACACAGCATATAATACCTTCTCCAATTCTGTGTAATTTTTCTTTGATGGACTTAGAACTTCAGAGACGAAGTATATTGGAGCTTGCTTTTTAGCCTGACCATCTAGCTTCTCCTGTACCAGTGCCGCACTCACTGCAGAATGCGAAGCTGCCACATATAACAGCAATGGAGCCCCTTGCGTGGGTGGAGTTAATGTTGTTAAATCAATCAAATATTGTTTCAACTCTTCAAAAGCTTTTTGTTATGTCGGGCCCCATTGAAAGACTTCGGCTGACTTCAGTATTTCAAAAAACGGCAGATTTCTTTCTGCTGATCTAGATATGAATCTGTTTAATGATGCTAATCTTCCTGCCAGCCGTTGAGCCCCTTTCTTCGTGCTTGGTGGCTCCATCCGAAGGATAGCTTCGATCTTGCTTGGGTTAGCTTCAATTCCTTTCGTTGATACCAGACAACCAAAGAACTTGCCTTTCTTTACTCCAAAAACACATTTCTCTGGATTTAACTTCAGGCCAGCTTGCCTGAAATTGGCAAATGTTTCTTGCAAATCAGCAATATGATTTTCTTGCTTCGTGCTTTTCGCTATAATATCATCAACATAAGTCAGCACATTTCTGCCTATCTGGGAATGAAGGACCTTGGCTGTCATTCTTGTCGGCGTTTCGGGACCGGGGGTCCCCGAACCGACGAGTGAGTGTGCCGCGTGCCCCAGCCCAGATGGGTCGAGCGCGTGGGCGAGCGCGAAGGGGGGAAGAGCGAGGTGGCCGGAGCCGGGTCGTGAGGGAGGCGGAGATCCCGCGGCCTTCGTGTTCATCCCGCGCCCAGGTCGGGTGCGCTTGCAGTAGGGGGTTACAAGCGTCCGCGCGGGTGAGGGGAGCGAGCGGCCCCAAGAGAGCGCCTGCCCCTGCCCTCGTTCCCGCGAGGCCAACCTTTTCTAAGAAGGCCCTGGTCCTTCCTTTTATAGGCGCAAGGAGAGGATCCAGGTGTACAATGGGGGTGTAGCAGAGTACTACGTGTCTAGCGGGGGAGAGCTAGCGCCCTAGGTACACGCCAAGGTGGCGGCCGGAGAGATCTTGGCACCCAGCCGGTGTGGTGTCGTGGCTGTTGGTGGAGCAACGGAGCCTGGCGGAGGGACAGCTATCGGAGCTGTTGGGTCCTTGCTGACGTCCCCCTGCTTCCGTAAGGGAGCTGAGAGCCGCCGTCGTCATAGGGCTAGCGGGGCACCATCATTGCCTATCTGGCGGAGCTAGTCAGATGGGACGCCGGTCTTGTTCTCTGCAGCCCGAGTCGGCTCGGGGTAGTGTTTTGATGGCGCTTCCTGTTGACGTGGCGGACTTGTGCCCTAGGTCGGGCGACGTGGAGGCTCCTCCGAAGCCGAAGTCGAGTCTGTCCTGCATGGCCGAGGCCGAGCCCGAGCCCCTGGGTCGGGCGAGGCGGAGGTCGTTCGGCAGAGGCCGGGGCGGAGTCTGAGCCCTGGGTCGGGTGGAGCGGAGTTCGCCGTCTTCCGGGGCCTTAGCCCGAGTCCGAGCCCTGGGTCGGGCGGAGCGGAGTTCGTCGTCTTCTGGGGCCTTAGCCCGAGTCCGAGCCCTGGGTCGGGCGGAGCGGAGTTCGCCGTCTTCCGGGGCCTTAGCCCGAGTCCGAGCCCTGGGTCGGGCGGAGCGGAGTTCGCCGTCTTCCGTGGCCTTAGCCCGAGTCCGAGCCCTGGGTCGGGCAGAGTGGAGTTCGCCATCTTCCGTGGCCTTAGCCCGAGTCCGAGCCCTGGGTTGGGCGGAGCGGAGTTCGCCGTCTTCCAGGGCCTTAGCCCGAGTCCGATCCCTGGGTCGGGCGGAGCTTCCTATGACACCCTCGGCAAGGCCTGGCTGCCCGTCAGTCTCACTCTTTGCGTTAAATGCCCCCGTGACTTGGTCGGTCGGCGCGGCGATTTAGTCAGGGTTGCTTCTTATCGAAGACAAGGCCTCGGGCGAGCTGGAGATGCGTCTGCCGTGAAAAGGGGGCCTCGGGCGAGACGGAAATACCTCAGGGTCGGCTGCCCTTGCCTGAGGCTAGGCTCGGGCGAGGCGTGATCGAGTCGCTCATATGGACTGATCCCTGACTTAATCGCACCCATCAGGCCTCTGCAGCTTTATGCTGATGGGGGTTACCAGCTGAGAATTAGGCGTCTTGAGGGTACCCCTAATTATGGTCCCCGACAGTAGCCCCCGAGCCTCGAAGGGAGTGTTAGCACTCGCTTGGAGGCTTTCGTCGCACTTTTTTGCAAGGGGACCAGCCTTTCCCGGTTGCACTTTGTTCCGGTGGGTGCGCGCGAGCGCACCCGCCGGGTGTAGCCCCCGAGGCCTCGGAGGAGTGGTTTCACTCCTTCGAGGTCTTAATGCCTGGCGTAATGCTTCGGCTGGTCTGGCGGTTCCCTCATGTGAACAGGCCGTAGCCCGGGTGCACTGTCGGGGCCCAAGTTCTCGGGCTGGTATGTTGACGCTGTCAACGGTTTGGCCGGAGCCGGGTTTGCGAGAGCAGCCCCCGAGCCTTCGCACAGGGCGAGAGGGCGATCAGGGACAGACTCGGCTTTTTTACATACGCCCCTACGTCGCCTTTCCGCAAGGAGGAGGGGGGAGAGCGCCATGTTACCCTCGATGGGCACCGAACATGGTGTCTCCGGTGAGCTGCAATCGGGTAATCCGAGTGGACGTCCGTGCCTCGTTCGTTGGGGGTCGGCTAGGGGCCCGGAGGCACGCCCAAAAGTACCTGCGGGTGATCTGCCGGACCCGGTCCCCTGGCGACGGGGTCCGAGGGCTCGATGCCTCCCTCCGATGGGATTCCGTTACAGGATCGTTCCCGCTGGTCTCGGAAATGTCCTAGGGTACCTCAGGAGCGCAGCCCGAGCCTTGGTTATGTATCGAACGTACCCCTGGTCATCCCTCACTCGGTGTCTGAGGCGACTGTGAACCCTTCGGGGGGCCAGCCTTCGAACCCCTGATCAGTAATGGGCGCGGAGCCCAAGTAGCCTGAGGCGGCCGTGGAACCTTTCGGGAGGCCGACCTTCGAACCTCTGACCAGTAGTGGGCGTCGGGCCCACGCGATCTGAGGCGGCTGTTGAACCCTTCGGGGGGCCAGCCTTCGAACCCCTGATCAGTAAGGAGGCTCGGAGCCTAGTTCCTTCACGGGGAAGGATCCCTTTGGGGGTGTTCCCTTTCCCGGTCCCTGTTGCAAGAGATAGAGAAAGAGAAAAAAGGGAAAAAAGGATACGAATTTGAACGACGTGGCGTACCTTTTTTGGTGTGGTCGTTTTGGCGAAGGCGAAACGTCGCCAGCTGCTCCTGCCAGAAGCGCCGCCTGTCCAGCCGCGGAGTTAATGCGCCGGGGCGAGTAGTTGGCGGGGCTGCCGTTGCGCGTGCGCGAGCCGTTCGAGGAATGGATCACGGGTGCGTCGTCTTCACGCCGTGAGAGGGGGTTCTCTTGCTGCCTCCGGATGGGACGTGAGCCTGGCTGACGGCGTGACCGCTGCTCCCGTGTGCTTGCCACCGCCATTACTGCTGGCCCGCTTTTGACCGCGTTTGACCGCTGCGTCAGGCTGGCGCTGCTGGGTCGCGCGCCAGGTCGCCTCGGGTCGCGGTATTGGTTCCGCAATCGAGGAGGTGCGGTGGTGGCGCAAGTGGTACAGTTGCTTGCATGCAGCATCTGGCGCGCCGGTCGCGCGACGCGTGGGCTTGGGCCTCCGTGCTGGCAGGTCAGGAGTCGGAGAGGCGCGTCCACTTGGCGCGGTTGCATGCCGCCTGCATAGCTGCCCGCCCCTTTCGCCCGTTGGTCTGGGCAAAAGTGGAGGGTCACTTGTAACCGCTGGGTGGTTGCGTGCGCCGTGCGCGGCGGTTTGGCTTCTTCTGCTCGGAGCCGGTCTGCATGACATGCGGGTCCCAGCCCCCGCGCCGCAGGGGAGGGCTTTGGAGGCGTGTTGGAGAAGATTCAGCCCGTGACGGTTGGGGGGCGCAAGCAGGGAGAGTCGCCTTTAAAAGGAGGGCGACCCCTTTCGTAAGGCGACCATGTCTTCTTCCTCCCTTATGCGTCGTGTCTTCCCACCTTTCAAGCCCCCGGATGGGGGGAAACCACCGTCTTTTCGCCCCATCGTTGGAGGAACGCAACTCCATGGGAGTTGGTACCTTTCAGCCATCGTTCGGCTTCAAGGATTTTCATCAGGCAGCCCGGTGGCTCCCCTCCGCTGGGGGTCACCCGAGACGGTGACCACCAGCTCCTGGGTGGGGAGGAGCAAACCGGGCTGCGATCTTGGTCCCACCCTCAGCTTCAAGGATGTTCATCATCCTCGCTGGGGTGGGTGCCGGGCTGAGCCGGCGCTCTACCTCCCGCACGGGTTCGTGCGTCGTCCTCTCCCGTAAGATTCGAGGGAGAGGGCGCTCACTGGCCCTGCGGGCGGCCCGGACTTCGACAACGCGGGGTGGATCGACGGCGGACGTCGTCACCTCCAGCGTGTCGGGTCGGCTGGCTTGGCTCCCAGCGGCCCCTTCTGTTGGGGGGCGGCTGCCGCGCCGTGCACACGGGAGGACTACCCTAGACGCTGCGCGCTGTTAGGGCGGCATTCGTGTTCTGGGGTGGTCCTGCCTTTGCACCGGGGCGGTGCCTTTACGCGGAGGCCGGTGCCCCACTCATCTGGGAGGACTTGAGTGGGGATCTGCCGGTAGGCTGATGGCTCCTGCCGTCGGTGCCGAGGCGGAGGCGACTCGAGAAGTCCCCGTCACCGACGGGATTACCGCCACCATCCGCGCTTCGGGCCTCCGGCTCTTTGTACTTGTCCTCGCCCCTCGAGCGTCGGCGTGGGCGAGGGCAAGGCTGCAGCGGCGCCTACCCGGAGGCCTGCGCTGCTGCAGTTCGGTCGTCCGGAGTGGGGGCCGTCGTCGTCGTGGCCAGAGCGGGCGGCGGCGAGCCGCCCGTCAGTCTTCTGCAGCCCCGCAGGCCCGCCCCCATCGAGTGGGGTTGTTCGTACCTGCGGGGGGGGGGAACCGGAGTTCCGTTTGTAATGGCACTTCGAGTGCCGGGTTTTTTGTTCATTTCGGCTTTCGGGGCCTGAACATGTTTGTAACTTCGGCACAGAGCCGTGTTTTTTCCTCATTTTTCGAGCACTAAGACTCGCCTGTTGTTTGTCTGAACCACTTCACCAAGCATGAGTCGCCCTGGTTGGCCGGAGCCTAGCCGGGTTGTCCGTCGGCAGGATCGACGCCGGAGTTGATCAGCCGAGGCTTCGGACCGGGCCGGCGCCCTTGGAAGATGGTTGGCCGAGGCCCCGGAGGTGGCCGGCCGAGCCGTCTGCTCGGGCCGGATTCCCGGAGAAGTCCCTGACAGCGATTGCTCGGGCGTGGTGATGACGTCGTCCTTCGGAGCGGAGACCCTCGGACCGCGTCGCCGTCCGAGGCTAGGTCGGGCCTCGCCGAAGGTGCCGTTGATGCCGAGGGTGTTGCTGCCCCCTTTCCGGTGTCAAGACCCGAGCCTGCAGGATCAGATTGTCTTGTAGCGTGTGCCTTGTGCGGCCGTCAAGGCCAGAACACACACCCTCGCTGCGTTGTAAAGCTGCGTCTCTCTTCCTCCTGTTTCGAGTATCTGGACTTTTTGTCGGTAACAGGGATGTTGGTGCGAGCGGGAGTTGCTTCTCGCGGAAGGTGATGAGTGAGGTATCCGTGTCCCGGAGGCGTGGGAGTCCCTCGGCTCGGTCGACCTTGCCGCTTACGCGCACTTTCACCCGTCCATGAGGCCCCGTCACCGACTTGGTCGAGAAGGCTCGAAGGATCGCTTCGACAGAAGGGCTTCCGAACGTAAAGACTTGTTCGATCCGTGGAGCCGCTTTATCCGAACGCGAGTTACTTATCGCAGAAGGTGATGAGTGAGGTATCCGTATCCCGGAGGCGTAGGAGTCCCTCGGCTCGGTCAGCCTTGGCTGCTTACGTGTACTCCGTCGTTTCCAGGACCCACTTTTCGAAGTAGTCAAAAAGCACGAAAGACATTCTGGTACAAGAGATTTTTTTTCGAGGAAAATTTTGACGCAGAGGGGGTTTCCCCCCTTTTAGCCCCCGAGGGAGGGTCGGGCTTTGCCGAGGCTAGGCCGACCCTTCCTGGTTGACTAAACTTTGCGTGGGCGCGAGGTATATGAACAACTTGGAAGCATCTTAAGGGTAGAAGCGACGTAGCTGTTGAATGTTCCAAGCGTTGTCGTAGACTTCGCCTTGACTGTTGGCCAGCTTGTACGTTTCGGGCTTCAGAACTTTGGCGATGACGAATGGCCCCTCCCAGGGGGGCGTGAGCTTGTGCCTCCCTCGGGCGTCTTGCCGCAGCCGAAGCACCAGGTCGCCCACCTGGAGGTCTCGGGGTCGGACCCCTCGGGCGTGGTAGCGTCGCAGGGACTGCTGATACCGCGCCGAGTGTAGTAAGGCCCTGTCCCGAGCCTCTTCCAGCTGGTCCAGCGAGTCTTCTCGGCTAGCTTGGTTGCTTTGATCGTCATAGGCCCTCGTCCTCGGGGAGCCGTATTCCAGGTCAGTGGGCAAGACGGCCTCGGCCCCGTAGACCAGGAAGAACGGCGTGAAACCCGTGGCTCGGCTCGGCGTCGTCCTCAGGCTCCAAACCACCGAGGGGAGTTCCTTCATCCATCGCTTGCCGAACTTGTTGAGGTCATTGTAAATACGAGGCTTGAGCCCTTGTAGAATCATACCGTTGGCACGCTCTACCTGCCCATTCGTCATGGGATGAGCTACGGCAGCCCAGTCCACCCGGATGTTGTGATCCTCGCAAAAATCCAAGAATTTTTTGCCGGTGAACTGGGTGCCGTTGTCGGTGACGATGGAGTTTGGGACCCCGAAGCGATGGATGATGTTGGTGAAGAACGCCACCGCCTGCTCGGACCTGATGCTGTTCAGGGGTCGGACCTCGATCCACTTGGAGAATTTGTCGACGGCGACCAGCAGGTGCATGTAGCCCCCGGGTGCCTTTTGCAGAGGGCCGACAAGGTCCAGACCCCACACAGCGAAGGGCCGACTTGATGGCCTTCCGAGGGGCGAACGAGATCGTCTCGCCCATGATTTCCACCGCCCACTTTGCGATCCGTCCCGAGGCCTCTCGGCACAGGATGATCTCCGCCAGGGGGAAGGATGACACCACAGTTACCGGATGAGACTCGAAGTAATGTCTCAACTTTCGCCTCGTCAGGATCACTGCATACAGCAGCTTCTGGACTTGTGGGTAGCGGATCTTGGTTTCGGATAGCACCTCGCTGACGAAGTAGACTGGCCTCTGAACGGGCAATGCATGCCCCTCTTCTTGCGTTTCGACCACGATCGCGGCGCTAACCACCTGAGTGGTAGCGGCGACGTAGACCAAGAGGGCTTCTCCATCAGCTGGGGGTACCAAGACGGGCGCCTGGGTGAGGAGCGCCTTCAGGTTCCCGAGAGCTTCCTCGGCCTCGGGAGTCCAAGTGAAGCACTCGGCCTTCCTTAAGAGACGGTACAGGGGCAGGCCTCTTTCGCCGAGGCGTGAGATGAAACGGCTCAAGGCCGCGAGACATCCCATGACCCTCTGTACGCCTTTTAAGTCCTTGATGGGCCCCATGCTGGTGATGGCTGCGATCTTCTCCGGGTTGGCTTTGATGCCACGCTCGGAGACGATGAATCCCAGGAGCATGCCTCGGGGCACCCCGAAGACGCACTTCTCGGGATTGAGCTTGACGCCCTTCGCCTTGAGACACCGGAATGTCACTTCAAGGTCGGAGAGAAGGTCGGAGGCTTTCCTTGTCTTGACTACGATGTCATCGACGTAGGCCTCGACCGTGCGACCGATGTGTTCGCCGAACACATGGTTCATGCACCGCTGGTACGTTGCACCCACGTTCCTCAAACCGAACGGCATGGTGACATAACAGTACATGCCGAAGGGCGTGATGAAAGAAGTCGCGAGCTGGTCGGACTCTTTCATCTTGATTTGATGATACCCTGAGTAGGCATCGAGGAAAGACAGGGTTTCGCACCCAGCAGTGGAGTCCACGATTTGATCGATGCGAGGTAGAGGGTAGGGGACCTTCGGACATGCTTTGTTGAGACCAGTGTAGTCTACACACATCCGCCATTTCCCCCCTTTCTTCCTCACAAGTATAGGGTTGGCAAGCCATTCGGGATGGAATACCTCTTTGATGAACCCTGCTGCCATCAGCTTGTGGATCTCCTCGCCTATCACCCTGCGCCTTTCCTCGTCGAATCGGCGCAGAGGCTGTCTGACCGGTCGGGCCCCGGCCCGAATATCCAGCGAGTGCTCGGCGACATCCCTCGGTATGCCAGGCAGGTCCGAGGGACTCCACGCAAAGACGTCGGCGTTTGCGCGGAGAAAGTCGACGAGCACTGCTTCCTATTTGGGGTCGAGCCCGGAACCGATCCGGATCTGCTTGGAGGTGTCGCCACTGGGGTCGAGAGGGACGGCCTTAACCGTCTCCGCTGGCTCGAAGTTGCCGGCGTGTCGCTTCACGTCCGGCACCTTTCGGGAGAGGCTTTCCAGGTCGGCGATGAGGGCCTCGGACTCGGCGAGGGCCTCGGCGTACTCCACGCACTCCACATCGCATTCGAACGCGTGTTTGTACGTGGGGCCGACGGTGATGACCCCGTTGGGGCCCGGCATCTTGAGCTTCAGGTAGGTGTAGTTGGGGATGGCCATGAACTTCGCGTAGCATGGCCTTCCCAATACTGCGTGGTAGGTTCCTCGGAACCCGACCACCTCGAACATCAAAGTCTCCCTTCGGAAGTTGGAGGGTGTTCCGAAGCAGACAGGAAGGTCGAGCTGTCCGAGGGGCTGGACGCGCTTCCCAGGAATGATCCCGTGGAAGGGCGCAGCGCCTGCTCGGACGGATGACAGATCGACGCGCAGGAGCCTGAGGGTCTCGGCGTAGATGATATTGAGGCAGCTGCCCCCATCCATCAGGACCTTGGTGAGCCTGACGTCGCCGATGACGGGATCGACGACGAGCGGGTACTTCCCCGGGCTCGGCACGTGGTCGGGGTGGTCATCTTGGTCGAAGGTGATGGGCTTGTCGGACCAGTCTAGGTAGACTGGCGCCGCCACCTTCACCGAGCAGACCTCCCGACGCTCTTGCTTACGATGTCGAGCCGAGGCATTCGCCGCATGCCCTCCGTAGATCATGAAGCAGTCGCGGACCTCGGGGAACCCTCCTGCTTGGTGATCTTCCTTTTTGTCGTCGTTGCGGGCCCTGCCACCCTCTGCGGGTGGCCCGGCCCGGTGGAAGTGGCGCCGAAGCATGACGCACTCCTCGAGAGTGTGCTTGACGGGCCCCTGATGGTAAGGGCACGTCTCCTTGAGCATCTTGTCGAAGAGGTTGGCACCTCCGGGGGGCTTCCGAGGGTTCTTGTATTCGGCGGCGGCGACAAGGTCCGTGCTGGCGGCGTCGCGTTTCGCTTGCGACTTCCTCCTGCCTTTCTTCTTGGCGCCGAGCGGAGTAGACGCCTCGGGAGCATCTTCCGACGGGCGGCCCTGGGGCTGCTTGTCCTTTCGGAAGATGGCCTCGACCGCCTCCTGACCAGAGGCGAACTTGGTGGCGATGTCCATCAGCTCGCTCGCCCTGGTGGGGGTCTTGCGACCCAACTTGCTCACCAGGTCACGGCAAGTGGTGCCGGCAAGGAACGCGCCGATGACATCGGAGTCGGTGATGTTGGGCAGCTCGGTGCGGTTCTTCGAGAACCGCCGGATGTAGTCCCGAAGAGACTCTCCCGGCTGTTGCCGGCAGCTCCGGAGGTCCCAGGAATTCCCGGGGCGCACGTACGTGCCCTAGAAGTTGCCGGCGAAAGCTTGGACCAAATCCTCCCAGTTGGAAATCTGCCCCGGAGGCAGGTGCTCCAACCAAGCGCGAGTAGTGTCGGAGAGGAACAGGGGGAGGTTGCGGATGATGAGGTTGTCGTCGTCCGTTCCACCCAGTTGACAGGCCAGGCGGTAGTCCGCGAGCCACAATTCCGGTCTCGTTTCCCCCGAGTACTTTGTGATAGTAGTCGGGGGTCGGAATCGGGTCGGAAACGGCGCCCGCCGAATGGCCCGGCTGAAGACCTGAGGACCGGGTGGTTCGGGCGAGGGACTCCGATCCTCCCCGTTGTCGTAGCGTCCCCCACGCCTGGGGTGATAGCCTCGCCGCACCCTTTCGTCGAGGCGGGCCCGACGGTCGCGATGAGGGTGCTCGTCGCCGAGGTGGCCCGGGGCCACAGGCGCGGTGTTGCGCGTGCGCCCGGTGTAGACCGAGGCTTCCCGCATGAGTCGGAAGGTCGCGGCACGAGGTTCCGAGGGGTACCCCTGCCTTCGGGAGGCAGAGCTCTCGGCCCGCCGGGCCGCAGCGCCTTCCAAGAGATGCTTGAGCTCTCCCTGGATTCGCCGACCCTCGGTGGTTGATGACTCCGGCATCGCGCGGAGGAGCATCGCTGCGGCTGCCAGGTCCTGACCGGTTCCGTCGGATGCGGGTGGCGGCCGGTCCCTGGCATCGTTGGCGATGCGGTGCTGGAGACCCTGGGGCAGGTGACGTATTTCTCCGGCCAGGTGTAATACTCAAAATTGTATAAAAGGATTATATGGTGATATCCTCAATTTTATGTGTCTCATTTGCATCATAAAAAGAGCATACTCAAAATTTAGGGATTAATCAAAACAAATGATTCTAAAATAAAATAAAGTGCATCTTGTTGGAGTTTTATATGTTTGTGCATTAAATAAAAATAAGAATAATAATAATAATAAGATAATGATTCTAAGGTTGGATTAAACCTTAGATTGAAAATTGGGATTAAAAAAAATAATAAATAAAATAAGACAAATGATATAAAAATATAAGTAATATGATTAAATCTACAAGATTAAGTACTTTAAGGTCACACTATAGTTTGAGAATGAAATTTTCACAATGTTTAAAGTTAAATTCGAAATCAAATTGATCTTGAAAATAGATAAAAGAAAATGGAGGTAAAAAGAAAAAGAAAAGCAAATCTAACCTAGTTGGGCCGCCCGCCTCATTTCGGCCCAATGTCTCCTCACCGCTGCACAGCCCATTCGGAGGATGGCGCCGACACGCGGGCCCCTCCCGTCAGCCGCGCTGCACCTTTCTCCACGGCTGTTTGGTGGCCCCCAGCGCCCAGGTCCGTCTTCCTCGCAACAACCCGCACGTTGCGCGCATCGGAGCCGAGTCCGTCGCGCGCACAACGACTGCCGTAATCCGCACGAACTCCCTGACCTCGGTGCATAAGAACGGATCCGCACCCGCCCCTCTTCCATCCGCTCACCCTGCTCCAAGCCATGGGGCACTGTAAATGGCGCGCCGCCGCGACTGGATCACTGCCGTCCACCTTCCTGCCGCGCCGGGGAACTCGGTTGCGACAGCAGAAACCTTGGCGGGTGTGGGCCGGCGCATCGGCCGTTGGATGCCGGAATTGCTCACCGGATGTGGTCGTGGCTTCGTCGGGCGGAATCGTGGCCGTGGGAACTCTTGACGTCTAGCGGGGCTGGGATCTGCTCGGTTTACAAGTTCACCGAAGGTGAGTTCTCCTACCTACTGTTAGTCGTCATGTAGGCTTCGTGTAGCGACGACCGGAATGTAGACTCGGGCTCGGTGGGCGAGCTTTGCCAAGCTCGCTGCCGCGATTATGGCGCGCGACTGCCTGGGTGTGCTGGGGGAGAGAAAGGAAGGAAGAAGACGCCGTGACCGTAGATGAGCGCCGACGGCTGTGATTAGCTAGCAGATCTGGCCGTTGATTATGTGTTGGGCGGTGGAGATTAGGGCAGGGATAACGCTCAGACCAAATGAATCCAGGGTCGTCCGTTCTGCGATTGACGGACCTGATTTGATCGCGTGGAGATTTGCGTGTATAGAATCCGATCCGTGGGTTTAGGATCCGATGGACGGCGTTGAGTGGAATCTGCATAAAATCTGAGTCGTAGATCTTGAATCTGACGATTTCGGAAGCGTACCGGTTCACCAAAGAGTCATCTAATCGTGGCCATCGGAATGTGATCCAAGGGCCAGAATCCATCCATACCTCTTCGGCAGTGCATTTTCTAGAAGAGACCCTGGGTTTTCACGGAATAAACCCGCCGTCCACATGTGGGGCGCCCTGTGTCTTAAGAACTTTCACTTAGAGACCCCTGACCTTTCTTATAAATGAGGCCCAGTCCAGAGCAGTGTAAAACCAGAGAAAATAATTTATAAATAGATTTTTAATATGAAAATAATTGCTAGAACTTAGATAATTCATAGAAAATTCATTTTAGCTCCAAATTGAACCATTCCAGTTTCTAAAATTTTGTAATAATATTCTTCATCATTTTGTGCCTCTGTTTTGGCATGAAAGGCTCATTTAAATTTATCTAATACTTAATCTTGTATTAAATACATAAAAGCTACAGAAATTTATAACTTGAAATTTATAACTCCAAATTTAGTGATTCTTGTTTCTACGATCTCGTAGCAACGCGTAGATTATTATTATTCATTTTGTTTATATGTTTGGTGTAATGTTAATTTTTGCCTATACCATGTTTGTCTAAATTGCTACGACTAGCAGTGAGGTCACGAGTCACATGAAGATCATCCTGGTTCCTGGAATCTCAAGGCCCAGGCAAGTTGTGCCCTTGATCACTTCTTTTTACCCAGCCATGTTCTGATTAATCATAATGATCTGCATAGGTTAATTTTGATGGAACCCAATAGGTTACCTAGTTTGTCTATCTTTATACCTTGTTTACCACTGAACTTTCTGGGTAGTACTTGCTAGTGCTATATGTGGTTTTGGGTATGAAGATTACACTATTCATGATTATACTTTTGTTATCAGTTGTTATTTATGGTTCATGTTAAGATCATTATGTTAATTGGAACATGGAGAACCACCCGGGAAAACAGTGCTACCACAAGGGAGGAATGGGACCCCTTGGCTGATTAATTAGGAAAGCTAGTGGAAGACTACCTTACCCGAAAGGGGCAAGGGCAGTAGGGGAGAGGTCAGTGTAGGGAGGCCCTCGGGAGGATTTTGCTGCGATGGCGGTCCTGCAAGGGATTCCTGCACTGGATCTTCCTATAAACTGTAGCGGGTTTTCGGAAGCTAGTGGAACTTTGTAAAGGCCTCGTAGTGGATCCCTAGCCATTCACCTCGGAAGTGTCTAAGGGCCTTGCAAACCCTGGCGACATGGGATACACGACTTGTGGGTAAAGATGCGCAACCTCTGCAGAGTGTAAAACTGGTATACTAGCCGTGCTCACGGTCATGAGCAGGGTAAAGATGCGCAACCTCTGCAGAGTGTAAAACTGGTATACTAGCCGTGCTCACGGTCATGAGCAGCTCGGACACTCACATGATTAAATTATGGAACTTAAACTCAATTTGTCATATGCATTGCATCGCAGGTGAAGTTGTTACTTTTGTTCTACTATTTAACTGGGTTGGTATTTACTTATACTTAGTAACTGCTAATAAAATTTTGACCAACTTTAAAAGCAATGCTCAGCTCTAACCATCTTCTTTGGTAAGCCTTACACTTCACGTGAGCTCCCACCTTTGGCGAGTTCATGCACATTATTCCCCACAACTTGTTGAGCGATGAACGTATGTGAGCTCACTCTTGCTGTCTCACATACACCACAGGTCAAGACCAGGTACTGCAGGATGATGCTCATGGAGGATGCTGCGATGAGTTCGTGAGAGGTCTAGGTCGTCGTCTCCCAGTCAACTTTGGGTTGCTGGACCGTTGTCTCCTTATAATGTAACTATTTATTTGTATAGAACTCCTGTTATATATAAAGTTGTGACATTCGATCCTGTGCCACTATACATCATATGTATGAGACTTGGTCCCAGCATACCTGGTGTTTATGTTAACCCCGGGTTTTGGACCCCTAAAATCCGGGTGTTACAGAAGTGGTATCAGAGGAATGTTGACTGTAGGACGAAACCTAGATAGAACTGGACAATCATTATTTACTTACCTCTCCTACTCTGATTCTTTTCTAAACTCTTCTTAATCATTTCTCATCTAATTCCGCTTCACTCTGATTATTCTTACCTTTTCATTCTAAGAACATATATGGATTTTGCACTTTGAAATCCTGTGCCTAAAGTGACTTTAGGAATAGGAGACCTATTCTTAGGAACAAAAACAAAATTTTTTTTATATAGATATCTTTGAACTTGAATGTTTGTTCTTATGATACTTGGTTGATTTGGATCTTTGTTTGAGTGTGATGAATTGTGGAGTAATGTCCACAACTGCATCTGCATATACACATAGGTATAAAAACATATTTATAAAATAACTAGACAACCTAGATTATCCCCACTGGAATACATCTAGCTTAAGAGATTTACTTATCCCAAAAGATCTCATTCTAGCCAATTCATCTTATCTTAAAAGATTCTCCCTTATCTTAATAGATCCATCTCATCTCAAAAGATCCTAACTTATCCTAATTAAAATATATTTAACCTAATAGATCCATCTTATCCTAATAGGCATACTTATCCACCCTAGTTTATCAACCATGATCTAATGCAAATTAATTAGATCTTATCTAGTTAAACTAGTCATACCAATCTAATTTAGATCTCATCTAACCTAATATGATCTAATCTAAAGTGACTTATCAAACATGTTAGATAATACTAGTGAAATAGATTAGACCTTACCCCTATAGGAAAAAAAATGTGTTAACCTAAATTGGTGCCATAGACTAACTGGACCATATGCAACTACCTTACCCGTCAGATGGTTGCACAACGCCTCTGTTTTAACCTAATAGAGATTCTGACTTTCTTACACCATATATTCCATCAAAAGATATCCTAACAATATATATCCTACCCTAGTAGAGCTATCTAACCTAAACTAGTCTAATCTAGTCATATCTAATCTAATCTATATCCTATCAAATATAATATGATCTAATCTAGTGTGAGTCACTTAATACTGATACAAAGGATAAGGCCATACTCCAAAATTCACTTAAGCCTAAATTGGTGACCTAGATCAACTCGGCCATACCCAGCAACTTGACCTACATAACAGATCTATCTTAGCCTCTTGTCCCAATCCCGGATGGAGACACCAAAGAGCAAGAAGGAGGAGATCAACTTCGACATGGAAGAATAGGAGTCAAATCAGATCTCGAGATGATTCAAGATTTACCACCTTGGATGGAGTCTTCCCTTACCAAGTTCTTCTTACCATCAGCTAACCTCACTCTGACCATCTCTCTTCTTACGTGTGTGTCTAAACATAGAAGATACCCATGCATTTTTAAGTACTTGCTAAATAGTATCTTAAAAAGAGAAAGAGAGAGACTCTTAATTTTTGAATCAATTAAGAAACTACAATCTCAATTATAAACCAACCTCGGTATAACCCTTCTGCTTATTAATCTCGAGGACGAGATTATTTTTAAGGGGGGTAGGATTTGTAATACTCAAAATTGTATAAAAGGATTATATGGTGATATCCTCAATTTTATGTGTCTCATTTGCATCATAAAAAGAGCATACTCAAAATTTAGGGATTAATCAAAACAAATGATTCTAAAATAAAATAAAGTGCATCTTGTTGGAGTTTTATATGTTTGTGCATTAAATAAAAATAAGAATAATAATAATAATAAGATAATGATTCTAAGGTTGGATTAAACCTTAGATTGAAAATTGGGATTTAAAAAAAAATAATAAATAAAATAAGACAAATGATATAAAAATATAAGTAATATGATTAAATCTACAAGATTAAGTACTTTAAGGTCACACTATAGTTTGAGAATGAAATTTTCACAATGTTTAAAGTTAAATTCGAATTCAAATTGATCTTGAAAATAGATAAAAGAAAATGGAGGTAAAAAGAAAAAGAAAAGCAAATCTAACCTAGTTGGGCCGCCCGCCTCATTTCGGCCCAATGTCTCCTCACCGCTGCACAGCCCATTCGGAGGATGGCGCCGACACGCGGGCCCCTCCCGTCAGCCGCGCTGCACCTTTCTCCACGGCTGTTTGGTGGCCCCTAGCGCCCAGGTCCGTCTTCCTCGCAACAACCCGCACGTTGCGCGCATCGGAGCCGAGTCCGTCGCGCGCACAACGACTGCCGTAATCCGCACGAACTCCCTGACCTCGGTGCATAAGAACGGATCCGCACCCGCCCCTCTTCCATCCGCTCACCCTGCTCCAAGCCATGGGGCACTGTAAATGGCGCGCCGCCGCGACTGGATCACTGCCGTCCACCTTCCTGCCGCGCCGGGGAACTCGGTTGCGACAGCAGAAACCTTGGCGGGTGTGGGCCGGCGCATCGGCCGTTGGATGCCGGAATTGCTCACCGGATGTGGTCGTGGCTTCGTCGGGCGGAATCGTGGCCGTGGGAACTCTTGACGTCTAGCGGGGCTGGGATCTGCTCGGTTTACAAGTTCACCGAAGGTGAGTTCTCCTACCTACTGTTAGTCGTCATGTAGGCTTCGTGTAGCGACGACCGGAATGTAGACTCGGGCTCGGTGGGCGAGCTTTGCCAAGCTCGCTGCCGCGATTATGGCGCGCGACTGCCTGGGTGTGCTGGGGGAGAGAAAGGAAGGAAGAAGACGCCGTGACCGTAGATGAGCGCCGACGGCTGTGATTAGCTAGCAGATCTGGCCGTTGATTATGTGTTGGGCGGTGGAGATTAGGGCAGGGATAACGCTCAGACCAAATGAATCCAGGGTCGTCCGTTCTGCGATTGACGGACCTGATTTGATCGCGTGGAGATTTGCGTGTATAGAATCCGATCCGTGGGTTTAGGATCCGATGGACGGCGTTGAGTGGAATCTGCATAAAATCTGAGCCGTAGATCTTGAATCTGACGATTTCGGAAGCGTACCGGTTCACCAAAGAGTCATCTAATCGTGGCCATCGGAATGTGATCCAAGGGCCAGAATCCATCCATACCTCTTCGGCAGTGCATTTTCTAGAAGAGACCCTGGGTTTTCACGGAATAAACCCGCCGTCCACATGTGGGGCGCCCTGTGTCTTAAGAACTTTCACTTAGAGACCCCTGACCTTTCTTATAAATGAGGCCCAGTCCAGAGCAGTGTAAAACCAGAGAAAATAATTTATAAATAGATTTTTAATATGAAAATAATTGCTAGAACTTAGATAATTCATAGAAAATTCATTTTAGCTCCAAATTGAACCATTCCAGTTTCTAAAATTTCGTAATAATATTCTTCATCATTTTGTGCCTCTGTTTTGGCATGAAAGGCTCATTTAAATTTATCTAATAATTAATCTTGTATTAAATACATAAAAGCTACAGAAATTTATAACTTGAAATTTATAACTCCAAATTTAGTGATTCTTGTTTCTACGATCTCGTAGCAACGCGTAGATTATTATTATTCATTTTGTTTATATGTTTGGTGTAATGTTAATTTTTGCCTATACCATGTTTGTCTAAATTGCTACGACTAGCAGTGAGGTCACGAGTCACCTGAAGATCATCCTGGTTCCTGGAATCTCAAGGCCCAGGCAAGTTGTGCCCTTGATCACTTCTTTTTACCCAGCCATGTTCTGATTAATCATAATGATCTGCATAGGTTAATTTTGATGGAACCCAATAGGTTACCTAGTTTGTCTATCTTTATACCTTGTTTACCACTGAACTTTCTGGGTAGTACTTGCTAGTGCTATATGTGGTTTTGGGTATGAAGATTACACTATTCATGATTATACTTTTGTTATCAGTTGTTATTTATGGTTCATGTTAAGATCATTATGTTAATTGGAACATGGAGAACCACCCGGGAAAACAGTGCTACCACAAGGGAGGAATGGGACCCCTTGGCTGATTAATTAGGAAAGCTAGTGGAAGACTACCTTACCCGAAAGGGGCAAGGGCAGTAGGGGAGAGGTCAGTGTAGGGAGGCCCTCGGGAGGATTTTGCTGCGATGGCGGTCCTGCAAGGGATTCCTGCACTGGATCTTCCTATAAACTGTAGCGGGTTTTCGGAAGCTAGTGGAACTTTGTAAAGGCCTCGTAGTGGATCCCTAGCCATTCACCTCGGAAGTGTCTAAGGGCCTTGCAAACCCTGGCGACATGGGATACACGACTTGTGGGTAAAGATGCGCAACCTCTGCAGAGTGTAAAACTGGTATACTAGCCGTGCTCACGGTCATGAGCAGGGTAAAGATGCGCAACCTCTGCAGAGTGTAAAACTGGTATACTAGCCGTGCTCACGGTCATGAGCAGCTCGGACACTCACATGATTAAATTATGGAACTTAAACTCAATTTGTCATATGCATTGCATCGCAGGTGAAGTTGTTACTTTTGTTCTACTATTTAACTGGGTTGGTATTTACTTATACTTAGTAACTGCTAATAAAATTTTGACCAACTTTAAAAGCAATGCTCAGCTCTAACCATCTTCTTTGGTAAGCCTTACACTTCACGTGAGCTCCCACCTTTGGCGAGTTCATGCACATTATTCCCCACAACTTGTTGAGCGATGAACGTATGTGAGCTCACTCTTGCTGTCTCACATACACCACAGGTCAAGACTAGGTACTGCAGGATGATGCTCATGGAGGATGCTGCGATGAGTTTGTGAGAGGTCTAGGTCGTCGTCTCCCAGTCAACTTTGGGTTGCTGGACCGTTGTCTCCTTATAATGTAACTATTTATTTGTATAGAACTCCTGTTATATATAAAGTTGTGACATTCGATCCTGTGCCACTATACATCATATGTATGAGACTTGGTCCCAGCATACCTGGTGTTTATGTTAACCCCGGGTTTTGGACCCCTAAAATCCGGGTGTTACACCAGGGGCTGGCCCGCCCATACCTGCCCGACGTCCCGGCGGATTGCCTCGAGCGCTCCTGCCCCCTCATCGAGCCCGGCCTGTGCCCCGCGGACTTGCTCGAGCCGTGGGTCGTGACCCCCCGCCGGAACGGGGACCACAGCTAGCTCCCGCGGGATGTCGGCGCGAGGCGCTGGCCTAGGGAGATCACCATCCTCCGGCATGCCGAGACAGCTGCCTCCGGAGGGATCCCCTAGCTCGACGTGGAAACATTCGCGGCTCGGGCCGCAGTCCTTGTCGTCAAGGCTGCGGCTGCCGTCGGAACAGTCGGAGAGGCAGTAGTTGCATGCGGTCATGAAGTCCCGCATGGCACTGGGGTTGCCAGATCCAGAGAAATCCCAGCAGATGCTGGGGTCGTCGTCTTCCTCGGACCCAGAGGGCCCGTAGGTCGAGACGCCCGTCAATCGGTCCCAAGGCGACCGCACACGAAACCCGAAAGGGGTTGCATTCGCCTCAACGCGAGCGCCCGCCAAAGCGAGGTCGCTAGGCGGGTTGAGGTCGAGTCGAAATGACGAAAGATGGGAAGCAGTCGGTACCTTTTGGTCAACGAGGGGCGACGAAGTCACCTCGGGGGCTGATCGCGCCGTCGTCCTGGGTACGAGGGCGACGTCCTGCAGGCCCTCCGTGAGCGTACTGGCGTCGTCCACTTGCTCGATAGCCGACGGAGCGCAGCCTCCCGCTCGGCCCTGGTTGCCCCGTCTCCTCCTCCGATGGCGAGGGAGAGGATGGGGCGAGCTCGAAAGTTGTCCTTCCCCCACGCGGGAAAGACGTCGTCGATTCTGCCGCCGGCGGGCGGGCTGTCGGCCACCATTGTCACCGTCGCGCGGCGGTGGAAGGAGTATCATGTCGTAGCTGCCGTCGGAAGACATGAACTCGAGGCTCCCGAAACGGAGCACCGTCCCGGGTTGAAGAGGTCGTTGGAGACTGCCCATCTGGAGCTTGACGGGAAACTGCTCGTCAACACGCAGCAGGCCCCTACCTGGCGCACCAACTGTCGGCGTTTCGGGACCGGGGGGTCCCCGAACCGACGAGTGAGTGTGCCGCGTGCCCCAGCCCAGATGGGTCGAGCGCGTGGGCGAGCGCGAAGGGGGGAAGAGCGAGGTGGCCGGAGCCGGGTCGTGAGGGAGGCGGAGATCCCGCGGCCTTCATGTTCGTCCCGCGCCCAGGTCGGGTGCGCTTGCAGTAGGGGGTTACAAGCGTCCGCGCGGGTGAGGGGAGCGAGCGGCCCCAAGAGAGCGCCTGCACCTGCCCTCGTTCCCGCGAGGCCAACCTTTTCTAAGAAGGCCCTGGTCCTTCCTTTTATAGGCGCAAGGAGAGGATCCAGGTGTACAATGGGGGTGTAGCAGAGTACTACGTGTCTAGCGGGGGAGAGCTAGCGCCCTAGGTACACGCCAAGGTGGCGGCCGGAGAGATCTTGGCACCCAGCCGGTGTGGTGTCGTGGCTGTTGGTGGAGCAACGGAGCCTGGCGGAGGGACAGCTGTCGGAGCTGTTGGGTCCTTGCTGACGTCCCCCTGCTTCCGTAAGGGAGCTGAGAGCCGCCGTCGTCATAGGGCTAGCGGGGCGCCATCATTGCCTATCTGGCGGAGCTAGCCAGATGGGACGCCGGTCTTGTTCTCTGCAGCCCGAGTCGGCTCGGGGTAGTGTTTTGATGGCGCTTCCTGTTGACGTGGCGGACTTGTGCCCTAGGTTGGGCGACGTGGAGGCTCCTCCGAAGCCGAAGTCGAGTCTATCCTGCATGGCCGAGGCCGAGCCCGAGCCCCTGGGTCGGGCGAGGCGGAGGTCGTTCGGCAGAGGCCGGGGCGGAGTCCGAGCCCTGGGTCGGGTGGAGCGGAGTTCGCCGTCTTCTGGGGCCTTAGCCCGAGTCCGAGCCCTGGGTCGGGCGGAGCGGAGTTCGTCGTCTTCTGGGGCCTTAGCCCGAGTCCGAGCCCTGGGTCGGGCGGAGCGGAGTTGGCCGTCTTCCGGGGCCTTAGCCCGAGTCCGAGCCCTGGGTCGGGCGGAGCGGAGTTCGCCGTCTTCCGTGGCCTTAGCCCGAGTCCGAGCCCTGGGTCGGGCGGAGCAGAGTTCGCTGTCTTCCGTGGCCTTAGCCCGAGTCCGAGCCCTGGGTTGGGCGGAGCAGAGTTCGCCGTTTTCCGGGGCCTTAGCCCGAGTCCGAGCACTGGGTCGGGCGGAGCTTCCTATGACGCCCTCGGCAAGGCCTGGCTGCCCGTCAGTCTCACTCTTTGCGTTAAATGCCCTCGTGACTTGGTCGGTCGGCGCGGCGATTTAGTCAGGGTTGCTTCTTATCGAAGACAAGGCCTCGGGCGAGCCGGAGATGCGTCTGCCGTGAAAAGGGGGCCTCGGGCGAGACGGAAATACCTCAGGGTCGGCTGCCCTTGCCTGAGGCTAGGCTTGGGCGAGGCGTGATCGAGTCGCTCGTATGGACTGATCCCTGACTTAATCGCACCCATCAGGCCTCTGCAGCTTTATGCTGATGGGGGTTACCAGCTGAGAATTAGGCGTCTTGAGGGTACCCCTAATTATGGTCCCCGACAATTCTGCTGAAGCTCCCTCCAGCATTCTTGAGCCCCTCAAGCATCCGAAGATAGCAATAGGTGCCACTGGGAGTTATGAAGCTAGTCTTCGGCTCATCTTCCTTCTTCATCCATATTTTATGATAGCCTGAATAACAATCCAATAGACTCATGAGCTCTGAAGAAGCTGCTGCATCTACAAGAGAGTCTATTCTTGGTAGCGGGAATTCGTCTTTTGGGCATGCCTTGTTAAGATCTGTGAAGTCAATGCACATTCTCCATTTGCCATTGGCCTTCTTCACCATGACAGTATTGGCTAACCATTCTGGGTATTTTACCTCTCTAATGACACCAGCACTGAGAAGCCTTTTCACTTCATTCTGAGCACCTTTGGCTTTATCATCAGAAATTTTCCGAAGCCTTTGCTTTCTTGGCCTGAAGGATGGGTCCACATTGAGTGAATGTTCAATGATATCTCTGTTGACACCACAGAGATCATTGGCTGACCAAGCAAAGACATCTTTGTTGTGAAATAAAAATCTTATCAAAGTTTTCTCTTGCTCTTCAGATAATTGAGACCCCAGCAGTACTTTTTTCTCTACTATGTCTTCACATAGAAGCATAGGCTTCGGCTGATATGCCGAAGCAACCTTCTCTCTTTTGTATTTGTACTGTTCACAGGCTTCGACTCCATCTATGTTATGAATTGCCTTTGAATTTGTCCAGTTTCCTTCGGCTTTCCTAGCAGCTTCTTGACTCCCATGAACAACAATGGGCCCTTGTTCTGAAGGTATCTTCATGCATAGATATGCTGGATGAAGTATTGCTTCGAAAGCATTAAGTGTCCCTCGACCAATGATTGCATTGTAGGGGTATTCCATGTCAACAATGTCAAACACAACCTGTTCAGTCCTTGTGTTGTGAACAAAACCCAAGGTTACCGGCATTGTGATTTTGTCAAGTGCTGCAATTTGCCTTCCTCCGAAGCCACATAGAGGATGTGCAGCATCATGGATCTTGTCCTCTGGTTCTTGCATCTGTCTGAAAGCCTTAGCAAATATGATATCTGTCGCACTGCCTGTATCAACCAGAATATTATGGACCAAAAATCCCTTAATGACACAAGATATAATCTTTAAGCTGAAGGTCTTCCTGGGAGAAGGTGATTGGGATGTGGGACCATTTTGACTTGATGAAGGGTCCCTGCACCCCAACATGCTGCACCCTTCTCTGTGCTTCCTTCTTTTGCTTCTTGTTCGCCGGCTCTGAACCTGAGCTGCCTGTTATCGGGAGCACCAGCAGCTTCGTAGCCGAAGATACTTCTGCTTGGTTGTTGAACGAAGCCATCAGCTCAATGAGTGGAAGTGAGTTCATCGGAGGTGGGCGCCAATGTTGGGGACTTGTTCTCAATTGCTATGAATTAAGAACAAGGCAATACTAAATGTTAAAGGTTAAGGCCCTTCGTCCTTCGAAGCATTATCTCCCTTAGGGCATAATGATCTTCAAACGAAGGTCATGAAGGACATACCTTCATGATTGCAGTATACATTAATGAAAGAAGAAGCATGTAATACATATAAAGCAACGTAAATAATTATATAACATTATTAATTCAACTTTATTATATCATGGATAAACAGAAATAATACAGAATTACATTTGTACCTTCGGCTTGACAGAAAGAAATAGTACAAGCGTAATGCACGAGCGAGTACCAGTCATCGTGAACAGTACGGTGGTACTGTTCATCTATTTATAGGAACAAGGCGCAACCTGTGTGGATTTACATTTGTGTCCTTTACAACCGGTTGCAATCATAACACAAATTATCATGGGTCAATTGGTCTTTTCATCTTTAAGTCGGTGCATCTGAAAGTACGCTACGAAGCTCCCTGATTGGTAGCTTCGGCACCGCTTCTGTTTTGAGCCTCCGAATGTGTTTCTTGTCACAGGACCTTCGGTGACGAAGCAGACCCCCCAACAGTAATCATATTAGTTCTTGAATACAATTTTCCTTCACGGTACTCCAGAAAACTAGAGTTTGTGGAGTCAGTATAGGACAGGCATTACTTAGAAGTTTAGGGTTTTGGGGTTTAGATATCAAACATTGTCCAAATCATGTCTAACTTCACCCAAGGTTTCTAAATATCATTTAAAGCTTATCCAAAAAGTTTGGTGATTTTTGGAGTTACTAAATAATTTCTAAAATTCTAGAGGTATAGGTTTAAGCCCTTTTAAATATTACATAATTCCTTGTTTGTACTAAAAATCACAAAACTATTTTTATTAAATAATATTGAAATTTAGGAGCCTAACAAAATTGGCCTCATATTTTTAACATTTTTCTACAATTTTCTATGAATTCTCTAATCCTGGCAGAAAAGGAAAAAGAGAAACTAATGAACAATGTTGGGCTCAGACTGGCCCGAGACGGCCCACGACAGGCGAAAATGTGCCCGCGCGCGCCCGCGGTGTCGGGTTTACACAGAGGGCCTTGACGATTTGAAAAACCAGCAAAGAGTCCCCCACACTATTTGTTTGAGCCACTGACAAATGCAGATAGGCCCTCCTCCTTTTTCTTCACAACCCGCGGTCCCCGACGGAGAACAGCGCCAGGCCGAGCTCCGACGAGCCTGTACTGGCCAAGACACGTAATGGTCAGGGCTCTAACTTGGTTGATACCTAATTCAACATCTAACAATCGTTTCCCCTCGATCAATTGCATGGTTCGAGCTCCCAACCTCTCTGCTCACGGTAACCGTGCAATCCGGGGACAATTCAAAGTGTTCCCGGTGATCTAATGGGTTCTAGCTTAATCGGTCGGGTCGAGAAGCACCAAGGGCACATAAGGGTACTGAAACAAGAGTGCAGAGAACATGAACGGACCTGTAGCACGCTGGCCACTGCGAGGTGCTCACACGGCGGTATTTAGACCGATTTGGGGGAAATGGGCAATTAGGCGGCTCTGGTGGATAATTGGAGGCAAGTGCTGGAGCGTTGGACGCGTAATTACCTAGCGAAGTTCCCTGAGGCTTCAATTTATAGCACGCAACGGCGATGGCGCTCAATTTGGAGGAGAAGCGCTGGCGACCAGGGAGAGGGGTGAGTCACTGCGACAATCAACCTTGGGAATCGCAGGGCAAGGAGCTATGGCGGTCACTGGGCAGTCACTACAGCTCACGATGACGCGATAAATGTCCTAAGGCGTGGCGCCCCCACGGTGAATGGCGAACACGCCGGTGATGGCCGCTCGGCCACGTCGCCGGTGCGAACAGATGAATAACCGAGCCCACAGTACTTCCAAGCTCATCCGCGGCAAGATCTTTCACCCGGGGATCGTTATCCGTGTTTATCCAAGCGTGAATCGCGGCGTTGGCACAAATCCGCGCGCAAGATCGCCGTCGGCGAGGTGCACTGCACCTGTGATTATATTCAGTGCACTGTACCATCAGTTTCCCATTCAATCATCCTAACAGACCACTTTGCAGAGCCTAGATCTCAAATTTTCATATGAATACTTACTAATCTGTCTTTAACAAAGTTGTAGCTCAACCAACCAACTACAAATCGACTGTAGTAACTATCCTCAATCAAGCACTAGATCTTATTCCAATTTGACCCAAAAGTCTTGCCAATGTCACTGGTGACCTTAATTCAGTCATCAGTGTGACTGCCAGCACAACTTTGAGCTTATTTTTTCTCCAAACTTTGTATGTGATCATAGCTTAGTTACTTAAGCAAAGTTGCACTTCTATTATAGCTCTACAAGTTTGATGTGTTGACCCTAGGCAAATTCCTTGTATTTTTAAAAATACAAAGCTCCAAAGTGAGCCCTATTCAACTGATTTTAGACTTAGGCATATGATTTGAGGTGCCCTAATACCTTGGTTTTTGCACCTTGGTCCAAAAGTGCACCAATTTTACACTTAGCCTCCTAGGGTTTTAACTTAGGGTTTTCTAGGGGTCTTTTTAGGGTTTTTGGCACTTTTAGGGTTTGGATGCCACTCAAGTCCATTAAATGTGATAGCTTATTATCATTTCTAATGAGTTTTGAAGTTTTCTCATGCTTGGGTTTCATTGTCACTCCTAATCCTAGTTTAGGGTTAAGTACCCTACCCTAGGGTTACACACATACCAAATCACACAAATACAACTTGTTTGAAATTTTTGCCTAGTGAATGCACTCTAAGTGTAACAAACACATGATATGCTAATGCTCATGATGTTATGCTCAAGTTTTAGTGACAGTAACACTAGAGGTGTTACATCCTTCCCCCCATAAAAGAATCTTGTCCCGAGATTTAAAAGTCCTAGGGCAAGTAGTGGAAAAGGAAACGCGACATATTTTTATTTCTTTATTTCTTGTACAAGGCAGGGGGTGGTATGGGGTCTACTCCTCTTTTACAACAATTGCACATATCTCAAAGATTACATGAAGCTAAAAATTCTGGGAAATTCTTTTCTAAAAAGTCTTGAGTTTCCTATGTAGCTTCATCTTCCGTATGTTGGTTCCATTGTATCTTATAGAATTTCAGAACTCTTCTTCGGGTGACCCTGTCCTTTTGATCCAGGATTCAGATAGGATGTTTTGAATAAGTTAAGTCTGGTTCTAAGGTAACATCCATCACTTCAATGGTTCGATCTGGAACCCAAAGACACTTTTTCAATTGGGACACATGGAACACATTGTGCACAACAGATAATGTTTCAGGTAGTTGGAGTTGGTATGCCACTGGTCCACATCTTTCAAGAATGGGAAACAAACCAATGTACCAGGGTGCAAGCTTTCCTTTTACACCGAATCGAGATACACCCTTCATTGGCGATACTTTCAGGTAAACATAGTCTTCAACTTGAAAGTACAAGGGTTGGCGTCGTTTGTCTGCGTAACTCTTTTGTCGAGCTTGTGCTTCTTTCAAATTATGTATAATTCGCTGAACTTTTTCTTCCATCTCTTTTACCATATCAGGCCTTAAAAACCACCTTTCACCTGGTTCAGACCAATTTAAGGGGGTACAACACTGTCGTCCATACAAAGCTTCAAAGGGTGCCATCTTGATACTTTCTTGATAACTATTGTTATATGAAAACTCTGCTAATGGTAAACATTCATCCCATTTTTGTGGTAATTCCAGAATACATGCTCGCAACATGTCTTCAAGTATTTGGTTTACCCTCTCAGTCTGCCCACTGGTTTGAGGATGATAGGCCGAATTGTGAAGCAACTTGGTACCCAAGGACTTATGCAGTGCTTCCCAAAACTTGGCTACAAATTGTGGCCCATGATCCGACACTATGGTCTTTGGAACTCCATGCAGACTAAGAATACGGGCAATATATATCTGAGCATAGACAACAACTGGACGATCTGTCATGATGGGCAGAAAATGGGCTATCTTGGTAAGTCGATCAATTATAACCCAAATAGAATCAAATTCTTTTGTTGTCCTGGGTAATCCCACAATGAAGTCCATGCTAATGTCTACCCATTTCCAAGTTGGGATAGGTAAAGATTGCAATGGACCAGCAGTTTTCATATGTATGGCTTTGACACGTCTACAAGTGTCGCACCTCGCCACATAGCGTGCAATTTCGATCTTCATTTTTGTCCACCAATAATGTTGTTTTAAATCTTGATACATCTTAGTGCTTCCGGGATGAATGGAATAGCGACTAAGATGTGCTTCATCTAAAATTTGCTAGCGGACAACATCATTCTTGGGCACAACTATGCGGTTGTTAAACCATACTATGCCTTGATCATCCTTTCTAAAACAGTTTGCTTTACCGGCTTTCATTTTCTCATAAATGTGTTTCATACCCTCATCTCTTCTTTGTGCATCAATTATCTTTTGCAGAAGAACCGACTCAAGCTTCAATTGATTTAATGTTCCATGTTGAATCATTCCCAGGCTTAACTTCTCCATTTCTTGGCATAATGTGATGTCAGAGGTTTTCACTATAAGACAATGGCAGGAAGCCTTGCGACTTAGTGCATCTGCCACCACGTTGGCCTTGCCTAGGTGATAGTGAATTTCTAATTCATAATCCTTAATTAGCTCAAGCCATCTCCTCTACATCATTTTTAGTTCTGACTGGATAAAAATGTACTTCAAGCTTTTATGATATGTATATATATGACAAATATTTCCCAGCAGATAATGACACCATATTTTAAGGGTATGAACCACAACAGCTAATTCTATGTCATGAGTTGGATAATGTTCCTCATGCCGGCGCAACTGTCTTGAAGCATATGCTATAACTCGGCCTTCTTGCATCAAGACACATCCGAGGCCACTGTCTGATGCGTCATAATACACATCAAAAGGCTTTTCAATGTCCGGTTGAGCCAATACCGGAGCAGTGGTCAATAATACCTTCAGCTGCTCGAAGGCTTCGTTGCATCTTGAGGACCAGTTAAATTTTGTATCATTCTTTAATAAACTTGTGATTGGCTTCACAAGCTTAGAGAAATTCGGGATAAATCGGCGGTAATAACCAGCCAGTCCAAGGAAACTTCAAACCTGATGCACAATGGTTGGCGGTTTCCACTCTAGAATATCCTTAACCTTGCTGGGATCAACCGCAATCCCATTTGCAGATAGTACATGTCCCAGAAATTGGATTTCCTCCAGCCAAAACGCGCACTTGCTGAATTTAGCATATAGTTGATGCCCCCTTAAGCGCGTTAATACGATCCGTAGATGCTGAGCATTCTCCTCTTCATTCTTTGAATAAATCAAGATATCATCATGAAGACCACCACAAATTTGTCTAACTCGGGCATAAATACCGAGTTCATTAGATATGTGAAGTGGGCAGGAGCATTCGTTAATCCAAAAGACATAACCAAATATTCGAATAATCCGTACCACGTAGTAAATGCGGTCTTGGGTATATCTTCGGGTCGAATACGAATCTGATGATAGCCCGACTTGAGGTCAATTTTGGAAAATACCCGATCTCCGGTAAGCTGATCGAATAAGATATCAATCCAGGGAAGATGGTACTTGTTCTTAATTGTGACCTCATTAAGGGGTCTGTAGTCCACGCACATCCGAAGCGTTTGATCCTTTTTCTTGACAAAGATTGCGGGACAACCCCAACGTGACGAACTGGGTCGGATGAATCCCTTCTCCAGTAGATCTTGTAATTGAGTCTTGAGCTCTGCCAACTCATTTGGAGGCATTCAGTACGACCTTCTAGAAATTGGAGCCGTACCGGGCTTCAATTCAATCACAAACTCTACATCTCTTTCTGGAGGTAATCCAGGCAGATCTTCCGGAAAGACATCCGGGAATTCACATACTACCAGAATATCTTGGATTTCTGGTATGATAGCTTCATAGACTCTGCCAAATGGTTTAGCTGGAATAGCTACAGGGATGGACAAAAGAACCTCTTCATGGCCATAGCTCAACCTGATGGTTCTTAAATCAGTATTGAGGATAACTTTGTGCTGGGCTAACCAATTCATGCCCAGAATTACATCTATATCTTGGCCTTTCAGAACAATCATGTTGGTGGGAAAGTCCTGTTTAGCCAATGTTACGGGCACATGGAAAGCCACTTCTTTAGTGAATATTTGTCCCCCAGGCGAATGAATAATAAACCCTTCCCTTGATTCAATGCAAGGAATGCAATATTTCTCCACAAATTTCTTGCTTATGAATGTATGCAAAGCACCAGAATCAAAGAGAATGACTGCTCGGTGATTGGCCACAAGAAACGTACCCATCATAACCGGCTCTCCCTCCAGTGTAGTGGCCACTTGAGTGTAGTATACTCGCCCAGTCTTCTTAGTATTCTTGCCCGCTGAATTATTTGTCATGTTTCCCTTGCCTTGATTTGAACTCCCTGAGTTCTGCTGATTGTTGGATTTGTTCTGCCTCGGATATAGACAGTCTTTGATAAAATGACCAGACTTCCCACAATTGAAGCACCAGGGGCACTCGGCTGACTTGTAGAAGTGGGGGTAGTGGCAGGGCAAATGAAGATAGGCTATTTGAAGGGGTAGGAGGGTGGACGAGGTGAAGAACGGTTTTGATTAAAAGGTCGGATTACCAACCTTGGTCGCTTTTCAGGCCCCTGACTAGACCTATCACCTCCGAATCCCTTCGACTTCCCTAGGCCTATGTTCTTAGCTTCTACTGCCAGCGCGGTGCTGACAGTCCTGCTGTAGGAGAGATCTAGGCAGGTGGCCATTTTTCTTTGAAGCCGGTCATTGAGGCCTCTCATAAAGCAATCCTTTGTTTTAGGTCAGTATTTACTTGATAGATTGCATACTGGGATAAATGATTAAATTTATTGAGATATTGCATAACAATATCTCCTCCTTGCTTGAGTCACATGAATTCTTCTTGTTTCATGTGCAGCACTCCTTCTGGAATATAGTGCTCACGAAACGCTAATTTAAATTCATCCCACGTGACCTGATGTTCGGCAGGTTGAATGGTCACATAATTTCCCCACCATGTACTGGCAGGGCCTCTTAGCTGTTGAGCCGCGAACAACGACTTCTGGGTTTCAGTGCAGCGGATGAGTCCAAATTTCTGCTCTATAACCCGTACCCATTCATCGGCTTCCAGAGGGTCTTCAGCTTTAACGAAGAGTGGGGGACGGGTTTCCGAGAAATCCAGGTATGAAGTTTCACGGGGTCCCTGCGGATAAGCCCTTCCGCCTTGTTGCTGAAATTGATTTCCCGCCATTTCACGTAAAAAGCGGGTGTTGTCTACGGTCGCATTGACCAAGGCAGCGATAGCCTCGGCCAACGTTGGCGGTACCGGTGGTGGATTAGGCGTGTCTTCCCAACCACGTGAAGTACCAGTACTGTCATGTGCATGAGTCCTGGATGGCATCTGAGGCAAAGAAACATTTGGGAAATATAACATGCCGATATACATCATCATTTTACATTACCAAGATGTAATGATACAGACTCAAATGTACAACATGACATACCTATTTTACATTAGTATTATATCTAAACTATACTACTCTAGTATTTATCGTCTTTGGTTGCTTCACTGTCTGTTGTAGGGGACCGTTCGTCAGCCAGGTTCATAGAAGGAGGGGGCTTGAAAAGGTCCAATTCCCCACCAAGTCCTTCACATGTTGTTCCAGAAGGTCTGGCTCCCATTCCAACAGGGTCGGCAGACACGTATGGGTGCAGTCGCAAATACAGTACATGGACTTCCTCATGTAAAGTATTGCAATACACCTGCAAGCTATCAAGGGCCGTGCTGAGCTCATCCACACGGGCTCGAGCTTTGGCTTCCCGGTCCCAAGCAATTGAACGTGAATTGACAGCCCAATCGATTGCCAAATCCCGTTAAGCAAGCGCATCTTGCAGATGTCTGACGTCAGCTCTTAACTCATTTATACGTTGACCATCTTCTACTCACACCCTGTTTCGGTGATGTAGCTCTATCCGAAGCTGCTCCACTTGGGCTTCTAGGTCTCCGATGGGGTCGTTACTGCCGCCGCTGCTCTCTTCATGTCTTGGAGCCAGCTGATGCCGAGGTACGCCAATAGGTCCAGTGGACTTACGCACAGTTTTCCTCGTGCGTGGTGGCATATCTCCATAAGGGGAAAATTTTATTAGTATAGTTTTTAAACATGATGCATGCATAATTACGGAATCAACTTCCGTTGATTCCCAACCTCCTATATATTGCACTATGTTACCTAGTCTTATAAGATGAATACTTCGAAAAGTAGTAAGATAAGAATGAAAGAAGTTTTTCTTAGATAAGTCTTTGAAAATTCTTTTTGAAATGCCTCATAATATCTGAAGAGACAGGCTTCGCTCCGATACCAGCTGTGACAGAACCTCCCATGTCATTAGGCCCACCTACAGTTGTCCTTGTCCAGCGGACCTCGGACAACCCTGTAGATGCAGCTGACCACTTGACAAGTTTGGTATATGTATCCCTTACCTTTCCCAAGAGCGTTTCACCCATCACGCAGATATTACAACATATCGGAGGAACAAATAAGCGGAAGCAATTACAGTAACTTAATTTACATTAAAATATAGAAGAGTGTTATTATTACAGACCAGTAATATAGGAGTGCAGAAGTAATATTATTACAAACCCGGGGGGCAAAAACCCCTCCTGCTTAACAGTAAAGTGTTTTAAAGGGAGGACGACATCCTCCCGAGGCTTCACTCTTGAGCTTCTTCCTTCGGCACCACCTTAGAGCAAAAGCAACAAAAGTTTGCTACTTCCTCACCTACAATAACATGAGTTTGAAAACCCTGAGTACGAAGTGTACCTTCGCAAGTCTTACCCATCAAAATAAAAGACTCTCAAGGATATGCTGGCTTGAGGGGGTCAAGGTAAGGCTGAAACAAGAATCAAGACTCTGTTTGCAAAAAATGCTTACTAATAGTGGATCCTTAAAAATCCAGTTTTATTAGCATGTTAAGTCATTACCTGATTCTAGGGTTCTTTCTACCCTAGTTCAAGCACTTGGCCTATACTAGCCACCTTTTTATCAACCCTTCTTGTTCACTGGAATGCTACGTGTACGTCAGTGACCAAGTCTTCATGTTCGAGAAGTAACGGTGATCCAAATCGATTAATACTCAGCTGAGGATCTCCAATCACACGACATATGTAGCACTTAACCATTGCATATTTCAACTCGCCACCGGGGTTCTTAAGACCAGATCAGGTTCACGCCAATCGAGAGCACAGATACACCACCGTCCAACCTCTTGCCACAGAGGGTACACGCTACTCTCACCATCTCTCCACTACCATTGCGTGTTGTCTTATTCTGGTATTAGTCTGCCCGAGGCAAAGATTACCCATGATGAGGCATGTGACCAGTTGAAGGATCCTCGGTTAGCAGGCCTACATCGAGACGGTCCTTAATCGACTCATATGGAGACACTACACATAGACTCTCTTCTCGCGCAAGTCACCCGCCCGGTCTCAGCTTTATCATTTCAAGTTTGGTACCTGACAGAGGTACATCTTTTTTTATGTTGAACCCATCATGGCCATGATGGATCCACCATCAAGTTTTATTTTTGAAAATCATCCTTTCCCACTTGAAGCATCATCTTTTGTTGAAAACAAAACATTTTGTTTTTCTAGAGCAAGACTAAGCATCAGAAAAACCTTTTCATAAAATAGGTGATCAAGGAAAGGTAATCAAACTTCCAAGGAAGGAAATGCATCAATTGTTAGGCACACAACTCCTATCACCTGATGCATTAAGCAAGTGAGAAAGATTTTAAAATAGCAAGGAGGTGGCAAATGCACCGGGGCTTGCCTTATGTTATAGGAGAGTCAGGTTCTGCTCCACAAATATCGAAATAAAAGCAGTTCCCGGCAGGTGGGTCTTCAGGTGGTGGTGGTGCAACTTCTTCTTCTTCAACCACTACTTCTTCTTCGTTCTCTATATATCATATATATAACCATGAATGCTCATGTAATGATTATGAAAATGCAATAATAAAGAAACATCATATTAGTTCTTGAATACAATTTTCCTTCACGGTACTCCAGAAAACTAGGGTTTGTGGAGTCAGTATAGGACAGGCATTACTTAGAAGTTTAGGGTTTTGGGGTTTAGGTATCAAACATTGTCCAAATCATTTCTAACTTCACCCAAGGTTTCTAAATATCATTTAAAGCTTATCCAAAAAGTTTGGTGATTTTTGGAGTTACTAAATAATTTCTAAAATTCTAGAGGTATAGGTTTAAGCCGTTTTAAATATTACATAATTCCTTGTTTGTACTAAAAATCATAAAACTATTTTTATTAAATATTATAGAAATTTAGGAGCCTAACAAAATTGGTCTCATATTTTTAGCATTTTTCTACAATTTTCTATGAATTCTCTAATCCTGGCAGAAAAAGAAAAAGAGAAACTAATGAACAATGTTGGGCTCAGTCTGGCCCGAGACGACCCACGACAGGCGAAAATGCGTCCGCGCGCGCCCGCGGTGTCGGGTTTACACAGAGGGCCCTGACGATTTGAAAAACCAGCGAAGAGTCCCCTGCACTATTTGTTTGAGCCACTGACAAATGCAGATAGGCCCTCCTCCTTTTTCTTCACAACCCACGATCCCCGACGGCGAACGGCGCCAGGCCGAGCTCCGGTGAACCTATACTAGCCAAGACACGTAATGGCTGGGGCTCTAACTTGGTTGATACCTAATTCAACATCTAACAATCGTTTCCCCTCGATCAATTGCACGGTTCGAGCTCCCAACCTCTCTGCTCACGGTGACCGCGCAATCCGGGGACAATTCAAAGTGTTCCCGGTGATCTAATGGGTTCTAGCTTAATCGGTCGGGTCGAGAAGCACCAAGGGCACATAAGGGTACTGAAACAAGAGAGCAGAGGACATGAACGGACCTGTTGCACGCTGGCTACTGTGAGGTGCTCACGCGACGGTATTTAGACCGATTTGGGGGATATGGGCAATTAGGCGGCTCTAGTGGATAATTGGAGGCAAGTGCTGGTGTGTTGGACGCGTAATTACCTAGCGGAGTTCCCTGAGGCTTCAATTTATAGCATGTAACGGCGGTGGCGCTCAATTTGGAGAAGAAGCACTGGCGACTGGGGAGAGGGGTGAGTCACTACGGCAATCAACAGTGGCAATCGCAGGGCAAGGAGCTATGGCGGTCACTGGGCAGTCACTACGGCTCACGATGACACGATAAATGTCCTAAGGCGTGGCACCCCCATGGTGAATGGCGAACACGCTGGTGATGGCCGCTCGGCCACGTCGCCGGTGCGAACAGATGAATAACTGAGCGCACAGTACTTCCAAGCTCATCCGCGGCAAGATCTTTCACCCGGGGATCGTTATCCATGTTTATCCAAGCGTGAATCGCGGCATTGGCACGAATCCGCGCGCAAGATCACCGACGGTGAGGTGCACTGCACATGTGATTATATCCAGTGCACTGTACCATCAGTTTCCCATTCAGTCATCCTAACAAACCACTTTATAGAGCCTAGATCTCAAATTTTCATTTGAATACTTACTAATCCGTCTTTAACAAAGTTGTAGCTCAACCAACCAACTACAAATCGACTATAGTAACTATCCTCAATCGAGCACTAGATCTTTTTCCAATTTGACCCAAAAGTCTTGCCAATGTCATTGGTGACCTTAATTCAGTCATCAGTGTGACTGACAGCACAACTTTGAGCTCATTTTTCTCCAAACTTTGTATGTGATCATAGCTTAGTTACTTAAGCAAAGTTGCACTTCTATTATAGCTCTACAAGTTTGATGTGTTGACCCTAGGCAAATTCCTTGTATTTTTTAAAAATACAAAGCTCCAAAGTCAGCCCTATTCAACTAATTTTAGACTTAGGCATATGGAGTGCATGAGGGGCTTTTTGCACTTAAGTCCAAATCTCATCTTTTGACTTGGAAATCCTCAAATGTGTGAAGCATATGATTTGAGGTGCCCTAATACCTTGGTTTTTGCACCTTGGTCCGAAAGTGCACCAATTTTGCACTTAGCCCCCCTAGGGTTTTAACTTAGGGTTTTCCAGGGGTCTTTTCAGGGTTTTTGGCACTTTTAGGGTTTGGATGCCACTCAAGTCCATTAAATCTGATATATTATGATCATTTCTAATGAGTTTTGAAGTTTTCTCATGCTTGGGCTTCATTGTCACTCCTAAGCCTAGTTTAGGGTTAAGTACCCTACCCTAGGGTTACACACATACCAAATCACACCAATACAACTTGTTTGAAATTTTTGCCTAGTAAATGCACTCTAAGTGTAACAAACACATGATATGCTAATGCTCATGATGTTATGCTCAAGTTTTAGTGAGAGTAACACCAGAGGTGTTACATTTGGGAGCAAATGCTTTATTCTTAATAATAGAGGTAAAAAATCTAAATTTGCTCCTAAAGCTGTAGAAGGCTTTTTACTTGGTTATGACTCAAACACAAGGGCATATAGAGTCTTCAACAAGTCCACTAGATTAGTTGAAGTTTCTTGTGACATTGTGTTTGATGAGACTAATGGCTCCCAAGTGGAGCAAGTTGATCTTGATGAATTAGATGATGAAGAGGCTCCATGCGTCGCGCTAAGGAACATGTCCATTGGGGATGTGTGTCCTAAGGAATATAAAGAGCCTCCATAAACACAAGATCAACCTTTCTCTAAGACCACTTACACTACCGGTTCTCTAAGACCACTGCTTGTAGAAATGTGTTTCTACAGGCGGTTTGTTTTGCCAACCGCCTATAAAAATATATTATTTAGGTCTATATTATTAAGTACACTTTTTGGGTAATATATTATTTAGTATACTATTTAGGGTTTATATATGTTTAGTAGACTATTTAGGGTTTATATATTGTTTAACATACAATTTAGGGTTTATACATTGTTTAGCATACTATTTAGGATTTATTAGGGATTAGGGTTTAGATAGGGTTTTATATATTAAGTACACTATTTAGGTATTATATATTATTTAGATGCTATTTAGGGTTTATATATTGTTTTGTATACTATTTAGGGTATATATAGTTTATATACTATTTAGGGTTTTTATATTTGTTTACTATACTATCTAGGGATTTTGATTTCCCTTATATATAGGGGCAGATCTATTCATCACCTAGGGTCCGTCACCTCGACCGCTTGGCGTGCCCACCCGCCCGACCGCGCGTGCCCGCGTGGCTCGTTCCAAGCCACGCGTCAGCTCCTTCCCAATGTGCAGCTCCCTCTACGCCAAGCGTCGGCTCCATAGGCTTGCACATATTAAGTCATTTCCCTTATGTTTCAGACATTTCAATGTACATTAAGTCATTCTGTCATTATTTATGTATCTCAGACATTACTCATTATTGATTGAGTCATTCTAGGCAATAATAAGTCATTCTAGTGTACAGAGAACATGAAGTCATTTTAGAGTCCAAGCAAATTCATTCAGGCATTCAGACAATGTTAAGTCATTCCAATCAACATTGTCATTCTAGTAAATATTAAGTCATTTTTTAGAAACATTAAGTTATTCTTATTTCCAGCATTCTTTTTGTTTTTTTCTTTTCTCGGACATTTTTTGTTATTGGTTTAGTCATTCGAGAAAATATTAAGTCATTCTAGAGGTGGCTTGCTGGGTGGCTGGGCGGGGGGGGCATGGCTCGGTTTGTCGGACGTGGGGTTAGCTCAGCTAGAGGCGGGCGTGGGGGGCGGCCCGGCTGGACGGGGGTGCGAAGGTGGCTAGAATGTGGTGCGAGGGTGGCGCAGCTAATAGACCGTTGAGTCTATCACCATAGATGATGAATCACGTAGGGTGGTGGACCCAAAGGTCCCTCACCTGGACCACCTAAGGCGGCCGCTCGACCATGCTCTACAGGCGCCTTGCCCCGCATGGCTTGTTTCCTAGCCACACGACGACTCCTCCCCCACGCGCGACTCGCTCTACACCACGTTTCGGATCCAGGCACGTGCCTATTAAGTCATTTCCCTTATGTTTCAAATATTCCAGCATACATTAAGTCAATCCATCATTCTTTTATGTATCTCAGAAATTCCTTGTTATTGGTTCAGTCATTCTAGGCAATATTAAGTCATTCGAACGTCTAGACAACATTAAGTTATTTCAGAGTCCAAGCAAAGTCATTCAAACATTCAGACAACGTTAAGTTATTTCAGAGTCCAAGCAAAGTCATTTAGACATTCAGACAATGTTAAGTCATTCCAATCAACAAGTCATTCTAGTAAATATTAAGTCATTTTTTAGAAATCCTTAAGTCATTTTTTTGTTTTTCAGTCATTCTTCATATTTTTTAGTCATTTCCGATTTTTTAGTAATTCAAGATCCTAGTCAACATTAAGTCATTCTTTGTTTTTCAGTCATTATTCATGCGTGGGTGAGGCGGCTCGGCTCGGGGGCGGGCGTGGGGGGCTGGTTCGGGTGGGTTGGCAGGCGTACCGGTCGAGTCTAGGTGATGGACCATTAGGTCAATCAGCCTATGTGATGAATAGACTCTTCTGCACTTCATCAGGGCCTCCATGCCTCTCATGAATAATATCGATGAATCCATATGATGAAACAATATTGCCTCTAAGAATTCTACATCTTCCCCATCCAAAACATTTGGTAGAACATGAGTTCTAATGCCTTCATTTCCTCTTGCGAAACCATGATTAGTAACATTTTGCGCTACATATTCGCTATAGGGAAGATGTTGTTGTGTCTCGGGTATGAACTGAAATCCGTCAACAAGCATACCTGGACCATCATCGTTGATGTTCGCTAGGTTTCCAGTTGTATAATACAAAGAGCTACTCTCTCCATGTTTTGTCTAAATCATGTAATTAATAAATCCTTGGCAGGCTAGATAGGAAATGATTTGTTCAGTATCATCAAATACAACAATATTTTTACAGTCCATGCATGTACAATATATGTGTTTTGTCTTTGTTCTCCAAGCATGGTTCTTATTGGCATCAATAAACTTATGGACCTCGGGTATGTATGACAGATCTAGTCTTGGTAAGTATACATCCAGAATGACCTCTTCATCATTACCTACAAAAAAGTTAGAAGAACTAGATTAACCCTAGTAAGTAACCTCATTCAACAACACAGTGGTGAACAAAAAACCTCTTTCACATTTTGCAAATAACAAACAAAAAATAGATGACAAACCTATCATCCTCTCTCCATACAAACACATCATTCGTGAAACATAAATACATAGTGGATAATTAAAACAAATTGATTTTTACGTAGTGTACCGCAATGCATAAATAACTTCGACATGTAGCATAATTAGTATCAGTATATATCATAAACTGGTTCTAACGAGGCTAACTGCATGACTGTTGGAGAGATCATATATTTATGGATGAAATAAAACATTGAAAATCAGATTTTTGTTTCCATGCATGTCAATCCATTTCCTTTCAACTCATATTCTTGTCGTCCTAAATTTGTGCACATGCAATAGTAAACAGATTTTGTACACGGTGTATCGCATTGCATAAATACATTCGACGTGTAGACTAATTAGTCTCAGCGTATATTATAAACTGGTTCTAACGAGCCTAGATGCATGACTGTTGGAGAGATCATATATTTATGGAGGAAATTAAGCATTTAAATCAATTTTTTTGTTTTCATGCATGCCAACCCATTTCCTTTCAACACACATTCTTGCCATCCTAAATTTATGCGCATGCAGCAGGAAACATATTTTTTCGTGCTATACCTCAGTGCATAAATATCTATGTTGTGTAGCATAATTAGTGTTATTATATGTCATAAACCGGTTCCAACGATACTACTTGCATAGCTGTTGTCAAGATCCTAATTTTATGGACGAAATAAAGCATTTAAATCAGATTTTTTGTTTCCATGCATGCCAATATATTTCCTTTCAACCCACATTATTATCATCCTAAATTTGTGCGCATGCAACAGGAAATAGATTTTTTACGCGGTGTACCACACTGCATAAATATCTACACAGTGTATCATAATTAGTATCAGTATATATCATAAATGGGTTCCAACGAGCCTAACTACATTGTTGTTGTAGAGATCCTATTTTTATGCACAAAATAAAGCATTAAAATCAAAATTTTTGTTTCCATGCATGTCAATACATTTTTCTCTCAGCACATTATTGTCATCCTAAATTTATGCACATACAGCATGAAACTGATCTTTACGCAGCACACCGTATTGCATAAATACCTACACTGTGTAAGTATATCATAGTTAGTTGCAATATGTATTTCATAAAATGTTTCTAACTAGTTGTCGGCGTTTCGACCCCGGGGGGTCCCTGGACCGACGAGTAAAATTGTCGCTGCGTGCCCTAGCCCAGATGGGTTGGCGCAAGACGAAACACAAAGGGGGGAAAACCGTGGCCCGTGTTATCCTGCGCCAGAGGAGGATGCACTTGCAGTAGGGGTTACAAGCGTTCGCGAGGGAGAGAGAGAGCCGGTTCGTCAGCCCGTCGTCCCGCGCGACCACCCTTCTGTATGAGGGCCTTGGCCCTTTCTTTTATAGATGCAAGGAGAGGGTCCAGATGTACAATGGGGGTGTAGCAATATGCTAACGTGTCCGGCAGAGAGGAGCCAGAGCCCTATGTACATGCCAATGTGGCTATCAGAGAGGCGCTAGAGCCCTGTGTACGCGGTGTCGTGGCCGTCGGAGGAGCGCTGGAGCCCTGTAGAAGCACAGCTGTCGGGGCTGCTGAGACCTTGTTGACGTCTCCTTGCTTCCGTAGGGGGCTGAGAACCACCGTCGTCATGGACACACGCGGGGAACCATCATTACTTGTTACCGGGGCGAGCCTGAAAGGGACGCCGGTCTTGTTCCCTCGTAGCCTGAGCTAGCTAGGGGTAGGGTAATGATGTATCCCCTGCGGCGTGGTCAGTTCGAGCCCAAGGTCGGGCGAGGCGGAGACTCCTCCTGAGGCCGAGGCCAGGGTCGGGCGAGGTCGTGATTCCTCCCGAGGTCGAGGTTGAGGCCGAGCCCTGGGGTCGGGCGAGGCGTAGACCACCTTCCGAGGTCGAGGTTGAGGCCGAGCCCTGGGGTCGGGCGAGGCGGAGACCACCTTCCGAGGCTGAGGCGGGGGCCGAGCCCTGGGGTCGGGCGAGGCGGAGACTTCCTCCTGAGGCCGAGGCCCATGGTCGGGCGAGGCGGAGCTCCCTGTTGCGCCTGAGGCTGGACTCAGCTGCTGTCAGCCTCACCCTGGCGGGTGGCACAACAGTCGGAGAGGGACGAGCGACGCTGTTTTCCTGTCAGGTCGGTCAGTGGAAGGGTGAAGTGACTGCGGTCACTTCGACCTTGCCGACTGAGGCACACGTGTCAGGATAAGGTGTCAGACGATCCTCGCATTGAATGCGCCTGCGATACGGTCGGTTGGTGAGGCGATTTGGCCAAGGTTGCTTCACAACGAAGCCTGCCCGAGCTGGGCTTCGGGCGAGACGAGGGTGCGCCCGTTGCTTGAGGAGGCCCTAGGGCGAGGCGTGAATTCGCCTGGGACTACTGTTTCCGCCCGAGGCTGGGCTCGGGCGAGGCGAGATCGCGTCCCTTGAGTAGACGAAGCCTTGACCTGAATTGCGTCCATCAGCCCCTGCAGCTTGTGCTGATGGTGATTACCAGCCGAGTTTAGGAGTGTTGGGGTACCCCTAATTATGGTACCCGACACGAGTCTACCTGCATAGATGTTATAGAGATCCTATATTTATGGAAGCAATAAATCATTCAAATCAAAAAAATTGTTTCCATACATGCAACAGTTAACGGATACACTTTCTAATTTCTCGCGCACGCATGTAGGAGGTGGGCTGGCGGCCAGGCTTCAATGGTGTATGGCTGGTTGGGGCTTCATGTATGCTATGAAAGACTAGAGCTCCCAATAGCCTTACCCTATATATTTTCATAGACCATTGATCTAAGCGATACCCGTTGACAAGTTAACAAATAATCCGCTGAGTCATTGTTTGAGTTATCATATATATATCCTGGATATTGTTTTGTTTTTGACAAGCATTATTAGCCGTACGTGTTTCATTATTCTCTGTTAGCTCATCAGCCGGGGCGGATCTTGGAGAATCATCATTTCGTGGTTGTACAAGAAGTCGTCTCCAAGCTAGCACCCTTCGTCTATCAAAATACTGCTTGAAGGGCTGGTCACACGTCGATATCAATATGCATATATATGTGTGGGAATCTTATCGCTTCGGTTATTTTATTTGCAAAGCAAAGTCAAGGATTTTAATAGTACTGCTACTCCGTTTTTTCATTTATCGTTTTTTAGTTAAAAAAATAAACCAGCTGGCGGCACATATTCGCAGAGATAGTACTACGTAGCCATGATGCATGGATTGTTATACATTTGCTCGGTCGTCGAGGTTAGGTGAAGCCTTGTTACACCACGCTACATATATTGTGGATTGAGGTGTTGATGACAAGAACAGCGAGTAATTATCACTTTGTTTTTTTTCCCACTTGGGCAATGTTCGATTGATAGGTTTTTAAACCCAAAGGGATTCTACCCATGGAGGCCTTGTTTGGATACTTTAGGATTAGAGTGTTTTGTAGGGATTGGAGAGGGTGTAAATCCCTAATAGATCAAATACTCTCTTAATACATCTCAATCCACTTCAATCCCACTCATTACTAGAGTACCCAAACTAGGCCGGAGGGATTGAGTGAATCCCTCCCATATCACTCAATCCCTTTCTGGATGGATTCCTCTAGGGGTTTAATCCCTGTCTTACAAAACTTGTTCGGTTGTTGTAGGGATAAAGCAGGAAACAATACCGGCCTGTTATTTTTCTTATGGGCTTCCACTCCAAATCTAGACACTCGAATGTACTCCGTTTATAAATGCATGAAATAAAAACTCAGTAATCGAGTGAAGAGTAATCTCAATATAATACTATAGAACGATGAGTAATTACATAATATTAGGAAACATGAGCTAGTGACATCACCCTATTTCACAGTGTACATGATCTTGCTCTAAAATAGTAAGATAACATATAACAGTATTTGACATGCAGTTTTTGTCACCATGAAGACATCCTTATTACAACAAGCACAATAATCTCATGGTCTGTTAACACTAATAAGTTGAAAAAGATTACATCTCTAGTGTACTGAACATGACGAGATCATGGATCCAAAGAATAAGTACATAAAATCGTTGAGAAAAGGTCTTCAATACATTAATTAGAATGACACTTAGATAATATAAACAAAGAAGACATTCTTCCTCGGAAGACGGGAGCTACTTCATGCATGACTCAAACCCTGTAACGGTTATAAAAAAGAAAAATGACATTGTAAATACATGTCGACAACTATAATCTATTTAAGCGAGGTGAATATTCAATGTATTGCTTTAAAAATAATCAGCATATTGACTAAAACATCTTGTAAAAAGATGTTGTATATTGACAACTCATGGTTGTAGAAATGAGATGGTGCAGGTCACTAATTGAAACAACATAAAAATGGCAAGATTCATATTTTTATGGTAGACAAAAATAGTTTGATGTCAAAATGTTAGTGAGATGCATGTGCCAATATGGGCAATTCTGAATTCCAATATGGGTGAATCTAGATGCTACTATGGTCGGCTATGTTAAAACTATATTGGTAACTATTGCATTGTTTTGTGTAGTGATCTCTGATGTTGCAACAATCAACTATTTTGGGAGTTGAGTAGAAACAAATTGCAATGGACAATCTTATGGTTTCAACTAATACAGTACACGACTAGAATCATCGTACACAAACACACAATTAATGAAAACATGAGAGACCTCATGACATGAGTCTGGGATGGCATAAACAGTCCACCAAGCAAGAAATAGCTTCACATAGTTGTATATCTAAGACTACAATTCTAGAGTCTATGTACAGAACTTGTGGTGCAGAGTTGTTGAAGACAAATATCTACAGATTCTTAATAAAACATTTCAGGCCTAAATATGCACAACTAGGAACAACTATGAAACAATTCTCACCCCTAGAAAAGATGCTCAATCCAGTGTTCCTGTAAAAGACAAGTACTGACAAGTATGCATCTATTTTACTTTGTATTAAAATATTAAACATGACAAATAAAGCACCTATTTGATTCAACATCGTGAAGCCTTTGTTTCCTCCTATCTGTTTATAATTGTATGTTCTCTTGGAATAATCTTTCAAGAGCTGTAAATACTGAAAGCATGAATATAAATTCCAGGCTAATACTTCCATACCTCCAAAAGTGTAAATACTCGAATTGGTGCAGGGATAATCTAGAAATATAATAGGTTTTTGTTAGGAAAACATCTAGACAAGTACAATAGTGAAATAAACACTGTAGAAAACCAACTCGAACTGGTGCAGGGATATTTTTTCACGGTAAAATTTAAGTCACTACAAAAAACTCAGTAAACTCTAAACAACGCAGAAGTAAGAGCAAAACTAGAATATGCATATACTCTAGTAGTCCAATCTGCTGAATGGAGGCTAAAATAAGTTAATAATGAAGGTATATGTTATCATGAAAAAGAATCAAAGAGCCATTCACCTTAATTCAATGAATACTGAGATATGCAAATAGTATGGGCAAGTATGAATATGCAAATAGTGATATTGAAACAGACAATTCCAGATTATGAATATGTTGTAACCTTAGCTTAATAGTTTAATAAATTAAAGAGCTTATCAACTATATGTTTGTAGTAGTATTATATCACTCCTTGTCGAGTACTACATACTCCTCTGTGTATCACAATATATACAAAAAAATGGCCACATGGGGGACATGTTCAATTAGCTACTAGTTTGATTGATGAGCCACATCGTGAATTAAAGCGATACAGCAGAGATGTTATTTTGATCCATCGGCCGGACTGCTAGCTAGTTTGAGTACCGGCCCAAGAAACCAAGAACTTTTGAGCAATCTGCATCGACTCAAAAAACCCTAGCACTAAGTTTTGTAGTTCATGGGAAAGGAGTTAGAGGTGGAGGACGTGAGTACCAGCTAGAAGCAGCCAACGAAGGAATAGCGCCGGTCAACCAGTTGTCGTTCCCCTTGTGGATGTCGATCAGCTGGTGAAGATGCCACTGCCAGATCTCGTGTCATAGCCACCAGTTAGCCTTTGTGGATCTTGTGTAGCCGTAAATCTTGTGGATCTTGTCGATGTTACATTGCTGCAGCCGCCTCCATCTCGTAGCTGCCGGAGCTACCTCCGTTCGTAGCCCGTCGCCGTCGCAGCCGCCTCGCGCGCCGCCAGCACGGTTTCTTTCCACGCCGAAGGGACGAGGCTTGTTTCCCGGTGGGGATGAGGTGGAAATGGTCGGGGTGGGCCGGGATTGATGGTCGAGCGGGCTTAAACGAATGTTGCTAATGTGTGGGCGGGGATTTCATCCAAGGGGGTCCGATCCAAGAGGGTTTCTTTCCAATCCAGACCGTTCCCGGCCCAAACGAACAAAGCCTTGGTGGTGTCGGTGACATGTGGGTATCACTCCCGCATGCACATACACACTACCGAATTATGAAATTATACTACTTACTTATCGACAGAATCAATATTATAGCGCTAGCTACACGTTATATATGATTTAGTATTCTCTGATCACTACCGGAATCAGTTCCTTTGCCGTGTGTCTCGGACACACGGCAAAGGCAAATTTACACTCGGCAAATGCTTTGCCGAGTGTTACACTCGGCAAAAAATGATCGGTAAACTGTACATCGGCAACAGCCTCTTTGCCGAGTACTATTTGTCGAGCACTCGGCAAATAAAAGTCACCGTCATGGTGCCAAGTAACGGTGACGGATCCTTTGCCGAGTGCCGTTTGTGGCACTCGGCAAAGAGGTCAATGTTGCCGAGTGTTTGCTCGAGAGGCCCTCGGCAAAGACTGACCCAGTGGGCCCCACTGCCAGTCCTTGTGCCGAGTGCTCTAGTAGGCACTCGGCAAAGGAGGCTTCTTTGCCGTCGGCAAAGAACCCTCCAGTGGGCCCCTTTGCCAGTCCCTTTGTCGAGTGCCTTGGCAATGGCACTCGGCAAAGATGTCTTTGCCGGTTCCCAGGTTTCCTTCTTTGCCGAGTGCCATTGTCAGCACTCGGCAAAGATGGCTTTACCGGTTCCCAGGTGACCTTCTTTGCCGAGTGCCGCGGTCATAGCACTCGGCAAAGCGACCCTTTGCCGAGTGTTACACTCGGCAAAGTGACCAGAATGTCCCTTTTTTATTTGCTTTTGTTGTTCCATCCAAACAAACAAAAGATATATATGATTCACATCACATTATATATCAATCACATCACAGAATGAACACATTTATCATCAACACCATATATATCACAAAGTCTCACTAAAGTCTCACAAATATAAGTCAGGATCATCACAAAACAGATAAAAGTCTGTATCATCACTGACATCACCAAGTATCTCACAAGACAAAGTCTAACTAACATCACCAACACTCATAAAGGTAAGTCTGGATCATCACAAAACAGATCATCAACGAGGTGGGCATCTGGACTGGTTCGGCGAAGGGCTGGACGAAGCATGAGGGTTGTTCGACGCCGCCGATTGACCCTGCATAGAGAACAGATTGTATGTGTGAGAACATATGAATATATATCATGCAGTACTAAAATTTTGATACTCACAGGAGTAGTGAACTCTGTAGGGTCAGCTGTAGGGAACAACGGAGGTGGTGGAGCATGACCCTGTGCGGCGCCAAGGCTCTGCATGTACGCGACCATCTCCGCCATCCTCTTCTCCAGCTCCTCACGTTGCCTCCTCTCATCATCTAGCTGAGTCTGTAATATTTCGCCCTAATGTTACGATAATGCAAAGAGAAGATATATAAAAATCAATAAACGATGAATAGATAAGGAATAACCTGGAGTTGCTGGATACGATGCTGTGAGGTGTCCTGCCGAGGTCGTATGGCTGGGCTCGCGCTCGTGCTCCTTGCTCGCACCTGAGAGAGAGTGGGAGTGGAGGACGAGTCGATTGCCCCGTCGGCAATCCAGTACCGCCCATGCCTCTTGCCTCCTCCGACCCTCATGAGGACATCTCCGTCGATGTCCTCGGTCCTCGGATCGTAATCTGGCCCATGGACCTCCTTGGCCATGGCGGTGTACTCACTGAGTCGGCTGTGGATGGCGGGGTTGGTGTACGCCTCGGGCCCGTCATCTGGGTTGTAGGTGACGTCGGACGTCGCCTTCCCCTTGTGGGCCATGGCATATGCCGAGAACGTGGAGCAAGGCGCGCCACCATGTGCCGCCGACTGCGAGAAAACCAACGATATGGTTAGAAATCATGTCTAATCGAAAGTTATATACCTAAATAAAAAAGAGCGCGTACCCATGCTTCCGCGTATTTGCCCAGGCTGCGGCTGCCTTGATGGTGGGAGGGACCTTGCATCAGCAAACGCCGTTCCCGGCTAGCGTTGTGCGCCTCGTCCCACTCAGCCGAGCACCACCTCTGCACCATCTTCTCCCAGCACTCAGGATGCGCGGCGCACCAATGAGGAATCATCTAAAAAAATATAAGTACACCGCATATCAGAAGATAAGAATAAGCATATTTAGTACCAATAATAAAGTTTTGTATTTACCTGCAAGTACTGGTCCGCAGTCAATGACATGGTTCGGGCGTCCTTCTTGTTCACCTTCTCCCCAAGGACGGAGCCATGGTAAGTGACGATGGCCTGGATGCGCGCCTCGTAGTGCATGTCCACGACGAGCTTCTTACAGCACGTCGTAGACACCACATCCGCCCTGGCCTCGTATCCAGCATCGCACCTGAAGAAATCCTACATACAAAGACGATGTATCCATACATTATTTAAAGAATATGCAACAAATGCGACTTATTAAACAATATAGTGCGAGGAAGACTTACCCACAGCTCTTGCTTGACCCGCTCCGCCTTGTTGTTGAATTGTCTGCCGTCCCGATCTACTGCATCGGGGGCGACGGCGTAGTGGTCGAAGGTGTATGCTGGGCTCGTCACTCCGGCGTACTCGACAAGTCCAGGGAAGTGTTCCCGGCATAGAAGGCCGAGGATGCCATTGGGGTTGCGGCCGTGACCCCCTGCAGTCTCCAAAACGATCCAAGACCTGTCCAAGTGATTAAGATGAAGTATTAGTTTCTATTATTAATTTGAACATATAATATGAAAAAGCAGCAACAACATCTAAAGTTACCTACCTCTCTCCATCGGGTCGTATCAGCGGACGTCTGTCACGAAGTATGGGTCGCTTAGGTAGGCTCGCGGGACCTCGCAGGTAGATACTCCTCGAACCTGAGGAGCCAGAACCTGAGACGTCCTGCTGAGCGGCGTCGTCGTCGTCGTCGTCCTGCTGCGCCGCATCGTTGTCGTCCTGCTGTGCCGCATCGACAGCGGCTTGCTGCTCCACCTGCTGCTGTACGGCGTCGTCCTGCTGCGCCTCCTCCTCCGTCCTACGGGTGCTCCTCCTCCCCCTCCCCCTCCCCCTCCTCGTCCTCGTCCCACCGCCCACCATCTTTGTCCAACAACCTGCAATTAAGAGTAAACAATTAAGCACAGATAAAAAAATATGTATTTAGAAACATATGCAAAATAAATGAAATATAGCATTACATCGATTAAAAATAATCTTCATATGTGTCCGGGTTAGCCGGATCATAAGTGTCATCATCACTATCAACCATTTCATAGTCAACATCATCTGAAGGCGCAATTTCGTCATTGGCATTGCCTTCAAGTATTTCTAAGTCATTCTCATTTTGCACCTCATCATCCTCGTCATCAACAACCATTTCAATATCTACTTCCATTCCGATCGCTTCGGTTAAGTCTATCTCAAATTGCCCTTCGAGCCCATCTTCTTGGAAGAACTCTCCGTCATATGTGTCCGGGTCTAAGTTATAATCTTCATTGTTTGGAACAGGTAATTTAGCGTGCGGTGATACCTTATACACAACATCCCAACCCTTAAGATGTTGTTTCGTTTGGCACGCATATGGAAGATAATACACTTGTGTGGCCTGTTGGGCCACAATATAGACATCGTCTCCTGTTAAGGTGGAATCCTGTCGAATTTCGACTATCCCAAGATTAGAATGTGTCCGTCTCGTAATTTCAGGGTCAAACCAATGACATTTGAATATCACTGGAGTAAGAGGTTTGGAACCATAAAAATTGAGTTCATATATTTCTTCAATTCTTCCATAATACTCGACCTCGTCAAGCCCGGGCGTAAAGACTCCAGAACACGTGGTTTTTCGATTGGGCCGACTTTGGTCGTAGCTTGTTGTGCGAAAACGGTATCCATTGACGTCATACCCAGAAAATTTCCTGACCCTATAGGCAAAGCCCGGCTACTTGTCTCAACTCGGCACTCATAGACGGCTCTCTTTGGCCCTGCAAGTTCAAACACGCTAGATTGTTATATTATTCGCACGTAAGAGCAACTTGGAATAACAAACTAAGCACGTACCTTATGTTTAAACCAGGAAATGAAATCGGGCAATCCATTTCCCGCACCCTTTCTAAGAAGGGTATCATATTCCTGTGGAGTTGGGTCCCTTGATCGACGCCAGAATTCATGAAGAAATTGCTCCATGTATGGCGTCACCTCTTCAAGGTTGGTCAATACATATAGCATGATATGGCGCCACTCTTCATGTCTCAGGGTCTTGGTGGTCGAACCACTCGCGCTTCCGAGTTGCCCTCGAAAAATGCTGAGGTTCGATTCATTGCCACCATCATTGTAACGAGGGGGTGGATTATGCACGCTCGGCAGTTTGTCACCATAGTAAGTTGTTGTGAAGTTTGACACCTCCTCCAGTATGTATGCCTCTGCAATGGAAGCCTCGATTTTGCATTTATTTCTACATTTCTTTCGGATACTCTTTAGACATCTCTCGATTGGATAGCACCAACGTCCCTGCACGGGCCCCCCCATTCGTGCCTCATACGGGAGATGAATAATCAAATGCTGCATCGGATTGAAGAAGCCGGGTGGAAAGATCTTCTCCAGCTTACACAGTAACACGGGTGCCATCCTTTCCAAGTCTGCAATCATGGTCCGAGCTAACTCTTTTGCACAAAGCTGGCGGAAGAAATAGCTCAACTCTGCAAGCGCTAGCCAGACATGCTCAGGGACATAGCCTCGAACCATCGCCGGAAGAATTCGTTCAATCCATATGTGGAAGTCATGACTCTTCATCCCTAAGACTCGCAGAGTAGATAAGTTCACCCCCCTACTAAGGTTAGCTGCATACCCATCAGGGAACATTAACATCTTGATCCACTGTAGTACTTCCTTCCTCTGGGCCCTGCTCAGGACGAAATCGGCCTTAGGCCTTCTCCATGTCTTACCACCACTAGGCGGCTTCATCTCTTGGTTTGGTCTATCACATAACTCTGCCAGATCCACTCTTGCCTTTACGTTATCCTTTGACTTATCAGGAATCTCCATAATTGTCGCCCAAAGTGCCTCGGCGACATTCTTTTCAGTGTGCATCACGTCAATGTTGTGTGGAAGGAGCAGGTCATCATAATAGGGGAGCCGAGTCAAGCCCGACTTATGTGTCCACATATGTTGCTCACCATATCCCACAAAACCACCTTCTGGGTTGGCCACGAGACCATCTATCTGTTCGCGAACTTCGGCACCAGTCATCATTGCAGGTGGGCGGTCTGTCACCACGACACCTTTCGTAAAGTTCTTGATGTCTAGTCGGAATGCATGGTCAGGAGGGAGAAATTGTCGATGTTTATCGAATGACGAATATTTGCCACCCTTCTTCAACCAAATGAACCTAAGAGCTTCCTTGCAAACTGGGCATGGGAACTTACCGTGAACACACCAGGCGCAAAATAGCCCATACGCCAGAAAGTCATGCATGGAGTACTGGTACCAAACATGCATTTTGAAGTTTGTCTTCGTAGCTCGGTCGTACGTCCATACCCCTTCCTCCCAAGCACGGACCAATTCATCAATCAAAGGCTCCATGTACACGCCCATTTTATTCCCCGGGTGTCCAGGAATTATCAACGACACGAATATGTTCTGTCTTTGAAAGCATACGCCGGGGGGGAGATTGATGGGGATAACGAACACGGGCCAACATGTGTATGGGGCAGCGGTCATTCCATAGGGATTGAACCCATCTGTGGCCAGCGCAACACGAACATGTCGAGCCTCTTTGGCTTTCTCATGGTGAATGGCATCAAAGTGGGTCCATGCTTCACCATCGGATGCGTGAACCATCTTGTCAGGATTGTATCATTTGCCTTTTTTGTGCCATGTCATCTGTTTCGCGGATTCCTCTGTCATGTATAGACGCTGGATCCTCGGTATGAACGGAAGGTGGCGTAGGATTGTCACGGGGATGTCGAGCTGCCTCTTCTGTCCATCACCAGAGTCTACCTCCATGAACCTAGACGATTTACACTTCGGACAGTACTTTGCCTCAGTGTGTTCTTTCCTAAATAGGACGCAGCCCTTCGGACAAGCATGTATCTGCTCATACGTCATCTTGAGTGCACGAAGGAGTTTCTGTGCCTCGTACATGCTCTTTGGCAGAACGTGATCCTCCGGAAGCAGGCTGCCAATAACTGTCAACAAACCATCGAATGCGTCTCGACTCATGCTATACTGCGACTTGAACGCCATTATACGCCCAATGGCATCCAGTTGAGAAACCTTTGTCTTGCCGTGAAGGGGTTTCTGTGCCGCGTCAAACATGTCGTAGAATGCCTTTGCGGTCGCCTCTGGCTCGTCCTCCGTACGTCCTTCGGCGAACTGTGCCTCGTGATAGTCGTTCAACATGTCTGCTACCCCGGCATCAGCATCGTAATCCTCGACGCATTGTCTCACCACCTCCTCTCTCGTGCGATGCGCTTCACCATGGAAGATCCACCGAGTATAGTCCGGCGTAAATCCATTCTTCCAAATATGTTCTACCATGGCCTTCTTTGGTTTTCTTTTCCGGTTGTCACATTTGCTGCACGGACAAGGGACTAGGCTAGCTCCTTTAGCAGCTTCGCCATATGCCCGTTCCACGAAAGCATCGGTCTTCCTAATCCATTCTGGGGTGACATCATTACGTCGAACGCAGCCCGTGTACATCCACTCATGGTCCTCCATCCTCTAACATATATAACCGAGTATAGTTTAATATAGACATGTAATGCATGTACACTACGTTCCTACCTTCTAATAGGTGAGGATAGGTCCTAATCCCACCCGCGGTTGCGTAGATGGAGTTAGTTTCCATGCTCTACTCCGATCCGAGATAGAATTTCGGCAGCACCTCCCCGCTGTTCTCCGGATACACGTCCTGGCAGGGAGAGTGTACTGTCCGGAGAACAACAGGGAGGTGACGCCGAAACTCTTTCTCGGACCGGAGTAGAGCATGGAAACTAACACCATCTACGCAACCACGGGCTGTCCAAAAAACGTGGACAATTCGAAACTGATACATTTGTAGATATGCAAAGATCTGCATATCTACACCGTATCTCTTTCGAACGGGAGACGCCTAACTGGGTTACGTGATCTACGACCATGATGCGGAAATAGAGGTTATACCTAGGATGGCGGTGGAGTCAGGCTAGTGGGGCTGTGGCGGGTCGGTGCAGTGGCGACGCGACGCGGTGCAGGCAGACCCGCAGCGGCTAGGAAGACCTCTGCAAAAAATACATGCCTGTCAACAAAAAATTCACATCACCGGCACTCGATTCCAAGTCTGACTTTTACAAATTAAATTACAAATGTAAGCATGTAACCTACAAAAGCATCAATGAGATAGAAATGATGTAGACCCACATCGAGGACGACGATTTTAATCGAGGTATCGAGAAGCTCATGGTTTTTCCTAATCTACTGCGGTGGGCGCGATAGAGACGAGACAGCGAGAGCAGAGAAAGGAGGAGGAAGAAAGCCGCGGGCGAGTATATGAATCTATCATGGGACCCACCTAGTGGGACCACCACCCCTAGGCACCATGCTCAGCGGACCTCTCTTGGCCCCAACCAGGGAAGAGACTTTATACTGGGTAACTCGATATTGAGGCACCCAAAGGAAATGCCACACCACTAAGTCTCAAAGAACCACTAAGAGACCTGACATCCAGTGAGCCCTATTTTGCTATAAGAACTAGTGTCCATAGTGCCCTAGATGAAGAGACCTGACATCCAGTGAGCCCTATTTTGCTATAAGAACTAGTGTCCATAGTGCCCTAGATGTCCTAGGCTTAGATAATCAAAGTCCTTGAGGCCCCTTTCCCCCTAGGATATTTATGAGCAGCTCAAGCCCCTAGGACCCTTAAGTTTCCTAAGATGATCATGAGTCTAAGTCCCCATGGCCTCTTGGGACATAGAGCGCTGCGAAGAGTACAAGTTCTTAGGGCAATGCCCCCAAGAGCACTCGGTGACACTTAGACGTTAGGGGCTCTTTGCTAGCCTCGAGGTCCTTAAAGTCCTTGGCCTAACATTATAAGATCATCTAAGCCTCTAACTATTCAGGGCCTGAAAAGCACTTGTAGGAATAAGGAGCTTAATTAACAAGTCTAAGTGTAATCTTATATTGAGACAAAAGGATGTGATGGGACCCACCAAGGGCAATGCGACCCCGAGTTTGAGGCCCCACATCTCAAAGACCTAATGACAAGTCCATAACATTAGCTTATCAGATAATTCTTAGGTACAACACATGAAATGTGTAAGATTTAGCATTTTAGGACTAACAAGCATGTTGTTGCCATGACTTAGGCTACAGGGTACTCGACGCCACTATTCAGTATGTGCATCAATCCTATAGCCAAACATGCACAAACAATGTGTACCATGAAGTATTATCAAATACAAAAGGATACACTGACTATCAACTAGATCATACTAAATGGCATGGGCCCTAGCGCATGTAGATGTGACATGTCATACCAAATAGCATGTAGGTGTGAATAGCCAAAAAAATTCTTCTACAAATTTGACAACACTAAATCAAGCGGTTAATACACTCACTAGGGCGTGGGCGGACGGGCGGGCGCCGGCGAGGGCGCGGGCGCCGGCGAGGGAGGCCGTGGTGGGCGCGGGCGCGGGCGCTGGCGAGGGCGGCCGCGGCGGGCACGGCGGGCGGCGGCCGCGGCGGGCGCTGGCGTGGGCGGACGCGGCCGGCGACGGCACGGCGGGCGGCGAGCGGCGAGCCGGCGATGGCGCGGGGCGGCGGCGGGCGCGCGCTAGAGAATTAGAGAGGAGACAGCGAGAGCAGAGAAAGGAGGAGGAAGAAGCCGCGGGCGAGTGATAGTCGCCTAGAGGGGGGGGGTGAATAGGGCGAAACTGAAATTTACAAAATAATCACAACTACAAGCCGGGTTAGCGTTAGTAATAAAGAAACGAGTCCGCGAGAGAGGGCGCAAAACAAATCGCAAGCAAATAAGAGTGTGACACAAGGATTTGTTTTACCGAGGTTCGGTTCTCGCAAACCTACTCCCCGTTGAGGAGGCCACAAAGGCCGGGTCTCTTTCAACCCTTCCCTCTCTCAAACGATCCCACGGATCGAGTGAGCTTTCTCTTCTTCTCAATCAACCGGGAACAAAGCTTCCCCGCAAGGGCCACCACACAATTGGTGCCTCTTGCCTTGGTTACAATTGAGTGATGATCTCAAGAACAAATGAGAAAGAAAGAAAGCAATCCAAGCGCAAGAGCTCAAAAGAACACGGCAAATCTCTCTCACTAGTCACTAAGGGTTTGAGTGGAATTGGAGAGGATTTGATCTCTTTGTATGTGTCTAGAATTGAATGCCTAGCTCTTGTAAGTGGTTGAGAGTTGGAAAACTTGGATGGCAATGAATGTGGGGTGGTTGGGGTATTTATAGCCTCAACCACCAAAAGTGACCGTTGGTGGAACTCCTCTGTTCGATGGCGCACCGGACAGTCCGGTGCACACCGGACAGTCCGGTGCCCCTGCCACGTCACCATTGTCGTTGGATTCTGACCGTTGGAGCTTCTGACTTGTGGGCCCTCCTGGGTGTCCGGTGCACACCGGACATGTACTGTTTGATGTCCGGTGCACCGGCATGGGCGTGCCTGACGACTGCGCGCGCTGCGCGCGCATTTAATGCACTGCAGGGAGCCGTTGGCGCCGTAGAGAGCCGTTGCTCCGCTGGTACACCGGACAGTCCGGTGCACACCGGACAGTCCGGTGAATTTTAGCGGAGCGGTTGCCGAGCAAACCCGAGGCTGGCGAGTTCCGGAGGCCGCGTTTCCTTGGAGCACCGGACATGTCCGGTGCACACCGGACAGTCCGGTGAATTATAGCGCGCCGGCTTCCGAGAATTCCCGAGGGCGAAGAGTTTGAATTGGAGTTCTCTGGCCGCACCGGACAGTCCGGTGCACACCGGACAGTCCGGTGCCTCCGGCCAGAGAAGCCCTCGGTTGCCTTGCTGCTCCTTTGTTGAATCCAACATTTGATCTTCCAACATTTGATCTTTTTATTGGCTGAGTGTGAACCTTTTGCACCTGTATAACTTATGCACTAGAGCAAAACTAGTTAGTCCAATATTTGTGTTGGGCAATTCAACCACCAAAATTATTTAGGAACTAGGTCTAAGCCTAATTCCCTTTCAATCTCCCCCTTTTTGGTGATTGATGCCAACACAAACCAAAGCAAATATAGGAGTGCATAATTGAACTACTTTACATAATGTAAGTGCAAAGGTTGCTTGGAGTTGAGCCAATCTAAACTTATATGATGCGCATGGATGGTTTCTTTGTTTTTGACATATTGGACCATATTTGCACCATGAGTTTTGTTTTTGCAAATTCTTTTGTAAATTCTTTTCAAAGTACTTTTGCAAGATAGTCAAAGGTAAATGAAAAAGATTTTGTAAAGCATTTTCAAGATATGGAATTTACTCCCCCCATTTCCAATGCTTTTCCTTTGACTAAGCAAAACTCCCCCTCAAATAAGGTCTCCTCTTAGTGTTCAAGAGGGTTTTAAAACATCAATTATGAAAATACTCGTTATTCCCCTCTTAGAGCACAAAGAGATACCAATTTTGAAATTTACCAATAAAATTATCAAATTTATGAAATTAGGTGGTGGTGCGGTCCTTTTGCTTTGGGCTCATATCGGTAGCGTGGTGGTGCGGTCCTTTTGCTTTGGGCTCATATCGGTCCTTTTGCTTTGGGCTCATATTTTCTCCCCCTTTGGCATGAATCGCCAAAAACGGAATCATTAGAGCCCAATGAAGTACATTCTCCCCCTTTGGTCATGAAATAAATGAGTGAAGGTTATACCAACGTTGGAGAGATGATGCGGAGCGACGGCGAAGGATGAGTAGTAGAACGGAGTGGAAGCCTTTGTCTTCGCCGAAGACTCAAATTCCCTTTCAATACACCTATGACTTGGTTGAAGTACACTTGAAAACACATTAGTCATAGCATATATAAAAGAGACATGATCAAAAGTATATTCATGTGCTATGTGTGCAAGTTTAGCAAAAGAAATTCCTAGAATCAAGAATATTGAGCTCATGCCTAAGTCGGGTAAAAGATTGTTCATCAAGCGGCTTGGTAAAGATATCGGCTAATTGATCTTTAGTGTTAATGTAAGAAATCTCGATATCCCCCTTTTGTTGGTGATCCCGAAGAAAATGATACCGAATGACTATGTGCTTAGTGCGGCTGTGCTCGACGGGATTGTCGGCCATTTTGATTGCACTCTCATTGTCACATAGCAAAGGGACTTTGGTTAATTTGTAACCGTAGTCCCGCAGGGTTTGCCTCATCCAAAGCAATTGCGCGCAACAATGGCCTGCGGCAATATACTCGGCTTCGGCGGTAGAAAGAGCGACCGAATTTTGCTTCTTTGAAGCCCATGACACCAAGGATCTTCCCAAGAACTGGCAAGTCCCCGATGTGCTCTTCCTATTAATCCTACACCCCGCCCAATCGGCATCCGAATAACCAATCAAATCAAATGTGGATCCCCGAGGGTACCAAAGCCCAAACTTAGGAGTAAAAGCCAAATATCTCAAGATTCGTTTTACGGCCGTAAGGTGCGATTCCTTAGGGTCGGCTTGGAATCTTGCACACATGCAAACGGAAAGCATAATGTCCGGTCGAGATGCACATAAATAAAGCAATGATCCAATCATCGACCGGTATACCTTTTGATCCACGGACTTACCTCCCGTGTCGAGGTCGAGATGCCCATTTGTTCCCATGGGTGTCTTGATGGGCTTGGCATCCTTCATTCCAAACTTGCTTAGAATGTCTTGAGTATACTTCGTTTGGCTAATGAAGGTGCCTTCTTGGAGTTGCTTGACTTGGAATCCTAGAAAATACTTCAACTCCCCCATCATAGACATCTCGAATTTCTGTGTCATGATCCTACTAAATTCTTCACATGTAGATTTGTTAGTAGACCCAAATATAATATCATCAACATAAATTTGGCATACAAACAAATCATTATCAAGAGTCTTAGTGAATAAAGTAGGATCGGCCTTGCCGACTTTGAAACCATTTGCAATAAGGAAATCTATAAGGCATTCATACCATGCTCTCGGGGCTTGCTTGAGCCCATAAAGCGCCTTAGAGAGCCTATAAACATGGTTAGGATACTCACTGTCTTCAAAGCCGGGAGGTTGCTCAACATAGACCTCCTCCTTGATTGGTCCATTGAGAAAGGCACTCTTCACGTCCATTTGGTAGAGCTTGAAGCCATGGTAAGTAGCATAGGCTAATAATATACGAATTGACTCAAGCCTAGCTACGGGTGCATAGGTTTCACCAAAATCCAAACCTTCGACTTGTGAATACCCCTTGGCCACGAGTCGAGCTTTGTTCCTTGTCACCACACCATGCTCGTCTTGCTTGTTGCGGAAGACCCACTTGGTTCCTACAACATTTTGATTAGGACGTGGAACTAAGTGCCATACCTCGTTCCTTGTGAAATTGTTGAGCTCCTCTTGCATCGCCATCACCCAATCCGAATCTTGTAGTGCTTCCTCTACCCTGGTTGGCTCAATAGAGGAAACAAACGAGTAATGTTCACAAAAATGAGCAACACGAGACTGAGTAGTTACCCCCTTATGAATATCGCCGAGGATGGTGTCGACGGGGTGATCTCGTTGTATTGCTTGGTGGACTCTTGGGTGTGGCGGCCTTGGTTGTTCATCCTCCTTGTCTTCATCATTTGAATCTCCCCCTTGATCGTTGCCGCCATTTTGAGGTGGCTCATCTTCTTGATTTGCTTGTTCAACATCTTGAGCCTCATCCTCAACTTGAGTTGGTGGAGATGCTTGCATGGAGGAGGATGGTTGATCTTGTGCATTTGGAGGCTCTTCGGATTCCTTAGGACACACATCCCCGATGGACATGTTCCTTAGCGCTATGCATGGAGCCTGTTCTTCACCTACATCATCAAGATCAACTTGCTCTACTTGAGAGCCATTAGTCTCATCAAACACAACGTCACAAGAAACTTCAACAAGTCCTGAGGACTTGTTAAAGACTCTATATGCCCTTGTGTTTGAGTCATATCCTAGTAAAAAGCCTTCTACCGTTTTAGGAGCAAATTTAGATTTTCTACCTCTTTTAACAAGTATAAAACATTTGCTACCAAAAACTCTAAAATATGAAATATTGGGCTTTTTACCGGTTAGGAGTTCATAAGATGTCTTCTTGAGGATTCGATGAAGATATAATCGGTTGATGGCGTAGCAGGCGGTGTTGACCGCCTCGGCCCAAAACCGATCCGGTGTCTTGTACTCATCAAGCATGGTTCTTGCCATGTCCAATAGAGTTCGATTCTTCCTCTCCACTACACCATTTTGTTGTGGAGTGTAGGGAGAAGAGAACTCATGCTTGATGCCCTCCTCTTCAAGGAAACTTTCAATTTGAGCGTTCTTGAACTCCGTTCCATTGTCGCTTCTAATTTTCTTGATCCTTAAGCCGAACTCATTTTGAGCCCGTCTCAAGAATCCCTTTAAGGTCTCTTGGGTTTGTGATTTTTCTTGCAAAAAGAATACCCAAGTGAAGCGAGAATAATCATCCACAATTACAAGACAATACTTACTACCGCCGATGCTTATGTAAGCGATCGGGCCGAACAAATCCATGTGAAGGAGCTCCAGTGGCCTGTCGGTAGTCATGATGTTTTTGTGTGGATGATGGACACCAACTTGCTTCCCGGCTTGGCATGCGCTACAAATCCTGTCTTTCTCAAAATGAACATCGGTTAGTCCCAAAATGTGTTCTCCCTTTAGAAGCTTGTGAAGATTCTTCATTCCAACATGGGCTAGTCGGCGGTGCCAGAGCCAACCCAAGTTAGTCTTAGCTATCAAGCAAGTGTCGAGTTCAGCTCTATTAAAATCTACTAAGTATAGCTGACCCTCTAACACTCCCTTAAAAGCTATTGAATCATCACTTCTTCTAAAGACAGTAACACCTATATCAGTAAAAAGACAGTTGTAGCCCATTTGACATAATTGGGATACGGAAAGCAAATTGTAATCTAATGAATCTACAAGAAAAACATTGGAAATAGAATGGTCAGGAGATATAGCAATTTTACCCAAACCTTTGACCAAACCTTGATTTCCATCCCCGAATGTGATAGCTCGTTGGGGATCTTGGTTTTTCTCATATGAGGAGAACATCCTTTTCTCCCCGGTCATGTGGTTTGTGCACCCGCTGTCGAGTATCCAACTTGTGCCCCCGGATGCATAAACCTACAAAACAAGTTTAGTTCTTTGTTTTAGGTACCCAAACGGTTTTGGGTCCTTTGGCATTAGATACAAGAACTTTGGGTACCCAAACACAAGTCTTGGAGCCCTTGTGTTTGCCCCCAACAATTTTGGCAACTACCTTGCCGGACTTGCTAGTCAAAACATAAGATGCATCAAAAGTTTTGAATGAAATGGCATGATCATTTGATGCATTAATGGTTTTCTTTCTAGGCAACTTGGCATGGGTTGGTTGCCTGGATCTAGATGTCTCACCCTTATACATAAAAGCATGATTAGGGCCAGAGTGAGACTTCCTAGAGTGAATTTTCCTAATCTTGTTCTCAGGATAGCCGGCAGGGTACAAAATGTAACCCTCGTTATCCTGAGGCATGGGAGCCTTGCCCTTAACAAAGTTAGATAGGTTCTTAGGAGGGGCATTAATTTTGACATTGTCTCCCCTTTGGAAGCCAATGCCATCCTTAATGCCAGGGCGTCTCCCATTATAGAGCATGCTTCTAGCAAGTTTAAATTTTTCATTTTCTAAGTCATGCTCTCTAATTTTAGCATTAAGTTGTGCTATGTGATCATTTTGTTTTTTAATTAAGCTTAGGTGATCATGGATAGCATCAACATTAATATCTCTACATCTAGTACAAATGGAAACATGTTCAACATTAGATGTAGAGGGTTTGCAAGATTTAAGTTCAACGACCTTAGCATGCAACATATCATTTTTAGTTCTAAGGTCGGAAATAGTAGCATTGCAAACATCAAAATTCTTAGCCTTAGCAATTAATTTCTCATTCTCATTTCTAAGGCTAGCAATGGAAACATTCAACTCATCAATCCTAGCAAGCAAATCAACATTATCATTTCTAGGATCAATGCAAACATGAGAATCAACCTTAGCAATTAATTTGACATTTTCATTTCTAAGGTTGGCAATGATGTCATGGCAAGTGCTTAGCTCACTAGATAATTTGTTACATTTTTCTACCTCTAGAGCATAAGCATTTTTAACCTTAACATGTTTCTTGTTTTCCTTGATTAGGAAGTCCTCTTGGGAGTCCAAGAGATCATCCTTTTCATGGATGGCACTAATTAGCTCATTTAATTTTTCTTTTTGTTCCATGTTAAGGTTGGCAAAAAGAATACGCAAATTATCCTCTTCATTTTTATCATTATCCTCATCACTAGATGTTTCATATTTAGTGGAGGACTTTGATTTTACCTTCTTTTTGCCGTCCTTGGCCATGAGGCACTTGTGGCCGACGTTGGGGAAGAGGAGGCCCTTGGTGACGGCGATGTTGGCGGCGTCCTCGTCGTCGAAGGAGTCGCTAGAGCTTTCGTCGGAGTCCCACTCCCGACAAACATGGGCATCGCCGCCCTTCTTCTTGTAGTACTTCTTCTTTTCCTTCCTCTTGCCCTTCTTGTCGTCGCCCCTGTCACTATCACTTGACAATGGACATTTAGCAATAAAGTGACCGGGCTTACCACACTTGTAGCAAACCTTCTTGGAACGGGATTTATAGTCCTTCCCCTTCCTTTGTTTGAGGATTTGCCGGAAGCTTTTGATGATTAGGGCCATCTCCTCGTTGTCGAGCTTGGAGGCGTCAATTGGTTGTCTACTTGGTGTAGACTCCTCCTTCTTCTCCTCCGTTGCCTTGAAGGCCACGGGTTGCGCCTCGGATGTGGAAGGCTCATCAAGCTCGTTGATCTTCTTGGAGCCCTTAATCATGCATTCAAAACTAACAAAATTCCCGATGACTTCCTCGGGGGTCATTTGTGTATATCTAGGATTGCCACGAATTAATTGTACTTGAGTAGGGTTAAGGAAAATAAGGGCTCTTAGAATAACCTTAACCACTTCGTGGTCATCCCATTTTGCGCTCCCGAGGTTGCGCACTTGGTTCACCAAGGTCTTGAGCCGGTTGTACATGTCTTGTGGCTCCTCCCCTTGGCGAAGACGGAAGCGACCGAGCTCCCCCTCGATCGTTTCCCGCTTGGTGATCTTGGTGAGTTCATCACCCTCGTGCGCCGCCTTGAGTAGGTCCCAAATCTCCTTGGCGTTCTTCAATCCTTGTACTTTGTTGTATTCCTCCTTGCTTAGTGAGGCAAGGAGAATGGTTGTGGCCTGGGAGTTGAAGTGCTCGATTTGGGCCACTTCGTCCGTGTCGTAGTCTTCATCCCCTACGGATGGTACCTGTACACCAAACTCAACAACATCCCATAATCTTTTGTGGAGAGAGGTTAGATGAAATCGCATCAAATTACTCCACATAGCATAATCTTCACCATTAAAAGTTGGTGGTTTGCCTAATGGGACGGAAAGTAAAGGTGTATGTTTAGGAATGCGAGGGTAGCGTAGGGGAATCTTACTATACTTCTTACGCTCTTGGCGTTTAGAAGTGACGGACGCCGCGTCGGAGCCGGAGGTGGGGGTCGATGAAGTGTCGGTCTCGTAGAAGACCACCTTCCTCATCCTTTTGTGCTTGTCCCCACTCCGATGCGGCTTGTGAGAAGAAGATTTTTCCTTCTTCTCCTTGTGGTGAGAAGAGGAAGATCTTTTCTCCTTTCGCTTGGAGGATCTCTTCTTCTTCTCCCTTCTCTTGGTGCGGGACTCTTCCGATGAAGATGAGGTGCTCCCTTGGCTTGTAGTGGGCTTGTCATCGCCGGTCTCCATCTCCTTCTTGGCGGGATCTCCCGACATCACTTCGAGCGGTTAGGCTCTAGTGAAGTACCGGGCTCTGATACCAATTGATAGTCGCCTAGAGGGGGGGGTGAATAGGGCGAAACTGAAATTTACAAAATAATCACAACTATAAGCCGGGTTAGCGTTAGTAATAAAGAAACGAGTCCGCGAGAGAGGGCGCAAAACAAATCGCAAGCAAATAAGAGTGTGACACAAGGATTTGTTTTACCGAGGTTCGGTTCTCGCAAACCTACTCCCCGTTGAGGAGGCCACAAAGGCCGGGTCTCTTTCAACCCTTCCCTCTCTCAAACGATCCCACGGATCGAGTGAGCTTTCTCTTCTTCTCAATCAACCGGGAACAAAGCTTCCCCGCAAGGGCCACCACACAATTGGTGCCTCTTGCCTTGGTTACAATTGAGTGATGATCTCAAGAACAAATGAGAAAGAAAGAAAGCAATCCAAGCGCAAGAGCTCAAAAGAACACGGCAAATCTCTCTCACTAGTCACTAAGGGTTTGAGTGGAATTGGAGAGGATTTGATCTCTTTGTATGTGTCTAGAATTGAATGCCTAGCTCTTGTAAGTGGTTGAGAGTTGGAAAACTTGGATGGCAATGAATGTGGGGTGGTTGGGGTATTTATAGCCTCAACCACCAAAAGTGACCGTTGGTGGAACTCCTCTGTTCGATGGCGCACCGGACAGTCCGGTGCACACCGGACAGTCCGGTGCCCCTGCCACGTCACCATTGTCGTTGGATTCTGACCGTTGGAGCTTCTGACTTGTGGGCCCTCCTGGGTGTCCGGTGCACACCGGACATGTACTGTTTGATGTCCGGTGCACCGGCATGGGCGTGCCTGACGACTGCGCGCGCTGCGCGCGCATTTAATGCACTGCAGGGAGCCGTTGGCGCCGTAGAGAGCCGTTGCTCCGCTGGTACACCGGACAGTCCGGTGCACACCGGACAGTCCGGTGAATTTTAGCGGAGCGGTTGCCGAGCAAACCCGAGGCTGGCGAGTTCCGGAGGCCGCGTTTCCTTGGAGCACCGGACATGTCCGGTGCACACCGGACAGTCCGGTGAATTATAGCGCGCCGGCTTCCGAGAATTCCCGAGGGCGAAGAGTTTGAATTGGAGTTCTCTGGCCGCACCGGACAGTCCGGTGCACACCGGACAGTCCGGTGCCTCCGGCCAGAGAAGCCCTCGGTTGCCTTGCTGCTCCTTTGTTGAATCCAACATTTGATCTTCCAACATTTGATCTTTTTATTGGCTGAGTGTGAACCTTTTGCACCTGTATAACTTATGCACTAGAGCAAAACTAGTTAGTCCAATATTTGTGTTGGGCAATTCAACCACCAAAATTATTTAGGAACTAGGTCTAAGCCTAATTCCCTTTCAGCGAGTATATTCGCATTCTTTGCCGAGTGCCCGTGATCTGGCACTCGGCAAAGTTTTTTTTAATTTTTAAAATAAACTTTGCCGAGTGCCAGATCGGTGGACACTCGGCAAAGTACATTTTTATTTTTTTAAAATAAACTTTGCCGAGTGCCAGATCGGTGGCACTCGGCAAAGGATCCTTTGCCGAGTGTCTATCATCTGACACTCGGCAAAGATTAACTTACACTTCTTTGCCGAGTGCCCCCAGGGTGGCACTCGGCAAAGAAGTCTTTGCCGAGTGTCTTCTTTGGACACTCGGCAAAGTACATTTTTATTTTTTTTATTTTGCCAACCAAAATTTTTGTGGTATGTTCCTACACTATATAGACCTACATGTACTATTTTGGGACAATTATAACAGTGTTTTCTATAGCTAGTACATTTAGTTTGTTTATTTGAATTTCTTCGGAAATTTCAGATTTGAACTGCAGGTCACTTGAAACTTGGAAAACCGTGCATGCAAAAATAATATCCATGCTACATAGCACAAGTTACGACCGATTTCAGGAGCGGACCGGAAACTTCGAGCACCATGCTCACTCAACATGGCCGTGAACTTGCCATACAGCTGTTTAAAAAATTTATAAAACACAAACAAACTTAGAAAATCATGAAACTTGTCCACCTGTCATGATATCATATGTAGAGTCTGTGATAAAAAATTTAGAATGTTTGGAGAAAGTTGTGAGACACTATGTGTAGAAACCTAAGAGAACCACACATGAAATCATAGAGTTTCAATGTGGATCTCTTAGGTTTGTACACATAGTGCGTTACAGCTTTCTCGAAACTTTTTCAAATTTTTATCACAACCTCTACATATGATATCATGACACGTGGACAGGGTTCATGATTTTCTGACTTTGTTTCTGTTTTATAAAATTTTTAAACACCTGGATGGCAAGTTTACGGTCATGTTGAGTGAGCATGGTGCTCGAAGTTTCCGGTTCGCTCCTGAAATCGGTCGTAACTTGTGCTATGTAGCATGGATATCATTTTTGCATTCACGGTTTTCCAAGTTTCGAGTGACCTGCGGTTCAAATCTGAATTTTCCGAAGAAACTCAAATAAACAAACTAAATGTACTAGCTATAGAAAAAACTGTTATAATTGTCCCAAAATGGTACATGTAGGTCTACATAGTGTAGAAACATACCACAAAAATTTTGGTGACCAAAATAAAAAAAATAAAAATATGCTTTGCCGAGTGTCTACAGAGGACACTCGGCAAAAATTATGTTTGCTGAGTGCCAGATATTTGACACTCGGCAAAGACTGACGGCCGTCAGTTGTAGACGGCCGCTAACGGCCCTTTGCCGAGAGCCATGTTTGCCGAGTGCTTGACCCTCGGCAAAGAAGTCTTTGCCGAGTGCTCGGCTGTGCCGAGTGTCCTACCCTCGGTAAACTAGCTCTTTACCGAGCGCAGGACGTTGCCGAGTGCGGCACTCGGCAAAGCCTGCTTTGCCGAGTGCCCGATAAAAAGCACTCGGCAAAGCCACCGGCACTCGGCAAAGGCGCGAATTCCGGTAGTGGATATGGACAACTATATATATATATATATATATATATATATATATATATATATATATATTGCCAATGTGATTTAGTAGAGTGTTTCCTGCTAGTAGTGATGAGTTTCTGGATGGTTTTTAGATTTAATCAGTTTTTGGCTATTTTAATGGAAGGATTTGGACTTTTGATCTGAACAAACTTTAATTTGTAGTGTTTTTTTCTTAAGATTTTCATATATATTTGGTACAGAACACTTTTTTGGATGAGTACTATATATCTCCAGCTACGAAATTTGTAAGATTATTGTCCTATTTTGATTTTCAGCAGAGTTCGCCTAAGTTAAGAGGATCTTTTTATTATCTTAGAAATATCTTATGCCAAATCCTATAATATTAAAGTTGTGTCGAAAATAGAGTTTTATACCATCCGGTAGATTTTGAGAATTTTTAGCACATGTTTATATGTCTATGAAAAAAGAGAGTTTGACTTATTAAAACTTCACACGCTCGCACTTCTAGGATGCAGATGATTTATTTATTGTCTTTTTTGTCTTGTTTTTATCTTATGGTTCTTGTTTCTTTATTGGTGTGTTGATATTGCTGTGTGGGTTTTATATGGCTCAAGTCCATGGGGCCATGGTCATATAGGTCCAGATGGTCATGGTTGTAGAGGCCAAGGTGGGTGTGGTCTAAGAGGCCGAGGTGGTGGATGTGGTGAGAATGAGCTTGCAACCGAGGCTCCTTAGGATATGGCAGCAATTTTAGTTGAGCTGCAAGCAATGCAAGCATAGTTGAATGCTCAGTGTCATGCTCCTTCTATAATGGTGGAGGTAGTACAAGTAAGCCACCTCCTAACATAGTTGGTATTAGTGACCGGCCTCCTCTTAACACCACTTGTGGTGGCGTGATCCTCTGACTAGAGAGGATGTGCATGTAGTGTTCATTGGACTTAAGATAATGGTATGGTATGCATCTAGATCTTTTTGATAATAATGGTACTTCAATTGAGGCTATAAATTGACTTTTTTATTGTGGTTGACAAACTAGAGATTGTTTTTTCACACTAGATTTGCTATGTTGAACAATTGTTGAAGGGTGAGGCTCTTCTATGGTGCATAAATGTGATATCCTCTCACAATGCTAGATCAGGTCTCTTGTAACTTACCAGGATTTTGTTGGTCAGTTTGAGAGGAGGTTCTACCTAGTTGCTTTCGTGTATAAGATGAAGACTCATCTTGAGAGGTTCCATTAGGGAAAAGAGTATATAAAAACTATGAAATTGCTTTCAACATATTGTGCGCTTTGTTTCTGATGGGGCGCATGATGAGCATGAGAAGGTGAGGATGTTTAAGCATTGTCTAAAGGCATATATTCGACATGTTCATAGTGCTTTTCCTATGTGAATTTTTGCTCGATCATTGATAATGCTTTAGGAGTTGAGGTTTAGCATGAGTTTACTAAAGAGTTTAGAGCTAGGGGTGGAGGTAGAGATCAATCTCAGGGTCAAAGGGATGTGAATGGGCAGACTACCTAGACTAGAGGTCCTATTCTGAGGAAGGACAAACATCATCGGCATCAACCTTATGGTGGTAGCTCTTCTCAATCTCCAGGATTAGAAGTCAGATCGGGTGGAATCCATGTTTAAGACGTGCACCACTAGAATTATATTTTAATTTTATGAATTATGTAAGTTTTATTTTTTCAAACAATGTAAGTTTTAACTTTATGTGTTGTGTATTTTTATCATATATATTGTGTCTTTTCAAGTAATATAATTTTTAATTCTCTTTATGAATTGCAAAAAAAATAATTTCTTATTTATGTGTCCGATGACTTTTTTATGCAATGAAAAGTCATGTTTAATTTGCAATAAAATCTATAAAGGAAAAGTTGGTTGACGCTGAGGTGCAGGGGCGAACCTAGCCCAAGTACGAGTGGGGGCTCAACATTTGAGTGGGGGCCTAAATAGAGGTTTAGTAACTAATAAACCTTTATTGCTATAGTAAATAAGGTAAAGGCCGGGTCCATTGAAACTTGAAAATTGAGTGGGGGCAAGTGCCCTCGCTCTGTATAACCTAGGTCTGTCCATGCTGAGGTGGTTGTAGGTTGACGATAAATGTTGTGTATTGGAGTGTTGTGGTAGATAAGGACTGATTATAGTCGATAGCGCACTTTGTGGTGTTATCAAAAGCTAACATAGAGGACAATATAGATCGCTAGGGCTGGAACTAGCCTTAGGTTGGGTATGTTGGTGTCGATCGGTGACATGGCAGCACATGCGATTGATACCGGTCGACCGATGGGGCTACTAAACAGTCGGCTCGATCGATACCTATCGCATTAGAACCAGATCGGTTAGTACCGACCCCCCACACTAGAAATAATAATAATAATACTATCACACTAGTACTCCTCTATTTAGTGTGTGCGATCGGTAAAAGTCATCTGCACTGGAGTTAGCCTTAGTGCTTGGAGAAATAGTGCAGAATAATAAATCACCTCAGCAGTCAGCACACCCCTCCGCTCTCACATGACACACAATTACACAATTTGAAGATACAGTCTAGATGTCGTTGGCCGTGCACCACGCTGGCGACGACAGCGCGGGCTCGCCGACCTGCGGAAACGGCGAGGGAACCGGGCAGTCGTAGATGGTGAAGTACTCCTCCTTCAACGGCCAAGACTTGTATCCCAGCGTGACGCGGATCCTCACCACCATCTCGAACAGCCCCTTGTCCCTGTCACCGGAGAACATCTCGGCCACCGTGCTGCTGGCGTCGCGCAGCTGCCCCACGAACGCCAGCCGCATCACGGTGCTGCCGTGGGGATGCTGCTTGAAAGACGGGAGCTCGTCGTCGACTGGGCCTATCTTCTCACCCGCGTACAGTACGCTCACGGCTAAATTGTCGTAATTGACATCGTAGTAGTCGTGCCCGTTCTTGAAGAGGAGGTAGGCGGTGAGGTTGAAGCGGAGACGAGGAACACCAGCAGCTGATGAGCCCGCGATGGCGGCGTCGTCGGACGACGACGACTGAAGAAGAGCGAACTCGTGGACGGCGGAGGTGCCTAGGTGGGGCTTCACGTCGATCGGCCGGAAGAGCACCCACCGTATGAACAAGACGAGCAGCGTGGTCACCCAGAGCTTGGAGAGGTTCTTGGCGAAGAAGGCGAAGAACTTCTGCGTGCGGTTCTCCGGCGCCAGGTGCCGTGGCGTGCTGACCTCCAGACAGGGCAGGCAGCGGGAGCAGCAGCAGAGCTCGAGGAACAGCTCCCCCAGGGCATGGCACAGGAAGAAGAAGGCGCAGGAGCCGAGGCACCTGGTGTACGTTGCTATCTTGCCGAGATCGTCACGGAGGTCGTCCAGAAGGTGGTCACGGAGGTCGTTCAGGTGGCCGTCCAGAGAGACTGCTATGTCGTCGCAGGGGCCGCCGCGCCCCGCCTCGTCGGGTCCGCGAGCCAGCGGATGCGTGCCTGTCTGCACTTGGTCGTCCCTCTGCATGTCTGCCGTCTCTGGGGCGACGACGACGATGCCCTCGGCCGCCATAGACATATCTGTATGTGTATGCCTATCTAACTTCGTTCAGGTATGGCATGTATGGTGTGGTTCAGCTTCTTGTGCGATATATATAATAATGATGGATCCCAACTCGATCTGCGTCAAGCTGTGAGATGAACCCTCCCCAAGACGATGAGGCAACAAGACTGTGCATTAACAATGGTATTATTAACAATGGTATTCCATGTAAGAGAGTCAGATTTCTGAATACAATAGCGTACGTATGTAGGAGCCGCCGTACGTTGTGGTCACCAGTCACAATTAGTACCGGGAATATGGGTGAGACTTTTTGACCAGCACGACCGGGGCCTAAAACAGTCTAGCAAAAAATGATATGGACCTAGCTAATATGCTTTGAAGGTGAGCTTGGGCTAGACCTCAAATTCTAACCTATCAAGCCCTTGGCATGGTCCACATGAATGGGCTGGGCCTAGGTCGGCCCCGCCTAATAAACCATGTATTGTTTAATGTATTTAATTTAGTAAGTTATAAATTTTGTATGGTCGTAATATTTAACTTCGACTTTATGTGGTCAAATGATGCTTGCATTGTTTAATATCTTTAATTTAGTAAGCTATAGATT